>OY728127.1:821591153-822841153 GCA_963277665.1 Viscum album
TTTCATCCTTTAACCAATTTCCACCACAATCTCATATTTTTTTCCAAAAATTTGTATTCAATGTGAATTTTTAATGCCTTAAGCACTAAAATAAAATTATAAAGGCCATATAATCATAAAAGGGATAACATGTTATTCCTCTCTTCTTTAAACATTAACCAAAAACAAAATGGTTAGAACATGGTAAGGTAATTCCAAAAATGAATAAACCTTCATATGATGTAATAATATTAAAAATAAAATAGTAATACCCAAAGTTCAAACTAAAATATTCCATAAATAACTATCTTTAAATTTCTTCAAACATTTCTTGACTATGTTCGAAATCCAATTATTATAAGGATTTTATAATATATTATTCCAATACAAATATAACATTTATTCCTTAAGTAAAATCATATATGTTTCTAAAATAAACTTAATATTTACCTACAAAAATTTTATACTAACTTGGATATCATGTAGGCCAGTGGTAGGCACAAAACCTTTATCATCCTTCGGACATGGGTTCAAGCCTGGTCTCCTTGTAGATATGGCGAGTTGTCACCTAACATACAGGTTGTTCCTTTTTTTCATTAAAAAGTAAAATTAATTCCTCCCTAAATAATACATAATGTTGATTCTAGGGGTTACAAGTACCTAAACCCAATAAAACATCTCCAAAAATTTCATTAATCACTTTATGATCTCATTACTTAAAACCTCAATGGGGTGTCTAAGACTTTGAACCTAAGATCATACTTAATATTATATACCTATAAAGGTATCCATAACTCTAAGATAACCTCACATTAAAACATAATAATCTCAAAATTCATCTAAACCTTTCTCTAATACCAACTATAACAACCCATAACCCACACTCCTAGATCTAATTCTAAATTTATAAACTTTACATTTTCGGCTTTGATATCGAAGATGTTGAACCAATTTTCTCCAATCAAAACTTACAACATAAAAAAGAAATATTGTTTCACATACATACCCATGGACCTTTTAGGTTTATATTTTTATAGAATTGGGACCAAATCATATCAACTTGGATTTATAAACAATTGTTTCATAAAGATTAAAATCATCTCTTATTATACCCATCTTTTCTTATATAACATTAGGTTATAAACATCATCTATATAAAATCCCTTATATAAATAACTCATCCAACCTCATTTTTATAACCTAGGAAGGAGGAAAACATAACAAGGGTGAGATCAAATAATTAGTTAGGGTAAATATAAGCATTAACAATTGAATATCATCAATGAGAATAATAAGTATATAAGGGTATGCTGATAAATCATAGTGTATGAGTGAATCATAAAATAACTCATACCCATAAATACTTGGATCATAAAATATGAAAACATTTCAAAGTAAATAGTCATTATAATAAATAATCATGATCCATGTGATATCAATATTGATCATAAGAAACATTATGAACCCATAATAAGCAATTTAAAAAAATTGGTAACTTAGAGAATCATATTCATAAAAACCATTCAAAACATTTTTTAATTGGAATAACCATATGTAAAACATATAATATAATCATTACCCAATGAATTGGATAACTATTTAAGTGAACCCATCATTTAATCTATAATGGGATCACCCGGTGCTATCTTGGCTACCCCATGTTTAAGATTTAATGCTCTTATCAATCACTATCTAGTCTACCCCTTGTTTAATCGGTAACGACCATACCCGACACTATCTAGGCCCCCCTTGTTAAATCTATAACAATCTCACCTGATGTTATCTATTCTACCCCATGTTTAAGATATAATTTCCAAGAACCACAACATGAATAAATTATATAGATATTTCACTCCATTATAAAACTCATGGAAACAATAATTATTCTTTCATAACATGATTAACTCATGGAAAAGAAAAGGGTTTTATGTAAATCTATTTGAAACATGATTAACCCATATAAAATAAATATGTATCATAATAAACTGCTTGAAACATGACTAAACCATAGAAAAGAAATTGGTTCCATAAAAAACTATTTAAAACATTATTAACTCTTAGAAAATAAATGGGTTCCCTAATAATATCTTTGAAATGTGGTTAACCTGAGGAAAAGAAATGGGTTCTGTAACAATATCTTTGAGAAAATTATTATCCATCCATAGAAATAATGAGGATGGAAAAATACCCCCAAATTTTTATTAGTAACAAAAAGGGTTCTTTATTTTTAGGAATGTAAATACAATTAAATTAACATTTGAGGAAAATATCAATTTCATTTTGAAAATCACTTTTTAAAACATAAATCATTTTGAAAATTATTTTCTTTGAATAAAACCTTGAAAACATATAAAGCATGTCTTAAAAATAATTTAAAACATTTATGGAGGAAAATATCCTTTAAGATTTTAAAAACACTTTTTTAAAAAAAAATTGAAAACTTTTTTTGAAAAATTTTTTTGGAAGAAAACAGATTTATGACCAAAAAAAGAAATGAAATCATATTTTCTTAAAAAATATAAAACATTTTAAGTATCAAAGAGTTGTAAAATGAAAATATTACTTGAAAATATCATGAATAAACAGAGGATAATAAAATCCATGAGTTTATTGGGATATGGATCATAATACTTTATCATCGTAAATATAATCATAAACATTCCTAATGAATGATGATATTTCAATATAAAATCTTTACCACTTTGGTAACATTGAAACATAATCCCCTTGAATGAATTTAAAATAAAATTAAAATATCATGAGTATAAATTAATTCATGATATTACAAGTCAAATAGTTTTTATAAAAACCTCATAAAATAATATAGGTTCTTAACATAACCATATGTATCAGAGAAGAAAAATTGAGACAGAAATCCCTTAATGCTTTGGTAACTTTGAAACTGTAAAACCCATGAATTAGAGATCCTAAAATAGATATGTAAATACACATAAATTTAAGTATAATAATAATAAAATACATTCATTGTAATTATATACACCACACAACAAAAATAAGTGGTGAATATTTCATGTATCTCACAAAGATAAAAGTTAGACAAGAAAAAACTCTTATCATGGTCTGAATTGTCACGTGTTTATTTATCTTGCTGAATAATAAACTTATTTTAATTATTTAATTTATTTATAAAAATATTAAATTTTATTATCATTTTTATTTCACTTATTACCATGTCATATACCTTTACTTAGTTAATTAAGTTTAAGTCGAATGTTTTGACCATATTCGTTTTATGTGTCAAAAATGAATTTGGTAGGTCGACTGTGGTCAAAGGGGGATTTATTTAAACATATACAGAATAATAATAATGAAATAATTATCATATTTATACATAAATTATTCTTTTAAAACCAATAGTGGAATATTTTTATGAAAAATTAATTAATGTTATGATCATGGAGACGGTTGGTCGTATGTATGCATAAGTAACATTTCCATTTTTCAATGATCATTATAGAAAGAATTTATGTAATATTTTATATTTATAGAATGATAATTATATCATAAATACCATATTAATTAATTATATATACTTATATATATCATTCTTGTGATTTGGTGATAAAAAAATAAGAATCACATCACTTCGAGGAGGTGGTAGTCCACACGTCCTCGAACAACTTTATCACTTTTCCAGTGTGTGAAATGGTAAGAAGAAAAAGATATATTATATTTATATAATGATAAATATTTCATTTATATCACATAAATTTATTATATTTTCTCTTATTACCTTTCATGTAATGCGTTAGTGAAAAACGAATCATATCGCTTTATGAGGCAGTAGTCTATCGTATACACGAGTGATGTTATCATATCCCTTACAGAATGGAACATAAAATGGTATATATGATATAATTAATATATAGGTATAATTATTCAACAAATATAATATAAATAATATATAAATATTATTTCCATCATTACTCCCAACCATGAGAGGTGGTAATGGAAAAAATGAACGGCATCATTTCGCAAGGCTATAGTTTACCGTACACATGAATGACGATTTCATAACCCATTTGATGGAATTTTGTGTGCTTTTATGTTGTAAAATTAACATAAAAATATTAATAAATTTATGATAATAATATTATTATATAATCATGGTATAAGAATATTTTAAGGGGGTGGAGAAGGAAATAAAATAAAAACACTTATTGATGAACGTTGCCTTATCTTCGGGTAACTCCTTTTGGTTTTCACCTAAAACCTTAATTGGTTTGATTTATGCCAAAATTAAGGCTTATATTACAATATAATGGAATTTTATATGTTATTTGGTCAGTTATTTTATGATCCAAAGTTCTTGATAGGTGTGAAGAGAGAAAGAGAGGGTGAGGACTTTTATAAGTGGGGTGAGTGGAAAACTTGTAAATTTTTTAAAGAGAGAATTCCACCCACATTTTTTCCATGTAAAGTGGATATAGTAATGTAAAAAAATATCAAATAATTTATAAGGTATATTTATGTCCAACCAATGGTTTCTTGAAAACTTTATAGGTAATTTTCTTCCTTAAGTTTAAAATTTAACCACTAAGTGAACTCATTTTTACCCTAAACACTGTAATTAATTTTAATTGTTTTCACTAATCACTTGGGTAAAAAATTAATTTTTTCTCATTATAAATTATAAATTGTTCTTATTCTAAATATATAATCTATTTTTCAAATATTCAATTCATATAATTATAAAAAATTAATTTAATATTAATCCCACAGACGTAGTGAGACAGCGGATTTTTAATAAGAGAATTTTTGTTAGAAAAAGATGATTCTATATTAACTATATGAATAAAAATAATAATTATATTAAACAAAATTAATATTTAATGATATATATTATATAAATTTCATTTAAAACATTAAATATTAGTTATTATTTTAATTAATTAAAGAGGATAAGCATTATTCATTTTAAAACAGTTTTTAGAAAAACCTATTTTTAAACCCAAAAAAAATTATACTAAAAACGAATATAAATTTGATTAAAATTAATTGAGTTGATTAAATATAAATTAGGTTACTTGAAAAAATATTATAAAATATTTAGGCTTTTAAATTACATAATTTATTGAAAATAAATTACTTTTTACAAAAAAATTGATATTTTTCACTATTCACTGAAAAATCAATATTATCTGAAAAATCCCAAAATTTCACCCTATGTAAATTTTGATATTAAAATTCCAAAAATGAATTTTTTTTTTTGAATAAATTTTATAAAAGTTTTAAAAAAAATTAAAAAATCACCATTAAAAGGCGACAAAATTGTTTTTTTAATATGTAGTTTTATGCGAACAAATTGATTTTATTTTTATATCATGTATAGAAAACACATAGGATTAATGTTAAACATTAGATTTAATATATTATATATATATATTATTAATATAATCTAAAATTAGTGATTTTTTAATTTATTAGTATAAAACACACTTGTTCACATTAAAATACTTATTCAGAAAAAGATTTCATTTTATTTTCATAAGGGTTTTATTTTCATAATTCAGTTAATCATTTTAACACTCTCCATTAAAATGGTCAGGTTATAACATTAATATATAAGTCTTGGGACTTTTATGTTTGGTTTTTCATGTTTAATATTCTATCGAACATAAAAATCATGGGGTTTCATGCGCTTAAGATAAACATAGTATTGCATGTAACGTAAGATAAAGTCAATGTTGTGTGTCCTTTACACTATCAAATATAATTTTGTTCTTTTAAAATATCAGTATGTTACATGTTTTGGATTTTATTCTTCTTTACTTACTTCTATAGAGATGGTATTCCATGGTGATAGTGGTGAGAAACTTCATTGGTAAGGAAGATCTTGTTTTTGAAGATATTTGAATCTTGATCAAGAATGAGGATTTAAGGAGAAAAGAAGCTCAAACTCCATCTGGAAGTATTCTCAGTACTACTGGATGGTGATAGTCACCTCAATAGAAGGAATGTTACAAGAATAAATTTTTATAATATAATTACAAGAGAATAAGTCAAGGGAAATCAACTGGTAATAGTATTACATATTGGATTTGGGGGAAGAAGGGACATAAAAATTGGACTAAGGCTTCAACTTCCAGACATATGAACTCAGTAAGTACAACGAATGGTGGTTCTAGTTTGAAACTAAGTATGATCATTCTAGAGCAGTCAAGGGTTATTGAATCAGGTGAATATTTTCATTCAACTGGTGAACATGGGTTCATACTTGATTATGTACTAGGAAACTTAGGCAGAGTATATCTTATTGACTATAAAGCTCTGGATAGAGTTTTGAAAGGTGATTTTAAAATTAGATTGAAGAATAGAAGTTTCTTGAGACTAAAATATTTTATACATATTAAGAATCTCCATAAGAACCTCATATCAATTGGAAAACTTGATGATTCAGGTTTTGAAATGACTTTTTGAATGGAGTTTTTAAGATCAATAGAGTTTCTATGGTGATTTCTCACGGAGTAAAGAATGGAAACTTGTATTTAACTAGATGTAAATATAAAGTTTTAGTGATCAAAATAACTTCATCAAATGGCCCGGAAATGAGGAAATTTATGTTTGGTTACCTCAGTGATAAGAATTTAAAATTTCTAGTGGTGAAGGGAACACATAAACTAATCACACAGGCCATGAAAAATGTGAGAGTTGTATTGTAGATAAAAATAAGAGAGTTTACTTCAACTTGGATGGTATAAATATAAGAAATTTAAAGCTGGAACTTGTTCATTCCAATATTTTGGGACCAACCACTATTCACTCAAATGGAGGATTATAGTACTTTATGGACTTTATTGTTGATACAACTTGATATTTATAGGTTTACTTTATGGAGATTAAATATGATGTATTTTAGGAATTAATTCACTATAAATTTTTTTCAAAAAAATAGTGTTAATGAAAGTGGAATTATCTCTAGACAGACAATGGTGGGGAGTACATCACACCTAACATTCATAACTTTTTTCAAGGGAAAGTCATTAGGCATGAGAATATTGTTCTATGAACTCTATAACAAAATGGATTAGTTGAAAGGATGATTCAAAATCTAACATATAAAGGTCATATTATAATTATTAACTCTAGAATGACTAATGGAATTTGGGTAGAATCCATTAATAAAATAGTGTATTTAGTGAACAGAAGTATGACTTTAGTTGTCGGACAAGAACTTCCTAATGAACTTTGGTCTAGTAAGAGACCCACAGTGATCCATCTTAAAGTATTTATAAGTATCATGTATGTTTATATCAATGCTAAAGATAGAGATAAGTTGTAATAAAATTTCAAGGTGTGTTTTCTTATCGGATATAGTGATGAGAACTTTAGATATCTCTTATGGTATGATGAAAAGAAATAAATAATCTAGAGCTAAGATTTTATTTTTCAAAAAAGATCTTATGTGGAAAGATCAGAACTTGGATGAGAATGAATTTGAGGATAGATCAAATATTAAATTTCAATATGATTAGATATATGTTACCAAATAGTCTCTCGGTCTAGAAACTTCAGTGGAAACTTCATAGGTTGTCACTCTGATGATCAGACCACCAGACTAAGGATGGTCAGACATACTATTACTGAATAGGGAATTATTGGAGAAACCTCTACCAGACTGAGAGATGATAAACATACAACTATCAGATAAATAGGTTCTAATGTATGAACAAGAGGTTGTGTTGAGAATATTCACTCATATAAAAAAACTAGTTCATAGGTTTGGAGTTAATATGTATTTATTACTTCTAATGGACATAGGGAAACTAGACTATCTAGAAGAAGTAGAAACTCTAACTGGCTCAAAATATTGGGAGATATCCTCAGAAGAGGAAATGAATTCCTTACATCTCAATAATATGTGTGAGTTTTCTGAAATATTGGAAGGAAATAGATCTTTGGAAAAAATGGGTTTTTTGTTTGAAAATGAGCCTAATGGAAGTAAGTGATATAAAGAAATGATGGTGGTAAAATGATTTCAGTTAAATTTGGGGATTGAATTTTCTGAAATTTTCTCATTGGTGGTGAAGCACACAACCATTAGGATAGTTCTCAGTATTATTATGTCCAATGATCTACACTTGGAGGAGATGGATGTAAAAACATATTTCCTCCTAGATATTTGGATGAATAAATTTACATGGTTCATCCCAAATGTTATAAAGTTCATCAGAATGAGGATTTAGTTTTTACATTGAAAAAAATTCTTTATGGCTTGAATAAAGGTCCAAGAAAATTGTATTATAAGTTTTACGCTTTTATGATTGAGGAAAGTTTCATTAAAATTGATTATGATCATTATTGTTATAGAAATAAATTGGATGATTTAACATATCTCATATTATTGTTATATTTTTATTATATATTTATTGATGTTTTGGAGTTCCATCTGATTGAGGAACTAAAAATGAATTTATCAATAAGGTTTTAGATGAACACCCTTGGACAATCTAAGAATATATTGAGAATAATAATTGATAGGGATACTTTTCTCCTTGTGTCATGAAAGTCGTGGTGGGAATAATAAAATTATTTGGTTGGTGCTATAAAGTCTTAATGGTGGAAATATTATCCCCAAAATCTATGAACTTGTGTAAAAAATGTTAAAATGTTTTGTTTTGGATTTAGACTTTATTGAACAAGATGTTTTACATTGGTATATTTCATTTAGATATAAAACACTTCCTTTGTTGTACCCATATAACTTTATTGTTAATTTAAGAGTCTTTTTTCTTTATTATGATCGTTTTTCTTATGTTATTAAGTGAATGAAATTTAGACTTATAAAATGAGTGATAAACCTTAATAAAATATTTATATTAAGGGTTTTTAATAGAATTATTCTTGTGATCCTAATTGATCATTCTATTTCTTATTCATTTCACTTCTTTCATTTATTCCAATTATTCTATTATCATAACTTTAATTTTCCCCATTGATCTAATGAATACCACACCATATACAATATTATATCATCTAGTGTTAAATATTGTTATGGGAAATCATACTTCACTAATTTTATATTTCTTTTAAAATATTACTTTTTATTTTTATTTTTCCATATCTTATTATAATCACATATTTTCCTCATCCATTTCATCCACTGTTTCTTCAAATTTATAGAGACTTTATATATCATATTAATAGTTTTAAATCTTATCTATTCTTTAAATTTAAAATCATTAAAATTTGAGATCTAAATCTATAGATATAGCAGATTAAAATTCTATTGTCGATTTTCTCCTGAAAAATCAATCAATCTCTATGTCAAATTTCATTTAAATTACAAATTAATTAGTTGGAAGATATCTTCATACAAAAATTACATAAATTGATATTCTCCATCCTCTTAGAATCCTTGTTATTAGATTTTTATATTTTTATATATTGATATTTTTGTAATCAATACACTACTAATGTCAAATATTTGTGTCATATATCCTGGTTATACTATTTAAAAAAAGGGGAAAAATTAAGAAAAATAAAAGGAAAAATAAAATAAAAATAAAAAAATATTGAAAATTTATTACACATTGTTTTAGATCATTTTATCACATATCTATTGGATTTATATTACAAGATTTCTCTTCTATCTTTATTTCTTTATCAAGATCATTTTCTCCCTCTCTTTTACCCCTATATTTTATGGACTCCATTGATTCAAACCTCTTCAAAAAAATTAATTTTAAATTTTATCATAATTTTATTTTTTTTATTATGAGTTTCCTTCTTGGTTCTATTTAATAGTGCTTATAGGGACCACATATTTGGGCTAGAAAAAAAGTTTTATGAGCCCATTATGAGATAAAAATAATTATAGGGAGAGTATTTGTTTTTTTTCACATGTGTGTGTGTGCATATGATGAATTAAAAAAGTATAAGTGAAGGAGAATAAAATTAAATTTATATTAAATTTTTCATTAAATTTTTTATGTCCAATTTATGATGTTAATTATCAGTTAAATTATTTCCAATTGTTATCAACTTCAAAATCTCTGTGAATGAATAAATTTGATGAAAGAGATAATTAGTACTTCAATTTCAAAGAATTGTCTCATAGGTGAGGAAAATGTGATAGTTGGAGTAAAAATGACTTAAGAAGTATAAAAATGAAACTTCTATCCTTTAAAGGGAATAATGATTGATAACTCTGTTTAGAGTGGGAGAGGAAGTTTGAACATGTGTTTAGACTTAACAATTACTCAGAGGAGATTAAGTTAAAATTGTTAGCACTTGAATTCAATGATTATATAATAATTTAATGGTATTAATTACAATTAAGTCAATTATATAATGGGTATATACTAATTAAAATATGTGATGTGATAAAGATAATAATGTTAAAATGGTATATCTCTAGTTATTACTATAGATATTTACCTTTTAAGTTACTACATCTTGTGAAATGTTCTGTAGGTTTAAAGGAATACCTTAAATAGATAGAGATATTTATGATTAAAGAAAACCTAGTATAGGATTGATAATGTAAAATGTAAAAGTACATGAATATATTAAATCCAATAATTAGACATGTGGTGTGTTTAGCCTAAAATATATCTTGAGGAATTTATTAAGTTTGTAAATAAGAATATGTGTTATTAAATAAAAATAAATCAATGGTATAATTTTGAAACTATAATATTTTATAAAGGTTTTTGAAATTTAACATGATGTGTCTGGAGTATTTTTGTTATTTTGACTCATGATTCATGCATAATATCTTACTTTAGTGAGAAATTGAATGGAGAAGAATTGAAGTATTCAACTTATGGTAAATAACTCTATGGTTTGAAATAATCTCAGGAAATATGTCAACATCACTTATAGTATAAAGAGTTCATTATTCATTCTGACAATGAAATTACCAAGTATTTGAGATCACAAATCAGCTTGGGTTGACCTGACCCACAACCCAATCCAGCTCATGACAATGCCTCCAGCGTGCCTCCCTATATGCCAGAGTCTTTCAATCATTGGAGAGGGACTAAAGATATATAGTGGGGAGACTATACCCTCATATCATATTATGATAATATAATAAATGAACCAATCATGTATACATACACAATCATCAAAGTACACATGAATAAATAACTAAAAATCATTCTTTAATAAATGGAATGTAGCATACAGACTCAAACGGACTCTCATGTATAAAAAAATAATTGATCACCTTCTTGGTCGATCACACATACACAGTAAATAAATAAAAGAAACAAGATACAAGTCCCCTACAACTAACTCTAAGCTAAACCACATAGTTAATCTCCATAATAATCAAACTTCTCCAACTTGATCCTTAGAATCCACACGAGCGTCTTTGTTCAATCATGAAACATAGGACCTCAACCCTATATATTGTGTATCTGGTTCTCAATCAGAAATTATACATAAGGTTATGAACACGCAATAAATTTCATATGCAAGGGGTGATAAATAGATCTCAATATCCCACCCCCAATGATAAACTTATAAATTTTTGTCATAAACAAGGGCATACACATATGATATTCCCAACCTAGTTGAAAAATAATAGAAACAATTATAAAATAAATAAAATACTATAAGTAAACAAAAAACGTTTAACAAAAGAAAATAGTTAACCTCAGGTTCTAGTCAAACACATGAGCTAGATTTACCCCCACTCTGGCCCAAACCAGAGGATTATTGCACATCACTCACCTTTCCACATATCATTAGGAACATCTACCAGATCAAGAAGGAGATCCATATTTCTAACACATCAACATGAATGAAATCCAAACCCTAGTATCTCATCATAGGCATTTAAAATCATAATTTTTTTACCTCTAATGGGACCTAAGACTCCAATAACATGATATAAATTAGAGACAGTAACCTATAGGTAGACTCATCTAGAGAACCTATCAGGTCTTGAAAGTCTTACAGAACTAGAAATGATAATATAATATGTAATGATTAGGGTTTTAACCTGTAAGACTTTGGAATATTTTGGAGAATACTTCCAAAATTGGGTGTTGAATCGGCATGGTAATTTGGGGCCCAGGTAGCCTCGGTGCGGTGATATTAAAAATATTGAACATATTTTGCACAAGTGCATATTTTTTATTGGAATGTAAATAACTCCCTTTTTAAGTCTTAGATCATATTTATGAGACTATGGTTGAGTCTGGAATATCATTTTTACCCTAGGCGTTACCTAAGGTCATTCGTGCTGGGAGTTCTGATTAGGGGCATTTTGGATGATGGGGTATTATGAGGTGGATTAAATTAATTAAATGAAAATTTAATTAAAAATATAACCTAATCCTCCCATCACCTCATGTTTGGTGCACATGAAATAAGGAGGGGTGACTCCTCATATCCTCTCCTCTTCTCCCCATTGGTGACGAATGGAATCAATGCCAAATCGATGAATCAAGGTGCTTTTGATCTCCGTTTCTGATGCAGATCATCATCAGATCGAGGAGCAGTATGATCCGGGCATCGTTCTTCATCTAAAGACTTGGTGTTTTTCCAAAAAAGGTTGGAAGATTGGAGTTTTGGTCCTAATTACCTTGTTTACACATTTTTTTAATGTTTTATATCCCAATTACAATTTATAGAGATCCCTTCTAGGAAGATTTGCAGGTTTTAGGATAAACCGAGGAAAAACTGAGGTTTTTGGAGGTGATTCCCAACTGGAATCACTATCTACATGGTGTGTAGTTCAGTTCCCTAAATTGTGTGACTATGGGACATGGATTGGGTTATTTGTGTTAAAACACATGGATATATACTAAAACATGACCAAGATACATGGAAATGGGGTCTGGTACATGGACACAGGAAAACTACACAAGTAGGTGGTTGTTTAGCCTGAACGCGCCATGTAGTATGGGATGCATGATGTATAAGGTAAGGGGTTGGTCAATCTATGTAGAAGAAGAATATGGATAGGGGACAAATGATGAGGGACATGGAATGTACCTACTCTAAATGTAATGAACCCCTACATAAGTTGATAAACTGTGTAAGCAGGATACACGACCAAGTTCTTGGGCGGGCTCACATGTCGTGTGTATCATGGTGCACACCATGTACTCCTAGAAGATCCTCCTGGGATCATCTGCCTTCTGTATCTTCTTCTCTGAGACTCAGATTTAGTATTTTGAGTAGTCTATCCTGATAAGTTTTCCATGTAAAATAAAATAGTGGCCTCCATTATAGCTTATGAGATATGAGGTGGCATAGATTGAGCAAGACACTTTTGAAGCTATACTGAGCAGATGTTGGAGATAGGTGTGGTTCCTATAGAGATATGTTGGGATTATTACTCACCTAATGGACTAGGTATTTGGTTTCCATTTCCAATATTCTTAGGTAGAGATATAAATCTCCACATAGTGGGTGTGGGTTTGTTACATTTTGATAGTTTCCTCTGAGGGTGTTACTCCCCTGAGGTACTAGGTTGTGGGTTTCCCCATGATGTTTTTGAATATGAACAGTACTCCCCTATTGGACAAGTGAATGGGTCCTCCATATATGACACATAGGTAGAGTCAGTATTACCCTACCATTTTAGGGAAAAGGTCCTCTATACTAGGATTTAGTACTTCCTTATTGTTCCAGGGTGTGGTTCCTCCATACGTATTGTTCCGGAAAATTCAGTACTCTTCTATCATGTCAGGGAGTGGGTTCTCAAGACTGGGGTTGGTAATCCCCATTCATGTTAGGTTATGGTTCACCCATAGTGAATGAGTTGTTAGAGTTGTTACTCCCAAGTCCTATCAGGGTGCGGGTCCTATAACCACTGAGTGGTACTCCCCTACTAGGTCAGGGTGTGGTTCCTCGATCCATAGAGTGGTACTCCCCTGTCATATCAAGGTGCAGGTCCTCCATTATCTGAGTATTACTCCCCTATTATATTAGGGTATAGCTCCACACTTATGGAGTAGTACTCCCCCCTCTCCGAGTAGCAGTGGGGAGTGGGTCCTCCATTGGAGATGGAGCTCACTCTACTGTGGGATATAGTTATGAGGAGCAGTACCCTCCACTTGATGTGAATGATACCTAGATAGGAGTTAGTAATCCCTCAATAGACTGAGGTGTGGTCCACTCTATACAAGAGTGATAGAGGTTTTGCAGGTTAGTTTCGAGCAGTACTCCCTTGACTGTAGGGCAGTAGTGAGGTTCGGGTCCCTCCATTATCTCTTGTTAGAGAGGATGCATGTGGTGCATAGTCTGGAGTAGTTATCCCTAAAATATATTAAGTGGTGATGGGTGGGCCTCTTCATTTGGGTTTATTTAGTTTTATCTAGGTTCAAGGTAACAAAAACAAGACCTCTGGTGTTGGGAACTAGATCTATAACTAGTAAGATGTGCCCAATGGAACACGTTCTCTCGAACATACCATTAGAAATGGTAGAGTTGTTCTCAATGGATTACATCTCTCTGACGGCTGTCATCTAGGATGGTTGAGCTCATGAAGTGTGTTCTGGTTTCATGTTATGGTTAGAGCCTATAAATAGAATCTTTTTTCTGGATATGATTTTGGAACCTCATGATACTTAGTTTTTGAGACGATTATATCCAGGTGATTTAAGGGAGTCCCTGCGGTGTTGTCACATGTCGGGGTTGACACCCCTTATAGACTGAGATGAATTTTCATGTATAGTTGAGGATGGTTTGAGATGTCTTTTCTCTCTGGATTGGGGTTCCCTCTATCTAGTTTGAGCAGACTATTTCCTTTAAGTTTTTACCTTTTTCATTTGGGGTTTTTAGGGCACCTATTGATTATTTTTATACTCACCCATGCACGGACATTTCCCACATGTGTTTTGTGTCTTGGTAAGACCACATTCCTTTTGATTGAGTCCATGTAGGACTTGAGGTAGGCATAGAATAGCGAGATAGAGATACCGAGGTGTTTAATAGAGATTGGTCAAGGAGCTTTCTGGAATTTTCATTTGACATTGATCCCCTCCTTCTGATAAGGTTGGACACTTTTATAGTTTTCTTTGGTGAGTGTTGTTTTTCTTCTTTCTCTTTCAATGCTTTTATTGTACTCTGGTTGTGGGATATAGATGTATTCATGTATTGGTTGCTTTTGGTTTCTATATTTCATAATTTTGTGAGCTTGGAGATGTGTGTGTGCGTACAGGTACATAGGTAATGCCTCTCATGTTAGTGATATGTATACTTGGTGTTAGTCACTATGGGATTGGGGAGTTGTGGCCCAGGCCCCGTCAGGTCGGTCGTGGAAAAGTGGTATCAGAGGTGGTTAGTTCCACATTGGGGCCACAATATCGTGATATTGGTTTGGGTTGCATAGAAACAGTGTTAGGATTTTTTTAAGTTTTCCTCTCTGGCCAGAGGTTCTAGTGTTGGTGTGGTGGTCAATGTATCCATTCACCAATACTCTGATAACCTTCTTTTCAAATTGGTACATTATGACACTAGTCACTGTGAAATAAATGGTACATGCATCGTATAGTACTAGAGTTTTGTTTTTCTTATCCTTCTTGAGTCAGATCCCCAGATATACTCTTTGATCCTTGTACATCTTGATTCTATTTCAGGATGACACCATGAGGACAGCCAGATAGGATTCCACGGCATCATTATGATGAAAATTTTCCCTGTGATGAGGCTTCAGTGAAAGGCACTGATTCTGAGGCGTTACCTATGGGTGGTCTACCGGTAATGCCACTACCTGTTGAGCAGCAGGTTTTACCGACAGTTCAATATGAGGATGCACATAGGAATACTGCATTACATGAGTTCTAGGGGAAACAACCTCTAAGGTACTGGGGTAATCTAGAACCCCAAGAATCAAATGACTGGCTCAAGGCAGTCACATGAGTTTTCCACTTAGTGAGGACATCGCCCGATCAGATGGTGGTCTTAGTGGTGAGTCTTATATAGGGTTTTTTCAGGAGACAGTGGAGTTTGGTGATACATTATAATGATGAGTTAATACTCATTTGGGATTAGTTCAAGCAACTCTTTAGGGAATATTTTTACCCATACATGTAGAGATAAATGCATATCTAGGATCTTCTGTAGCTATGGAAGGGTAGCATGACAGTGGTGGAGTTTTCGGTGACGTTCACATACTTGTCATGATAATACTTGGATATGGTTCAGGATCTATGGAAAAAACAATTATTTCCTAAGTTAAAATGTACTAAAGTGGTTAACCTAGGTTTTCTCTAGAGATGAGCACACAACAATCACATTTGTCACATTAAATTTGAGAAATAAGTGGGTTCTTTTTTAAATTGTTTGGTTTTGAAAACAAATAAATGAAACACAAGAAAGAAAGAAAGGATAATATTGGAAGAAATTGGTAAATAAGTTGATTGAAATTATTGAGATTAATTGAGTGATCAGGTTGGGATTTATTTTTCAATTTCAATGTCATCATAGTTCAAATTAATCCAATCCACTTCTGCTAAGCCGATTAAAGTGATATTTCATGATTGCTTCCTCTCACTCCCTTGGTCAATGGTGATGGTGAGATTAAACCATGACAAGATCTTATTTTGTTCTAATATCCTTCATTTTTTGAAATATTTGTAGTGAATACCCTCAATTGATTTATGAAATTCCTGATTGGGTCTTGTTAATCCCAAACAATCAAGAATAATCACTACACCTCTCACACGTACTAATGATCGTCGAGTACTTAATCACTAATACATGATCTATTCCATCATATGTAGACCAAAACCTAGTGTAGGGATATAATTATAATTTACCAAAGCAATAATAACAATATAATATAAAATCAAATACAGTCATACAAGATAATAAAAACTGTTTTTTAGAATTTGAAACCAACACCGTAGAAGAGATAGAGTTTTTATTCAATCAAATTCAAGAACTAAAACATTAAAAAAGATAAAACATAAACTTCTCAAATAACTAATAATATTTACCCCACCGTGGTAAGGGTAATTTAAAATAATATTTAGTAATAATACATTACAATATTAATAAGAACAAAATAAAGAAAAGAAAGAACAGAAAAATATATCCTCCAGAATTTGTCTTCCAAAAGTTGGATTTGGTTATGCGCACATATCTTATAATAATGCCAAGGTACCTTCTTATAAGATGTGATAAATGGATTTTTAAATCTACCCTCGAAATTACTGAGTATTTTGAGCCATTTTGAATGAGTTATGGTCGAATTACTAGACCTGACTTTTTATGCCCTCCAATCACTATTCCACCAACCCCACTTTGACTGGTTCAAGGGAGGACTTAATGAAATCCTTTCTTAATAAAATTTAATTTGGTGGTTCCCATTTGAGTTATCTGTAAAAACCAGCTATAATAATCCCATTTTATTGTTGGTATCCCAATATATGTCTCTTTGAATGAGGTATGGTCCATTCCGCTGACCAGAATAGGTCATCAACTTAGTCGAATTGGTTGGGCATCTGGGAGTTCGAATTGGATCTTGTTCCAAAAGAATAATTTGTATAAAAAAGACATAAAAATCCTAAAAAATGAATAACATTAATTGGATAATAATTTTAGGAGTTATTCTCAAAATATCAATCCAATAGAAAACTTCTAAATGTTCAGAATTAACAAATTTTCACACTTGCTCAAAACTCACCAAAAATCATAAAATGATACAAATAAGAACACATTGATTAATTTTTATGGATTAAATCATTTAAAAAGATATTAATAATTATGAACATATTATCTCTATAAATTCCCCCACACTTAGCACTTGGACTCTAAGACAAGTAAACAACAAAAATCAAATCAAAGTAAATTTTAAAACACATATCCTTGAGATCCAACAATTCCACACCAAGAAAAAAAAGATATCATGACTCATAAACAACCATTATTTCAAGTTATACATTTATATCATTCAATATATTTCCACTTAATTTATCCTCCCATACACACAAAACACTTACGTCGCTTGTATTTTCTCTTATCACACAAATGTCAATTTTTCAACAATTTCTTTTTCATCCAAACTCATACAAGGGTCTCCATAGGCTTGATAAATTCCTACATCATCACCCAATGTGATTCAAGGACATATTTTTATCATGAGGACTTTTCAGGGTTGTTCTATGGATTTTAGTTGGTAGGATTTTGATGTGAAAAATTATGAGTCTAAATAAGGAGAGCTTGAATCTTTTTGAAGAAAAATTGCAATAATCTAATTTTCAATCAAGCATGGTATCCTCCTCACTCCCCTTAGTATCAATTCAGATCCATCATCATGAAAAATCAAGGAATGTGCACACCGTTCATTATTTCAACAGAAAAAATGTCAATATTCTCAAACATGGTTTTCTTGAAAGCTCCAGATAAGCACAACTTTATTCCTTTATTAGAAACTCTAGAAAGGCACAACTTAACTTTTCATGAAGGCTATAGAAAAGGCACAGCTGTCAACGTAATGATTTTTTAGTAGAAAACACATCTCTTCAGAATTTAATTTTCGACCCAAATTATCACCAAAATGTGGTATCATAACACAAGACAGCTTCCCCCTTAAGTTCAACTAGATTATGAAAATTCACTTCAAGAGCAGGTTGGATAGTGAAAATTGTCTTGTAATGTGGCTAACCTAACAAGTTTTTCAAGGATTATAAGGTCTAAAAGGATTAAATGTGCAAGTTAGGCTATTATAAAAAGGATTCGTAGAAAATTGGGGATTTAAAACCAAATAAATGCCTCAATCATTTAAATCAAAAGTACCTCAAACCCTCAAGTTTTGATAAGAATAAATCAAATTTTGGTTAAATCAAGCATGGTTTGGTTCTCTAAATAAGTGAGGTGAATGTAAGGAAAATTAAAATAATGGTTCATAAGCCTCACAGGAAATTGATTTCAAATAAAAAGATAGTGAGATGTGGCAGGGGATTCAAAATTCAGAGTACTTTTCATGAAATTACTAAAGATTTGAACTTGAAACAAAGTCATTTTCAACATTCATTTAAGCTTAGTTTCATGGGATAAATTGGTTCACTCATTGACATGGGTTTCAAAAATGAAAATGATAATCATTTAAGCTCAAATTTTTTAGAAAGACACAAAATTGAAAAACACACATTTTTTGAAAAAAATAAAAATAAACAACTGAAAATATTAAACTACAAAGGTTTACTCCCACACACTTAAATGATTCAGTACCTGCAATGAATTCGAGTGAATTTAACATGTAATTATATTTTTAATTGAATAAAATCAATCTATAAAGTGATAATAAGAGGTACAACCTGACTTAGTGGTAGTGTAGTGTTGAGTTGAGCTCCTAAGTGTTACACACTAAAAACTTACAACCAAAAGTATAGAAAATAACATAATAAATTTATTAAAAGAAAATATAAATATAAATAGAGTGAGAAAATAAGAATAGATCTTGGTTTAATCCCCCAAGTGGGCCATGGGTTTTGAATTACTTTATATGGGCAGTTTTAGTTGGTTATCCTCATTATGATAGTAGTTTGAGTTTCTTTAATATAAACCACCAACACATCTTCATTCCAGTTTGTACTTCATACTTTTTTATGAGGACTCTATGAATATATTATTCCAAATACACCCCCATGAAAATGATATACATATTTTATGGTGGGGTTAGGATAAATAATTATTCCTTATCTTTCTTGTTTTCCACTTTCACAACTTCTTCTTCATTCTCCAACAATTGCTCAAGGTATGATGTATCAAAAGAACATTCAATGGGAAAGTCAGAGTGTAATTATATTTGAATAAAATTAAAGCATGAAGAATCAATATAAAATTATTAACTTTAAAATTTTTAATCTTGTGACTCTTTTTCATCAATAAAATACACTATGGTCTCCTCTTGAACTCCCTCCAATAAGTGTTCATCAAGTTCAAGGATCTCTATATGTTCTTCATTAGGTGCATATTCTTTTTCTTCCTCATCCACCAAGGAAAAATATGTGTTGACCAAATATGAAAATTTTATACAAGGGAAGGTGTTAATTAATTCAAATTAAATATAATCATAATGAGAAGATTTAATAAAAAAATTATCTCCCAGAGTTTGTTCGGCTTCAATTTCTTCTTCAGTGGAAAGAATCTCTTGGAGTTGAGTAGTAGTAAATTGAGGTAGGTAGTCAGGCTCCTCCAATTCTTGGATATCCTTAGAAAAGTCATTGATGAATAAGGGGGAATATTCTTTGAGATTTTAAAAATTATAAAATTCAGGAAATTAATGGGAGAACTCAGTAAGCTCTTGGGCCATCACTTCAAAAAAAATTGGTTCATGTCATCCCTTAGGCCCACTATGAATTATTTAAATGTTTGTTCCCCATTATTTGACTTTGAAAATAACCTCACCTATCTAAAAATAATAGAAACACCATATTCCATAAATAAGGTTGAGATATTAATAGGTTCTTGAACTTGTGGGTAATTATTATATGAATTAAAGAAATAATCATTTGAAAAAAACATGTAAAAATATTTTTTTAACTATTTTTTTAAAGTGTCAAATATTTGTAATTAGATTGTGGCGCTGCCTCCCCGGAAATGGTTCCAATTTTTGACACATGACTTTCATAGGGTGTGTAAAAAATAATTATTTACTAATTTAAAATGTAGTAAAGTTGTTAACCTAGGTTTTCTCTAGATAGGAGCACACAAAAATCACATTTGTCACATTAAATTTGAGAAACAAGTGGGTTGTTTTTGAAATTTTTTGGTTTGGAAAATAAAGAAATGAAAAAAAAAATATTGGAATAAATTGGTAAATAAATTGATTGAAATTATTGAGATAAATTGAAAGATAATTTTGGGGTTGGTTTTCTAATTGAAATGTTGTCATAGTTCAAATTAATCCAATCCACTTCTACAAAGCCGATTAAAGTGAGATTTTACGATCGCTTCCTCTCACAACCTTGGTCAATGGTAATAGTGAGAGTAAAACATACCAAGATCTTAGTTTGTTCTACTCTCCTTCCTTTTGTGAAATAGTTTTATTGAATACCCTCAATTGATTTAGGAAATTCTTGATCGGGTCTTGTTAATCCCAAACAATCAAGAATAAGCACTACACCTCCCACACGTACTGACGATCGACGAGTACTTAACCACTAAGCCCTGATATGTTCCATCATATGTAGACCAGAATCTAGTAGAGGGAGATAATTATAATTTACCAAATCAGTAATAAAAATATAATCTAAAATCAAATACAATCTCACAAGATAATAAAACCCGTTTTTAGAATTTGAAACCAACACCACAGAAGAGAGAGTTTTTATTCAATCAAATGCAGGAACTCAAACATTAC
This sequence comes from Viscum album, assembly GCA_963277665.1. Lineage (NCBI taxonomy): Eukaryota > Viridiplantae > Streptophyta > Magnoliopsida > Santalales > Viscaceae > Viscum > Viscum album. Next base: position 821,612,428 of record OY728127.1, read on the forward strand.
AAAAGATAAAAAATAGCATTACCAAATCACTCATAATATTTACCCCACCGTTTTAAGGGTAATTGAGAAGAAGGGTAAGGAATAATACATTACAATATTAATAAGAACAAAAGAAAGAAAAGAATGAACGGAAAAATAAATCCTCCAGAATATGTCTTCCAGAAGTTGGCTATGGTTCTACCCACATATCTTCGAATCATGCCGAGTTACCTTATTATAAGATGTGAGGAATGGATTTTTACATCTACCCTATAAATTTAAGATCATTTGGATCCGTTTTGAATGATTTATGGTCAAATTACCTAACCTAGATTTTTCTGGCAGCCAGTCACTATTCCACCAACCCCACTTTGACCGGTTCAAGGGTGGCCTTAATGAAAGCCTTTCTTTAGGAAATTTAATGTGGAACTTCCCATTTGATTTTTATGTAGAAAAAATCTGTAATAATACCATTTTATGGTTTGTAGCCCAATATATTTCTCTTTGAATGAGGTATGGTCCATTCTACCGACCAGAATAAGTATTCAACTTAGTTGAATTATTTGGGCATGTGGGAGTTCGAATTGGATCTTGTTCTAGGAGAAACATTTGTATCTCATGAACATATAAATCATAAAAAAAGGAATCACATGAATTGGATCACAATTATAGGAGTTATTCTCGAAATTATGAGGCAATAGAAAACTGCTAAATGTCCAGAATTAACCAATTTTCACACTTAAGCTCAAAACTCACCAAAAAACATAAAATGATACAAATAATCACACATTGATTAATTTTTAGGGATTAAATAATTTAAAACATATTAATAATTATGAAACTATTATCTCTATCAATCCATTATTCAAAGTACAGACCTTCGAGCAGGGATTGCATTAGGAGATCAAGGTGTCTATGATTCCTCCATGTATTCCCACCTATGATGGAGTGCTGGAGTGAGATATAGTGGTGGAAAGTTTCCTAGCTGGGGAACAAGTGGATGTGACCCACAAAAGTGGTCGCAAGGTTGAGGTGTCTATAGTAAATGATAGACAGTGGGTAATAGGATCACGATGCAGGAGTCATACCCATGCCTAGACTCAGGCATGTGGCTTGTAGCATAGAAGAAGTGTCGAGGATCAGGTCAGCTGTAGTAGAGGCGGTGTTGCACTTTCAACGGCTAGGGGCATATCTCTAGATATTTTCTGACCTTCCATGCTACTAAGAGGGAGATGGATGATGATCTTCCTTAGTATAGATAGTGCTTGGAGAAATGAGTTCCGCAAGGTGGTGAATGAGGAAGAGGAGCTGGAAGGGTGGCAGGAGGTGGCAGGCAGTTCAGGGTGTTGCCACCACCACCCCCAGGTGGTATGCGCCAAGATCAGGGATGCCACGACCTGTCCTCAGGGCCCGTGTCGTGACTACCCCAAGCCCGCCTTCCATAGTCCAGGGGCTGGAGACTAGCAACAAAGGCGTAAATCCCAATCAAAAGGGAAGTCATTGCCTTTACGAAACGAAAGCACACACAAATAGATTACAAGAAGAAGATACACAAAGTAAAGAAGTATAACAAATGTGCTGAAAGTACGAGGGGCCAGAAATACAATCCCAAAAGAAAGATACAGCTACAACTGAAAGTAAAGTACAACTCAAAGGACAACAGCTGAAAGGTGACAAGTAGCTCCTGGATCATCCTCTGGGTTCCTACCTGAAGGGTAGGTACAGATGTCCTCCTCAGCACTCCACGTCTTTCCGTCTCCTCCGGGTATCGACTCGTTGTGAGATCCACCTCCTGGTACTAACTCGTCGTGAGATCCACCTCCAGGTACTGACTCGTCGTGAAATCCACCTCCGGGTACCGTCCAGCTCTACAAGCCTCAACCACGATCAGTGATGTCCGTCGTCTACAACCAACACAACGAGGTGCAGGCAAATCCCGTGCAGGGGTGAGTATACGATACTCACCAGGGACCCTGAGACCCTCAAGGTCTCACTAAATCCAACAAGGATAATCACAAAGAAAGTTCTGAACAGATAACCCTTACTTAGGTATAAGCCCATACTTATACCTAAGTTACCAAGTAACACATCTCATCCATGAGGTGTCATAGAGATATGAAGTCGACGGATAACCACTACTTAGGTATATGCCCATACATATATGTAAGTTATCTAGTAACCCATCTCAATCAAGAGGAAAACACAAAGGTCAATGACTCAGCTCAAACAAGGATTTTCATTATCGAAACTGTAACTGCTGAAGAGATCCGTCTCTGACGAGTACAGTGATCCTGTCACGACTCTGAGGTACTGCTCACTAACCTAAGACTGCTGAGGTACTCCTCATGTCGAGTACCGCGGGTCTGCCACCTCAAAAAGTAGTGCTCCTCCGCCATGGGTATGCCACCTCACACATTAGTGCTCCCCCTCATAGGCTACAGAGGTACTCCTGTCGAGTATCGCGGGTCTGCCACCTCACAAAGTAGTGCTCCTCCGCCATGGGTCTGCCACCTCACAAAGTAGTGCTCCCCACTGGGCTATGCAAGTCACTCCGAATCGAATCGGACAAGCAGTCATCAGGTCTCAGCCAGCTACACGGTCTCCATACTCCGTATGCTCGTCTCCGGGAGGGTCCGCTCCACGAGATACAGGTCGATACTCAAGTATCACAAAGTCCCACGAAGAATTATCTCAAAGGACCGCCTCGTCATAGGGGTCTCAACGCAACATACGGCGCCTCAATCGGACGCCCAGTCTGTGAGTTATTAGCCTTTTCGTCCCAGGGGCCCAGTTGGTTTCGTGTACGAACCAACCCGACCGTATCTCAACTATACCCCGAACTCACATAGGGTATACTCATAGGGACCGTTTCTCGACGTGATCACCAACGTCGCTGACGGTTCGTCAAACGGACGTCCGGTCTGAAAGTTATCGGCTTTTCCGTTCTAGGGGCCCGGTTGGATTTTGGATACAATACAACCCAGATATACTCCAACTGCGTCCAAACCTCGAGCGGAGTAATCCCAAAGGTCCATCTCACTAAGAAGAATCCAACAAAGTCGACGGCACGTCAATCGGACGTCTGGATCTCAAGTTATAGGCGTTTCCGCTCCGAGGACCCGGTTGGTTTCGTGTTCGAACCAACCCGGTCGTACCCAAAGTTCTCTGAAACATTGAGTTTAATATACCAAAACGACCGTCTCAATCCAAGGATCGTGTCACAACTGACGATGCGCCAATCGGAGGTCCATATCCCAAGTTATGGGCATTTAAACGAATCTTCGAGCTTTTAGGGGGGTTTTGGCCCGGACCGACCCGGCCCAAGACCCCCTGGGTCGGCCCGGCCCAATGGCGCGGCCCGGCCCAACGAGCGCGGCCCGACCCAGCGGGCAACCCGGTCCAGCGGGCAGCCCGGCCCAGCGGCTGGGGGCCCTGGCCCAGCACGAGCGGCCCGGCTCGGCTGGTCCCTCGGTCTGTGACCGAGCGGCGCAAGGGGGGGGGGGTGCTGTCCCTCGCCTTGTAATGGCAGCCCCATGTGGGGGGACCGCCTGTCCACCACCAGGGGTTACGACCCTCGGAATTCTGAACGGTCGGCCCGGTTGGCCGGCCGGTGCTGCCGTCGCGGGACCCCGCGGTCCCGCCCTCCAAGCGCTGGCGGCCGGTTTTATCGGGCCGCCTCCAGGTCTTCCGCCGCAGCTAAAGGGCTGTGACTCTTGATTCTTCGGCGGCCGGGGAGTCCAGCCGCCCCCTGTCAGTGACCGTCGCGGCCCCTACTCTGGTCGCGGCCTCTTTCGGCCTTAACGGCACGGCGTGACGGCGCCGCGCTCCTTCGTTGTGGTTCCCTCGTCTCCGCGTGGTGCGACGGCACCGCACCATATCTGTTCCAATCCACAACGAAGCACAACAGTAAAAAGGGAGGAGGGTCGGTCGTGTTTGTGCGGTTCGGTCCCCTCCCGTTAATCGATAGCAAGCGGCTAAAAGATTAACGATGAACTCCAAAATATTCATGAACATAGAATCAAATCCCTACCTCGAAGAAGGCGTTCGTCGGTGTCGCGGTAGACGGCATCGCGGTAGACGGGCGTCGTTCTGTCAATGTCGGGAAGGATGAAGCCAAGGGTGGCGTCAGAGTTCTTCACATTCTTCGTTGGAGAGGATATGATTTCCCCAAGTGTTGGGCATCGCAATACTTTACCAGCGCTTCGTCGCTTGGTGAAGCCGTCCCAAAACCTTCTCCCAAGCTCCCTATATATAGGAGAGGGGGAGAGGTATGTAACCATCATGGAATTTATGACAGTTCATTTATTTGGAACCTTCCTAAATTCCAATGATGCGGTTACTTAATTTAAAAAGGGGGACAGGAGAATTAAATTTCGTTGGCGCAATTTAAGAGGTGCGTTGACACTACTTAAGAGTGGAGGATGCCAAGAAGTTTCCCCCACATAGCCTGCGTCAAAACATATGACACGAATCAATTTTATGTTGACACATAAAATTAATTGACAGCAATTAATTTCACATCGACACATAAAATTAAATCACAGCAATTAATTTTTATGTCGACCCATAAAATTAACTGATAACAATTAATTTTACCTCAACTCATAAAATTAATTGAGAGAAATTAATTTTACGTCAACACATAAAATTAACTGACAACAATTAATTTTACGTCGACCCATAAAATTAATTAAGTGCAATTAATTTTACGTCGACATATAAAATTAATTGATGGAGGGTTTGAGAGGTTTCCTCTCCCTCCCCATTAAATGGGAGGTTAGGGTGTGTCGGTTCCACCACCAACTCCCAAGTGGAGCTTCTAACCACTTTATCCGCACTACATGTGTTTAACAAAATAAAATAAATTATTCACTTATTTTATTTTATTAACCCACGTAAAACCCCAAAAACTAACTTTCATACCCGATCATCTTCCATTGAGGTGAAAGTCTTCATAAGCGAATATCGGCACTGCGAGTTCAACGGTGCTCTCGGAATTCGATTCCGACCACCGGTTCAAAAGTTATAAAATGTCGCTCGTACGTTTACTGAACGTACTTGAAAAAAAGTTCGGAAAATTATTATCAGTCACCCTCGACCCACTGCGGTCAAGTTTAGGCTCTGCCTAGGAGAAACACGCCCCAACAAACTCAACGGTACTCTCGGATTTTCAATTCGAGTTACCATTTAGAAGTTATGAATTTTACAATAAAATAATTGTCACTTAATTATTTTATTTACGGCCAAAAACTAACTTTCTCAGGTGCCTTGCACCATCCAAAGTTAGTATTTTCTTAAAAGAAGCATACCCTCATGAGTTTAGCGGTGGTATCGGATTTCTAATCCGAGTTACCGTTTGTGAGTTATAAGCATTTGAAAAATAAAATAACTTTATTTAATTATTTTATTTACAGTTATGCCATTTTTGGGTTTTCTCACAGGAGGCCTGTGCCGACTAAACTTAAGTCACGCCTAGGTTAAACCCGCCATCCTGAGCAAAACGGTGTCCTCGGATTTCTGATCTGAGTAACCGTTTAAGAGTTATTCCACTTTTTTAGGAAAACTGCTTATGTGCGTTAATTTAAGCTTAACAAAACTTTAGAAAATTATTTTGGGCACACCACGCCTCAGAATCAGGTTCCGTCAGAAACTGCGTACTCAAAAAATTCCAAAGAATTTAAGAAGAAAAAAAATTCCTTAAAATTTATGGGTCTTTACATTACTCCCACCTCAGGTCTTTACGTCTCCGTAAAGCTACATCAAAAACAAGGGAAACAAAAGGGGGTATTGTGCATGCATTTGAGCCTCCCGCTCTCATGTGCTCTCTTGGAGGTTCTCATGCTTCCATCTGATGCACATTATAGGAATAGACCGTCCACTTAGGACTCTCTCCTGTCGATCCTCGATCTCCACTGGGACCTCCGCAAAAGTCGTCACGTCATCGATGTTCTTCTCCCCATGGTCGATGATATGCGTCGGGTCGTGCACATATCTCCTCAGCTGAGATACGTGGAAAAAAACTTCATGCACCTGGTGCAACTAAGATGGATGGGTCAAGAGGTAAACCACCTCGCCAACCCTATTGAGGACCTAGAAGGGTCCGATGAAGGGCGGAGATTACTTGCCACCTCGGCCAAAACTCTGTAATCCACATCGAGGTGAGACCCGTAAGAAAACGTGGTCGCCATCCTCGAACTCTAGTGTTCTCCACCTCCTAGATGTCTCGAACCTTCTCTGGTCCTACAAGAGCTGCAAAGATTTCTTCTTTGCCGATAAGAGAAATCTGGTCTCATCCCCTGGATAAACCACGTTCTTTTCCTAATACAGTCAATACTGATATGGATGATACTAATCCATACCAAGGATGACATCATAAGGCCTTGACGCTACTACCAAGAGATCTAACCGTTACTCTCGCCTATAAGGGTTGAGTCACACTGTCGGCATCAGTGTGTGGTCACTGGGTCTCCTCCAGTAGGTATCTCAAAAGTGAGGGTCAAGTCAACAGTTTTAACCGAGACCTCTCAGTATCAACCAAAAAAATGGACAGGAAAGCAAACATCATAAGGATAAGTGTCTTTTATTACTGCAGCTCGAAGTACAAAGACACAAATACAACAGTAACATGGAACTAGAAGTACAAGGAACAAAAGGAATCCACTAGTTCCGCTCCTGTCCACCTACTTCCGGAGCTCTACTGCCTTGTCCACTACTCGGATGTTGCTCAAGAACCCGTCGTTGCTTCTGTCTTGGTGGTTCCTCCAATGCCTTCGGATCAACTGTGCGGGGAGTCGGACAGTCACGTGCCATGTGACCCTTCCTGCCGCATTCATAACACTTCCTTCTCCTCATATGGATGGCTCTGTTTCGCGTGCCTCCCATAACCAAACCTGTATCCTGAGGTCACCCACCTTCTGGTCTGGTCCTCTTGGACCCCTGCATCATCTATCTACTGCCTACAGATGACTCGGCTACTGATGGAAAATCATAAGGCAAAGGCAGAAGTTCCTGAGCATGCTCAGAGTGTAGAGTCACTGGCATGAACTCCACCCTGAAGAAGGTCTCGAAGTCTCCCCATGTGAAGGTCATCTCATCACAAAACTGGAGCATCCGGCTCCACCATCTGTCTGCTGCTTCCTGAAGGAGGCTGGCAGCAAATATCACCATGAAGTTCGCTGGTGTACCCACTATCTTGAAAACTCTCACCACAACCTTCAGTCAATCCTCAGCCACCTGTGGGTTCGTCTCTCCCCGAAACCTGGGTGGACTCTAGCGCTGGAACTTGTGCAGTGCGCTCAAGCGACGTGCATCGCCTACTACTGGGGCTGGTGGCATCGGTGGCCCAATGTATGGTAGTATCGCTGGTGCCTCCGCTGGTGCCTCAACTGTAAGAGGGCCCTGTACCGAGGCCTCGTCGCTCGGCAGGCTGTCAGTACGTACATCCCTCTGGGCTCTAGCTGGTCGTTCGATGAAAGACATCCTGAAAGAAACATACGTGACATGGTCAAACGATTTATACCTGGTGAGCTGACCTGGTTTTATTTGGCTTTAAAACTATTAGAAACATACATGCAATCAGTGTTTTTGTGCACAAAGTCGGAAATCAGTAGTCAGGGTCCTGGTGTATGGATATGTCGGCCGCCGTAGCAACACTGGACTCCCTGAACTGAAGACCACACTCGGTACCCTTAACACTATTGCTTCACAGAAAAGAAAGATCAGAGTCCTGAGTTCTGCGGTAGAACCCAAATCCTCTGATACCAATTTGTTACGACCCGTCCTCAGGGCCCGTGCTGTGACTACCCCAAGACCGCCTTCCACAGGACAGGGGCTGGTGACTAGCACCAAAGGCATAAATCCCAAACAAAAGGGAAGGCATTTCCTTTACAAAACTAAATCACACACAAACAGAGTACAAGCAGAAGCTACACTAAGTAAAGCAGTATAAAAAACGTGCTGAAAGTACGAGGGGCCATAAATACAAGCCCAAAAGAAAGATACAGCTACAACTGAAAGTAAAGTACAACTCAAAGGAAAACAGCTGAAAGGTGACAAGCAGCTCCTGGATCGTCTTCCGGGTTCCTAACTGAAGGGTGGGTACAGATGTCCTCCTCAGCACTCCACGTCTGTCCATCTCCTCTGGGTACCGACTCGTCGTGAGATCCACCTCCGGGTACCGTCCATCTCTACAAGCCTCAACCACGATCAGTGATGTCCATCATCTACAACCAACACAACGAGGTGAAGGAAAATCCCAAGTAGGAGTGAGTATACGATACTTATCAGGGACCCCGAGACCCTCAAGGTCTCACTAAATCCAACAAGGATAATCACAAAGAAAGTTCTCAACAGATAACCCTTACTTAGGTATAAGCCCATACTTATACCTAAGTTACCAAGTAACCCATCTCAGCCACGAGGTGTCACATAGATATGAAGTCGATGGATAACCACTACTTAGTTATATTCCCATACATATACATAAGTTATCTAGTAACCCATCTCAATCATGAGGAAAACACAAAGGTCAATGACTCAGCTCAAACCAGGATTTTCATTATCGAAACCGTAATTGTTGAAGAGATCCGTCTCTGACGAGTACAGTGATCCTGTCATGACTCTGAGGTACTTCTCACTAAACTAAGAGTACTTAGGTACTCCTTCTGTGGAGTACCGCGGGTCTGCCACCTCACAAAGTAGTGCTCCTCCGCCATGGGTCTGCCACCTCACACAGTAGTGCTCCCCCTCATAGCCTACAGAGGTACTCCTCCTATCGAGTACCACGGGTCTGCCACCTCACAAATTAGTGCTCCTCCGCCATGGGTCTGCCACCTCACAAATTAGTGCTCCCCACTGGGCTATGAAAGTCACTCCGAATCGAATCGGACAAGCAGTCATCAAGTCTCAACCAGCTACACGGTCTCCGTACGCTCGTCTCCGGGAGGGTCCTCTCCACGAGCTACAGGTCAATACTCAAGTATCACAAAGTTCCATGAAGAAGTATCTCAAAGGACCACCTCGTCATAGGGGTCTCAACGCAATAGACAGCGCGTCAATAGGACGCCCGGTCTGTGAGTTATTAGCCTTTTCGTCCCAGGGGCCTGGTTGGTTTCATGTACGAACCAACCCGACCGTATCTCAACTGTACCCCAAACTCACATAGGGTATACTCATAGGGACCGTTTCTTGACGTGATCACCAACGCCATTGACGGTTCGTCAAACGGACGTCCGGTCTGAAAGTTATCGGCTTTTCTGTTCCAGGGGCCCGGTTGGATTTCGGGTACAATCCAACCCGGCCATACTCCAACTGCGTCCAAACCTCGATCAGAGTAAGACCAAAGGTCCGTCTCACTAAGAGGAATCCAACAAAGTCGACGGCATGTCAATCGGACGTCCGGAGCTCAAGTTATAGGCGTTTCCGCTCCGAGGACCCGGTTGGTTTCGTGTTCGAACCAACCCGGCCATACCCAAAGTTCTTCAAAACCTTGAGTGTAATATACCAAAACGACCGTCTTATCCAAGGATCGCGTCGCAACTAATGGTGCACCAATTGGATGTCCATAGCCCAAGTTACGGGCGTTTGAACGAATCTACCCGCTTTTAGGGGGTTTGGGCCCGGCCCAAGACCCCCTGGGTCGGCCCGAACCGGGTCGACCTGACCTGGGTCTGGGTCCTACCCCTTTGGGCGCGGCCCGGCCCAGCGACGTGGCCCGGCCCAGCGGGCGCGGCCCGGCAGAGCGGGCGGCCCGGCCCAGCGCGAGCGGCCCGGATCGGTTGGGCGCTCGGTCTGTGACCGAGCGGCGCGAAGGGGGGGACACTACCCCCTCGCCTTGTAACGGCGGCCCCATGTGGGGGGACCGCCTATCCACCACCGGGGGTTACGACCCCCGGAATTCTGAATGCCCGGCCCGGTTGGCAGGCCGGTGCCGCCGCCGCGGGACCCCGCGGTCCCTCCCTCCAAGCATCGGTGGCCAATTTTATCCTTCCGCCTCCAGGTCTTCCGCTGCGGCCAAAGGGCTGCGGCTCTTGATGCTCCGGTGACCGGGGAGTCCGGCCGCCCCCTGTCGGTGATCGCTGCGGCCCCTACTCCGACCGCGGCCTCTTTCGGCCTTAACAGCGCGGCGTGACGGTGTCGCGCTCCTTCGCTGTGGTTCTCTTGTTTCCGCGCGGTGCGACGGCACCGCGCCGTCTCCATTCCAATCCACAATGAAGGACAACAGTAAAAAGGGAGGAGGGCCAGCCGTGTTTGTGCGGTCTGGCACCCTCCCGTTAATCGATAGCAAGTGGCTAAAATATTAACGATGAATGCCCAAATATTCAAAAACACAGAATCAAACCCCTACCTCGAAGAAGGCGTTCGTCGGTGTCGCGGTAGACGTCGTCGCGGTAGAGGGCGTCGTGGTAGACGGGCGTCGTTCTGTCAATGTCGGGAAGGATGAAGCCGAGGGTGGCGTTGGTGTTCTTTACGTTCTTCATTGGAGAGGATATGATTTCCCTAAGTGTTGGACGTCGTAATACTTTACCAACGCTTCTTCGCTTGGTGAAGTCATCCCAAAACCTTCTCCCAAGCTCCCTATATATAGGAGAGGGGGAGAGGTATGTAACCATCGTGGAATTTATGACGGTTCATTTATTTGGAACCTTCCTAAATTCCAACGATGCGGTTACTTAATTTAAAAAGGGGTCAGGCGAATTAAATTGTGTTGGCGCAATTTAAGAGGTGCGTTGACACTACTTAAGAGTGGAGGATGCCAAGAAGTTTCCCCCACATAGCCTGCGTCAAAACATATGACACGAATCAATTTTATGTTGACACATAAAATTAATTTACAGCAATTAATTTCACATCGACACCTAAAATTAAATCACAGCAATTAATTTTTACGTCGACCCATAAAATTAACTAACAACAATTAATTTTACGTCAAATCATAAAATTAATTGATAGCAATTAATTTTACGTCAACACATAAAATTAACTGACAACAATTAATTTTACGTCGACCCATAAAATTAATTAAGTGCAATTAATTTTACGTTGACATATAAAATTAATTGATGGGGGGTTTGAGAGGTTTCATCTCCCTACCCATTAAATGGTAGGTTAGGGTGTGGCGGTTCTACCACCAACTCCCAAGTGGATCTTCTAACCACTTTATCTGCACTGCATGTGTTTAACAAAATAAAATAAATTATTCACTTATTTTATTTTATTAACCCACGTAAAACCCCAAAAACTAAATTTCATACTTGATCATCCGCCATTGAGGTGAAAGTCTTCTTAAGAGAATATCATCACTGCGAGTTCAACGGTGCCCTTGAAATTCGATTCCGAGCACTGGTTCAAAAGTTATAAAATGTCGCTCATGCATTTACTGAACGTACCCGAAAAAAAGTTCGAAAAATTATTATCAGTCACCCTCGACCCACTACAGTCAAGGTTAGGCTCTTACTAGGAGAAACACGCCCCAAAAAACTCAACGGTACTCTCGGATTTTCAATTTGAGTTACCGTTTAGAAGTTATGAATTTTACAATAAAATATTTGTCACTTAATTATTTTATTTACGGCCAAAAACTAACTTTCTCAGGTGGCCCGCGCCGGCCAAAGTTAGTATCTGCTTAAAGAAAGCATACCCTCACGAGTTCAGCAGTGGTCTCATATTTCTAATCCGAGTTACATTTTGTGAGTTATAATCATTTGAAAAATAAAATAACTTTATTTAATTATTTTATTTACGGTTATGCCATTTTTGGGTTTTCTCATAGGAGGCATGCGCCGACTAAACTTAAGTCACGCCTAGGGTAAACCTGTCATCCTGAGCACAACGGTGTCCTCGGATTTCTGATCTGAGTAACCATTTAAGAGTTATACCACTTTTTTAGGAAAACTACTTACGCGCGTTAATTTAAGCTTAACAAAACTTCAAAAAAAAATTCAGGCACACCAGGCCTCAGAATCAGGCGCTGTCAGAAACTGTGTACTCGTAAAATTCCAAAGAATTTAAGAAGAAGAAAATTTCCTTGAAATTTACAGGTCTTTACAAGGGAGCTGGAGGACGTGGGTGAGGATAGTTTTAGGCCCTGGATTCCTCTGATCTAGAAGCTCCGAGGATGAATATAGGTACGCCTTGTGTCATTTCTACTTTCTACAAAAGTAATTGTTAGACATTTTTGTGGGTACTCTTTTAATTATGCTTATTTCTTTAGGTTTAACCAAGGTGACATGGATCATTGATAGAACCTTGTGTTGGTAGTTGTGATAGAGGGACCAGTAAGAACTAGTGTGTGGTTAGGTAGCTCTTTATTTTATGTTAGTACCCTCAGGTGTTTGGTGTCAGTTTTTTATGTGACACGCTCTAGGAGTATGTGGTGTAGTTTGGCATAGCTTTGAACTCACAAGGAAAAAAGGGATGTTTTCCCCACCAAGACGTGTTTTTGTGAAGCGACCAAAACTATGAAGGTGATTCAATGCTACCCAAAGAGGATAGTGTTGAGGTGTGGTGGACTAGTTCCTTAGACTTGTGTGTTTAGGGTGAGTTTACATGATGGAGTGTCGGATCAGGTACAGGCCTTGCTAGTGGAGTTTCTCTGCTCGACATCTTTAGCTTGGTGGCCTTGGGAGAGGGAGAGCCTTGCTTAGAATCATTCTGTAGCGGTATAGTTAGACCCTATAATGTTTCTACGGTGTGGATCGGTTTCCTAACATCCATACTCATCAAGGATTCCACTAGTGGGTGTGGCATTGTTTCTTTTTTGGTGAGTTGTGTTGCAGCTAGAGGTTTGTAGACGAAGGCCTCGGTAATACCTAGTGTTTACTCTTGGGAAGCCCTATTTTTTCATGAATACCCTCACATGTTCACCATCAAACTTGAATTAAAAATTCTTGAGTAGGATATTTTAAAGTCTATCCAGGGGTGGATGTGAGCTTTTGGGTTTCATTAGTATCTATGTCAGGTTAGTGAGGTGGTGTACTACTAAACCCCATGACTATAGATAGACAGTGGTGCTTGGTGCTTTCACACCTATCAAAACTAGGGAGACATGTGCATGTTTGTTGCACAATGTTGGATTGGTAGAAGATGGAAATAATAGTGGTTTTATATTGGTGTTTACTATGTGTGTATGATTGTAAGAAACATAGGAACCCTTGGTGAGATCACTAGCATGGGATTCCAGTATAGAGCTCAGTTTCTTCCCTTGTTCTTAGGATTTCTCTTATTAGGGACGAAAATCCCTAAGGTGGGGAGAATATAATGACTCGGGTTTTGACCCATAAAACTTTGGAAAATTTCAGAAAATACTTTCGAAGATGGGTGTTGAGTCGGCATGGGTAAGTCGGGGCTCGGGGAGCCTCAGTGCAGTGATATTAAAAAAAATTGAATATATTTTATCATGCATGCGCAGTTTCTCTGGGAATGTAAATAACTCCCATTTGGAGTCTAAGATTGGATTTATGAGACTGTATTTGATTCTAAAACTTCATGTTTTCCCTAGGATTTACCTAAGTTCATCCACTCTGGGAGTTTCGATTAGGTGCGTTTTGGTTGATGGGACGTTATGAGGTGGATTAAATTAATTAAATGAAAATTTAATTAAAAATATAACCTAACCCTCCCCTCCCCTCACGATGATTTTGAAAAAAATAAGGAGTGACTCCTCCTCCCCTCTCCTCTTCTCCCCTTTGGAGAAGAATAGAATCAACACTAAATTGATGAAGCAAGGTGTTTCCGATCTCTATTTATGACTCAGATCATCATCAAATCGAGGAGAATCATGATCTGGGTGTCGTTCTTCATCCAAATATTTAGTGTTTTTCCAACAAGGTAGGTGGATTTTTTTTTCTTGATCCCCTTGTTTACACATTGTTTTAAGGTTCTACATCCCAATTAAAATTGCTAGAGATCCCTTCTAGATAGATCTGCAGGTTTAGGGATAAACTGAGGAAAATCATAGGTTTTTTGAGGTGATTCTTGACTAGAATAATCGTCTAAATTATGTGTAGTTTAGTGACACACTCCATGTATCTCTTCCTATTCGGTGAAGATGAACCTTTTCCACTACACGCCATGTATAAGGGTTACATGTCGTGCAGTTCCCTAAACTGTGTGACCATGGGACATGGATTGGGTTAGCCATGTGAAAACACATGGTCATTTAATAACACGTGACTAAGATACATGGAAATGGGGTTTGGTACATAGGCACAGGAAAACTACATAGGCAGGTGGTTGTTTAGCCTGAACACGTCATGTAGTATGAGATGCACGGTGTGTAAGGGACATGGTTGGTCGGTCCATGTAGAAGAGGAACGTGGCCAGGGGTCAAGTGATGAGGGGCATGGAGTGTACCTCCTCTACACACCATGTACCACTACATGGGTTGATAAAGTGTGTAAGAAGGATACATGTCCAGGTGCTTGAGCGGGATCACACATCGTTTATGTCATGATGCACAATGTGTACTCCTAGAAGATCCTCCTAGTATCTTCCATCTTCTATATCTTCTTCTATGGGACTCATATTTAGGCTTGTGAGTAATCTATCCTGAGAATTTTTCCTTGTAGAATTTTATGGTGAACTCCATTATAGATTATGAAATATAAGGTGGTGTATATTGAGAAAGATGATTGTGAAGCTGGACTGAGCCAATGTTGGAGATCAGTGTGGTTCCTGTAGAGAGATGTTGGGACTAGTACTCCTCCGATGGACTAGGGTGAGGGTTTCCATTACCTATATGATTAGGTAAATATGGAACTCCCTACATCATGTTTATGGGTTTGTTGCCTTTGGGTAGTTTCCTCCAATGGTGTTACTCCCCTGATGGACTAGGGTGCAGGTTTCCCCCTCATTTTCATAAAGATGGACAGTACACCCCTATTGGACTAGGGAACAGGTCCTCCATATATAACATATAGGTAGAGTAATTATTCCCCTACCATGTTAGGGTGCGGGTCCTCTATCCTAGGATTAGGTACTCCCATGTTGTTCTAGGGTGTGGGTCCTCTATACGTGTTTTTTCAGCAAAGTCAGTACTCCCCTGCCATGTCAAGGAGTGGGTTGTCAAGCCTAGGGTGGTACTCCCCTACCGTGTCAGGGTGCAGGTCCCCCATAGTGAATGAGTTGGAAAAGTCAGTAATCCCCTATCCTACCAGGGTTTGGGTCCTCTAGCCAATGAGTGGTATTCCCCTGCTTGATTAGGGTGTGGGTCCTCAATCCACAGATTGGTACTCCCCTATCGTATCAGGGTGTAGTTCCTCCATTCTCTGAGTAGTAATCCCCTGTTTAGTCAGGGTGTGGGTCCCCACTTATGGAGTAGTACTCCCCCATATTTGAGTATAAGTAGGGAGTGGGTCCTCCATTGGATATGGATCTCTATCTAATATGGGATATAGTTATGAGGAGTGGGCCCATCCACTTGATGTGAATGATACCTAGATTGGAGTCAGTTCTCCCTCAATGGACTGAGGTGTGGGCCACTCTATATAAAAGTGATAGAGGTTTCCTGGGTTAGTTAGGAGTAGTACTCCCTTGACTGCAGGGCAGTGGTGAGGTGTGGGTCCCTCCATTCTCTCTTGTTTGAGAGGATGCATGTGATGCATAGTCTGGAGGAGTTCACCCTCAACTATGTGCAGTGGTGAGGGGTGTGCCCCTTTACTTGGATTTATTTAGTTTGTGATGGGTGAAAGGTAACAACTATTGGAACTCTGGTGATGGGCACTATATCTGGACCTAGTAAGATGTTCCCGATGGAGCAGGTTCTCTCATACATACCATTAGGAATGGTAGAGTTGTTCCTGATGGAGTGCATCTATTTGACAGGTTCCATCTGGGATGGATAAGCTCATGGAGTATGTTCTCCTGGTTTCATGTTATGGTTAGATCCTGTGAAGAGAAACCTATTACTGGCTATGAGGTTTAAACCTCATGAGACTTAGTGTATAAGAAGAGTATATCTGGATTATTTTTTGGAGTCCTTGTAGTGTTGTCACATGTTGGGGTTGAAACCCCTTGTAGACTGATCTGACTTATCATGTACATACAAGGATGGTTCGAGATGGATTTTCTCTCTCGATTATGGTTCCCTATGGCTAGGTTGAGTGGACTATTTCCTTTAATTTTTTTCCATTTTCTTTTGGGGTTTTTGGGGCACATAATGAGTGTTTTTATACTCACCCATAAATGGACATTTCTCACACATGTTTTTGTGTCTTATGAAGACCACAATCCTTTTGATGGAGTCCATAGGAGACCCGAGGTGGGAAGAGCATAGTGATCTAGACAGACCGAGGTGTTTACTAGAGATTGGCCAAGGATATTTCTAGAAGTTTCAGTTGACAGTGACCCTTCCTTCTGATCAAGTTGGACACTTGTACAGTTTTCTTTGGTGGGAATTTTTTTCCCCTTCTTTTGCTTTCAGTGCTTCTATTGTACTCTGGTTTTGGGATATATATGTATGCATTAATTGGTTGCTTTTGGTTTTTACATTTCATCATTTTGTGATCTTGAAGATGTGTGTGTGTGTGTGTAGGTACATAGTCAATGTGTCTCATGTTAGTGATATTCCTACTAGATGCTAGTCTCTAGCCCCTAGCCTATTTGAGGTGGGATTGGGGAGTTGCAGCCTGGGCCCCGTCGAATTATTTCGTGATATAATCCAACTCAGGAGTTCCATTTCTTTGGACCCCTATCTGATAACACCATGACCATGGATAAAAATCTTAAACAATATCACCATTTCCATCTCAAAGGGTGAACTCATATATATTTTACATTAGCTACCTTGAACCGCCTAACACCATCCAACCAATGGAGGAGAGCATCCAAATAAATCTCAGGGTTAGAAACTAATTAAATAGTATCCTAAATTTCTCCTCCCACAACCATACCAAAGTAAGAAAATAACTCAAAAATTCCTAGAATAAGACACCCAAATAAGTGGAATTCATGTAAGTCCCTAGATTCAACAATTCATGAGGCACTCTCAGAGGTCCTCTAAACCCAAAAAAGAACAAGCCACTCTATAAGGGGATCCTCCATTACAAACAAACCTCATTCCAATCACATCCAATAAGAATAGGAAACCTTACAAGGGGATCCTCTGGAAAACCACACCCCAAGGAAAGCTCATCCAAAGAAACACTAGCCAGCCTCATCAGAACACAACCCAAGCTTCGATAAAAAAACCCACCCATCAAGGAAACCTAAAACATCACTATACCCACAAGGTAATTCTCAAAAACTGGCTACGATATCTACTGATCACCAATCATAAATCCCTCCAAGTTAATCCTTAAGATTCCCTCTGTCTCTTCTCAACATTTATCCAATGACACCTATTCATAACCACCACCACACGGTGCCCACCCATCCCAAAGGCTCTAGAAGAACTAAACCTCCAAAAAATGGATAATAATCCCATAAAAGGAGACTAAAAGACTCCCTTAAAATCCCTTGGTATTCCTAAACAAAGTCACTACTCAATAACACCTTCTGGGAAACATCTGAAATAACCTCAAGAAAACCCACCTGGAATCCAAAAATCTAATTCATCCAACAAGCTCACAACCCTCACTTATGCCTCACACCTCACAACACAACCCTTGAGAGGATTATAGATCAAACCCTCAAGTAAATACTCTCTCCAATGCTTTCCCAATACAAAAGAACATCCATACGACCTCTCTATGTTGAGAGGATTCCACTATCATGA
Source organism: Viscum album (assembly GCA_963277665.1). Classification (NCBI taxonomy): domain Eukaryota; kingdom Viridiplantae; phylum Streptophyta; class Magnoliopsida; order Santalales; family Viscaceae; genus Viscum; species Viscum album. The sequence goes on from OY728127.1 coordinate 821,630,120, forward strand.
TATATGTGGAAAAACACTTGTAATGGACTACTCACATTACCAATTCTAACACCAGGGAAAGAAAATAGGTAAAATACAACTAAAGGGGGAGTACATAGTGTGTACCCTGTGTATACGGCATGTACCCCAAACCATCTTCCTTGTTTGTGTGTCACTTACCACTCAGTGTGCACTTTTCTCAACTACTCATCATGCACTGAACACACAAAGCATATATCCCACATGGGGTACCTGGTTATATACCATACACAGGGTTAGTTCAAGTACCCTATATGGCCTCTATCCTTATACTATGAATAGTGTGTGGTAATCTACCCTAAATGGATAGTCCCCCCCCCCATATGGGGTGTCTAGATGTATATCCAACCACACCCTAATTTGATATTCACAATGTATCTAGAACACACATGTCATGTAACTCTCATATTCAACCCCTCACCCAAAATAAGAACACACAATGTGTGTTCTTGAACTACACACCATGTTATTGGGTTTTCCTTAATAGGAAACCCTTTCAATCACTCAAAAATCATGATTATACCCAAAAATAAAATAGATAGACCTTATAGGGGTTCCCAACAACCCAAAAACATGATTAAAACATTAAAAAACAACTATACTATAGAGATTTGTGGCTTAAAATGAAACAAAGGGAAACCTAGGGGGAGTAAAATGCTGAAACTTTTCTCCTAAATCCATGTGATTCCATCACCAAGCCTTGATCCAGCTCTGTGTTTATTCCCAGTGAGATCTCCCTCTCCCTCTCCCTCTTCTCTCTTGACCAAAGGAGACGCCCACATAGGTAGATCCACATATGTGAGAATACAAGGGGAGGAGGAAGGAAAAGGAAAATTGAAAAAGAAAGAAAATAAAAAGGAAAGAAAAAAATAAAAAGAAAATGGGGTCTAACCTTATCCTGATGCCCAATATAGGGTTATTCCTTACTAAGGCAAAACACCTCATTCCGAACTCAATCAAGAAGTATGAATTTCAATCATAGGAACTTTTCAGAATATATCACCATTCAAACATGGGTAAATAATTAAGATATAATTAATAGAATATTAATATTCCATAAAAATTCAAATGGATCATAATTCCACCAAACCCTTTTCCTAGGGATAACAGCCTACTCTAGGACCAATGGAGATATTAAAAGAATTATTTGAGATCCCCTAACATTAAAAAATTACTATTTTCCTCTAAAAAATTACCTGAGAGAAAAAAAATCAAATTTACTCTAATTTTCTCAACCTGAATTGAAACATTTCATGAAAAACTCTCCACCATAACACTTCTCACACTCAATAAGTCTCAATAGTCAACCAACTACTAAGATTCACCATGAATGCCAGAACTTCCAATTTCACCTTGACTGTCTATCAACTGTTATCACAATACCTACGATGCTCCAAACACAAGTTTCATTCATCCATGACCAATTATATTATCCCCTCTATAAGAGTGTCATTATATTCACCCCATAACTAAAACACAATTCTCTACATCCCATGCTCCGTACACCATAGAATAAAGTTACTAAACATAGTCAACTCACTCACACCTGAGTGCCAGCATGAAACACAAACTTTAACCTATTCATAACTCATAAGGAATGACATCCCCACACTCAACTAACCACTTAAAATGAGGATCACTCCCTATAACAATCTATGGTTTTATCCCCACTATAATTAATTTTTCACACAATAATTATTTTTCTCGAAAATCCAAATGAGCCACCACTCCCCTTCGTAAGGAAGGGTGATTCTATAAGAACCTCTCATAGGTTCCCACACTCACAAAAACTATAGAACAATGATCCTAGGATAACACACCTAAAACCACTAACCATTCTCCTCACACAGGTCAATTAAATAAACTGAATCACCCCTATCACTCCTCTTCAAAAATAAAGTGTCTCCCTCATACCAAGATCAACCACATGACCACCCTCCACCTAGGTGTCGATCCAAAACCAAGAGCGCTTATCCAAGCTCCCACCGCACCATCCAAAGTGAAACTGGGGATGATAAGGGCCATAAATTCAACCAAACCTACCCTACCACTCCAACCATAGATTGAGGATCACTCCTAGTGCTCTAATTCGAAATACCAAGGCATCATCATACCTAACCAAGAAAGAACCTACCACGCAACGATACTCTGGTGATGGTAGACCCCACTGGTCCCAACCAATTAGAAAAATTGTCATCCCCACCCAAGATCTTGAGAGATAAAAGGCCCTTGTTCCCCCACCACAGACCCATTAAACACCAGGTGGAAAGAATAACACCCTCTCCAATGGGGTTTTAAGGTAACACCCTTGAAACCCAAACCTAGAACTTCAAAAAAGCCACATCCTTGATAAAAATCGATCCTGATCCATTATCTCTTAGGAATATTTTCCTTAATCAAGTCTAAAAAAGAAGCAGTAGGTAATCAAATGCTCATACCAGACCACTAAGGTCTCTATGCATCCCTTCATGAGGGGAATGTATTTTCATCACCAACGAACATCTCATCATGAGATCCACATGTATTTTCACTATAAAAGAAAATTTAACATGGTATAGTGGAGTATAATGCCACTAAGAACCTATATAGAACAACATCATATAGATTGTTGTGGACACTTTAAACAACTGGACCTCTATCATCAGTAGAAAATAACACATATTGGTACATTCCATGATAATTCTATGTCACTAAAATGATTCTTGTAAAAATGACTCTTTCCATCATTCCAAGGTCCAAAAACTCATAAATCATAAATCCAAAAACTAAAATTCATCTACCATAGTGAAATCATACAATTTTAAAACTAAAAACCAAGAATATAAATATCATAGCTCTAGTAACCTAGAAATCCTATCAAAAAAGTGTTCATGACATACCAGTATGATATCCATCACAAGCTCCAACACATTCCTAGAATTCTTTCCTAACATCTCCCAAAATAGTAAGAAAAATAAAATTAATGCTCTAATTCCATTTTATCATGAACTAAACTGGGTCAACCTGACCCGCCACCCGATCCATCTCATGAAAAGGTCTCAAGCATTCCTTACTGTACACCAAAGGCTGCTGACCAATAGTGAGAGTCTAAAGTGATATAGTGGGGGAAAATAACCTTGGATTAGGGTGAAATAATAGTATAAATAAACCAATCATGTAAAAGTTCACAAACATCAAATTATAAAGGAATAAATAACTAAAATAGAGCATGATATAATAAATAGAATGCAATATACAAACTCAAATAGACTCTCAAGTATATAACATCAACTAATCACCCACTGGATTGATCAGACATACAATGTAAATAAATAAAAGAAACAAAATACAAGGGTTCTAATACTAACTCTAATTCAAACCACATACTCAGTCTCCATAATGGTTGGATTTCTCTAGTTCGATCCCCAAACTCCACAAGAGAAACTATGCTTGATCATGCAATGCATGGCCTTGACCCCATCGAGCGTGTATCTGATGATCAACCTAAAAGAATACATAAGGGTCTTCATACACACCATAATTCATGTAAATGGGGTGAGAAATAAATATCATTAGGCCACAATATTCATGAACCTATAATCTAATGTCAAATAAAAGTTCTTGCACACATGATATACCCACCCTAGTCAAAAAATAATAGAAGTTTGAATAAAATAAATAAAATATTAAAAGTAAAAAAAAGGGATGAACAAAAGAAAATAGAAAACCTCAGGTTATAATATGTCACCTAAGGTATATCTAACCTCACTCTATCCAAAACCAAAGTATTATAGCACATGGATCACCCCACCACATATCATCAGGTGGGTCCACCTGATCAAGAAGGAGCATTAAATGTCTAACATGTCAATATGTTCGAAATTAAAACCCTAGGATCTCATCCTTGGTATTTAAAGAAACAATTTTTCACATCTAATGGGATCTAGTACTTCAATAACATAATTTGAACTAGCAATAGGAACCTCTAGGTTGACTCATCTAAAAAACATGTCAAGCCCCAAATGTCCTGCAGAACTAGCTAGGAAAATATAATCCACACCAAGAGCACTATGTCCATGAACCATAATCCAGGATATGGGAGTTTTATTTCCACAAAACCCTATCTAATAATTCCATGAACATAGATAACAACCCTTATAAATATATTCATGTCCAGGGGTACACTCATCCAAATTTATTATTAACTTTTAAGACCCACCTAGAACTAGACAACCAATAGAGGAGAGAATCCAGATCAATCTTAGGGACAGTTCCCAATTCAATATTATCCTAAACGTATCCTCCCACATCCAAAATTTAGTAAGAAACTGCCTCAAATATTTTGATCATAATCTACTGGAACAAAAGTCACTCACAAGGTTCCACAAAGTCTATAGTTAATGTGGTACCCTCAATGGTCCTCTAAACCCAAACAAGAACTGGACATCATATAAGGGGATCCTCCATCATAAGAAAACCTTGGTCTAATCCCATCTAGTAAGGATATGACACCCTATAAGGGGATCCTATAGAAAACCACATGTCAGGCTAATCCCATCAAAAGAAACAATGGTCAACCTCACTGACACACAACCCATACTTCAATAAACAACTCACCCACCAGGGAAACCTCAAGTATCAACATTCCCTTAAAGGATTTCTCAAAATCTAAATATGGAATCCACTAACCTCCAATAATAAACCACCCACAATGGAATCCTCAAGAGTCCCTCAGACTCTTCGAAACATTTACTCGATGACACCTAGTCTTAAATGCCACCCCACCCTACCAACCAAACCAAAAGTCTCTAAGAAAACTAAAAATACAAAAAACGGATAAGAATATCATCCAAGAACAATAAATGAACTCACTATAAACCCAATTTAATTTCTAATCCAATACACTACTCAATTCCACCTTCTGGTAAACATCTGAATGAACCTTAAGAAAACCCACTTGGTGTTCATAAGCTAAGTCATCCAACAAGCTCACAACCATCACTCGGGCCTTTCACCTCACAACCCAACCCTCGGGAGGATTATAAACTGAAACCTCAATGAAATAATCCTGAAAAATATTTCCTAATCCAAAACACCATCTAGAAGGCCTCTCGGTTCTTATAGGATTCCACCATTACACTATATGGAAAAACAGTTAGAATGGACTACTCACAGGTCTAATTTTGACACTAGAGTAAGAAAACAAGAAAAATACAACCAAAGGGGGTACATAGTGTGTATCTCGTGTATATTACATATACACCAAACCATCTTCTTTGGTCATGTTCCACTTCCCACTCGATGTGAACTTTTCCTGACTGTCATGTACTGAATAAAGATGGTGTGTAACCCACATGGGGTATATATCCATGTACCCTAAATGGGTTCAAACCATGTACCCTATATAGACTCTATCCATGTATTTTTTCATAGGGTTTTTTCATGTACCCTACATGGCCATATCCCCCCCACCCACACACACACACACACAAACGGGGTATCTGGCTGTGGAGTTAGCCACGCCCTGAGTGGATCTCCATGGTGTGTCCCAAAAAACATGTTGTGTAACTTTAATCTTCAAATTCTCACACAAAATAAGAATAGAAAACATTTCTTCTAAAACTAAACACCATGTGATTAGGTTTTCCCAAACAGAAAACCCTTGTGATCACCCAAAACGTCTGATTCATCCCCACCCCCCAAACACACCAGATCATCCCTATAAGGGTCCCAACAACCCAAAAACAATATTAAAACATAAAAAAACTACACTTTATGGATTTTTGTCTTAAAATAAAACAAATTCCTACCTTAGGGCATAAAATTTCAAAGGATTACTCCAAGATCTATGAGATGTCACCACCGAGACTCGATCTAGCTCTACGCCTACTCTTAGCATGATATCCCACTCCATCTCAATATTATATATCAGCTAAAGTAAACACCCATATGTGGATCCACATATTATATAATCCAAGGGGAGGAAATAAAATGAAAAAGAAAAATAAATAAAATAAAAAATAAAATAAAAGTGGGTATGCCCCAGCTCTGGCACTCGACGCATGGTTATGTCTCACCAAGGAAAAACCCCTTGTTCATACTCAACCACAGAGTCTGAATTCCAATCCATGTTCATAAAATACTAAATTAAAGTTAATTAAATGTCAAGGTAATTGTTTTCCATGTTTTTAATTCCATCAATTTTTTTAATTATTTTATTATTGTTATGAGTGTGATGATGGAGAATTTTAAGAGTAAGAAAATGGTTATTGGTTAATTATTATATTTTCTATATCCCATTTTATTCTATTACTTTAAATTTAACCCCATTATTATATCAAATTTAATATATAGTATATTCAGGTGAGGTGGAATATGAATAGTATATGGTATCATCTTGGGGTTTGAGTGAGAGAATTCTCTTAGGAGTGGTTTTTTTGTTCATTCTTCGAGGTGGAAGTGAGCATTAAGTGTTATTTGAGAGGATATTGAGCATGATAATTACCCACTCATTAAAAAAGGTAGAAATTATTGTAGTAATGTATTAAAATCTAAACATTTAAAAAGAATAAAATATACTTTAATAAACAATAATGCTGGAAACTAATTTCTATTATAGATAAATCATTCTCTATTTAACTGTTAATTTATTTTTATTTAATTTTTATTTGTTTTCCCTATTTATATTATTTATTTTTTTAATAACATATGAAACCACATTTATTTTATTTTTTAAAATATAATTAAAAATCACACAATAAAAATAAGTGATAGCAACACAAAGAACAACTAATTATGTGGATCTCTCTAAGAGATAACCCATGGTCAGCCACTATGCTACATTCAACTATAATTTTTTTATTGAAATTAACCCCATGATAGGCCTTGAAACAATTTGGAACTATTTTTAAGGATCTTATCCAAATATTTTTCTTCTTTGATTTCTTTTTTTCATTTACTTTTTCATTCATTCTTCTCTTTCCTGCTTTCTTTCTCCCTAGGATAATAAAACTTGAGTGAGCATTCATTTATAATGAAACAAAATCTAGTTAACTAGTTAATGAAAGTTAATTAATTCACTATAATGGTTAGATATTCATCTATGAATAGATATTTTAATCACTTTTCTATCTTTCTAAAGGTGTCTGGGAAACAAGGAATTAAATAGATGCATGAACCTTAACCGTTATAGGTGTAAAAAAATGTTTGGTTGGAAGCATTATAATATTAAAACGTATTAAAAAAATAAAAAACAAATTCCCATATTACACTTAGATAAATAAGAACAGACATTATCATTTAACACATTAAAGGGAGTGGATAAAATTCTTAATTCACCTATTTGTGATTTTCCACTGTTATCAAAGCCTATGAACCACCCATATTTTGATTTTACAAATTTAACACCAATCCTAGCCTTGGGGGATGAATAATAATATGAGATACCCACCCTCGAGAAGGTGGTAGTTTATAAAAATGATAATCTAGTGGAATATCATTATAAAAAATAGATCACATCTAATTTAGAGGCCCTAATTCTTCTCAGTCCTATACTTGTTTTTTATTAGGTTTTTGGGGTGTTGTGGGGGAGTTAGTATGATATTAACATAGGAAAATTTTAGTTTTGGATGATATTTTAGCTGGTATAATTTGTGGTATTGTAAAGGATGGTGTTTCATTATGTTTCTCAGTGGAGATAAAGGATAAGGGTTGGTTTGGTTGCACCATGGTTTGGTAATTTGCAATGTGAGGTCCTTGGTTTTTTCATGGTGGTTAGGCTATGAGGATTTAGTGTTTCTAAGGTTGTGTGTGTCTAGCTCATTTCACCCCATTGTTTTAGTTGTAGTGAGATTAGTTGGATTATGTCATGGATGTTTGTCCAATAGATTTTGGTGTAGTTTTATCTAGAGATGGGAAGGTTGTTTCATTTTGCGCTTTGATATTATGGTATGATGTATTCTTATTAAACTTGGTTGTATTAAAATTCATTTAATTTATGTTATGGTGGTATTATTTTTATCGTGATGTTTTCAGTGTGCCAGTTGGAGAAGTCAGGACATGCGATGTGATTTATAGGTGTTTAAGGATTGTAATATGGTCATCTTAATTTCACCATAGTTTTATTTAGTTTCATATATTGAATGGTTATTGACCTTCCTTATATAATCATGACAATAATAGTCATTCCATGATCTTATTATCTTGAAAATTAAATATAAATTTGATTAGCCTCTCGAGATTATTTTATTATCATTGGTCTTCCAATAACCCTTGGAACCCTTTTCTCATTTTTTATTCCCCTTGGTTATCCTTTGGTAGATTTTAGTCTTCGACTTAAAGTGATCAATATCTTATTATTTAAGGTTCCTTACCACTCACTTTTATTTTTTATCCTTTTTTTATCTTCTTCTCAGTATCTGAGGTAGTGGGTTTTTTTCAATTTTATTGACATTTAGTCATGGTTTCAATAAGGGGTTGATGTTATTTAGGTTTGGTTGAAGGATTTAGTCTGTTTGGTGGTGCTTGATCTTTATTTCCTCCTTTTTCTTATAGTTTGATAATTTAAACCCCAGTTGAGGTAGTGTATTTGAACTTTCTCTTTTTTAATTTGTTGTGAAACTATAGAATTTCCATTATTTTGTTTTCTTTGGGTAAATATTTTGAATTTTCCTAAGAAGATAATAACCATGCCTTGTTAAATGAAATAAAAGGGGTGGTGGTATCATCGAACGTGTTTTATTTATTTTCCATTATTATTGATAATTGTTTTGTTGTTTCCTTGTTTTTTTTCAATTTTATGTTGATATGAATTATATTGATGTTTTGGTACTAAAATATATTGAAATTGGTACCAACTTAGAGATGATAATTGATAGGAAGAATGAGAACCTGGGATTTACCTTACTTCATGTTGTTTTATTGTTAACTTATTATTTTTTATCTATTATGGAATTGATTTATTACTAAAAATTATGTGGTGGTAGTGGAAATGGTTGTATATGATTAGATTTATGTGATAAAGGAGTATGAGGAGGTTTTGTGGTCCTTTTATTTATGAAATTAATGAAATGAATATAAGGATAAGATATGATGGAGAAAATTATGGTGTAGAATTAATAAATTAAGTAGAGGTTGATTGTTATACAATAAATGAAATTATAGATAATGGGGTAATGGAAGTGGTTAAATGAAATTTTAGTGGCTAGAAATATATGTGGAATAATGAATGTAATGTGGCGGGTGATTAATAAATGTGTAAAGGGTAATGAATTTTTGAAAAATGAGATTATGTTGTCATGGTACAGCTGATGTACAGACTGGTGGGGCCGGTATGTGTTGTGGCTATATGTGGAAGTGGTTGATGATGTGTGATTACGATATTTAAATAGTGATTGTGATATAAGTGACTATTGTAGGTTATAGTATTGACTCTAAGGTTTTTCTTGTGTTCTATTCTTATATCATTGTATTTTCTTGTCATTTCTTATGCACCACCACTTGAGTTGATTAACCTTATTAACATCCATATGAGGACATGGATTTTGGGTGTTTTCTCCAAAATTTAGGATGGAGGTGAAATTGATGGTTAACTACTCACCCCTCCCCACTCTCTCCTCTAGACATGGTATAGGCTATGATGGCCATCGGTTTTGATGCATGGGCTATAATGGCTTGAGGATTGTACTTCTTATGATGTGTAGTGATGGTATGATGAAATGTTATTAATGTGGGATAATGGAATGGTAATACATATAAGGAGTATATAATGAGGTTGATTTACTTTATGATTATGTACCTTACCATGAGGAAGTCGTTTTAATATAGATATGTGGTTGGGATGTGCAGTTATGTGGTAGTGGAATGGAGTGCCGATTTGGTGGTGTTATGTAGTATGTGGCATGTGATTGGGATGATGTGGTATGTGGTTGTGTATTTGGTTGTATTATTCATTATTTTCTTATTGTTATGATATTATTATGTGGATATGATGGGTATGGGAGCACCAGAATGTAATACATTGGGATGTGAGGGAAACTAGTTCAGTGGGGGAAGTGTTTGTAGAGTAACTTTCTACCTATATTATATTAATTAATATGTTAATACTATTGTATATGGATTTCGTGAGTGAACCATGGTGAGGTTGAGTGGTGGTAGACTTAATATAGGTAATGAGTTAGTTTCTCTATTTATTCATGGAGTCTTTAGAACGCTTCTTCTATATTTTCACAAGATAATTTTGGAATAATCCTACTGAGTATACTTTTATGTTCACCTTCCACCTCACACACACATATATATACATACATACATAAATAAATACATATATATATATATATATCAAGTCTATGGGGGTCATTGATCAGGTTGGGCTTTACCAGATATTTGTGATCATCGGTGTTATAGGCGTTTATAGAGTCACTGCCATGGGAATTTCATTTAGGTATTAATTTTTTAGACCTTGATTTATCTATTAAATTACATGCATGTTGGTATTAGTATATTTATTATATCATGGAGTTTATTTTTTGTTATTTATTATATTCCTGGAATTTATTAAGGTAATTACTCTAATTTTTTTATGCTCATACCCTCAGTGATAGTCGCCAACCCATGACTTATTGGAGGAAGGCTTTGGGATTCATACTCATATTAACTACCAATACAAAAGGAGTTCCAATGGGGCATATTTTCATAGTTTATCCATTAAAGGGAGTGGATATTTCCTTAGATTCACATTTATTTGAAATTTTTATTCTTAAATTCCCAAGTAACTAACTTTATATTTATGTTTTGGATTTGGTTGTTAGATGCATATCCATGGGAGATGAAACTGATGAAAAGACCACCATGTAATAGGTGGTGTGGTTTGAATAAGAATGGGTACTTGTAGAGGAGAATTTAATTTCTCAATAAAAAAAATGATCATAAAGTATATGAAGTTGAAACAAAATTCAAGGAGGACCCTTTCCTAATAATTACCTTCTCATTCCATGTTAAATTATTTATTCAATCAAAGGTTGGGTTACATTGTGTTTATTTTTGGGTACTCCACACCCAGTGTTCACTAATGGATACCCAACTTAATTATAATATAAAAAAATTATAATTAATTTTACAATTTAATTTAAATAGAAATAAATGCCTAAAATCTTGTTTGGTGGAATAATGGTGTTGAAACCTTGATCAATAGAGTGTGGTATACTCCTGACATGAACCCAAACCTAAGTCATACCAAATACCCAATTTACTTGCTTGGTTCCATATCCAATTTCATCTAATTAAATCAAAAAACCTAAGAAAATTCATTGGTCGACAAACCTTCATCAAAAATAGATGAAAAGACATGTACCCATCATCTTGGGATGTCCTATAACCAAACTGAGCTAAATCCCCATCATTATTTCCTAATTCCTCCATGATCTAGTGGAATAAGCACCAAAACCCTAGCTGAATCATATCAAAATCAAAGGTGTCAAAGGGAAAACCAAAATGATAGTAAGATGAATGAGGAATGTGAAGGTTTTGGGTACAACGAAAGCACTATAGGAGACATTCCTAGATCATTTCTTTATCATAATCAATTATTAATATGAGATTTACATGATGATAAATGTCATGATCAATGGAATTGAATCAAATATTAATTGATGATTGAACACCAGAACCAGGATATAAGATCATCACATATTATTTATAATTAATTTAAAATATTAAAGAATTATCTTTCCATGAATTCTTTCTTCATTGATGAATTTGACAACATATCTACATCATATCATCATTCCATTATAGGAATCAAGAGTAAATTCTCTCCAGTGGTGATCCACACATGTTCCAAAAACCTTTGAACATCTTCATAGGAATATATGGGTGCTAGTACGGTAGATCCTAATGATTTTTTCATTCACCTTTGATCTCCATGATAATCACTTGAATAAGACTTATCTTAGATCTCTCTAGACTCAAGAGTGGTGGTGGAAGATGATCACACTCTGTTATTCAAAGCATTGTTTGAGAGATAGCTCTCTAGGGATTCGATTGAATTATATCTAGATGTTATTGTGCACAAAAAATCAAATGACACCCCTTAAGAAAATAATATAACTAGTTTTATATACCACTAGGGTTGGAAGATAATAATTTCATAAGTTCCCCTTTATTATTTCTTTAATATCTATGGAACCCCATGTATATAATAATTTTATTATTTTTTATATCTTGACATGTGTAAAGATAGAAAATTAAATTAAATGTTATTTATTTAAATAATATTTAATATAAATTATTTATCACCAAACTATTAAACTTGGTCCATCATTCCTCTACAAAATTTATCAGTCCTTGAATAATTACTATTTATTTATTAAATAAATATCATTGCATTATTCACTAATAAATAAATAAATTTTATATTCACTAAATAGAAAATAAATATTTATTAAATATTCTTATCACTAAATATTCTCTTGAATAATTGGTGATATAAAACATGTGATCAATAAAAAATAAAAAATTATTACACCATGTGTGGGAATAATATTTATTCAACTTGTTAAATAATAAATAATAATATTATTTAACTGAATCTTTGGATACACTTAGTGTGTGACCCTCTTGGCCTCTTTCTCAGTGGAATTAGGTGAAGCTGCCAAAATTCCAAGGTCAGTATCTAGAAACACGTCAAGGAACTCATAGAGAAATAATTACTATTACCGTGTAATATAATCCCTTTATCATGATATCACTAATAAAGAAGGTTGCATGTTTGTGATATCAAACTATGTACTCAATGTATCTTTCTTTGAATTTCTGAAAATTGAAATTACCTATAGAAGACCATGACCATGGATTTATTTAGACTATATAATTTCCATAAAAAATCTTAATATATCAAATTCTATTAAAGAACAAAAGGGAAAAATAATTTCTCACATTATTCATTAATGAAGCATTACCTGTGATGCACCCAACATATCATACTTTATTGTGAACATATGCCATCATGGTTTTCATCAATACATCAAATTACATGACTCATAATATCTATTAATAATATTATTAAATTATAAGGACCATTACACACATTCGTAGATAGGAATAACCAATGACACATATAAATGTGGATTTACAACAAGCGGGTCTTATTCTCATAATATCCTACACTAGAAATTACCAAGGTCATATACCATGAGAATATGCCTCAAAGTATTATGAATATACACCCTAATATACTGTATCATTTGTGTCTCTAAAATGATTTATTCCAGTTATAGAACATATATTTAAGATTAATGATGTGTCACTTCTGGGTTCTCATCATAGCATGGAACTGTTGGGACCTTCTAGTGTGATTACTACTCTTATGAAATTATCACATGTTATGTTATGCAGAAGAAAAATCATGATGTGATAATGAGTTTATTAATATTCCAAACTATGAATATAGTTAATCATAAATTATGAAGAAGTTGGTTCCTAGGATATAACTTCAATAGACTCTCACTTTCACTAAATCCAAATACTAACAAACTTCAGTCTGATAGATCTCACGTGATACTCGTGTTTCTACTGAGATAATTCTTTAGTCAATATGTCCACCGTATTTTCTTTCATGAAAATGTTTCTTACTAAAAATTCACCTCTCTGAGAAAAATATCTCAACAGATGCTACTTTTGGAGTATGTGCTCTCTCTGTTAGTGTGACCTTGTCTCTTTTTCAAGATCCACTACTATAGTATTATCATAATACAATATGATAGAGTCTTTACTTTTAGGTACCACATCAGGCTCTTGGAAAAAAAACCTATCAAAACAGCTTCTTATCCTACATCAAAATCTATTATATACTCAAACTCTACTATAGAATCAGTGAAAACTAGCTTCTTTGAACTCTTCTACCTCACAACTCTTTTGTTGATATTGAAAACATATTATGACTGTGACTTCAGATCATTCTATTCTATTGGAAAATTATCATCATTGTAACCCCAGATAACTAGCTCCTTACATCATCCATACACCAAGAACATATACTTAGTTCTTCTTAGATACTTAAGGATAGCCTTAATAGTGGACCAATGTTGTTCACCTACATTTTCTTTTTTTTGAAAATGAGGGGGGAGACCCCTTTTATTAAATAAAAAATATATCCTTTTGAAGAATGGGAAAAGAAGGAACCCAGTACAATGACCAAATGAGAAAAAAATCACCAACAGGGCACAAAGGCCATACATGAACCCAACCGCCAAATGAGAAACAAACATCAAAATAAGAGCCAACCAAGGGTCTATTTTCCCCCTCTATCATAACCTGCAATAGTGAAATCAGTCAAAGATAATGTGCCACCCCCCTTGCCAAGAAATGAGTCGTGTTGGTAACACAATCAAGGCAAGGCACTCCTCAATCCCACACTAAAGTAGGAAGAGGACTGGATGATAGATTCCAGCACACCTATCTCTCAAACAAGCCACCCACCCAATGATGCAAGCGAGGAAAACACTGCACTATCAACTTGATGCAGCGCAAAATCAGCCAGACAACACCGTATAGAAACTAATAGAGAAATCATCCATCCAAAAGAGGACCAATAGCGGAATGATGGGTGTCAGCACACCCATCTCTCTTTCGATATCGCCCACTCGACACCATATGTAAGAAACAGACAAGCGTTCCAAATGAAAAGAGACGTTTGACCAATTCTTACAACAATATTTATATCTCATCCAGCCTTCAGATCCAAAGCAGCATGCAGAACAAACCAAGAGAAACACAAAAAAAGTGAAGCAAAAAAACAAGCCAAAATTCATCCAACAAGATTCTACAGTGAATCCTCATCCAAACCAAGACCTTAAATGGTAGTAAAGTCACCCAAAAGCAGAAATAGAATCACATCCCGAGCAGGTAGTAACTAAGGTATCTCAGAAAGAATGAAGAAAGCGACCCCCTATAAATCAGAGTCTGCAACCCACCTCCAATATATCAAAAACCGCCACTCGAAGGTCTGAGCCCACTCGGAATCCTTCACCGTCGCATATAGGACTCCGAAGATGCCACTCAAATAAGCACCACCACTGAAAACTCGATGGCATCCAGACCTGAAGACAGATCCGGTGGTAGAGATGAAAATTAAGTCCGTTGCAAGATGACTGACGCCCGCAAGTCCCTGGAAAGAGGTCTCGCAGAGAGCGCCTCGAACCCCACCAGAGACCCAAGAGTCGGTAGACCAAGGAGAAGAATAGGGACACTTGCGAGATCCTCTATTCAAAGTGAGGATGAAAAGGTGAAACAGATGAAGGTGAAAGGATTAGAGAAAACCATTGCAAAATCGTGGGGATGAGCTAGAGGCACGATGTAAAAAATGATGTAGAGAGGCCACCGGTGGGTGAAGCCGATGCCAGATCAAAGATCCAATGCTCGGTTGGGGAAGCCACCAATGTGGAAACCCTAAGGTAACTGCTCTCCGGGAGAGTGTGGCACCATTCTGAAGAACCTACATCTGCTTGATGTCTCCCTATCATGCTCAATGTATAGGCAACATCAAGTCTAGTACATAATAGGACATACATGATTAACCCTATCTCCAAAGTGTATGAGATCATACTCATTATATCTTTAACCTATTGTGTCTGAAGACACATTTTCTTAGAAATATGTAAACCATATTATATTGGAACCAATATCCTATTGGATTGTTCTATACTAAATCTCTTTAGTATCTGTTCAATGTATGTACTTTTACTTAGTCCAAGAAACCTCTTGGATCTATCATGAATGATATTAATCCCTAGAATGTAGGTCACTTCACCTAAGTACTTCATGGATAAACACTTTTGTAAGTATTCTTTAACAAACTTTAAGATTAGTTTTCTATTTATAATAAGTAATATGTCATCAAAATATACTACTAGGATAACAGCTACATTCCCACTAAAATGATTGTAAACACATGGATCACATTAATTCTTAAAGAAACCAAATTATTTTATAGATTCATAAAACTGAATGTTTCATAACCTAGATGATTTATTCAATTCATAAATGGATCTATGTTACTTTAATATTCTCTTGGCATCACCTGGATTCACAAACCCTTCTGGTTATGTCATATAGATATCTTCCTGAATTTTCTCATTAATAGAAGATATTTTGACATCTATCTAAAAAATTTCATAGTCATAGTCTATTTTTATAGAAATTATAATTTTGATAGATTTAAACATGGAAAGTGAAGAGAAAATTTTCTTCATAATCAATTTTTTGATGATGTTTAAACCCTTTATCCACTAATATTTATTTATAGGTACTTAATTTACCCCTGGTTTCTAGTTTTCTCTTGAATACCCATTTTCATACAACAGAATTTACATCAATTGGTGTATTATCCAAAACCTAAAATTGGTTCTAATACATGGAAATTATTTCAAAATTCATGGTTTCTTGTCATCTTATATCTTCTGATCTCTTTATTTCCTATTTTTAGGATAGAGGTTCATTATTATCAACCAATAATGAGTCACTATATTCAGTGACTATAAAACCATATATCTTTGGTTCTCTTACTTATATGGTACTCATACATAGTACTTGTGTTTCAGGAACAACTTCTTCTATGGGGACTTATGGAATCTGTTCCAGTAACAACTATTGTGTATCTTGATCATCAACTTCATCGAAGTCAATTTTGATCCAACTATCCTCCTTGAGGATGTGATCTATCTCAAGAAAGAAAACTTTTCTAGAGATAGACACTTTATTGTATGAGGAGTTGTATAGGTAGTATCCCTTTGTTTCCTTAGGATTCCCTATAAAGATACACTTTGTGTCTCGGGATGCTAGTTTTGTTTCTAATAAGTCCTTAACAAATTCCTTTCAACCCCATACACATGTATGAAACAAAAAAATTTTCTTTCCACTCTATAGCTCAAAGTAAATTCTATTTTCTACTTTATTTGGTACTTGGTTTATTTTATGTTCAAAAGTTTATAATGTATATCTATAAAAGGATAATGTAAGATCAACATGACTCATCATCAACCTTACCATGTCTAGCATGGTACAGTTCCTCCTTTTATTAACACCATTACACTGTGTTGATTAAGGAAGAGTGAGTTGATATAGAATATCAAACTCTCATAGAAATTTGATAAACTCTTGGTTAAGATATTCACCAACACTATCTGATCGAAGATTATTTATATTATTTCTGAGTTGATTCTCTACTTCATTATTTAATTCTTTGAATTTCTCAAAGGACTCAACTTTATGCCTCATCAAGTAGACATAACCATACCTAATCAAGTCATCATTAAAAGTTATGAATTAAGAATACTCACCTCTAGATTCTACTTGAAATATCTCATACACATTATTGTGTACCAATCCTAGAAGCTCTATGTCCCTTTCACCATTTCCATTGAATTGTGGTTTAGTCATTTTTCCTTGTAAACAATCATGACATATTTCAATTGGTTTGAAATCAAAAGAGTCTAAATAACCATCTTGATTGAGCATTGTCAAGCACTTCTCGTTTACATAACCAATACAGTGATTCCATAGCTGGGTGTTATTGGAGTCATGAGAAAATTATTCTTTATCAATTTCTAATAATTAGTTTTCATAATTTAATACATGAGGACAATTATTAAAAAATTTATACCATAACATATTTTCCCTTTATAAAATAATCAACTTTTATTTCCAAATTTGAAAATAAAACATCCATATCTAGGCAGGATACATAAATTATGTTCTTGGTAACATTTATAAAATAATAACAATCGCTTAAAACCAAAATCATTCCTATTTGAAATGAAAGGTGGTAGTCTCCAATGACTAGATCAACCATCCTTGCACCATTGGTATCTTTCAAATCCACCTCTCCTTTGGAAATATTTCAAAATCTAATTGGTTCCTACATTTGGATACATATTTTAGAACCAAAATCTATATCTAGTACCCAATTTATAGATATTGAAATATTACACTCGATAAATAATGTACATTTATCTTTCCCTTGCTTCTAGATCAGTTCAGCTTCTAGTGGCCTTGTTAGCCACATGAAAAACAAACTGCTTCCTTTTCCTTTCCCTACCTCTATAAATTTTTCTTCTTGGAAGGATGGTGTTCTAGAGCCATAGACTTGTTATGATTCTTGGGACCCTTTTCCTTTTTCTTAATTTTTCTTATTCACTACAAGGACAATGGGTTTTTTATGCCCCATTTCCTTGTCCACTTAGAAAATCAGAGTAATAAGTTCTCAAAGACTCTTCTGATTATTGATCGTGTTATAATTAATAATAAAACTAAAGGATTTGGATAGTGAGGAAAGTATGAGATCTAAGCACAAATAATCTGTTAATTTAAACCCTAATATATATATAAGCATTAAATGTATACAATAATCTTGAATAAATGAGTCTTATATGGCATCGTCTCTCCAAGATTCATTGTAAACATAGCATTGAAGATATTGTATCTCTCTTGTGTCACCTTCTCTTGATAGATATCTTGAATGTGATACATCATTCTATACACATCCATGTCCAATTTTTTCTTTAGATTACCATTTTTCATGGATGATATCATAAAACATTGAACATATGTAGCATCATTTAAATGTTTCTCATGGAGAGAAAACTCTTCCTCACTAGCCTCTTTACCAGGTGCCTTAGGAATAGGTTCTTCCAGCACATACAATTTCATTTCATGGTGTAGGATAACATGTAAGCACCTTTTACACTATTGTAAATTTTTAATGGATCTAAGGTTATCCTTCTCAAGTATGAATCATAGTGATATGTTTAAAGTCATGTTTATTTCCATTTCTATAAATAAACTGATTAGAATTATAGTTCTTTACCTAATAAAATGTAGATAAATAAATATTATATTATATTTATTAATCTCCCTTTATTTTATCAAAACTCAATATCCCTCATCATTGGATTTGGAACATCATGTTTCTTGGAAATCATAGTGGAAAGGGCCCATATTCTCCTTCTCATCAACTTGACTTTGGATGGTCAAGCAATTTTAAGGGATTTAGGTACTCATTCCAAATTCCAACTGTATTAACTCATAGTTCCTTGATATGTTGAGTGGAATTCTCAATACTGAAATCCTTAAATTAGATTTCCTCAACCTATTCCTTTTGGTTACACTAAGTACTTATTTTTCATTCAACCCTTGATGTAAACTAAGTTAAGTTAACCCAAAACTTCATGTTATAATTCTATGATAATTGAAATCACCCGGACTTTTTTCATTCAAGTACTTTGAACTATGGCTAAATTTTAACTTAAGTAGTGGAAGGCTATACTGACTTGATATATATAATTTATGGATTTTATCTTTATGCATTAATTTCCCATTTTATCATTATTACATTCTTGTTAATATTAAGTGTATTTACTTAAGTGGTTGACCATGTCTTAGATAAATTTTATGCATAATCCAATTTATTTTAGTTTCATATTTCATGCTTGTTAATTCATTAATTCATGTGATTATGACAAAACATCCATAATGAAATTAACCATAAAATTTATAGAGATAAAATAATAAAGTGTTATGATCTTGAGCTTTTACTAATGGTTAGTATATCAAGCAGATAATAAACGATCAACCTAGGGGGGAAACACCTTGAACCATTAAATGGTTCATGTTACAGGTTTCCACCTTTTCACCTATGTATATCTCTTAGATTGGTTTCACCTCAGCTCTAAACTTGAATTGACACTACTATCTTGGTAGAACCATCCATTACATATGCTTTTACTCTCACATGGGTGAGGAGAACCAAAGTATTGGTTAAGGGGTTTACATAAAAGAAACCATGGACTCGTAGGACCTAACATAATGAGAGGAGGGATGAAACATGGATCATCAATTTAATTAAATAATAAATTAAAAGAAACCAATAACATACAAAGGTTTTTCCTATGCTCATGATCATCCATATACATACAAATAATTATGCATTTGATAAAATAGAATTCAATTATAGTCATTCTAATTTAATATAAATCATGCTCGAATCATTTAATTATATTATTTAATTAATCAATTATTTTATCTTAATTATCATCTAAATTATATAAATATTCTCATCCATCATAATTTTAAAAAAATTAATTAAATTTATTTAAAATTAATTATGTAAAAAAATATTACTTGGAGGTAACATAGTGAATACTAATCTGAACTACCCAACGTGTATTATATCGGTATACTATTTAATCATGCGACATGTGGAATACATAACATAACAAGTAATTTAATGGTGTATACTATCAACTTAATGACCACATAGAATGCATAGTATTTACATAGTATGTTATGTTTCAATGTGCATATATTAATGATTGTATTATGACTTATACACAATATGCAGTTTTGAACATTATGTAGAAATTAATTAGAAATTTAATATATATATATATATAACCCATTATATGGAATATACTATCAACTTAATGACCACACAAAACACATGTTGATAAGGTTTAAGCAGTATAATAAATTAATTTTTAATTTTCTATAATTTGGTAATATACATTTCATGTACAATCTAGCTACACAATGTGTATATGTCTAACCATATATCCATGGAACATGCCTAGGGACTCGGAGTTTAATCATGCAATGAAAATAATAGAGTATATGGCATGTACATGGGTTACACGGTGTGTGGTCTCTGAGTTACATGATCACCATACATGTAAGTCATGTAAGAAAATACATGATCCATATTTAACCAATGGACTACTCATTGTGTAAAGATATTATAGGTCATGTAGTCTGGATGAACATGTTCCAACCTGGCTTGGTTAAAACACAATGTATTTAAATACACAATGCATGTAATAAATGTTCACATATTTAATTAATTCTGAATTAATTTTTGGTTCATTGAACATGGGTTTATAGTGTATACCAATATGCTACATGGAATGTAATATTGTGTTAACATGCCAAAATTCTCATCACCTAATTATGAGTTATTCAAATTTATTTCATTCATAAAATTTATAAATTTCATTATATTTTCAAGATTGAAGATAAAGAAAACCAGATCTTGTGATTCAAATTAAATAATGATTAAATCTGAATTAAAAACTAATGATAAATGCATAAATAAATCAAAACTCTTTAAATAATTATAAATAATTATGTGACCCCTAGGATACCACTTTAATGTTCTGGGTATAGTGGAAGCATTGTAAGTTACATGCCCAACTCATATTTTTGTTGTAATCGATGATTAATCTGAGATTTACATGACGATAAATGTTTTAATCAATGGAATTGAATCAAATATTAATTGAAGATTGAATGTTAGAACCAAGATGCAGGATCTCCATATATTATTTATTATTAATTTAAACAATTAAATAATTACCATGTGATGAATTCTTTCTTCATTTTTGGATATTATAACATCTCTACACCATACCATTAATGCATTGTAGGAATCAAGAGTATATTCCCTCTAGTGGTGATCCATATATGTTCCAAGAACCTATGAAAATAAATGTAAGAATCTCTAGGTGATAATGCATTAGATCCTGATAATTATGTCATTCGCCTTTGATCTCCCTAATAATCGCTTGAAGAATTATTCTCTTTGATCTTTCTATACTCGAGAGTGGTGGTGGAGGATAATCGCTCTCTATTCTTGAGAGAATTATTAGAGAGGGAGATCTTTAGGGATTCGATATAATTCTCCACAGAAGTCATTATGCATATAAAAACAAATGGAAACCCTTAAGAAATTAATATAATTAGGTTTATATACCGCTAGGTCTGGAAAATAATAATTGTACAAGTGCTACTTTATTATTTCGTTAATCCTCACATAACTTTATGTCTATAATAATATTATTATTATTATATATTTACATGTTCAAAGCTAGTGAATTAAATTAAATACTATTTATTTAAATAATATTTAATACATATTATTTCTCACTGGACCATTAAAATCAGTCCACCATTTCTCTATAGTATTTATCAAGCATTGAATAATGACTATTTATTTTTTAAATAAATATAACTACATTATTCACCAATAAATAAATAAATATTATATTCACTAAATATAAAATAAATATTTATTAAATATTGTGCTCACAAAATATTCTCTTGAATAACTCGTGATAGAATATATGTGATCAAGAAAACATGAATAATTATTAAACTGAATGAAAGAATAATATTTAATCAACTTGTTAAATTATAAATAATATTATTATTTAACTAAAGTTTTGGATACACTTATTATGTGACCCTCTAGGCCTCTTTCTTAGTGGAATTAGGTGAAATAGACCAAAGTCCAAGGTTAGCATCTAGCAACATGAAAAGTCACTCATAGAGAAATAATTTAATGTTGCAAAAATATAAAACCTCATACAAATGATTATCATGTAATATAATCTCATTATCATGATATCTCTAATCAAGTAGGTTGCATGTTGGTTCCATAAAACTATGTGCTCAATGTCTATTTCTTTGACTTTTCAGAAATTGAACTTACCTACATAACACCATGGCCATGGATTTATTTAGTCTATATCATTTCCATCAAAGGTTCTGAGATATCAACTTTGGTTAAAGAACGGAAGGGACAAATACTTTCTCACATTATTCATTAATGAAATATTGATCATGACGCACCCAAAATATCCTATTTTTTCATGAACATTAGTCATCATGGTTTTCATCAATACATCAAGTCACATGACTCATGATATCCATTAATAATAATCTTAATGTCTAAGGACCAATGCACATGTTCACATATAGGAACATCCAATGACACATATAAATGTAGATTTCCTACTGGATGGTATTTTTTTCATAATCTCCTACACTGGAAATTACTAAGGGCGTACACCATGAAAAGGTTCCTCAAAGTCTTATGAGTCTCCACCCTGGATATCCTATATCATTTATGTCCCTCAAATGATTTTTTCCAGCTATAGAACATATATTTAATAATATTTTCATGCCACTTCTAGGTTCTCATCAAAGTGGGGAACTATTGTGACCTTTTAGTGTGAAAACTACTCTTAGGACATTATCAAATGCTATGTTATAAAAAATAAAAATCAATATGTGATAATAATTTTATTAATATTCAAAACTATGAATACATGTAATCATAAATTACACAAAAGTTGGTTCTAGGGAACTAAATCCAATAGAACATACCTATAATCACCTTTAAAACACACCCAGAACCACCCCACACTATGGGGAACAAAGGAGGGAAGGGGGGATACAAGAGACCAGATGAAATGTCCTTTTACCATTTCCCTTAGCCTCTAGAACCTAAATATCACAAAAATAAATATTAGATTTTCCCCACTTAATAAAACACTCAAGCGCCAGTCACAGTGCAACCAAGAGGTTCGCAACGTGACAAGACCTTTTTTACGAATAGATTCAGGGTGTGACTAGAGAGGTTTTGGTGTAGAAAACCCAAGAAAAGGGCCTTACCCTCAGCTAAAAACTATCATGGCATAAAACACCCTTCATGGAGAGACCATTTTTTAAGGTTCTTTCCTTTACTAAAATCCAAAAAAATCATCGCACCATGATCCCTTGGTCATAGTGTGACCACCCTTCATGAAAAAGTTATAATACCTACATAAAGACCCATTATGGAATCACATACTGCAACTATTGAAATTTATACAAATATCTCACCCCAACCATACTCCACCATTCATCCAAGAACCTAGATCACCTCCTAGGCCTCAATCCATATCCAAAAACATCTCTTTGATATTCTCCGAGCATCATAATTTCGATTTAAATCCCTATTTTTAAAACCACACCATCTATGAGACCAAAAATTAATATTCTTTCTAAGATTCACAACCTATAAAAGACATGAGGATTTACATATTTCATTCAATTATAAAAAAATCTAAAGAACTGGGAAAAATGATCACCACATTTTGAGTTTTCATATAATAAATTTTTGTAATCTACTACACAATTCTCACAATTGAAAATTATATATGGTTTTAATCAATGAATCCATTATATATTCTATATTTTTCTATTAATAAGTCTTTTGATTTTTCAAGTGATAAAAAATAAAAATTTGTTTGGGATTTTCATTCCAAAGTGAAATCCAACATTAAAATAAGAAATTAAAAATATGAAAAGAGGAAAATATATAATTTCCCTTGAACTTGGAGATTGGGTTTGGGTGCATTAGAGTAAGGAGAGATTTCCAATCCAAATAATTACAAACTACATCATAGAGAATATGAGTTATTCCAAGTCTTAAAGAGGATTAATGAAAACACATACAAGATAAAACTTCCAATTTCTCATATAAATTTTATGAAATTTTTAACATCATTGAACTTTAAAATTTGAGGATGAATCCTTTTCCAAAAGAAAGAATGACGGAGAAAATTACTTTAAAATAAAGAAGAATGGATAATGCAATTATAGAGAATAGACTCAAGAACCAAAGGCCACAAATTTAATATACTCATTACATAGTTTTTTTGGTCTAATGATAAGAAGAAGATTGGGGAGATTAAATAGAATTTACTTGGATTAATCATGAATTTACAATACGAGTCTCAACATGCATTCATGGTAGGAGAAAATGGCCATATAATCACACTTATTTAATCCAAGAAAGTGAACTTCACTGACTAACCCAAGTGATCCTATGAATTTTAATCCACTTTCATAAAGGAAACCATCGAAGTTATGGTTGGTGGCCTACTTGTATAATTTTGGCATGAAAGTATTGATGGGAATATTTAAATTATTTGGATGGTGATATAAATTATTCTTACTATAAATTATATCCCCTAAATCCATTTACATTTTCAAACAGTGTCAAAAAATTAGGATTTTTATTTTATTGAACTAGAAGATTGACATTTGTATCTTTTATTTGGATATAAATAGCCACATTTATTACCCACTATTTTACCATGAATTTAAGAGTTTTTATAGAATTATTATTATTTTGATTCTTGTAATATTATGTGGACACAAGTTATAATTATCAAAGGAGTGATCAACCTTTGTGGCATCTTTATAATTATGGTTTTAAGTTGAAAGTCTCCTTTGGGTTCTAATTGATTATTCTCTTATCTTAATCATTCCACTTATTTATTTCATTCCAATTTAATATTCTCATCTCATGAATTTCACCCATTAATCCAATATTGTATCAAATAATAACATTGATTCTTAATTAATATTAAACTAATATATAAAATAAAAATGAACTATATATTATAATCACTCACAAATACCATATACATAAACAATATTGAAGTATTTATTAAATCCTACTTTATGAGAAAAAACTATATCCTCCATAGATCCTGAAAATTTTATTGTCTCATTTGACATGTGAAAGTGATGAATTTAAGAGTGTAACTAAGCATTTATAGAAAAGTGAGATTCGGTCAAGGTTACACTCTGGCATGAAATTATTTCGACATTAAATGAAACATTATATCTTAAGAAATACTATGTTTATGGTTTCTTAATTTGAGGTATGACTTTTAGGATATCCACTTTTTTTTCCCAAACTAAAAAATAGTTTGTGTAAAATATTTACGTAATTAATTAAAAAATAATAATTTTTTTTAATGAAACTCATCTAATTAATGTCAAAAAAATTATTAAATATAAATACCATGTTCTGAGATAAAAAACCATTAAAAAAATTCTAGGATCATTTACAAGTTTAAAATTAATATTTTACCTCTTGAGAGGAGAATTACCAAAATGACCATGAATATTTTCAAACTCTGAAGCTTGAATTTTTAGAATTTTAAATTATCATCCCTTTATATCCATTTATTTTTAATTTTTTACAATACTCAAGT
This sequence comes from Viscum album, assembly GCA_963277665.1. NCBI lineage: Eukaryota > Viridiplantae > Streptophyta > Magnoliopsida > Santalales > Viscaceae > Viscum > Viscum album. Next base: position 821,655,994 of record OY728127.1, read on the forward strand.
TGATCACTCAAAAATATGGGTTCTATGATCATGATGATCAAATGTCTTTGTATAAGGAGCCTATAAGTTCCAAAAGTGTTTAAAGTGGAGAGTTCGTGTTATTAGAGAAGATAAAAAAGGTTCCATAATTTAGAAGATGTTCCAAAATAAGTACACTTAAATGATATTATATCTCAGTATATTCATTTAGATGATTTTTCCAAACATGATGAGTATAATTTAACTTAATTATTTTTATATTAATTTTACCACTCTAGAATATGGATCATATTATAAAATCAATATTATATCCATTTTTAACTATAGCATGAGTGATTAGGATTAGTTATGAAAAGTGATAATATTTCTTTAATAACATCATCTATATAGGTAGTTTAAATCAACTATGAATAGATAATTATTAAAAAAATTATAGAATTAATTTTATTTATTATAATATTTATAAATAATATAAAGTTATTTTATATTGAAATACTTGTTTATATAATTAAAAATATAAAGATGAGGAAACAAGAATAAAATAATAGAAATAAACTATGTTGGGATTCTTACCTCCCTATTTGCATTGATTCCTTTAGTATGTGTCTTAATCTTACAAAAGAAGGTATTTTGGTGAGACATGAGATTTCACAATGTAGCTAAGAGAGTTAATGGAGATATTTTAATAGATATTAGGAAAATGAATAAGTTTTAGAAGTGGGGAGAAATATATGAAGTATTGTGATATTTATAAACCATGGATTCACTGTTGAGTAATTTTGAAACCCTGATACCAAAAATAATATCCATTTTATTAAAATAAATTCTTAAATTATTTAATTTCAATAATTAACTTTAACATAAAAATTATGATTTTTATAGAAGTTTTTAAAACATACTTTATTAAAAATGAATACTTATAATTCATTTTAAGTTACATAAATTGAGAATTTATTTTATGATATTATAATACTTATATTTACTTATTTTATTCATATTATATATTTACTTGCATGGTTTCTTCAATAATTACCCTAATACTCATTTTACTGTTTCAATGGTCATGATACTTTTTAAATGGTCATGTTATTATTCTAACAATCATATTTTCAAAGACTAATTCACTCATTTAAAACTATCATATTAACATTTTATTTCCTATATATACCACTTATTTCCTTCATTATCCATTCACTTAGATTTATTTTAAGGTTCTCTATATTTATTTTACAAAATGACTATTATTTATAATATTTTTCGTTCTCAGTATAGTGTTTTTTGTAGGTATGATATTTCATAGAAATTATGAACCATCAAATTTATAACTTCCAGTAGTGTTATTTACTTGTATTTATTATCTCATTTTAATTCTATTAATCTTATGGAATATATTTATCCTTCTTTGAAATGATCTATTTTGAAATAAAACATTTTTTTCTTCACATGGTGTATATGATTTATTTATAGTACACTCTAATAGTTTAGTTTCTTGATTAAAAATTAACTATGGCACGTAAGTTTAAGGAATAAATTTTCATATAAAAATATGATATGTTATGAAAACACAGTATAAAATAAGGTGTATCTGATGGTAATATATGGATAAAACGAGATCTTACCATAACAATCATATAGAGTCTCCAATTTACTTAAACTAGTTAATGACTCATCATAAAAAACTCACTAAATATATAATGAATTCAATATATTATTATTCAGACCTACCAAATAAATAATGTCAAAATCATACATGTAGTTAAGAGAGAGGTAAAATCACCATTATCATATTAACATTTTCAATGTTGAACCCCACCAGTCAAACTCTTCACTTCACTACAAGTAGTTATGCCACATCAATACATATTGAAACGATTAAATTTTTTCTAAATTAAATAAATAAATATGTAGTTAAATTAATAATGGGAATGTTTTTTTGACTAAGAAAATTCTAAAATATATATATTAAAATTGTGGCTTTTATGTGTAATTTTATTGAATGTTAAATAAAATTAAATTATTGAGTTGATCTAAGTAAAATGATTGGAATTATGTTTAAATTTAATTATTCAAAAAATCATAATTGATGAAAGGCATCTCACATGGTATTTGTTAATAGAATAATCCCAATCTAATGCAACACAACAACTAACCATGATTTGTCTCCTAGAGAGATCAATATAATTATTTTTCATTGTTTTGTTGTCACTTATTTTAATTTTCTGGATTTTTAATTATAATGGAAACAAGAAATGGAATATGGTTTTATATGTGATTTAACCAAATAAAGAATAGGAAGAAGGAATAACAATAAATGATAAATAAATAACATAATAATTAAATTGTTATATAGAAAATGATTAATCCATAGTGAAAGTTAGTTATTGTTGTCATTATTTATTAAAGTATATTTTTTCTTGATTAATGATCAGATTATATTCCATTACTTAGATCATATTTTGAAATTTTAATGTGTGGATAATTAGGTTTCTAAAGAGCCTATGAAACCACACTAAGCACTCACTTTCTCCTTTGAGAATGAACAAAAACACACCTCCCTTGAGAGAATGCTTTCGCTCAAATCCCTGGCTTCATCTTATGTATTATTCACCTCCATCCTCACTCGAATATACCAAATGTTAAATGAGATGGAAGAAGGGATATTTGAATTAAATTGTAACAATGAAATAAATTGGGTTTCAAACAGTAAAAGAAACAATAAATAACCATTATCTCACTCCCAAAATTATCCATTATCATACTTAGAACAAGAATCAAATAATTAAAACATTTGGTGTAATTTAAAACTCAAGAAACACTTCCCTTCCACCTTGAATCAACCTTATGATAGTTTTTAATAAATGGTCCACTAATTAATTAATAATGTAATATATTATGGGGAAATAAATTACATTACAAAATATTAATACGATAAATTATGTTAAATATAATAAATTATTTTCTATGAATTTAATGTATTAAATTCAGTCTATGATATTTATTAATTATTTGATGAAAATCAATATCCATGAATTAATACTCCTTATCAACGAATTAAATTGGTGTGTATTCTTGATGATAGAACATACTATAAATATTAATCCCCCTGCACTCAGCAGATTAAGGGAATATACATCATCCACATACCCTCGTGTAGAGTGTAGAAGGAATTCGGGATTTGATTCCACCATTTCATGTTTTTTACAATGGCTGGAGGTAAGTGTAGGTTCTTTTATTAAAGAAATATATTATATTTGGTATTAGAGGGAGTTATACCTCTACCTTGTAATAAAAATTCATAAGCTCTATTTTAGGAAAAACCTTTTCATATTTTCAGTTTTTTGTAAATGACACATTCTTTTTCTATCATTGTCCTCTTTATTTTTTCATCTTTAGTTATTAAAGATGTTTTTTTACACATATTTAATTATTTATTCATGATTTTTTGTAAATTTTATTAAAAGTAGCTTTTTCCACAACATTCCTAACAAAATAAAATTTTCATATTCAGTAAAATCACATTAAATAATACAAGAACTTGTTTCAATTTTAGTAATTAAAATATATTTATATATCTTTAATTTTCATTTGTCAAAATAATTATTAAATTCTGATTTTTGTAAATTTTATTAAAAATTAGGTTTTTCCATAGCATTATTAATTAAATAAAATTTACATATTCATTAAATCACATGAGTAATATATGAAAAATATAATAAATTTTATCCCATGGGATTTTTTATTATATTTTCATTAAATGAAATATTAAATTTCAATTTCATAATTTTCCCACAAGTATTATGAATATTAAAAAAATAATATTTTTTCATATGGTTTTTTGAATTATCAAATTATAATTTACAAATTTATTAATTGAAATATTAATTGATAATACTTTTTTTTAATTTTATTAAAAATTGTGGTTTTTCACAACATTCCTAATTAAATAAAATTCACATATTCATTAAATCACATTAAATAAAATATTTATATGTAAAATATAATAAATTTTATCCCACAATAATTTTTATTATATTTTAATTAGATGACATATTAAATTTCATTTTCATAATTTGACCACATATAGTATGAATATTAAAAATTTAATATTTTATCATATGGTTTGTCAAATAATCATATTATAATTCATAAATTTATGAATTAAAATATTAATTGATGATTCGGTGATTTTTTTTAAATTTTATTAAAAATTGGGGTTTTCCACAGCATTCCTAATTAAATAAAATTTACATATTCATTAAGTCATATTAAATAAAATATTTACATGAAAAATATAATAAATTTTATACCACTGGAATTTTTATTATAATTTCATTATATGAAATATTAAATTTAATTTTCATAATTTTCCCACAGGTATTATGAATATTAAAAAGTTAATTTTTTATCATATGTTTTATTGAATTATCAAATTATAATTCATGGATTTATGAATTAAAATATTACTTGATAATTATTAATTAATTTTTTAAATCTATTAAATTTAAAAAAAATCCACATGCAATTTTATTTTTTTTAGACTAATATTAATGGAATTTACTATGTAAATTATGTGATTTTGACTGATAATCATGTATTTAATTTACAGTTATAACATCAATTTTTTCTAGTATTCAATATAAAATTCCTCGATTAAAAGGTGACAATTATAAAATTTAGAAGGAGAGAATTCATCTTCATCTTGGATGGATGGACATTGATTATGTCATTCAGAAATATGAACCTCCTACAGTCAATAATGATAGCATACTAGATGATATAACATTATATGAATATTGGGAGCAGTCAAACTGTCTTAGAATTATGTTCATAAAAACTAAATTATGTGCTAGCATTCACAGTTCAGTAAATGGGAATAATAATGTTCATAACTTTCTAGAATCTATAGAAAACCATCTCAAATCTTCAGATAAAACATTAGCAAATACATTAATCATGAAGTTCTTGTCTATGAGACTCACCACTATAAAAGGTGTGCATGATCACATCATGTAGGTGAGGGATATTACAGCTTAACTTAAGAATCTTGATGCTGATATATCTAAGCCTTTTCTTGTGCATTATATTCTCAAAACTCTATTACATCAATATGGGCTATTGAAAATCTCTTATAATGCACATAAAGATAAATGTTAAATTAATTAATTAATGACTATGTGTATTCAAGAGGAGGAAATACTTGTGGTAGAAATGGGATAAATCAATATGATGACAATTCATGAGAAACAAATGGGTCATTAATGTCAAGCTAATAGAAAGGGGAAAGGGAAATTTCTACCTCAACCTAATATCAGGAAGGAACTCATTTATTTCTTCTAAAAATGAAAATGACATGTAAAGAAAAGTGTTCCTAAATGATATAAATGGATTGAAAATAAATTTATTTCAATCTAATTGTTTTTTTATGAATATAATATGGTTGATACGATTTATAACACTTAGTGGATTGATTTTGGTTCTATAATCCATATTTTGAATACCCTGTAGGGTATGCAAAACCTAAGGAAACTAGTGGATAGTGAGTTTAGCGTGTATTAAGGAAACAAGATGCGCTCACATGTGGAAGTCATGGGTACATGTGTTCTAGTGTTAAGCATTGTATTTAATTTTCTTTTGGAAAAGAAATTTTTTATTATAAGTTTATTCAAAAACTTGATTTCAGTTTCCAAACTTATATTGTTGGGTTTTTACATTCAGTTTTTGTAAAACTAATTTTTCTTTGATATATATGGAAATGACATCACTGGATGTGGTACATTAAAGGATGGTGTTTTATCCATTGATTTGAAAAGTAAAATTTATAATTATAACATACATGTTCATACTGGTATTAAAATAAGTGTTATAGATGAAAATTATTTTATGTTATGGAACCAGATATTAGGTCATATATCAAAAGAAAGTATTCAAAGATTAGTTCAATATGGGGTACTTAGTACTCTTGATTTCACTAATTTTGAAGCCTGTGTGGATTATATTAAGGGAAAACAAACCAAAATTTACTAATATAATTTCATCCATTTTAGATATCATACATACAGACATATGTAGCTCATACATGGATTTACATAGCCACTAATTCTTCACTTAATTTATTGATGAATATTCATGATATATATATCTCTCTATTTTATTCACAATAAAAATGAAGCACTTGATCCCTTTAAATTTTTTAAGGATGAAGCAGAGAAATAATTTAATAAAAAAATTAATATTGTGAGGTCAGATCAAGGTAGAGAATTTTATGAGAGATACACTGAGGATGGACAATTATCTGATCCATTTGCATGGTTTCTTCAAGAAAATGGTATAGTTTCACAATACACTATATCAGGTTCACCAGACCAAAATGGTGTAGCTTAAAGAAGAAACCAAACATTAATATACATGGTATGAAGTATTCTCAATAACTCTAAGTTAGGTAAATTCTTGTGGAATGATTCACTTAAATAAGCATCATACATTTTGAATCTGGTTCCTACAAATGCAATTTCAAAAAAAACCTTTTTTTAATTGTTTGAGGGTTGGAAACCAAATTTTAAACATGTACACATTTGGGTATGTCCTTAATAATTGAATGTTTATAATACACATGAAAGTAAGTTGGATCCTAGTACCATTAGTGGATACTTTATTGGATATGTTGAAAGTACTAAAGGGTGCCATTTTTATTTTCCATCATTGAACACTAGAATTATAGAATCAAGAAATGAAAAATTTCTTGAAAATGACCAAATTCGTGGGAGTGATCTTATATATAGAATTTATAATGAATACCATTCATAATCTTAACCCTCTAGATCAGGATATAGATAGATAATTATTAAAAAAACTCATTTTTCAACAAATATCATTCCACAAACGGTTCACAATCATCATTTGAATCAAAATAGTTCAAGAATCAAAAGCTCTTGAACAACCATTTGCACCACAAATTCCTCAATAAAATAATGGTGAAATATTGAGAAGATCCAAAAGGATGATAAAAACATCAATTTCTAGTGATTATATAGTGTATTTACAAGAATCTGACTACAATATTGGAGTTTAAATTGATCTTAAAACATATTCACAAGCCATGAGCTGTAAAGATTCAAATATGTGGTATGATTCCATGATGGAGAAGTTGAATTCCATTAAGATTAATTATTTTTAGGACCTTGTTGAGTTTCCACTTAGTGAAAAATCTATTGGATGTAAATGGGTTTTTAAAACCAAGAAAAATTCATTAGGAAACATTGAGTGATACAAAGCCCGATTAATTTCTAAAGTGTTATCTCAAAAGGAAGGAATTGAGCATACTGATACATTTTCTCCAGTATCAAAAAAGTATTCCTTATGAATTATATTGGCATTAGTAGTTCATTTTGATTTTGAATTAAAATAAATGAATGTGAAAACTTTATTTCTAAATGGTAATGTATATGAGGTTTACATGAAACAACCTGAAGTATTCCTCTCTAGTATTGGTGAAAATTTTGTGTGCAAGCTCAAAAGGTATGTCTATGGTTTAAAACAAGCATCTTGATAGTGGTATTTACTATTTCATGATGTAATTACTTTATTTTGTTTCAAAGAAAACATTATGGATCAATGTATATACCATATGGTCAGTGGGAGTAAAATATTTTTTCTTGTTTTATATGTAGATGACATTTTACTTGCCACTAATGATAAGGGTTTACTATATGAGGTTAAATAGTTTCTCTCAAAAATATTTGACATGAAATATATGGGTGATGAATCCTATTTCATTGTCTTAAAGATTCATATAGATAGGTTCAGAGGCATTCTAGGATTGTCTCGATAAACCTATATTAACCAATTCTTAGAGAGATTTTGTATGAAAGATTATTCACAAAGTATATCACCCATTGTTAGGGGTGATAAATTAATCTTGAACTAAATCCCTAAAAATTATTTTGAACAAGAAAAAATGGAATCCATCCCATTTTATTCTAATGTTGGTAGTTTAATGTATGCTCAAGTTTTCATGAGGCCTAACATTGCATTTGTAGTAGGAGTGTTGGGTCAATATCAGAGTAATCGTGGTATTGACCAATAGAAGGTCATGAAGAAGGTATTGAGATACCTTAAGGGGACTAAAGACTACATTCATATATATAAATTCACTCATTATTTATAATTCATTGGATGCTCAGATGTAGACTTTGTTGTTTGTGTTGATTCATGAAAAACAACTTCAGGATATGCCTTTATGATGGTTGTCAGAGCTGTGTTATAGAGAAGTGTCAAACAGAAACTAATAATGACTTCTACTATAGAATTTGAGTTTGTTTCATGTTATGAGTCCACTTCTCACATTTTATGGATAAATAGTTTCTTTTTGGGACTTAAATTTATAGATTCTATTTTCAGACCATTGATTATATATTGTGACAATTCATCTATAGTCTTCATGTATAATAATAACAAAAGTGGGAGTTAAAGTAAACACATCAACATTAAGTACTTAGCCATAATAGAACATGTTAAAGATAAAAATGTGTTCATTCAACATATTAACACTAAATTGATGGAAATCAATCTCCATTCAATATTACTCCTTGTATATGGAGTAAATTGAGGTAAGTTATATGGTAGAACTCACTATAAATATTAATCCCTCTTCCCATAACAGATTAAGGGAACATACACCATCATAGAGTGTAGAAGAAATTCAGGTTTTGATTCCACAATTTACTATGTTTTACAATGATTGGAGGTAAGTGATAGGTTCTTTTCATTAAAAAAAATTACATAGTGTTCCATGATCATAGATTAGGAGAATATAGGGGAGAAGGACTAAGAACACAGGGTAAATAAATGAAATAGGAGAATAATAGGTGAATAATGAGGAGGTAACACTTTAAAAATGGAAAATATAATAAATAAAAGAATTCTGGAGTAGAATAATAAATTCCAGATAACCTAGAATCTCCCTATAGTAGACCCCATTCCCCTTTGATAACAACTGAACCCCCTCTCAAACATTCTGAGAAAAATCAGAGAAACAGTATTCTGGAAAATATATTTTCAATTCATACCAGGATATGATTGAAGAATTATCTCTCTTCTCCTTCCACATATATCTTCAATAGTTTTGGGTTAATGAGCAAAGAGTGATGAAGTAACTGTTGTGGTTCGCTGACCACTAAGAGATATGAATGGAGGGAAAACATTACTTTTATTATACCCAAAAAATAGGTTACAATATACCCCTCCCACACCTCCCTTTCTTTCTCTCACATGGAGCTCTCAAGTCTCTCTAATAATGAATCTCTCTTGGATAAACTGAATGATTGATGGAAGGCTCCCCAAGACCTCCTTAAATAGCCATGGTGGGTATGTCAAGTTTGACACAACTACCCCACCAATCCCACACCAATCCTCACCTATCATGGTGGGTGGAGTTACACTACTGGAAATGTGGTTTTTACCCACGGTTCTTTACCAACGGTTTGCTTAAACCGTTGGTAAAGAAGGGATAGTAAACCATTTCCCAATGGTTCACTAGAACCATTGGTAAAGGGTAACCCTTTACAAACGGTTCCATAAAACCATTGAAAAAGGGGTGTTCAGGTTACCCTTTCCCAATGGTTTCATAAAACCATTGGGAAAGGGTACCCTGAACACCCCTTTCCCAATGGTTTTTAAAAACTGTTAGTAAATATTTTCCCCAAATACAATCGGGCTGCTGCTCTCCCCCAGTCACGACAGAACCCTAAAATCAATCTGGCGCTCGGCTCCTCTCTAGAACTCCCCTATCCGAACAGGTTAAAATCCATCTGAATCATCTCAAATCAAGTATTTTATTCTTTATACACATATTCTACCTTTTTTATTGTTATTGATCTAATATTTTAGTTTTAAGTTTTGATTTTGATGTGATTTAACCCTGAAAAATAGGGAAATGAATGAATATTTTGTTAATTAATTAGTTTCCCATGTAATATCATTTGTGTTATAATTTCCATGCTAAATAAAGGGGTAATGTAATAGAAGACCATGAATAAATTGTGGAAGTTGGGGTATGTTGCTTCTATGAGAGGTTTTTTGTTGTGTTTCATTGTATGTTGTAGGCTGTTGTATGGTGATTGATGTGACCAGTTGGGATTTGTGATATGTGGGGTTGTAATGTGATGGTTAGTGGGCATGGATGTGACATGTGAAGTTGTGTGATAGTGATGATGTGTGGTGGTGTTGTGTCATGTGGAGGTGTTGTGTGATGAGGTTGTGGTGTATGATGTGGTGAGGTGGTTTTGGTTGTGCGGTGGTTTGTGATGTGCAATATTTTTTTGTGATATGTGGTTGTTTTGGTGAGATGGTTGGCCGATGTAATATGGCGATGATGGTTATTGTGAGATGGTGAGTTGTTTTGTGGTGGTTTTATTAGTTTCCTGGTTATCTATGGAATAAATTATGCTGTTAAAACAAAAAAACAAGATATTAAATAAATGAGATGGAATAGAAATAGATGTGTGGTAAATGTATTTAATTAATTTAACATTAAATGAATAGACAATGTAAGTGTGAATGAAGTGGCTTATAAATGAAAGTGGGAAATGCTATGTGTCTTGTGTGGTGGTGGTGTGGTGTGTTGCATATAGTGGTGAAAGTGGTTGTGATGGTTTATGTGTTTTATGGTAGTAGTGAAGTGTGTGATTATGTAGTTAATGTGAACCCATAGGTTGGTTATTTTGTGCTATCTATATATCATGTATTTTATGTTATTTCTACACATTCCCAACCAGAGTTGGATAAACTTACCAACGATCAGAGGTTTTGAGTTATGGGTATTTTTTCTAATATCTAGGATGGTGGTTATATGGTTGGATAGATACCATGTCTTCCCTACTCTTCCTTTATAAGTGATTGACCATGTGTTTTTAGGAAAGATGCGATGTGATTGTCCATGTGTCTTCAGGTGAGATGTACAATTATTTCCCTAGTGTTTTCAGGTGAGGTGTGATGTAATAAGGCTATAATAAGATGTGGAATGTGGTTGGGGTCATGTAGGATAGGAGGATGGAACAAGGTTTATGTTATTCATGTTCATGATACCCTACTAATATGGTTATGGGATGAGGCATGCAGTGATGTGATAACACATTAAGTTCTTGTTGGTTTTACATTTTTTCAATAACACATTAGTATATTTTTTTCACATGTGTAGTTGATACCTTGATTATTTTCTTCCTTTATCTTTTACTTAAATGTATTTTATATTAAAGTTCAATCCTATTGAATTGTTTATGACAAAATGACTTATATAAATTCTTTTTATAGAATGTACAGAAGTTGGATGTATGAAACCGATCGGATCTCAAGCGATTTTCAAAACAATTTGGAGAGCTTTATAGATTTTGAATTTCACAATGCTTTAGATAGTGGTCGCATACACTGCCCATGTTCCAATTGTGTTGGTAGACCTTGGTTGATCCGTAAAGAAGTCAGCTACCACATAACCAAAAATGGTTTTCAAGCAAATTACTTTGTGTGGTATCACAATGGGGAGAAAATGAAATATCAAATTGGTGATGATCGAAATGAAAGGACCGGAATAGAGAATTTGTTAGATGATCGGTTTCCGTTTATTCGTCATCATGAAAAAGAAAGAATTTCGACTCAAGAAGACTTCGATATGAGGACAGCTGATTCATCTAGTGAAAATGATGATATTGATAGGGAGAAAAAATTGAATGATGCTGCCACGACTCCATTATATCGACAATGTGATAAAATGAAAAAGATGGAATTTTTAATCCGATTGTTTCATGGGAAAACTATGTATGGGATTTCTAATACAGAAATCGATTACATTCTTACCCTCTTGAAGGATTTACTTCCAGATGATGAAGATATTCCCTCAAACCACTATATGGCATGGAAGTTAGTTGAGGAACTTGGATTTTCAAGAAACAAAATTCATGCTTTCTTGAAAGATTGCAGTTTATTCTAGGAGGAAACCGCTGAACGAAATGATTGTATAAAATGTGGCACATCCCACTGGAAGTCAAAATCTGTTGGAACACCATCCTGCATTCCACAGAAAGTAATGTGGCACTTTTCATTGATCCCCATACTCTAGAATCTTTTTATGTCTGATGACATATCAATAAAAATGAGATGGCATGATACTGAGAGAGAAAAGACTAATGATGAGTTGGTTCATCCTATAGATGAATTTTCATGGTAGAGATTTGATGCTTGATATCCTGATTTTGCAGCTGATGTGCATAATGTGAGGCTGGGTCTTTCATGTGACGGTTTTAATCCGTTTGGGAAGATGCTTACTTCGCACAGCACATGGCCAGTTTTTATACACATTTATAATCTTCCCCCATGGTTGTGTATGAAAAAACCTTTCACTTTCATGAGTATACTCATATCTGGTCCTTCTGATCCCGACATTGATATTGATGTATACATGCAACCTTTAATAAAATAGTTGAAACTTCTTTTGGATGTGGGTGTGCGCACATACGATGCATGTTCGAAAGACATATTTCAGATGCGTGCTGCGCTTATGTGGACGATCAATGATTTTTTGGATTATGTAATGATGTCTGGATGGAGCACGAAGGGAAAACTATCATGTCCAATTTGTATGAAGAATACACAATCCAGAAGAATGAAACATCATTGTAGTTTCAGTTTTATGGGACATCGATGATTCTTTCCAAAGGATCATCAATATAGAATGAATCGTCGAAGATTTGATAATACCATAGAGACTGATGATCCACCTCAGCGTATGTCTAGAACTGACGTGCTTAATGAATTGAAAGATTTCAGTTTTTCATTCAGGAAGGGTCAAATAAAATCTGGAAAGAGAAAGAATGTTTCCACTGAAACCTGTTACAATTGGAGGAAGAGGGGTATATTTTTTGATTTTCCTTATTGGTCAACCAATTTGTTACGTCATTGCTTAGACGTAATGCATATTGAAAAGAATATATGAGAAATGTTTCTTTCGGTTCTTCTAAATGTAAAGGGGAAGACAAAAAATGATTTACGATCTCGGTGTGACTTGGTGGATTGGGGCATCAGACCAGAATTGCATCATGTGCGTATCAGTGAAAATAAATGGCAACTTCCATGTGCTTCTTATTTGATGAAACCTATGGAAAAAAACAATTTATGGAAGTATTAGAGACTATTAGAGTTCCTGATGGCTATTCAAGAAACATATCTAAATGGGTCAACAGAAGAGAGTTGAAGCTAAAATCTTTGAAGAATCATGATTATCACATTCTACTACATGAGTTGCTTCCAATAGCAATTTGTTATCTTTTGTCCAATAATGTAAGGGTGGCTGTTATTCAGTTGTTCCATTTGTTTATAGATCTTTGTGCTAAGAAGTTGTCCAAGTCTTTCTTGCAAAAAATGTTGACAAATGCCCCATTAATTTTGTATGAGTTGGAAAAATATTTCCTCCATCTTTTTTCACATGCTTGTTGTATCTGACTGTCCATATTCCCACTGAAATACTTCTCAGAGGACCTGTTTCTTTTTATTGGATGTATCCAACTGAAAGAAATATGTTCACATTAAAGTCTTATGTCTGAAATAGAAATCATCCCAAAGGTTCTATCGTGAATGGTTACTTGGCTCAAGAATGTATGGATTTCTGCTCGATGTATTTGCCTGATCTTACTACAAGATTGAACAGACAAATGAGAAATGAAGAAGAATAGTATGATCAAATTGAACCCAGTTTTCCATCACTTCCTCAAACAGGAGGAATTCCTGGATCATATACATTGAATACATTAAGCCATGAAGACCGGGAGATGGCACATCTCACAGTTTTTTTCAACTTTGATTTGTTTGATGACTATATCAGGTAACTAAATTGATTATGTATATCTTACATATATATCTGTTAAACTATTCATATTTTTTATCTACAGGGAACATAAAACAATGATAAATAGGAAGCATCATTCTTTATCTTTGAGAAGGAGAGAGATTTTGCATAGCAAAGAGTTTTCTGCTTGGTTAAAATTGAAGGTAAAAATATTACCATTTAAAATAATTATATCAATATTTAATTAAGTTTAATAGTCATTTATATTGTAGGTATTGAGTTTTTCTACTGACTTTGTCTCTGAGGAAATAAGAGCTTTGGCTTTTGGTCCTAATATCGTGGTTCGTGACTGTAAATCAATTGTTATCAATGGGTACAAATTTATTATCACTGAACGAGAAAATAACATGAGAACACAACATGATGGTGTTATGGTTACTCCCACAATAGATTGTTATGCCAGTGCATCAGATAGTAGACCGCGATTTGAAAATGTGGGTTATTATGGATTTGTTGAGAAAATAATAATATTGGATTATTACTCTCATGGATGAGTTACAATGATGAAATGTCATTGGTTTGATTCGATGACGAGACATGGCACATTTATTGATTATTGTGGATTTCAAGTAATTAATATGACTCGCACTCTTGCTATCGAAGAACCATATGTGTTGGCATCAATGGCTAAACAAGTTTTTTATGTCAAAGACCAAGTTCGACCTGAATTTGGTGTCATGGTTGAAGTAATTCCAAGACATATTTTTGATGATGGTGATGATGGAATTGACACTGTTTCTAGTTCCATTGGAACCAATCCATTTATTTATTTTTATGACTCCAATATATCAATTTTCAGAGTTGATTGTGAACCTAAAGTTGTGGTTGAAAATATATAGAATCATTTATCCATGTTCTCAATTCTTTTGGTTTACCTCGAGTTGGGTTGTTAAGGTTGGTAATATTAAAATTGATTTAGTATTGATCACAAATATGTTTTAGCTGACTTGACCATTATGTAAATTTTCAATGTTTATTGGTTGTAGTTTTATTTGAATTGCATTTTCTAATTTGGAATTGAACTGTATTCAAACCTAGTTAAACAATATTTCTAACTTGGTGAACATTACAATTTTTATGATTTATTAAATCCATTCAAGCTATTCTAAAACAATTGATATCTAAATTACCAATGAATCCCCCTATTCCTTAATATATTTAGTTTTTTGGGTTACACATTAGTTTCCTTTTTCTAATTAATTACATATTTTTTTTCAAAAGCAGAAAATGCATCCAATTGAAGAGAGACGAAGGAAAAAAATGATGGAGAACAATCGTCGAATGGCGGAGTTGGGAATTCCATCATTAGTGCCTATAGTGAGTACTCTATTTCAAATTGATATATTTAAAGAATATATAATGTCATGTGATTAATTTTTTTGTAAAAATTTTTGTAGGATCCACCTATATGTCGACAGTTATTCAACGAGGAGCCTAGTATTGGTCCTAGTACTCAGGCTGGTGGTACGAGGATGGTTTGTACCGTAGGTGGACGAGCAGATGCGCATACCCGACTAGACCCTGCCCCTCCCACTGACATGTCATCCTTTCCACATTCTGATCCCAATGTGTCATTAGGGACACACTGGATATTTAGGCCTCCCATGTTTTCGCTACCTTCTGCATCTTCTGGCCCATCATTTTCACATCCCATGATGATTCCCACTCCCCAGTCAGAATCTGGACAGACAGCTGTCCCATCTTCTTTTCCTTCTACTTCTGTCTCTCCGAGCTTCTATATTTCATCGTCTTCGACTCCTATTCCACCACAGGGTTCTCCATCAATTTCTGTGGATCCAGCGTCACTCAGCGATCAAACTGGCGTAGGTATATTTATAGAACCCTAACAAATTTTTATAGAAATATTTATTTTCATTATAACGTGTTTTGATAAAATATTTGTTTTTCTTCCATGAAAGATACATCTACTGACAGGAGGAATGGGCGGGGGCATACACACATGCGTTCGGTGTGGAACCGATGCACACAGGTTATGGTGGATTATAATGAAGACAACCAAATGGTTGAGAAAACAGGGCAGCAATGTCGGAGTTTTTTGGCGAGCTTTCCAAATACTCCGACATCATTCCCGTCAGCCCGCTATCGTGGAGACATTTTCCACATGAGGTCAAGGATAGAGCTTGGGCAGAGATATGGGTAAAAAAATATGCTCTATTTTATTCCATGAATTATTTTTGTATTTATATAAATTAATATTTTTATGTCAGCTTCGATTTAATTTTCCTGATGGGGAGGGTGCACGACCAGAACATCTAAAGGATTTAGGCGAGCTTTGGAGAGCCTACAAGCATGAGTTTTATATTATCTGGGTTGTTGATACTTTAGAACAACGATCCATGGTTCATATGTGACGTGTACGAGCCAACCCAGGCTCAATCCGAGTCGCGGTGTGGCCGGGATCAGTCTAAGTGTCTCTCTTTTGTTTAAAATGGACAACATTTTAAGTACATATGGAAAACCGACCAAACGCATTTTGTTTCCATTGAAACTTTAGGAGAACTATCCATGGGTCATATGTGACGTGTACGAATCAACCCCGCCTCAATATGAGACGCGGTGTGCCCGACACCACTCAAAGTGTCTGTCTTTTGTTTCAAAAGGACATCATTTTAAGTGAAAAACATCAACTGGCATACGGAAAACTGAAAAAATGTATTAGGATTGTATTGATACTTTAGGAAAATGATCCATGGGTCATTTGAGATGTGCAAGAGTCAACCTCGTCTAAATCTGAGATGCGGTGTGGCCAGCACCACTCTAACTGTGTATCTTTTGTTTAAAATGGACAGGATTATAAGTGAAAAGAACAACTGGCATACATAAAACCGACCAAACGCATTAGGAATCTATTTATAATTTATCAAAATGATCCATGGGTCATATGTGATGTGTACGAGTCAAAACAGCCTCAATCTGAGGCCCAGTGTGGTCGGGATCACTCTAAGTGTCTCTCTTTTGTTTAAAATGGACAACATTTTAAGTACATACAGAAAACTGACCAAACGGATTCTGATTGTGTTGATACTTTAGTACAATGATCCATGGGTTATATGTGATGTGTAAGAGACAATCTGGGCTCAATAAAAGTCGCGGTGTGGCCGAGATCAGTCTAAGTGTCTCTCTTTTGTTTAAAATGGACAACATTTTAAGTACATATGGAAAATCAACCAAACGCATTCGGTTTCCATTGAAACTTTAGGATAACGATCCATGGGTCATATATGACGTGTAAGAATAAACTCTGACTCAATCCGAGATGCGGTGTGGTCGGAACCACTCAAAGTGTCTGTCTTTTGTTTCAAAAGGACATCATTTTAAGTGAAAAACATCAAATGGCATACGAAAAACCGACCAAACGCATTCGGATTGTGTCGATACTTTAGTAAAATGATTCATGGGTCATTTGATATGTGTACGAGTCAACCCCATTTAAATCTGAGACACGGTGTGGCCAGAACCACTCTAACTGTGTCTCTTTTGTTTAAAATGGACAGGATTATAAGTGAAAAGAACAACTGGCATACAGAAAACCGACCAAACACATTTGGAATCTGTTGATAATTTATCACAATGATACATGGGTCATATGTGACGTGTACGGGCAAACTCGGGCTCAATCCGAGTCATAGTGTGGTCGGGATCAGTCTAAGTGTCTCTCTTCTGTTTAAAATGGACAACATTTTAAGTACATACGAAAAACTGACCAAACGCATTCGGTTTCTGTTGAAACTTTAGGGGAACGAACCATGGTTCATATGTGACATGTACGAGTCAACCTCACCTCAATCCGAGGTGCGGTGTGGCCAACACCATTCAAAGTGTCTCTATTTTGTTTAAAATTGACTTCATTTTAAGTGAAAACAACAACTAGTATACGGAAAACCGACCAAACGGATTCTGATTATGTCGATACTCTAGAACAACGATCCATGGGTCATATGTGACGTGAAAGAGTCAAACCTACCTCAATACGAGACGCGGTGTGGCCGATACCATTCATAGTGTCTCTCTTTTGTTTAAAATGGACATCATTTTAAGTGAAAACGACAACTAACATATGAAAAACTAACCAAATGCATTCAAAATGTGTTGATGATTTAGTACAACGATCCATGGGTGATATGTGACGTGTACGAGTCAACCCCGCCTTAATATGAGGCACGGTGTGGCCGGGATCACTCTAAGTGGATCTCTTTTGTTTAAAATGGACAACATTTTAAGTACATACAGAAAACTGACCAAACGGATTCGGATTGTGTTGATACTTTAGCACAACGATCCATGGGTCATATGTGATGTGTACGAATAAACCCCGCCTCAATCTGAGATGCGGTGTGGCCGGAACCACTCAACGTGTCTATCT
Source organism: Viscum album (assembly GCA_963277665.1). NCBI lineage: Eukaryota > Viridiplantae > Streptophyta > Magnoliopsida > Santalales > Viscaceae > Viscum > Viscum album. The sequence continues at coordinate 821,674,248 of OY728127.1, forward strand.
TTTGTTTCAAAAGGACATCATTTTAAGTGAAAAACATCAACTGGCATACAGAAAACCGATCAAATGCTTTCGGAATATGTTGATACTTTAGGAAAATGATAGATGGGTCATTTTTGATGTGTACGAGTTAACCTCTCCTCAATCCAAGTCATAGTGTGTCTGGTATCACTCTAGGTGTATGTATTTTTTTTAAATGGACATCATTTCAGGTAAAAATATATGGTATACAAAAAACCAATCAAATTATGAATTGAATTCCAGATTCCACATATAATTGTCATCTAAATTTCAAATTTAATTCTAAATTAATTATGTATGTTTATAATTACATTATGAATTCTAATTTAATTATGGATGTGTATAGTTCCAGGATGCATTATATATTAAATGTGTATGAATTTGTTCTCTATATGTATGTGTTAGTTGGTTATTGCAGGTAAAATAATTGTATATGTATGTGTTAGTTTATTGCAGGTACAATAATTGGATTGAAAATTAGAGGGAATGCAAAAAATGAGGCATGCTGTGAAAATTGCAGAGCTGTTGTGCAAATTGCAGGCTGTTGTGCAATTTGAACAGCATAGGCTATTCCAATGGTTTCAAACCATTGGTATAGCATCTCTGATTCTTTTTTTACCAATGGTTCAATGAACCATTGGTAAAAAACATTTCCCAACGGTTTACAACCCGTTGGGAAAGAGGATAGTCCTTGGGCTTTCCCAACAGTTCAACCCAAACCGTTGGGAAAAACTATCCCAACGGTTTGGCACAACTGTTGGGATAGGTTAATTTTTCCCCACCCTATCCCAACGGTTCATTGTAAACCATTGGGAAAAGCTTTCCCAACAGCTTACTTCCCTACAGTTTGCAGAACTGTTGGTATAACATATACCAACGGTTTTGCAGCCTTTCCCAATGGTTCAGAACCGTTGGGAAAGACTATATTTCCAGTAGTGTTAGTATACCATCCACCTACCAAGGTAGCTAGAAAATAACAAGCTCCATCAATTATCCCCCTCCATCTGAAATCCACTAGAGCATCTACAAAGGTCTAGATTCTCCCAAGCAACCACCTTTGTCGACATATCTGTCGAGTTCTCCTTCATGTGGATATTCAAAAGTCGCATCATCTATTGATTTATCACTTCACATATCCAATGATAGAGAATTTCAATATACTTCTTGATATCCTTCTATATCCCCCTCATTAGTTAGCAATGGGTAATCTGACTCCAAATATTTTGTTGACATAATCTTTCCTCATGAAGATATTTGAACCTATAAAATGTTATGTTCGGGAGGAACAACATCACCTAGATCATGTTATGTTTATGAAACTTCTTGTAGAGGGTGTTGAGTCTCCCTCATATCAATATACTCCTCCATTTACTCATGGTGTCCTGTTGATGAGTCTTCTTACACCTCCTCCTCTTCATTGACAGGTGGTGCTGGTACAAGTGTTGGATCATGAATTGATTCCTCAACACTTTCCCTTCAAGAGATTCTAGGATTTTTAATGTCCTCGATCATCTAGTTCTCATGGAACATGACATCTCTGCTTCTGATCACCTTCTTCTACTTTGGGTCCTAAAGCTTATATCCAAACTCCTCATCTCCATAAAAAATGAAGATGCATAGAGTAGATCTCTCATCTAGCTTCTACCAGATCTCCTTGGATACATGTGTAAATTCCAAAAATCCAAATACTTGTAAATGATAGTAAGAGGTATGTTTACCCAACCATCTCTTCTATGGAATATCAAAATTCAGTGGGACCGATGGTGATCTGTTTATGAGGTAGCATGAAACCTAAATAGCTTCTCCCTAGAATGGATTAGTGAGCTTAGCCAAACTCATCATGCTTATGACCTTCTCCGTGATGTTTTTTTATCCTTTTTGTAACTCTATTGTATTTTGGGGTGAGTGGGACTTTTCTCTCATGTTGGATGCCCTAAATCCTAAAATAGGCATAAAAAATTCAATGCGGGTATTAAGAAAAATTCAATTTCAACCAAGTTTAGACTTTATAATTATACAAACAACAAACCCAAAAATAGTTTCAAGCCAAGTCCACCCATATTTCTATAAAATCAAAATAAATCAGTGAATGTCTCAGCTCAATAAAAACACAATTTTTATAAGATTAACAACATTTTACCAATCATCAATCATGAATACCCAAAAGTTTTTAACAACTCATTCAAGACCCTAAACTAATTGCATATCCCAAATCAATTTAATAAAAAAATATTTCAGTATTCATAGTTTAAAATATTTAGTGGAATGAAAATTATATTTATTATTTTAACTTCAAATAACCCCACTCATCAAAATCAATCAATGAAAAGAAAATAAACACTCATCATAATTTCCAAAAACCAAGCCAAAATCCAGAGTTACTTTTTGGTTCCTTCCACTAAAAATACACCATGATTTGTACATGAATTTATTTCCAAATGTATGATTCCTCCAATCCTCATGAAAATCAACTTTTTATATCCCTTAAAAAACATTTTGTAACTTACACTACTACATATTTTGACTTTAACAGTGCTAGCCTTTATCAGTGCTAGTTAAAAGTGGTGATAAAGGCCCCCTTTATCAAAATTGATAAAAAATCACTAGTAAAGGGGATCCATTTATCAACACTACTAAAAAATATTGATAAATAGGGCCCTTTATCAATGCTGATAAAGGGGGCCTTTATCAATATTGATAAAGGGGTTCCCTTTATCATCGCTTTTTTTAGCACTCATAAAGGTTATAAAACATAAAAAAAAATCATTAAAAAAAATATATTAATATATAAATATATTTATATTGATATAAATATAATATATATTTTTTAAGTATGTTTTAGATAAGGAAAAATATGCATTTACACTTAATATATAAGATATATAATGTAAATGGATTATAAAATAATTAAAAATATTATTAATTAATAATTTCTTAATTATTATCAATTAATAGTTATTTAATAACAATTAGATGACATAAAAATTAAATGGATTAATAAGTAGTTTAAGATAAGTTGAAAACATGGCTTGAACTTCAAAGATATGTAACTTTTGATCCTTGTGTCCGTTTGGGCTCTACCACATATCAAATTAAATCCTACGAAGATATCTACACCATGATGACTAGAGGTAATCCCCAATCCCTTTTTTTGAGGCCAAAAAATGCCTAAAAGAACTCCAAAACTGAGTTTTTAGTCGAGGTATCCCAATTTTTTAACATTCGATAGAATTTCAACCTCATTTAAGGGGGTATTATTATCTTCTTTCGATATAGACTGAATTTATTCATAGGTATTACATTCATATTTATATTATGCTTTTAATGTTTTGTCATTTTTCATAATTTAGTTTTATTTATGATTAAATATATACATATTTTCTTATATATACTTATAATAAATCAATTGTATAAATACATATTTACATAAAATTATATTTTAAAATAAATAAACCGTATGGAAATAAATATTTATTATTAATTTCATTTAAAATAAATAATTATTCATTTTATTTAACTTAAAAATGAATTAATATATATATATACCTATAAAAGTAAATATGTTTATATATAAACGTGTGTGTGTGTGTGTGTATTAATAAACATATTTATATTATAATATATATATAAATTAATATTAATATATAATATATTTAAATAAATATAAGTGTATATATATATCACACACTCCTAGATATATAAGAATAAATAAAAATATCATAAAAAAATAAAACAAGTATGGAAGAGTGGTAAAGGGAATCTAGTCACATAAGGGGGGTCATGGGATCAAATCCAAACATGTGTAGGTATTTGGGGAATAATTCAAGCACTAAGGAAGGGTGGGGGAGTAAAAACTGTTGAGAAAGGATGTGTTTGGGTGCATGAAAACAATAATTCTTTTTTAAAAAAAATTAACAGCGCTAATAAAGAAATCATTTATCAATGCTAAAAAAGTGTTGACAAAGTCATTCTTTATCAGTGCTTTTTTTAGCACTGATAAAGGTCAAATTTTAACTTTGCTCACAATATCAGCACTTTTTAAGCATTGATAAAACCCTTTTACTAGCACAGTTAAAGGCCAGATTTACAGTAGTGTATATTGTCAATAGTTATAATCCTTAATGGTATTTAAAATTTTATAGACCATATAAGTGTTCAAAATAGAAAAATTAGTGCATGTGTTTTCTATAACTTCATTTCTTAACAAGGCATTTAATCATTTGAAAAAATGGAATTTTATTTATAGAAGTTCAGGTCGTTACAATTAGACCCTAGCTGATTTCGATATTATTATTAAATACATAATAATATTTCAGCTAATAAAGATAATATATTTATTTAACAAACACATATGTCAATTATTAATAATTCATTATTATTATTAATGTGAAGACTTTGCAGAACAAAGGTGATGGGTCCTCTCATGATAATGTGGAAATGGATGTTTATATTGTTGTTATTATTTTTATACTTGATCATAAAGTTAATATGTTGAGGGTTTTGGATAATCAAGTTACTCCTACTTTCAACGATGATGTAACTCAAAATGGTAGGTAGGTTCTTCTACTCATTCGGATAAATGAGTAAATGCATTTTGGAGATCACCACTACTATAGAATCGTGAATATTGAGTGGTTCCCTTTATCAACACTAAAAAAAACATTGATAAAGGGGTTGTTTTATTAGTGTTTTTTAAAAGCACTGATAAAGGGTATCTTTATCACCAATAAAAACATACCAAAAAAATCACCAGCTTTATAAGTGCTTTTTTTAACACTAATAAAGGTCATATTTATTAGTGCTTTTATCTAGTGCTGATAATAGTGACCTTTATCAGTGGGTGTTTTAGCGCTGATAAAAGGTGGTCTTCTTATAAAAAATTATATATTATTAAAAAATAAATTTAATATTGAAATATATTTATATTAATATATATATATATAATCTGCTTAAATGTGAATTATATAATTCCAAATATGTATTTACACCCAACATGTCATGTAATTAGTGAAAATGGTTTATAAGTTAATTAAAAATTAATAATAATTAAAAATATTGACTCGTTAATATTAATAGACATTTAATAACATTTTTTTATATCAATGTCATTTATTTTTTCAATTTTACATATATATCAAATAATAAATATTTAATTATTGATTAAAAATATTGACTACATATGTATTTACACTTAATATGTCATACATTAATTACACATGTGCATATATATACAAAATTAATTCAATTTTATAGAAACACACATACAAAAAATAATAAATTTTTAATATTATCATTTTGGATTTTTATTTATTAATATTTAATATTTAATATATTATGTTTTTAATTATTAAATTTTATTCATTTTTTATATTTTTATATAATATATAATATTTATTTTTTAATAAAAATATATTTTAATTTATTTATTTTTATTATTATTTATTTCATTAATAAACTTTTTAATATTTTGTAATTTATTCATTTTTAGTTTTTATTTGATTGATATTTTGTAATTTTATTCATTTTTAATATTTATTTATACATATTTATTGATTAAGATTTAATGTTTTTAATATGGTTTTAATTTTCATAATTAATAAATGTATTTATTTTCATTTTAATATATATTCATTTTTAATTTTTTAAATTTATATAATTAATAACACTTATTCATTTTTTAATTAAATTTCTCTCATTTTTTAACTAAATTTAATTAATATTTTTAATATATAAATATATTCATATTGATATATATATATATATATCAATATATAATATTTCCTTAAATATGATTTATATAATATAAAATATGTATTTACACTTAATAAGTCATATATTTAGTGAAAATTGGTTTATGAAATAATTAAAAATTGCTATTAATTAAAAATATCAACCAATTAGTATCAATAAACATTTAATAACACGTTGTATTAATTTCATTTTTTTTTCAATTTGGCATATATCAAACTTGTGTCATTTACATATACATTAATTTCACACACATTTAAATAATTAATGTAATTTTATATTGAAACACACAAACACATAAATTATATTTATGTAATTTATTCAATTTTTAATATTCATTTTAGAAATTTATTTATTAACATAATATATTTAATATTTTATATCTTTAATTGGTAAATTTTATTCTTTTTTATATTTTTATATAATTAATATGTATTCATTTTCATTTTAACATATATTAGTTTTTAATTTTTTTAATAATCTATATATTTAATAACACTTATTCGTTTTTTAATATTTTTTCAATCTATTGATTTTTTTTAATTATTAAATTTCAATATTTTTTAACAATCATTTATTTAATATTATTTAATATTATTTATTCAGTAATAATATTAATTATTTTTTACATTTTTATAATTTATTCATTTTTAATATTTATATGTTTAATATTTTTGTAATTTATTCATTCTTAATATTTATTTATATATATTTATTTATTAAAATTTAATTATTTTAATATGGTTTTAATGTATGTAATTAATATATATTCATTTTCATTTAATATATATTTATTTTTAACTTTTTTAATAATTTATATAACTAATAAAACTTATTCATTTTTTAATATTTTTAAAGCCTGTTCATTTTTAATTATTAAATTTTATCCATTTTTAACATTAATGCATTTAAGATTATTTACTCATTAATAATGTAAATTATTTTTCACTTTTTATATAACTCAATCATTTTTAATTATATTCGTTTAATTTTTTTATAATTTATTTTAATTGATTTTTATTAGTGCTTTTTATAAGTGCTTTCTACTGATAAAGGAAAATCTTTATTAGCATTGATAAAAATCTATTTTATCAGTGCTTTTTGGAAAATGTTGATAAAACCCTTTCCGACCTTTTAAAATCATCCTTAACAGAACCCCAATCGCTCGCACTGTTTAGCTTTCACGGAACTCAACCTCTGTTTTTGCTCCCCCTCGAACTTCTCGGATGAATCGACCCTCCCAAAACCGAATGTATGTGATTCTTTGTACTCCTCTTTAGTTTATCTTTCATTGTTTCATGATTTTTAGTTCTCCCCCCCCCCATAATTGATCTCTGAAACCCTATTTGAATCCCCCTTTTCAATAAGATTTTCCAATGTGTGTTGAGCAATTGTTTTCCTATATCTAATGGGTTTTCACTTTAGATCTCTAGGGTATCCTAAGCAATTTTGGTGATTACCCAAGTTTGATACAGCTAATTCACTAGTGCAAAAAATGTTTCTTATGTCAGTTTTTCTAGGTTTTTCACGTCGTTTTTATGGCGACGTTGTTGCAGGCAACGTAAAAAAAAAATATTTTTTAGCATTGGTTAATATAACCGATGTAAAAAATATTTTTTTAGAGGTTTTTTACATCGTTTATTTAATAACTAATGTTAAAGATGCTTCGATGAAGGTTTTTCATATCAGTTATTAAATAACTAACATTAAATACACTTTGGTGAAAGTTTTTCACATTAGTTATTAAATAATTGACGTTAGAGACGCTTTAGTGAAGGTTTTTTCACATCAGATATTAAATAACGGAAGTAAAAAAATAGTCTACCACATCGGTTTTTATATAACCGGCATGAAAAACCCCTGATCCTGATGAATATTTTACGTCAGTTATTTAATAACCAACATGAAAAATGTGTCGGGATGAATGTTTTTCACATTGGTTATTAAATAACCAACATAAAAAACTATATACCAAGTTGGTTATAAAAAAACTGGCGTGGAAAACCACAATCCCAAGAATTTTTTAAGTTAGTTATTTTATAACTGATGTAAAAAACCCACTGAAATTTATTTTTAATGTCGATTATAAAATAACCGATATAAAAACTAATTTTTTTTAAATAATTTATGAAACCCTTCCTCTCCACTGTAGAACTAGACCTGAAACAACCAAAACCAGACCAGAAACTAGACCATAAACAAGCAGAAACAGAGTAAAAACAAGAAAAACCAGTAGAAAAATTACACACTCACATTTACAACATTCAAAAATTACAATATTAACTAAAAATAAACCTAAATCCAACCAAAATAACTACCAAATACGCATTTATAATTACATCATTCAAAATTACAATATGTAAGGGTTGGTCTCCTCAGAACCAACTGTTTTGTACTTTGATTACATAAATGTTCACTTATTATATATTGTTCATTGTTCTGCATGACTATAATATAATAATGTCCTAAAATATTTGTTGCATTAATAAGGTCATAGCAGATCCCCGCTATGATGAGAACCTTGAAATTCTATAACAATATTCTTAAATAAAGTTCTACGGTTGGATGACATACTATGATAGGACACATAGTATACAGACCATCATGTGCGAGTACTCATAAGAAGACGAGACTCTCTCTCATGGAGTTCGCACTTGGTAATCTCCAAGATGGGAGATTATGAGAACAGACCCGCCAGTAGTAATTCCGCATGTCTTGGTGTCATCGGATATTGCTATCTACGAGCGTGTGTAATGATCCTTAGACTGGAAGATTATCATTAACTCATGTCATGACTCGCGCACTTAGATTTACTGACGAAAACCGTGACGCAGACAGTTGGCGGGAAGTAGGGTAAGTTGGGTGCGTCACGAGTGACATGTTGTTAATGGATAAGTCGATGAAGGATTTGTCCCTTCCATTTATGGAAGTTGATATCTCGGCCCTTTGATTGAAATAGAACTGTCGCATTAAATTCCATGGCCATGGTGTAAACGATGAGTTTATTTCAGGTAGTCAAAGAACGACATATCAAGCATATAGGTTTATGACACTGCCATGAAACCTGCTTGATGAGATATTGAGACAAAGGGATTAAATTACGCAGTAAGCGTTCGTATGAGGTGATACGTCAATGCGGCGTCAACTTCTTTCTCTTGGGTGCCTTGACCCGTTGCTAGACAGTAATCTTGGACTTTAGGCAAGCCCGCCTAATGCCAACGAGAAAGAGGCCTAGAGGGTAACACACTAAGTGTATCCAAGTATCTCAAGTTGAATAAAGATTATTCTCATATGTGGTTTAATAATTATTCAAGGAAGCCTAAGTTGTTTTAAATGATGGAGGAAAAAGAAAATAAAACAAGTACACGCCGTGTATTATTATTACATGCCGTGTAGTTTTATTTTGGAAAGGAAATGAATAACTGAAAACAAGATATACACGCTGTGTAGTTTTCAATGAAAAACAAGTACACGCCGTGTATTTATTAATACACGCCGTGTAGTTTTTTTCAGTTGGGATTTTGAGGATATAATATTGTTTTAAATGATATTTATTATAATCAGCGTGGGCGCATGTCAAGGAATTATTTATTCGACATGGGGTTTTAAATAAAGAGTCAATGAAATAAATAAAATGCGTAATGCGTTTATTTATTGTCATAACTCTATAACCCCACACGCCCGATTATAAATATCCTCACAACCCCAACTCTTTTCTGACACACAAGAGAATCGTTGTGCACAACATCTCTGGAGAATTATTTCAAGGCCGAAAGAACCTCTTCCTCCAAGAACGCTTTCAAGACCGAGAGAGATCCTCTTCCATCGGATCAAGACAATCTAAGGCGGGCAACGCAAGCAAAGGCTTCTCCACGCTAGCACCCGGAGAATCCTTTGGTGACGTCCAGAGATACGAGGTACACGTGTGGATCACCGCTAGAGGGAGTCTACACTTGGCTTCTGCGACGCAACGACGGATCACATCGACAACGTGATTGAGAATATCAACGAAGAAAGAACACCCAAAAGGTATTTCTTTATAATTAATTAAATTAATTATAATCAGCCTGTAACGATCCTTGTTTGTGGTTCCGGGACAAACCATCTTCTTTGTCTTTTTCTGTGATTCGATCCGTGGAGACTGGCGTTTATCTTCGTATTGATCCTGGATTGATCATTGCTAATGACAAAAAGCCAAGTGGGTACATCCACCCACGCGCTTCCGCTGTGCCCGGAACCTTCAAATGGTATCAGAGGGAGGTTACAACGTTGATTATAGTTATTTAATTTTCGTTGATAATTTACGCATTCATATTTGATTCAATTCGAAATAAATCGTTCTATAAATCTGAATTAACAAGATCTATTCTTCCTCCTTCGTTTCTCGATTCATATCACAAAAATGACCTTTTAATTTTAATTTTGATTAAAATAAAAATGAGGAACTCATCTGGAGGAGCTGCTCTTTCTGTCTGTACAACACGGGATTACATGGCGTGTAATTAAAACTACACACCGTGTACTTAGGTTCAACGAACCGGCACTGGTCCGCCAAACCACGCCGTGTGAATTGATTATGCCTAAGTTTTAATCACGCTGTGTTGACCAGAATAGAACGGCGCGTGGAAACCGGAATACACGATGTGTATGTTGGAACAACACGCCGTGTAGTCCGTTTCGACCCAGGTGAAACCGTGTACAAAGATAAGTCGCGTACCGCGTATACGGGATCGCCAGGCCGGTTACCGCATAACGAGGAAGTACACGCCGTGTATGATTCATCTACACGCCATGTACTCTAAAATTTCCAAAGTACAGAAAACACGCCAAAGCCCCGGCGTGTACTTTGGACAAAGGGTGAAAATAAAAATACACACCGTGTAATTATAAACTACATGCCGTGTACTTTCCAGAAATGGAATTTCACCAGGTTTCCTCCAATGTACAAAGACTCGTACAAGGAATATGGATGAGAAGAATCTCAAGGAAATTCAGAAAGGAATTTAAGATAAAGAATTGATTAATTATAAGATCATAATTAATTGAATTCGAGCGCGTCTTATCTTAAATAAAATAACGATTAAAATAATTTGAATTCTAAATATGCGTAAATGTCGTTGCATACTATGGATGATCATGAGCTAGACCAAAGACCCTTTGTATGTGTATGGTTTCATTTAAATTTATTTAATTTAGAGTTGTTGGCCTGCGAGCCTTCTTCCAATAAAATGTAGGGCCTGCGTGCCCATGGTTTCTTTAATGTAAACCCATGTAATGGAGGATCTCCCAAGCCGGAGGAGATGGTTCAAATCCCGAAGCCGAGGCGAAACCGACACAAGAAGATACAAAGGTGGACAGGTGGGAGCTGCAAAACATGAACCATCAGGTTCAAGGTGTTTTCCCTAGGTCAGGGTTATCTTATCAAAACCGTTAGATAAGCTAACCAAATAGAAGCTCATGATCATGCCATCTTATTTTATTTCTATCTGATTGCATGGTTTATTTATTATGCATGTGTTGTCGCGATCACATAATTAATAAAAAGAACAAGCATGCAAAGATGGAATAAAATAAAAAAAACCGGTCTATGCGTATACATTATCGGAACATGGTTAATCACTTAAGCAAGCATCACTTAATATTAACAAGCATGTGATAATTCAAAGATACGCATAAAGAATAAAATCCCTCAAATACCATATTAAGGCAGACCAAGCCTTCCGTTACTTGATTAAGGGCAAGACTCGATAAAACTATGTGTTTGACCAACCCTTGTTGGGACACTTACTTTTATAAAGGAATCCCTTATGAAAGGTTTCAGGTTGACTTAACCATATTACATCAAGAGAAGTAGCCCTTTCTAGACTTGATGTAATATTGGAGGCAAGAGTTGAGGAAATCCAAGTCAGGATTTCAGGATTGGGGAGTCCACTCAATAGATCAAGGAACTGTAAGCTCACAGTTGGAAAAGACCCGCCTACCTAAATACCTTCAAATAGCTTGACCAACCCTTGTTGGGGTTATGCGAAGGGAAATATGGATCCTTGCCATTAGAATGTCAAAGCAACTGGACATTTCGAGTTCAATGGTGAGGGCCATTGGGACTTGATAAAATAGTGGGAGACTTAATAAAATTTATTATTTCTCATAAAATGTAATCAAGAAAGTACTGATGAATATGCTCTTTTAAATTGTAGAATCAAAATGACAAACACATCAACCACATTTTCTCTGCGATCAATTCTGGATAAAGACAACATCCTCACCGGCAGTAACTTTCAGGAATGGTTTAGGCGCCTTCGGGTTATCCTACTCCATGAACGGAAGTTTTATGTTCTAGAGTCCTCACTTCCTGATTCTCCTGCCCCAGGGGCAAGTGATGAAGATTTCCTAGTCTATGATCAACATTTGAATGATGCTCTCGACGTTCAATGTTTGATGTTGTCATCTATGTCTAGTGAGCTCATGAAGTCTCATGAAGACATGGATGCCTACAGCATGCTCGAGCACCTCCGTGGTTTATACCAGGAGAGAGCAAGACAGGAAAGGTTTGAGATCTCCAAGGCTCTGTTTCATAGCAAGCTTGGAGAGGGTGCCCCAGCTGGGCCTCATGTAGTCAAGCTCATTGGCTACATTGAGCTCTTGGAGGTTCTAGGGTTTAAACTCCCTGAAGAACTGGGTACCGATCTCATTCTCGCATCACTCCCCCAGAGCTTCTCAAACTTTGTTGTTAATTTCAACATGAACAATATTGAGAAGTCTATATCTGGTCTTCTTATCCTTATTCGCCAAGTGGACAATGACATGAAGCGTGAAAAGCCTTCTGTCCTTATGGTGAATAAAAGGAAAGGGAAGGTGAAGAGCTTTAAGCCCAAAGCTTCTTCAAGGCCTTCCAAGAAAAGGAAGATCAAAGGGGAGGCAAAGGAACAGGATGCTGTTTGTTTCGCATGTGGCAAGAAGGGCCACTGGAAGAAAAACTGCACCCATCCAAGGAAGCAAGGGGAAGCTTCAGGTGCGTTTGTTATCGAATGAAATCTATTTGTTTCTACTAATTGGGTATTAGATACTGCTTGTGGTGCTCACATCTGTATCCAAATATAGGAACCAAGTAGATTCAGGAAGATTGATCGAGGGGAGATAGATCTACGAGCAGCCAACGGAGCCAGACTTGTTGCTGTAGCTGTCGGGGACTACCACCTCACATTGCCTACCGGGATGGTCTTGGTTTTGAAAGGATGTTATTATGTACCCTCTGTAACCAAAAACATTATTTCAGTATCCAGATTATATACTGATGGATTCATATTCAAGTTTGGAAATGAATGTTGCTACTTTTATAAAGATAGCATTTGTTTTGGTAGGGCACATTTATATAACGGCCTTTATGTGTTAGACTACACAAACCAAGTAATGGCAATCGATAACAAAGTTAATTCACATGACTCATACCACACCCAACTTTGGCATCACCGTCTAGGTCATGTCAATGAGAAACGTTTGACAAAATTACATCAAGATGGGTATTTAGATTCTTTCGAACTAAAACCACTTGGTGTATGTCATGCGTGTCTACAAGGAAAAATGACCAAAGCCCCATTTAGTGGGAAAGGTGAAAGAGCTAAAGAGCTTCTAGAATTAGTTCACACAGATGTGTGTGGACCATTTCCAGTTGAAGCAAGGGGTGGGTTCTCGTACTTCATAACTTTTACTGATGATTTTAGTAGATATGGATATATCTATTTAATGAGGTATAAGTCAGATTCTTTTGATCGGTTCAAAGAATACAAGAATGAAGTTGAGAACCAGCTTGGTAAGAAGATTAAGAAACTCCGCTCAGACAGAGGAGGAGAATATCTTAATCAAGACTTCATTGATTTCTTACGGGAGTTTGGGATTCTATCTCAACTCACTCCTCCTTACACACCGCAGTGGAATGGTGTAAGTGAAAGGAGGAACCGCACCCTGTTGGACATGGTGAGATCAATGATGAGTCATGCGAGTCTTCCATTATCCTTTTGGGGATATGCATTACAAACAGCAGCACACATACTAAACCAAGTACCAACTAAATCGATAAATGGTATTCCATACAAGTTATGGAGTGGACGCAAAGCCATGTTATCGAATTTACACGTGTGGGGTAGAGAAGCATTTGTTAAGGAATCTTCAGGTAACAAACTTGCACCCCGAGGCACAAAGTGTATCTTTATAGGATATCCAAAGGAAACAAGGGGATATTACCTATACAACCCCTCAGACAAAAAGGTTACAGTGGCAAGACACGCCATATTCCTTGAGAGGGAGCACATCTTCATAAGAGATAGTGGGAGCGAGATAGACTTCGATGAAGTCGAGGCTCAAGATACACATGAGTTGGTACAAGAACAGATTCCACAAAGCCCCGTGGAAGAACAATCTGTTCCAGAGACACAAGAACTGTGTAGGAGCACGAGAGAGGTGAGAGAACCAGAACGATATGGTTTTCTTGTCACTGAGGATGGTGACTCATTATTGGTTGACAATGATGATCCTATTACCTACAAGGAAGCAGTTGAAGGCACAGACGTTGCCAAGTGGCAAGAAGCCATGAATTCTGAAATGGATTCCATGTACCAAAACCAAGTCTGGATTTTGGTAGATCCTCCAGTTGATGTAAAGCCTATTGGTAATAAATGGGTATTCAAGAAGAAACTGGACATGGAGGGGCAAGTCAGCACCTACAAGGCACGACTGGTTGCAAAAGGTTTTAGACAGCATCAAGGAATTGACTATGATGAAACCTTTTCACCGGTTGCAATGCTGAAGTCTATCAGAATCCTATTGGCCATTGTTGCTTACCATGACTATGAAATTTGGCAAATGGATGTCAAAACAGCTTTCCTTAACGGGAACCTCCAGGAAGATGTCTACATGACACAACCTGAAGGGTTTGTGACTTCAAAGGATGCCAACAAGGTATGCAAGTTGCAAAAATCCATTTATGGATTAAAGCAAGCATCAAGGTCATGGAACATTCGTTTTGATGAAGCTGTTACAGAATTTGGCTTTGTTAAGAACGAATGTGAGCCTTGTGTCTACAAAAGGTTTAGTGGAAGTGCAGTCATTTTCCTAATAGTATATGTCGATGACATATTGCTAATTGGAAACGAAGTACCTGTCTTACAGTCAGTTAAGGCATGGTTGAATAAATGCTTCTCCATGAAAGACTTGGGCGAGGCGGCATATATTCTTGGGATCAAGATCCATCGTGATAGATCCAAGAAAATGCTGGGCCTAAGTCAAAGTACATACATTGACAAGATACTGAAGAGATTCAGTATGGAATAGTCCAAGAGGGGATTGTTGCCAGTGTCACATGGCATTCATCTTTCCAAGAAAATGTGTCCTCAGACACATGAGGAAAGAAATAGAATGGCAAGGATCCCTTACGCATCTGTGATTGGGTCAGTCATGTATGTTATGCTATGTACGAGGCTAGATGTTGCTTATGCATTAAGTGCGGTAGGCAGATATCAAGCTGATCCTGGAGACCGCCATTGGATGGCAGTCAAGACTATCCTTTTAGTATCTGAGGCGTACTAAGGATATGTTCTTGGTTTATGGAGGAGATGATGAAATAGTCATCAGAGGACATGTAGATGCTAGTTTCTAGACTGATCAAGATGACATGAAGTCGCAGACTGGATACATCTTCAGTTTGAATGGAGGTGCAGTGAGCTGGAAGAGCTCAAAACAAAGTGTGGTAGTAGATTCTACAGTGGAGTCCGAGTATATCGCAGTTTTTGAGGCAGCTAAAGAAGCAGTATGGATGTGAAGCTTCGTCCAAGAGCTGGATGTTGTACCGAGCAGTAAAGATCCTATCACACTCTATTGTGATAATACTGCAGCGGTGGCACTTGCAAAAGAGCCAAGGTCACATCAGCGGACAAAGCACATACTACGGAAGTATCATCTCTTGAGGGATTTTTCTCAGAGAGGTGAAGTTGCAGTGAGCAGTATTTCCACAGAAGACAACATGGCGGACCCATTGACTAAAGCCTTGACTCAGCAGAAACATGATCATCATGTGAGGTCTAGCGGACTAAAAGTCGTAGGCAGTTGGCTCTAGTCCAAGTGGGAGTTTGTAAGGGTTGGTGTCCTCAGAACCAATTGTTTTGTACTTTGATTACATAAATGTTCACTTATTATATATTGTTCATTGTTCTGCATGACTATAATATAATAATGTCCTGAAATATTTGTTGCATTAATAAGGTCATAGCAGATACCCGCTATGATGAGAACCTTGAAATGCTATAACAATATTCTTAAATAAAGTTATGCGGTTGGATGACATACTATGATAGGACACATAGTATAAAGACCTTCATGTGCGAGTACTCATAAGAATACGAGACTCTCTCTCATGGAGTTTGCACTTGGTAATCTCCAAGATGGGAGATTATGAGAACAGACCCGCCAGTAGTAATTCCGCATGTCTTGGTGTCATCGGATATTTCTATCTACGAGCGTGTGTAATGATCCTTAGACTGGAAGATTATCATTAACTCATGTCATGACTCGCGCACTTAGATTTACTGACGAAAACTGTGACGCAGACAGTTGGCGGGAAGTAGGGTATGTTGGGTGCGTCACGAGTGACATGTTGTTAATGGATAAGTCGAGGAAGGATTTGTCCCTTCCATTTATGGAAGTTGATATCTCGGCCCTTTGATTGAAATAGAACTGTCGCATTAAATTCCATGGCCATGGTGTAAACGATGAGTTTATTTCAGGTAGTCAAAGAACGACATATCAAGCATATAGGTTTATGACACTGCCATGAAACCTGCTTGATAAGATATTGAGACAAAGGGATTAAATTACACAGTAAGCGTTCGTATGAGGTGATACGTAAATGCGGCGTCAACTTCTTTCTCTTGGGTGCCTTGACCCATTTCTAGACAGTAATCTTGGACTTTAGGCAAGCCCGCCTAATGCCAACGAGAAAGAGGCCTAGAGGGTCACACAATAAGTGTATCCAAGTATCTCAAGTTGAATAAAGATTATTCTCGCATGTGGTTTAATAATTATTCAAGGAAGCCTAAGTTGTTTTAAATGATGGAGGAAAAAGAAAATAAAACAAGTACACGCCGTGTATTTATTAATACACGCCGTGTAGTTTTTTTTCAGTTGGGATTTTGTGGATATAATATTGTTTTAAATGATATTTATTATAATCAGCGTGGGCGCATGTCAAGGAATTATTTATTCGACATGGGGTTTTAAATAAAGAGTAAATGAAATAAATAAAACGCGTAACGCGTTTATTTATTGTCATAACTCTATAACCCCACACACCCGATTATAAATATCCTCACAACCCCAACTCTTTTCTGACACACAAGAGAATCGTTGTGCACAACATCTCTGGAGAATTCTTTCAAGGCCGAAAGAACCTATTCCTCCAAGAACGCTCTCAAGACCGAGAGAGATCCTCTTCCATCGGATCAAGACAATCTAAGGCGGGCAACGCAAGAAAAGGCTTCTCCACGCTAGCACCCGGAGAATCCTTTGGTGACGTCCAGAGATACGAGGTACACGTGTGGATCACCGCTAGAGGGAGTCTACACTTGGATTCTGCGACGCAATGACGGATCACATCGACAACGTGATTGAGAATATCAACGAAGAAAGAACACCCAAAAGGTATTTCTTTATAATTAATTAAATTAATTATAATCAGCCTGTAATGATCCTTGTTTGTGGTTCCGGGACAAACCATCTTCTTTGTCTTTTTCTGTGATTCGATCCGTGGATACTGGCGTTTATCGTCGTATTGATCCCGGATTGATCATTGCTAATGACAAAAAGCCAAGTGGGCACATCCACCTACGCGCTTCCACTGTGCCCGGAACCTTCACAATATTCACTAAAAACAAACTAAAATCCAATCAAACCTATAAAATAATTTGACCATTCCACTTGTAAGTGTTTGACCTCTTGTGCACCATAAGGTTTAGGGTCATCAAATAGATACAAATTAAAAATAAATTAGTTAACATTTATAATGAATAAAACAAATGAAATCTTAAGGAATAATTTATAAGGAAATCTAACCTCGTCAAACTTTGTAACTATTTTGATTGTAATTATTTCATACATAAATCTTAACATATAATATCCACATTTAATGATGCCTTGTTTTTTATGACAATTCTATTTAAATGAGTTTTTCAATTAAAAATATCATTTTTATGTAATACATCCAAAATGTACTAATTATAAAATGGATATTCACCTTTACTTTTACAAATTTGATCTTGGCACTCTTTTTCTTTATGTATATTTAAAAGAAATACCATCCCCTGTTAGAAAATAATATGAATAAAATAAATTTAAAATTTATTGTAATATAAACAACTATTAATAAATTAAAACTTACTTTTCCAACATGTTCTTAAAATTTCCTCACACATCATCATGAATAGAGCATATCCAATAAAGATTTTTCTCCCTTGTAAAAAAACACCTAATATCTAATGGTCACTAATATAAAAGAAAATTTAATATTAGTGGTTATTATGTTAAAATATAAATAAAAAATTGTAAGATATATGTTTCATACCTCTCTAAGGAAACATCCAACACTATGTAATTATATTCTGTTGAAATATTTCATCCATATAAACTGCTTTTTGTTCCTCATCCAATTCATGCCTTTAAGGTGAAATCAATTGTAGGTCCATCAACCCATATACATCTTTCTGCCCATTTGTCTCACATATTTTATACAGATACCTAATACAAAATAGATATAAGTATAAATTTTCAATAAATTTTATAAGGCCCCAGCCTTAAACCTTACTTAATCTTGAGTTATTACAAGATTACACATTGAGGATCTTTTAAGGTTTAGAGTTTTAGAGAATTAGATCATGAAACTTGCATTACATTCAACATTTAAACAAATTGGTTACATAAAAGACAGTATTCATTTTTCCCATCAATAGAAACATATTTAAAATAAAACATGGATTCTTTCTTGACACTTCCTTGACACTATCATCATATCATGTACCTTTCCCTTGACCTGTGAAAAACATTTCAAAAAAAACTTGGGATGAGCATAAAAAGCTCAGTAAGGGTTATAAAAAAAATATGGAAAGGAAACATGAGTTCATATATACATAAGAATGAAATAATACTTTACCCATAAAACATAGGCACTTTAACATACCTCATCAAATCATGAATAAATCATAGAAATCATAAGACATAAAAGGTAACTTGAGGCATTCATAACATTCTTACGTAGGGAGTAACCCTCTTGGTTACGTTTTGAATACCCACCACAGTATATTCCCTAAATCTCTTTGGAGAAACCTTAATGTTTCACTCCTTCGTGTTACCCAATGCATTGGAGATCTATATCGGGCTCACCCGCCCTTAGTTTATCACGGAACCACCCGTTTTCATAACAATGCCCAAGAACCATAACATAAACGTATCACATAAAACATGCATAAAGGAAATATAACATTTCCACATTTCAATATAACATTTTAGTATATTGAAATAATGAATCCATTCAAAAAGAAACCATTTCCAAAACCATTTAAAACATTTAATAAAGAGATTTTTGAATCAAAGTGTCTCATACCACCTTGAAGCTTTTAAAATATTAATATCTATATAAATAAATCCTTAAAACCATTTTGAAAACATGGATATTAATAAGAAAAAATATTTAAAACATTTAAAGTGATATTTTGGTTAAAGGGGTTTTACCAAAATTAGAGACACTTGAATACAATAATTGAGGAATAACATTTAGTCAGAACTTTATAATATCATGAGAATAAATGGATTCATGATATAATATTCCAAAGGACAGAATATACACCATATAAGATTGAATTGGTTCATAACAACAATGAAGTCTCAATAGAAATGTCAAATGTGATGAATTCCCTTATAAAGAAGGTATCCTTAAATTAAGGATAATTCAATCTCAAAATTATGTGTGAAAAATATAAATACAACCAATATAAGTGGATATTAAGTGTAAAACAATAAAATTTCATTCACACATATTCAAAAGATGACATATTCAATAACTACATGTTGAACCCAAATAAATCGAAATTGGGTTAAAAAGTTCCCTTGGTAAGATTTGACAGCCTAACGGCATCACTTCAAAATTCAGAAAATGAGTTGATGAGAGATAAAAAGGTTATATCATCACTTGGACATAAAATTTACATCAATAAGGATATAAAATAACATATCCCAACATAATAGTATGTGAATTAAAAGACATAACAAAAGAAGTCTTTTAAAAAGAGGAGGGTGAAAGGTCCCCTTACCGAGTTGGGTAACTTTCAAAACATACACCCCATGGAAGAAGGGTCATACAATGAAGATGTGAATACCCATAAATGAAATTATACTACACAAATTGTATAATAATGGGAAGTAAATACAACACTCAAAGGAAATTGTGGCAAATGTAGCATAAATCTCACGGGAATAAAAGTGAGATGAAAAATCCCTTACGAAAACTCGGCAGCCTAACGGTGCCACTTAAAACTTCCAAAAATGGATTGATGAGATAAAATAGGGTATCTCATCATATTACAATAAAATTTACATCAAGAGGAAATATAAAAGAACATCCCCCATCATAACAAAGAGGAGATTAAAAGAAGTGACATAAAGGAGAGTACTTAAAAACAAAGAGAGAGGTTAGATCTCTTACGAAAATTCGGCAGCGTAACGGTGCCACTCAAAACTTCCAAAAATGGATTGATGAGAGAAAATAGGGTCTCTCATAATATTAACATAAAAAGTATAGTATGATTAATATAAAAGAACATTCCAATCATAAGAAATATGAGCTTAAAAGGAATGACATAAAAGAGTGTACTTAAAAAGAAAGAGAGGAGTAAGATCCCTTACCTCAGGTCTGACTTGACTCGATCGTTCTTTAATCTCCTGAATAATAAAGTTGAGTTAATTTATACTTCCTTAATAACCTTTTTCAAGTTCATTATTCCTTTTATATCACTTATTACCATGTCATGAACACTATGTAATTATTTTAGTTAATAACAGTCGTTTAAACGATCATTGGTACTTGAGTCAAAATATGCTCTTTATAATTACAAGTTGTTCATGTATCCATTATATCCAGAGTTATAATCATGATTTATATATCATATATATCATATATATCCAGTAAATATTCATTTTATACTATTACATGTCATTTGGAGATAAAAAACGAAAAGCACCATTCATGGAGACGGTAGGCCGTACGTACGCATGAACGCTACTTTCATTTTTTTCTTTTTCATATTAATGGAATTAAAAATAAATGATATATATATATATATATATATTATAATTCCAGTATAATATATATGTTATATAGGTCAAATATGTTCATTAATTTCATTCTTTATACATTCTATGTATTGCATGTACGAGTCACATCACTTGAGGGGGCGGTAGTCCGCACTTCCTCATATGAAATTATCGCATTTACACAACATGAAAAGAATAAAGGTATGGTTTAAATATAAAATACAGAAGCATATAGTAAACATAAATACCATATATATCATATATAAAATACAATGACATCATAATGGCCACCTTTAAAGGTGTTAAAAGAATATTAAACAATCATCGTTTCGTGAGGCAGAAAATCACCAACCACAGAAACAGTATGTTCTTTAACCATTAGAAGAAGGTGTATGTAAGTTTAGCTCGAATACTTCTTATAAAAACATCCTAGTATATTTAAGATACTGTATTTGTTACAAAATAAATGAATAAAAAGAGTTTAGGGGGTTGGGGAAGCAAAATAAAACAAAAGGACTCAAGTGAAGACATTACCTTAAAATCGGGTAACTCCCTTTGGTTTGAGCTCAAAGGCTTCCTTGGGAAGACTTCTGCCCAATGTGAGGCTTCAAGGAGTTAGATAGGGATGTGGAGAGACAAAATGGGCAGGGTTTTGCCGACCAAAATGCTTTGGAAGTGTGGGTAAGGAGGTAGAGGTGGGGGCCTTTTATAAGAGGAGAGGAGGGGCACTTTTGGAAAGTAAAGAAATGTTACTTTATTTGAAAATGATTTTCGGATTTAAAAGGTCCCACATTGATATAATTCGAGGATAAGGTGATAAGGTTTCTAAATCCACCAATCCAATAGGCTTTGGACATGTGTAGGTCTTATATTTTACATTATCTTTCCATTTTATTTAAATTGTTAAATAATGAGGTCATCACTGCATCATCATGATGTCATATATTATTTAATTTATTTAATTTTTAAAAATTATAAAAAAAAATACTATGATGTAGTAAATCTTTTTATCTTTCCAATGACTATTTATAGTCAAAAATCTGACTTGTATAACCCCATGTAAAAATTGTTTTAGTAAAACATTTCATGTTTGTGTCATTTTTACTTTAACATTAAATAAAAAGGTATTTATGTCATTTTCCAACCAAAGTGGCTCCATGGGGTCCCCAAGTTGACCCATGGATTATCTTGGTCGGCCATTACACATCCAATGAGGGTAGGACATGTGTCTAGGTCATTTCATTTTATTAAAACATTATTCATACCTTAAACTACACTAATTACCTCTAATCGCGATTAAAAACTTAATAAGTTACTATTCACCAAAAAATTATTTTAATCCCATTGAACCACATTTTACTTCTTAATGACAACCATGTATGTCGGATTTTTGAAATTCAAAACACAAAGATGGAAAAATTTCATTTAAACGGAAAATCAGTTTTTATAAGTACCACTTAGTGGTTTCACTATTCATCAAAAAATGAAGTTTTTCAGAAAATTACCAAAAGTTCACCCTAAGCTATATTTGATATTCCGAATTCAAAAATGATGAATATTTTAAAAAATTCAAAACATATAATTTGTATTAATTAATTTAATAATTAATTCTTGTTGTCAAAACAAATAGTGTGTTTTTATGAAACAAAATGTATCAAAAGATTGACACTAGTTTAAGTCCGATTTCAAAGTGAATTTAATTCCAACGACCACTATTGGATTAAATGGTAAAAATATATTCTAATTTAACTTTAAAACCAATTAAAAAGATAATCTAATCATATAAATAAATTATATTAAAAGAGGTTTTGAATTAAAATACAAAATTTTTCACTATTCATTAAAAATTGAACTTTTTCAGAAAAATACCAAAAATTTACACAAAGTAAATTTTGATGTCCCGATTCTAAAGAAGAATTTTATTTTGTCAAATATAACACATAAAATTGTCAAAAAGTGGATTTAAAAGAGGTTCTTCATCAAAAGGCGGTTAATCGACCTTTTAAAGAATATTAGAATGTTTACGCTTAAAATTGGATTCATTCGCATTTTTAATCCTCTAACATTTATTGTAAAAAGTAAAAATATTTTACAAACATATATAATCATTTTGTAATTAGTTCTGTTCATTCCCACCATTACAACGGCTAGGCGTTAACTACTATTTAAAATAATATTATTTTATTATTAGAGTGCAACGTAAGATTCCCAAGAAAATCGTTGTTGCGTGTTGGGTATGCCATCGAGCATAGCGTCCCCTTTAAAGTCATATTAATATTTTATTCACAAATATGGATAAATATGAAAATGTCATATTCTTTATTTACCTGGGGTGTTACAAATTTAATGTAGGGAAATATTTGTGTTAAGACTTACATGGAAAAAACTTGCACCACATTGATTCCCAACTTATCTCCAGTAACAAGCTCCATGATATCATTTTTTAGAATCCCCACATCTATTGCATGTCCAAAAACATGATCTTCCATTGGAAACATATAATGACCCGCCAACAAATTTTAATATCTTGACATTCTATCATGACTACTAAAATCTGAATCTAATGTCATATCCCTTTGTTGGTTATATAATATTTCACTACCTTTAAAGTGTTACTATAAATAAATAGATAAATATATTAACTTTAAAATGTTAAAAAAATTAATAACAAAAAATAAAAGATATAACATACACATACCTCTATGGTAAGGGGTCATAGAAGTCTAGATGGCCAAACTAAAAAGTGGTCGATACTTTTTCCAACTGTCGTCACCTCATCTATAGGTAATGGTACTCCAGCTAATATATCTATAATATCCTGTATAGTTACCCTATGTTTATCTACCTCTAACTTTTGATGATGAATGTATCTTCTATATCATATATCAGTGCATATGAAAATATATGATAGTGAGGATTATCAACATAAAAATCACAATAAATAGGAATTTTTAGAGGAGGGGTAGGAGTAGGATAAAAAATGGGATATGCAGGTGGAGGTGGAGGATAAATAATGGGGTTTGTAGGCGGAGGTGGAGGATAAATAATGGGGTATGCAAGCAGTGGTGGGGGAGTGGGAGATGCTAGCGGAGGTGGAGCAGGAGCTGTAGTCTAAAATTGTTTTTGCATGTATGAAAACATATATTGTACCGATGCTCTGATATCTTCCTCTATCATCACATTAATATTGTGAACTTTAGCCTCCAAAGATTCTATTTTTTTATATAAAACCTATATGGAAGAAGCTGAAGAACTTGGTAACACTTTTCTTATCGATACACCTATCGAGTATCCTCTTACACAACTCGAGTGTTCGGGATTTCCCAATGCAGCAGATAAAATATCATGCCTCCCATCAGCTTTAAATGCCCCTTTTATGCTCTACTCCTCAAGATAATCCTATATGAATTATTTGAAAAATTATTTAATGATTCAAAGTATATAAAGAATTGAATTGAGTAAAATAAATAAAATAAATAACTTACAATCCTCTCGGTTACAACCCTTGATTATTCTGTAAGATATTTCCCCTTTTTTCTCATCCAATCCATATTCTATTTTTTGTGTCTAGACAGAGGGGATAGAGGGGAAACCTCTCCAGAGCTGGAAGACTCAACTCTAAGTTTTTTTAATTTTTCAACTATCATTTTTTCTTATAATAAAGTATACCCTCCCCAAGATAAACTATGAGGGTATACATTTCTAGAGTGGATCTCTTCATGAGCTCTCCTTGATTCTTGTAAATTAATAATAATAAATCTTTAAGAAGTCATTAATAAGATCATTAATATAAGAAAACTTCTAAAATTTTACATTGCACTTACCAAAAATGATTTTTGTCTTCTAATTTTTAAAAATTGTTTCCATGTGTCTTCATTTATAAAAGGATATATATGACATGGATTATCATTTTTCTTATCCCCAAAAATGAAATCAGATTTGAGGGTTGACTTGAAATCCCTCCATCTCCTAGCAGTCATTGATAAACATTTCCTCCTGACTTCTCCAGTGTTAGGTATATCAAATGTCATCTGATAAAGAATAGGTAAAACATATTATACTATAAACATTTCAAGATTAGTCAAAAAATAAAAAAAAAGATCTTACCAAAATGGTCTCCCACAACTGAGCTAGTGTTGTTTTTTCAACACTTCTCCAATTATTAAACAAAATGCTGGCTTTTATTTTACCCTGAGTTGATACAAAACTTCTAAACTATTTTTCATTAGGACCTCTTGGAACATCATTCTCATCAAATTCTATAACTATCCTCTGGTCCTGGCTATGAGCAAGTGATAATTTTGGTAAACATGTGTTTCCATGTTTACCAACCCTCAAACTCTTCTTTGGAATTGTAGGAGCATATGAAGAAGATTGGAGAATATCAAGAGAATCATGTGGATGTTCCTCCCAGAGGTATGATCATGACGCTCATCTCCAGAATTTTGTGGTTGATCAACTGATTGATCTTTCATTATCCTTCAAATCAAAGAAACAAACATTTAGTACACAAAATATACAAATTCACATATTAAAATACTAATGTAAACAAAAAAAGAAAAATTATGAAACACAAAAGTAAACTAAAACATAACACATAATTATTAATATTTTTTATAGTTAACTAAAATTCCAACAATAGTAATTATATATGAAATTTCATGTAAATGAATGAAAACAAATTAAAAATTGGTATATTAATATTAAAAATGGTATGACCTAATAAATCATTTTTTTACAAAAAAAAGAATATTTTTTTAACATATAGATTTAAAAAAATTATCATTCAAAAAAATCAATAAATATATAAGTTATGTAATGGTAAACATGGTAAACTAAACAAAACTAAAATAAAATAAACAAAAATTTCTACTTATTCATTTTAATATATGTTTTAATAAAGAAAAAAATACAATATCTAACATTTTATGAAATTAATAAAAATAAATGAAAAATAAACATATGTTACCTGTAATATTAGGAATGTACTAATGGATTTTTTTCCTAAATTAATTTTTCATGATTTTTCCTTATGACACAAACCATTTCTACAACATGCTCATCATTATTATCTATTAATATTTCCATAGAAGTAGGGATCTCACATAAATCAGCATCTTCATCAAGTTGATCATCGCCAACATATTGTTTTTTTCTTGTAAAATAATAGACCACTGCATATCGTATTGATCAAGAACATAGAAAATTTGTTTTTCATATGTTTCCATTATTAAATAATCAGCTATGTCTTCTAATCGATTCATATTAACAAGTTTCATTCCAAATTCATCATGTAGGACACTGTTGTTACTGATAAACCATTTGAATTTAAACACAAGAACTTTAATTTTAATGTAATCAACCTCCCATATTTCTTCAATGACTCCATAATATGAACTTGATATAGAAATTGGGTTTTTGTCTTTATAACTTGAAAAATGCATTGCTTCTACGAACACCAATACACCACTATTCTAAACTGCACTTCTGTTGTCCTGAACTTTCATATAAATTGTATAGCCATTAATGTTATATCCAGACCATGTTATAACATTTAAACTTATATCACCCACCAACCATCTTAATTTCTCTAATGCATCTGATCTACCAAGTATGGTCTTTTTAAACCATGGCAAAAAAAATTGTTATGATCATTCAAAATCCATATTTATTTATTATTTGGATGACATTGTTTCAAATCATTAATATGAAATGTTATATATGGTTGAGAATCATCCATGTTATTCAAGATATATAAATTTACCATCTTTATATGTTCACCTAAAAAATATTTGACTTTCAATCCATGAATCCCCTTTCCCTCATTATTAACTTGTTCATGGTGAGATAGAGGTAAACTAATGTGCTTCTTTATAGACAAGTATCTTGTACAAAACTCTGCAACCTCCTTATAAATATACTTTTCAAAAATGGAGGCTTTGGGTTGATATGTATTCTTAACATACCCCTTCAATATCTTCATATACATTTCAAAAGGATACATCCAACATAGATATACAGGTCCACAAATCTTTATTTCTTGAACCAGATGGACCGTTAAATGAACCATTATATCAAAAAAATGGAGGAAAATACATTTCCAATTGAAAAAGTATATAAATTTCTTCATTTTTCAAAATGTTCAAAGAATCTAGATCAATCACATTATTAAAAATTGAATTGAAAAAATAACACACCTTCATGATAGTCTTTCTGACAAGTATGGGCAATATTCCACGAAATACAACTAGTAGAAGTTGTTGCATCATGACGTGACAATCATGATATTTCATACCTGTCAACTTCAAATCCTTCAAAGAGACAAAAAAATTTACATTTGAAGAATAACCCTGTGGCACTTTAATATCATGAAGACACTGAAAAAAAAAATTAATTTTCTACCTCTTGGATAATGTATGACAAGTTAGTGGAAGAAATGTTTTTCTTCCATTAGGAGTGGGAGCTAACACCAAACATATTCCCATTGATAATAAGTATAATATTTCATTCAACCCATCTTTATTCTTACCTTTAATATATAATAATTTTCCAATCAAACTGTCATATATATTCTTCTCCAAGTGCATGACATCAAGGTTATGATTCACTTTATGATATCTCTAATATAGTAGCTCAAAAAATATTGACTATTTCTTCCAAATATTTATATCATTACCAGATTTATGTGCCTTTCCCAATGTAAAATCAATGTTTTGCATCCTCTCAAAATACTCATCATCGGATAAAGGTTTTGGAGCAATATCAAATTCTTGTGAGCCATTGAATTCCTTTTTTAATCTTCTATAAGAATGATCCATAGGAAAATACTTTTGATGACCCATGTATAATTTTTTCCTACCATGATGAAATTAAAAATATGAATTATTTTGTTCCCAAATTGGACATGCTTTATACCCATTAACACCGTATCCATACAAATTACATATGCTAGGAATTCATTTATAGTGAACATAATCACTGCATGCAGTTGAAAATATTCCATTTTATAAGAATCATACACCCTAAAACCATCCTCCCATAAGTGTTTCAAATAATCAATTAATGGTGAAAATAAAAAATCAATATCATTTTCATGTTTACTTGGTCCAGATATCATTAAACTCAATATAACATATTTACGCTTCATACCAAATTTGGGAGATAGGTTGTAAATTACCAATAAAATAGGCCATGAACTATTTGTGCTACTGAGGCTTCTATGTGGATTCATTCCATCCGTGAACAACCCAAGTCTGAGATTTCTAAATCCATTTCTGAATATAGGATAATGCTCATCAATTTTCTTCCATTGTGGACCATCTGCTAGATGACGTATTTTTCCATCACATATCTGCTCATCAGCATGACATCTTAACCTTTTTGCATCATGTTAATTGGAAAATAAACATTTCAAACTATGAATTATAGTAAGATACCAAAATACCTTAGTAGGTATATCTGTAATCTCTACATCAGCCTATGATTTTCCTTTAAACTTATATCATGATGTCCCACATTTAAGACACTCTAAAATAAATCCATATTCCTTCCTAAATATCACACAGTCATTCGAATAGGCATGTATTTTATTATATGCCAATCCCATTAGGAATAATATTTTCTTGGACTTATAATGTGAACATGGAATATCCTTTTCTTTAGGAAGAATGTATTTCAATAATTTTAAAATCTCTATAAAACTCTTGTCACTCCATCCATGCTTTGCCTTCAGGTTAATCAATCTTAACACCAATGATAAAACCGTAAAATCCATACAACCAGGATACAATGGTTTTTTAGAATCACCATATAGATTCTCAATTGTTAGTTCTTTCTCAATTTTTTATTCTTCAATATCATGAATCATTTCTTCAATTTCATCAGAGTTATCATCTTGCAAAGCATCATCATCAGTAGATCTGAAATTCTTTCCAGTTTCACCATGCCAAATCCAAGGGCTATAACTCAGATTAAAACCATGACAAATTAAATGATATTTGATCTCTCTAATTTTCAACTTCTTCATATTTAAACATTTTAGGCAACGACAGAAAAACATGTCGTTGTTTGGAATATTTCATATAGAAAATTCCAAAAAATCATAAACACCTTCCTCATATTCATCACTCATTCGATGTTCCGTAATCCAAATTTGACTCATTATTACCTATAACAAATATCAAAATTATACATCTTGTTAAGATAATACAATTTTATATTTATACAAAATATGTCATAATTTTAAAGTAACACAATTTTGAAATATAAAACAAATATATGCGTATTTGAAAAATCTAATTACAAATACTACATAATAATGGAAGATAAGTTTAAATATAAATGATAAATCATAAAAATATATAAATGGAAATAATTTTAAAAATAAAATATATTTAGACAATCCAGTTTTATATTTATATGAAATATTCCATAATTTGAAAGTAACGCAATTTTGAAATATAAAACAGATATATGATTATTTGAAAATTATAATGATATTGTTTTTGAGAAATAAGATATAAAACCACTAAATTAAAAAAAAATTCATCCACTACTGTGATTTATTATTAACCCATCACATCATGAGTTTTTTTACTTAATTTTTTATCCTAATTAACTAAAATATTAACCTAATAGGTCTTAGGATTATATTGAATTGAAATAGTTTCTTTATTTCATGTAATTTTAATGGTCACATTTATGGGTTTTAATATTCTTATTGAGTTTTTTGTGGAAAATGGTATTGTGGAAAAAATTCTTGTGTACAGGCCTTGAGAAGAACCTATATTATCTTGGGAAGGTGGTGCAAATATCCCTTAAGCATAGGTTATAATAACTTCATTATCAAGATTTAAAAGTGTCATTTAGTATCCCAATGATCATCTCATCCATTTATAACACATCAGGATACATCAAAAATGTAGATTGGGTGACATGGTATTCATATCTAAATAAAAATCCATATTTAATTTTATCTCCCTAAAATACTCATTGGAAATAAGGTAAGTAACTAAAGGGAAAACATCATTGGGTAAAATTTCCAGGATACCAATGATAAAACAATATTAGGATACTAAACCACCTTCAACAATTAATAGTGAAATACATGATGAATAAAATTGCAAAACATCGATTTAGGGCATCCGCGAATGACCAATGATTTATAACATGATGTATGGGTTGGATCTTGGACATGGGACCAACATGGGGTTAAACACTATGGTCTTTGGAGTCTTTATTTGAGTATTCTTGTCTTTTACCCATATTAATTTCAGTACATCATTTATTTACATTCATATTTTCATACCATTATATGGTTTTTATTAGGATTTATTCCCCTTTTACTATCTCATCATTGGATTCTTATTAAATTATTCATATTATTTTTCTTATTCACTAAACTCTTCTATTATATTTCCGCTCTCATTGAAACACTTTATAGTACTTTATTGCCTCCACACTATATTCATTTCACCCTCAATATTATTCAACAACCTTTTTCATATGTGGAGGCATACCTGAGGTCACATAGTCAGCCGACCAGGTCACATGATGGAGCACTAGGTTGGGGACAATACATGAATTACATTCATATATTTAAAATTTAAAATATTCTCAACTAAACAAACCTCATAGATATAGATATAAACGATACTTAAAACCACCATTAATCCCTACTTTTAAATCTTATAAGAAATCCCAATAACATCACTAATTCAATGAACTAAAATAGACTATTTTCATCCAAATGAGGCAGCATTAACCCCTACATTCACCTCAAACATCTCCATAACCACCCAAACAAAGAGATGCCACCCTAATGATTGGAAAAAGTGTAAATCCATAATCTATTATCTAGTGGATTGTAATGGGAAAAAATAATAAACAAAAATTCATTTCTATCTATTTGTTAATCCAATCAACAATAAATAGTGAAAAAAAACAAAAAACGAGATTTAGGGAATCCATAAATTTAGGGAATATAAGAACAATCAATGATAAAACAATATTAGGATATGAAACCACTTTAAATAAGAAATAATTAAATACACAATGGAATTTAAAAATGAGAATTAGGGCATCCATGAATGACCTAAATCGAAGTGTGTGAAGCTTGCTTGAGAGTTTCAAGTTGATCAGATAGATTCCCCAATGAAAAACACAATGAAAGAAGATTTAAAAATGAGTTTGGAGGCTACAAGATTGAATAAAATATTGTAGGGTTTTCACACGAGAGATATCGAGTCACTATCACTCGAAAGAAAAAAAGCAGAATAACACAAAACGGGACTTCATAAAAATTTTAAGACTTATCATGTCGGCTATTTAATAACCAATGGGATAAAGAGTTTTTTATTACATTTATCACATTATTTTATGTTATAACCGACGTGATAAAATGATTTATAACATCGGTTATATAATAACTAATGTTATAAAGCAATGATGTTTTCTTGATAACGTCGGTTATTTTATAACTGATGTAATAAATTGGCTTTATCATGTCGGTTATAAAATAACCAACATGATAAAGCCATATAATTGATTTATCGCATCAATTATTTTATAATCGATGTGATAAATCAATATAATTCATTTTTTATGTTGGTTATAATATAACCGACGTGATAAATCAATTTTTTGGCTTTACACGTCAGTTATTTATAACCAGTGTAAAAAAAATTGGTGCGGTAAATACTTTTTGTACTAGTGATTCCTTCATAGTTCTTCGTGGAAATGATTTCCAAAGGGTTTTGATACTTAATTTTAGTTGTTTTAAATTTTTCTATTCTGATGGTGGGTGTTTTAGGTTTTTCTTGACAAATTTCATCCTTAAAAGACTCTTCTAAAATCTTATAATCTATCTATCCCGTATTATTTGACTCTATTATAAAAATTCCTATTAATTCCAGGGTTAAACTCCTTTAAATCATTGTGTGGGTGTTTTGGAATGTGATTTTAAATATAAAACAATATGGTTTTCAAATATAAATTGAAATTAATAAGATTTATTTTCAAAAATATTTGAATCAAAATATGAAAAACATTGAACTTCTTGGTAACCCCCCAACAACAATGCTAATTTGATAGTGAGAATTTTATCACTAAGTCCCAATAAAAATATTTTTTACTTAATAATGCAATATAGTTTTCCAAATTTATCTCTCAAGGAGGTTATTAAATTAGTTCTTTTTAAATTAAAAGATTAATTGATTCAAAATGAATAAAATTAGATTTATTGTAAACAAATTTATGATGTAATCTAAAATGGTGATTTTTATTGGAAAATGAGTGTGAAAACAATGGGTTTTGAAGAATGAAAATAAGTGAAGGAGTGATAGAGGGTCAAAAGGGAAGAATTCATATTTTGAGGAAAGTAAGAACTAGATTTAGAGTAGTGGCCTTAAACATGTTCAATCTATGAGGTTCCTCTTCTCAATTGTCCAAAATATTTCTTCCAATAATTGATTTTCAGTACTTAATCCATAATTATGAACTAATCACTTATGTGGTTAAAATCAAAGAGATTATTTACCATAATCACAGTGAGAATTATCTTTCTTTAAATAAAATTGATTGAGTAATTAACAATCACCTATAAGAAGAGTTCGATGGAATACTAACTATTCTCACAAACTCAATTGAGTGTTGAGAAATTTAAATAGTTTTCAAATGATTCAGTTTTGAATTATTGGAATAGCATTCAACGTGTAATAACATTTCAATCAAACATATTTAAATGGGTGAATGGAATAGAAAACATCAATTAAATTGTTTGGGAAGAAAGAAAAAAAACAAAAACAATTTTTCAACTAAATGTAAACATTACCAAAATAAAGAATATGAGAGTATGTAGACAGTTGAATATTTCACTCGAGCTCTCTCAAGTTTAGGTCACTAGAGGTTTAGCTAGACATGGTCACACAACAACTTCTATCATTTTTATCATTAAAAAAAAATTCATTGCTTCCTTGAGTATCCAAAGTGAGTATGACTTTATGTTTAGGCACACACATTTACATAATTATATATTTACACTCAAATTCTAATACTTTGTTTACATATCATTGTATTTTTGTAATAGTGGGTTCCCTAGACCCAACTTGAATAGTACTTTTGATTATCATATCATGTGTATAGTTAGATATAAATGATGTGTTCTTACCATTATAGTGTGGATATTTCTATGCCCACTCTTTAATGGTAATGTCCATATATTAATTTTCATATTAAAAAGTTATAGAATATCCTAGACAATAATGAGAACCTCAAGTTACTATGACATTAATCTTAAACCAAGGTCGTATGGTCAAGATTCATATTACTGATTGGACATAGTATATGTTTGACTATCAAGTGATGGGGGCTCATAAGTATTGAGACTTCTTCTCATGAAGTCCGCACTTGGTGATCTCTAGTAGTGAGATCATGAGGACAGACCCTCCAATAGGAACACCACATGTTTTGGGTGTCATTGGATGTTTCTATATACAGACATGTGTATTGGTCTCTTGACTTGAGATCATTATCAATGTGTACCATTTGATCACATAATTTGATGCAAGGAAAAAACCATGATAATGAAATCATGGTGAGGTAACTTATTTTAGGTGTGTCATTGGTGGTGTGGCATTGGTTGAATGGTCAAGAAAGGATTTGTCGCTTCTAGGTTAAGGAATTCATATCATGGGCATGGTTGATCATGATGGCGGTACCTTCATAAGACCATGGTCATGGCATCCAAGGGTAAATTCATCCAGATAGATCAAAAAATAATAAATCAAGAAAAGGGTGATGACACGGGTGTGCGTCCTACTTTATGATATATTAAAGACAAAGAGATTATATTACATAGTGCATGTTTGTAGGTTGGTTGTTGTTTCTATGACTATTATTATCTCTTTAGGGGCTATAATGGGTTGCTAGATCTCACTCTTGGCCTATGAATAATATTCACTACTATTGAGATAAGGGCCTAGAGGGTCACACGTAATAGCGCATTCAAGAATCTGCCTTATTCAGTTGAATAAGTAAATAGGACATGGTGGGCCCCACTACCCACGTTCGGGTTTTTTCCAAGGATATACGATCACCAAAGAATAAGTAAATTTATATTATTCAAGTTAATAATAATTGACATTGAATTTATTTATTATATGTATTTACAAGTTTTAAAGTAAATACATGGAAAATATTAATTTAATGAATATTAGTTTAATATATTCAAGGTTCATTTAATTTTTGCAGGAATTACGAGTTGAGTTAATGGCTCGGGTGTTATAACATAATATATTTATTATATTACAAGAATGTGATAATCATAAAAATGATATTTATGACCTAGTGTGGTAGTCAGAATACCATTTATATAGTGTGTTAATTATTTGGGACCCAGAGAGGCAATTCTAAATAATTACATAACACGCTATAAATAGGAGGAGAATCTCTCACCAATATTATTGTTCATGGAAATCTATTTGAGATCTTCTCTCTCCTCTCCCACTTTCTAGAGAGATAAGCTCTTGATCCAAGATATCGGATCGAGTTCTCTCTCATGCATTGCAAGCAAGGTGATGCGGTGATCATCGAAGCATCGAAGGCGTTGTCAAATATCTGTGCTAGCACCCAAAATTTGGCAATTTGTGCTCTCATGGTTTCTTGAAGTGCATGTGGGAAATCTAGAGGAATTCAGCTTTGGATTCTTTGAGCAAAAATCGCCAACGATGAGCAGACCTCAAGCGCAGCTTTAGATCTTACCAGGTATTTTATAGTTTTAATTTTGTGCTTAAAATTATTCATGCATAGATCCCCGGGCTTATACCAGGTGGAATTATGCTGATGACAATGAATTCATGTTGATCATCATTAGAAAATTTTAAAATCCTACCTTTTGGGGCTTTCGTTGCGCGCTCGGTACCTTCAATTGGTATCAGAGCGGTGCATGAAAATTTTAAGCCAAGGAAAAATTAAGTTTTCATTAAATTTATTAGAGTGCGTCATTCCGGTCCCAACACAGAAGACTATATTTTAATCTGACATTGGATGACTGGTATACAGTCATCTGAAGTTTTTAAATCGGATCCAAACTAGTAGTTTTGAGGGTATTAAACTGAAAAATATATATATTTATATATTTATAGACCCAAATATAGTAATAAAAATTAATTGAATCCAAACACTGGTTCGACTGTATTTCATCGGAATAGTATTTTCTGATTGGGTAAAATAATACATATTATTATATTATTATTATTTTTCTAAACCTAACAAGATAGGTTTGAGTAAAAAAAATTAGGGCGGCTGGTTGTTCTATGCGGGTCAGCAAATGGACAAATTTTATTAAAAAAATGGCATCCGTTTGAAAACTTTTCCAGAAACACAAAAAAAAAAAAAAAAAAAAAAAAAAAAAAAGAGGTCCTCCTGTCCCATCCTTTTTCCACCATCGGACGCCACCTGAGACCAAGCATTGCCTCAAACCATCGGCTCTTCTCCTCCTCTAAAGCGGTCTCGTCCCGCTCGCCTGGCCGCAGCAAGCCACCGGACCGGCTCTTCCCAAATTGTGCCACCACCCCTCACTGATGGCTTGTCCACAGTGGCCCCGTCCTACGACTCCCCTCCATCACGCCTCCCCGACGCCGCCCTCAGTCATCCCTCGAGCCGAACACCACCGAGTCTCGTCGCGGCTCATCTGCACCTCCTTCTGTCGGCATTCACGAGCCACTCAAGTCCCCTCCTCAGGTCTCCCCACTATTATAGCCAAGCATAGATGAAGCCTCTCCTCTGTGATGACCACTCTGGTCACCACCTTAGGCCGCCCGTCACTCGCCTCCCTTTGTAGATAGTGAAGCCCGCCACCGTGCGTCTCCACCGACCATCCTCCCGACTCATGCCGCTACCTCTTCCTCTGTGAGAACCTACTAATCGAGCCCGGGTCCCAACCACTGTACCTCACACTCTGATGGTCTCCTATCTATGCACAGTAGATCTGGCCACCACATGTCCTTCCGCTTGCTAGATCTACACGAGCTGGCATCACCTGAGGCCACCTCAGTTAGGTAACCCTTATGTGAGACCTTTCTAGACCCAAGTTTCCAGGCAGGTCCTCCCAACCTGAAATGGGTCTTGGTGAACCTTTGTAGCCCAAAAAGCCACTGTATGGGGTCTACAAGGCCTAAAATGGACCTGCGCGGGTTCACCCTAGCCCACATAGGACTTGCTCAGGATTTTTGGGGTCTTACTAATTTTTATAATCAAAAATTAATTTAATTAATTAATTTAATTTTGGTTTTAAATTTAATTAATGAAATATTAATTTTTTGTTTTAAAATTAGTACTACAGGATAAATTAATTTATTTTTGGAGTTAATTAAATTAATTGATGGGACCGAATGAAGAAAATTATTGAATTAAAATAAGATTGAATTTTAATTCAATAAAATCCCCTTAGAGAATATTTTTAATGTAAGTTTGATTTTTAATTTCTACATTTATTTTAATACATGAGTTTAATGTGTATTAGATTGATCATGAGCCTTACACAGTCCAATGTATGTCTGGTGATTGTTTTATTTATTTAATTTATTATTGCAATAGTTTGTAATAATTATTTTAATTAAAAGGTGATTTTCATGTCGTTTAAAGAGTCATTATATGTATAAGGGCATGTGTACCCATTTTTATCAGTTGTATTTTACTCCTGAGATCCCCTCACCAGCATGTGAATATTATTATATAATGAAGAAGACAATCAGTAACTCACTTCGCATCAAGTTATAGTGATGCACTAGACCGGAGTTTGACGCATTGGATAAGTAGGTGCTACAACTCGAGTTGCAAGCGATGCGGCTCAAGGTATTACCCCTAGGGTCTAGGTTGATCCATTATTCACTCAATGGATCAACCATTAGAATCGGATCATGCTCATGTCATCATTTCTTTGCATGGTTTATTATTATGTGAATGTGTAGTTTACGTGTGATCACATAGAATAATAAAAAAAACATGCTTAGATAAAATGAACATGTGACACAGTGGATATTTTCTATTGCATGGTCAATTGTGAGTGTGATCACATAGTACATTATTATAAAATAGAAAATGATTTCTTTCATCACTTAAAAATAATAAAATCCTTAAATAAATATTAAGTTGTAACTGAATTCCATCATTCAAATTTGGACAAAATCGGGTGTTTGGGGTGCTCGTTATCCAAAGTTGAGGTTTCATCTTACTACCAGGGAGTTCTTATGAGAGTGGTGGGTAGACCTAACTAAAATGGAAGTAAGGATTAGCCAAAGGTAAATTTCTATCATTTTATAGGCAAGCATTGGGTAAATCAAGTTATGATTTTAGAAGATGGGACTTCACTCAATAGATCAAGGAACTGTGAGTTAATATGGTTGGTCAGTCAAAAGCCTACCTTGAACCCTCTAAATAGTGTTGTAGCCATATCTTGTAGACCATGAGGGAGGTTCAAGAATCCTTTCCACTAGAATACTCAAGCGACAGAGTATTCCAATTCTATCATAGAGAGTTCCTAGAATTTAATAAAATAGTGGGAGACATTTAAAGATGTAATTAATTAATCATAATGTCTAAATCAGTAATCAAGATGAAAGTAGTAATCTGCTAGAATTTTATTTTTGTAGAAAATGGAAAGTTATACCACAATAAATACTATGATAAATTGTGAACAAATTAAATTTCCACACTAGAACAAGTTTCCTAGTATAGTTGCTTTTGCATGATACTATGATATAGGAAATTCAAGGCGTTGGTGTCCTTATACCTGTTAAACCACCTCAAGAAGCAAGGGTGTGAAATATGATTATAGTAGAATTATATGTAGCATATGATGGTTATGTCATAATGTTTTCATCAATTTCTAATGTTAGTTGTGGTCACTACATCAGGACATTGATGATATAATATTAAGTATCATCTATGAGAATTTTGTGAAGAGAAAGTGAAGCATAGATATGAATAGGTAATGATTAAACTGGATCTTTGTAAATTGAAAGGAATATTTTGATCTTTAAATACAGCATATTCTAATATAATTTTCACCCATTTACTTGAGTCTTGTTTTAGGTTACAAAACGAATAGTATTGAGTAAACTCTTCATTACCTATTTAGGTAAGGTTATCCAAACAATAAGAATTTAAATAAAGAATAATATTTAATTTTTATGGTGAAAAAAATGAAAGACAAGGAGAAAGGGCCAATAAAAAGTGGCAATACAAGGGAACATTCACAATTTCCTTTAATAAAATGAGGTTGAATATTAAAGAGAAGGTTATTTGCATTTCATATTTTGAAATAAAACTATGGAAGTTTAATCGTAATAAACTAAATTAAAGAAGAAAGTTATCGCTTCTTCTTCTTCAGGTATATTCATCAATATAGAAGTAATGTTTCAATATTACTTATTGGGTATTGCATACAATATTATTTTTACATATATATATTGAAATATAGTAACCAATTAAGTATAAAAATATTACAAGAGTAATTTTTATTCTCCAAGCGGCTGAGAAAAAGTGATTCCTAAGTCAGTGGTGAGAAACACATAACTTCTAATTTCTAAGTAAATGATTCTTGTAAAACTATTATTGAGTATAACCAAAACATTTATCACATGTATTTTTTGGACACAAGGAGACATTATTCCAGGTTCAGGAATGAATGTTGTTTCTGGTGTTTAATACTCAACCAATAGTTCAGTGACACATGAATCATAAGCAATACCTGATGAATATAAAATGTAAGACTAATTTACCCAGTTGTGGAAAGATAATATTTATCAAGAAAAACTAAAGTGAATGTCAAGGATATACCTAGTATGGTATTTAGAATCAATCAATCTAAACACATTAAGTATTATTGATGTATTTAGTTTGAAAAATGAACCTTTAGTGTAGAGACCCGAAGCCTGACGTATATGGACATTACATTACTTTTGCGGAATACTTAGTACATAACAAAAACAAACACACAAGGACCGTAATAGTTTAGTGTCTTTGGAAACTCGGAATATAATCTTCTAATCGTGGTGAAAGATCTTCAACATCTCCCATAAAGATCTTATTTTTTTTTTCTAAACCTAAATCCTTTCTTTATGTCCTCGGGAAAATAAAACATAAAAGGGTCAGCTCAAATGCTCAGTAAGGGTAAACAAAAGAAATATCAATCACATCATATTCATAAGAACATATCTTTTGGAAATCTTAACCTGCAAAAGAGATCATAATTTCATAACATGGGATAAATCATAGTAGTGAAATGTAATCCCAATAATCATAACTTAAAACATGAAACTTTGTGGAATACACACATAATCATAGAGAATCATTTCTTGTTAGTCAAGACTTATTTCCAAGACTATCTTAGTGGACAAATTCCCTTTCTGAACTGAGTTCATTCCTCGTTTCAGTCCTGTTTCACTGAACCGGTATAACCTACCGTTCCAGCCATGTCTATCTCATGAGATATAAAATCTTTACCCAATGAATTGGAGGGAGATATAGGTCCCACCCATCTCATAATTATACCATTCTTATGTGTGCTACAAAATCATAAACCATACATCATAGCATAACCCATGTAATAAAAATGGGATTCTTAAACAACATGACATCATAAAACAATTCATATAAGATAAATGAATTCATAAAAATATTTCCATCACAACATAATCAAATCCATGTAATAATCGGGATAGAAACAGAACCCTATATTATCTTAGATGGAAAATAATTTTGATAAAACTCTTGAACTCCATTCTTGAGTAAAATATCCTTTCTACTTCAAAAACAGTTTTCCTTTCTTAATATGTCATAAAATTCTAAACTAAAAGAAGTTGATTAAAAATAAACTTGAAAACTTGTAAAAGAAGATTCTTGGAAATATTGTTTTAAAAATCCATTCATTCCGTATAAAAAAACATTCTTCTCATACTTTTGTCGGAAAAGTCAAAAAGTACCTCGTACGAAAAACGACAAAAGATTCCTTTCATATCTTTTACTAAAAACTCACCGAAGGGTAAAATTGGATTTAAAAAATTGTATATGGATGGAAATAATATTACATATTGAGGAAACATGGATGTGGATGATAAAATACAACCCACTAAATACCAAAGTATAAACAATCTCGGATAAAAATGAGATTGTGATATTTCCCTTACCTTAAGTCCGATTTGCTTCGTAAGTGTCCGAACCTCCTGTATAATGATTTAAATAATGTCATTAAATTATTATAGAATCATATTCATTGTTATTATATCATATACGGTT
Organism: Viscum album; assembly: GCA_963277665.1. Classification (NCBI taxonomy): domain Eukaryota; kingdom Viridiplantae; phylum Streptophyta; class Magnoliopsida; order Santalales; family Viscaceae; genus Viscum; species Viscum album. The sequence continues at coordinate 821,714,658 of OY728127.1, forward strand.
CACTTATGACTTTATATTACCCGTTCTTTTGTAAATTCCATGTTAAAGAAGCGTTTTGGGTAAAATCGTTTCATTTATCGTATGTGTTTGGACTTGTTGTTCTTGACATTATTATTACTTATATCATGATTTACTTACTTCCAGAATATAAAACATGATTTATATATCATATATATTCAGTATATATATATATATAATAGATATATAAATGAAATGAAACACACCGTTCATGGAGACGGTAGTCCGTACGTACACATGAACGCTGTTTTCCTTTCCTTATTGTCTTGAATGGAAGTAAGTAGATGAAATACATATATACATAAATCCAGTAGATTTATAATGTCATATATTTCATTATTATTGCTTATATATACTTTATAATCATTCTTAAATGGTTAACATGGAGAATGAATCTCATCGCGTCGTGGAGACGGTAGTCCGTACGTACGCACGAGCGATGATATCATTCTCATGATCGTGAACTTGTGTTGAAGTGTATGTATACTATTTCAGTATAAATATCACTTTATAATAATCATATATATTTACTCATTACACCATTATACCCATCCAATTAAGGTGGTGGCGGAAAATAGATTACACCACGGCGTGGAGACGGTATTCTGTACGTACGCACGCACGGTGATTTCCTTTTTCCGTAGGATGGATAGAAGGTTAATTAGAGTTGTTTCATATTTATAATAACATATCAGTATATAAGAAATACTGATGTTATTACTTTATCATGAAACAACTAAAGAAGAAGAATTTGTAGAAGAAAGAAATTGAAAAAGATCGGTAATGGATATTACCTCTTTTTGACGCGCATTTTCTTAACCTCCACTTAAAGAACTAAGGATGGTCTTTGAAGATTACCAGGACCTCTATGATGATACTAGGGAAGTGGAGAATAGATTTTGGCAGGGTTTGGCTGAGCTTGAATGCTCAAATTGGTGTGAGGAGGAGAGGGAGGAGGTGCCCTTTTATAAGGGAGGAGAGGGGCACCTTTGGGAAAACTAAAAATATTATTTTATTATAAAGTCAAGTTTGGTTTTAAATAGCTCCAAATTGATATATTTCGAAGCTAAGGTGTGTATGGGTCGAAATAATCTCATCCAATAGAATTTAGACAAGTTTAGGTATCAATTTTAACCTTATCATTTAGATTTAACTTTAAGTTAGATAATTTAACTTTTACCGTGTCTTCTTGTTTTCTTACACTATAAGGTTAATAAACTTACTATATCAAACCAAAAGAACCCCAAGTTGTTTATTATTAATATATCTATCCTTATCTAAGTCATTTGGCCGAACCTTAGATTTTTATAAATTAAATAACAATTAATAATATAATATTTGTTTTAAAAACTAATTTATGTCAATTTTGACACTATTTGGTACATGATTTTTATGAAATTCATAACAGAATGATAAGTTCGAACCAAGTTACTTATATCAACAATAACATGTCATATTAATCTATAAAATTAATGTAAGTCATAAAAAGTTTCAAATTACATTTATTTGGGCATTTATAACATCAATTATGTCAATATTTCATTAATAAGACAATTACTGCATCATCTTTGTGTCATAATAAATGATAATTATTTAATCCCTAAAAATTCTAAATAAATTTCTATGATGTAGATAATTGTATTAGATTTCTGGAGACTATTCATGTTCGAAGTTTCATGAAGTTTATCACTAAATTAAAATTATTATACTTATAAGATTTAAGAAAGTGACATGTTGTCACATTCTTTGGTTTTAATAATAATTAAATTATTTTCATGGACAAAAGTCCATAAAATGAATCTAATCCGACCCTTAGGTTATATGGGTCTACTTTTAGCCATCCAATAGGATTTTTCCAAGTGTTAGGGTAATTTTATAATCTTATATTTACCCTTAATTACCCGATTTACCTTTAACTATAGTAAATAAAATTTACCGTAGTTACTATTCACAATGCCCAAAAATAAAAAGTAGCTTATTAACATAATTTGGACCCACTGATTCCAAATATGGAATCCATTTTTCCAAATTCAATACACAAAAGATGCAGAAATTAAATTAAAATTAATCCCGTTGTCGAAAGAAAACGGGTTTTTCTTTAAAACATTGCAAAAGATTGAATTGTTTTAACCTACGAATTCAAGGTAAAATCAATGTTAATGACATAAATTATATTAAATGGTAAAAATATATTCTATTTATACTTTAAAACCATTAAATATTATAATTTAACCACATAAGATATTACGATGAAAAAAGTTGTTTTTAATTAAAATATAGCGTGTTTTTACTATTCATTAAAATGTGAAAGTTATCGGAAAAATATCAAAACTTTATCTAATGTAAATTTTTATATCCTGATTCAAAAGAATAATTTTATTTTTTCAAATTGAACATATAAACATGTCAAAAACTAGATTTAAAGTGGGTACGCCATCAAAAGGCGGCAAAACTGTATTTTTTGAAAAATACTTATTTTACCCGAAAAAATTATTTTGTTCTTATAACATGTTCTAGAAAATGTGTAAGATGAATAATAATGTTATAAAATTCAAAATTTAGTTAATACTATTCATAACGGCTGGTTCATGACAATATTATAATAATATATCATTGTTTATTAAAACCCGGTATTGCGTACAACACACGCTATCGAGGAAGGTTGCGATTGCGTGTAATGCAAGCCAAGTCAGGGTTGCGTGTTGTGAAAGAATCCTTCGTTGTTTCGTATAACATAATCCAACCATATTTCATTTATACATTGAATATATATATATATATATATATATATATACTCAATGTTGCGTAGAATAACTATTATCAAAATTGTGTGTAACACGATCCAAGAATAGTGTTGCGTATACTGCAAGCTAATACGGTGTTGCGTATAGCGCAAGGTAATCTTGGTGTAGAATACAACACAAGACATTAATGAAATTAAAAGAATATTTTTCATAAAATCTCGGGGTGTTACATTCTACCCCCCTTAAAATGAATTTTTCCCTCAAAATTCGTCGGGGTTATAAATGGTTTACTACTCAAAAGTTTGTTTAATAGAAACCCACATCGTAAAAAGGAATACCAAAATATGGCTTTAAAAACTAAAGTATGAAATGTAACGGTTACCCAAATTAAGTCATCACTGGGTTTCCACGTAGGAGAACATAGGTGAAAATATGGATATGGAAGAAAAATCTAACCATCAAGTTCTGATGGAGAGTGGTAGAGAACATGGCTATGAAAAAGCCAACAATCGCAAAGCCATAAATTTGTGATGATCTAGGGTACCATCTGATTCATCAGATATAAGATCACTAGGACAACATTTTTTGGTTTTCAATATCATTTCCCTAAAGTTGAAAATTTTGAATTAGAAGAAATACTTACTTGATTTTGGCACAATCTCACTGTTGTTCGTGCTTTGAATAATTTCCACTTCATCTCTTAAAGAAATGAAGTTGAATTTGTTATTCGTGAAGTGTTAACAGATCATGTGATAGAATGATGGGTCATTCCATCTGTTTCAAACAAAAGTTTAGCAATAGTTATCAAATATACATAAGTCCGTCTTTGGTGAGGTTAATCATATACGATTCCAAAAATGAACTTATACTTCATATATCATACCGCTTAATAAAATAAAACTAGTTTCTACTAACCAGGGACTTTCTGTAGGCCAGTGGTATGCGATAAAGGCCCGTCGCATTTTAGTTGTGGGTTAGATTCCCACAGCCTTGGCCGACGCGATGGGTTGTCGCACATCCTGCAGGTTGTCCTTTTTCTAAAACTACATTATTATAACATCCCATCAACAATATCAAAAAAAAGTTTTATCCTTAAACAATATTAACTTATGTCCAACATAATCCATTCCAATCTTTAGGCTTATCTAAAATAATTCGGTCCAAGCTCATAGTATAGAGAAAATGATCACGTGAATGCCATCATTTATCCCTCAAATATCTTGTTTGTCACATTCCAGTCATGTGAATACCATAATCATGTAATCTCTTGAAAAATGAATACCCATTGAATCTTAGTGAAAACATGAGTGCTTTCAAAAGATAACTCTTTCCACATACCAAAATCCTCAAAATTCTATATACTTAGTCCTTATATCAATCATGATCTCATGAATACAATCAAACATCTCATTATCTTCTTGTACCTTCATTATGCGCATATCATCTACTTTCCAAAAATATTTCAATCACTTTTTTTTCCTGGTTACCAGTATCATATAATTATTGAAAACCAATACATAGATATTCCAAAATTCCACAATACCATAAATGAGATTCCATGATACTATTTTGAAATCCCATTACATAAACACTTAATCATTCCACCACATTGTTGTCATATTCAACATCACCAATAGTGATCGCATGTGACTTCCCTTTGTCCTTTGCCTTAAGCGGTTTCTCATGTCGATCATCACTAACCCTTGGATTGGGGAATTTATTAGCATAATGCCCCATTTCCTTGCACTTGAAGCATTGAAGTGTTGGTGGTGTGTTCTCTGCAGTGTTTGCTTTATTCACATCATTAAAAACCCTTTTTCCATTACTTCGACACTCAGCTGCTCGATGACCTTCTTTTCCACACTTAAAACATTTTCTAGTCCCTTTAATACAATCTCCACCATGCTTCTTTCCACACTTTGTGCATAAGGAAACATTCATCTTCTTTTCACCATTATTCTGAGATTTCTCCTTGAACTCCATCTTTCGTTTCTTGTCAAAACCATGAGATGGATATGTAACACCAACTTCCATTTCTACCTTGATAGCACAGTGCACAATTTCTTCATAGCTACTGAAGTCTCTTATAGTTAATGCCCTTCAAAGACTTGGTTTTAAGCCACTGAAAAATCGATCAACTTTACTTTCAGGTTGGATGATAATGCCAGATGCATACCTTGCAAGTCTTGTAAAATTCGCTTCGTATATACCAACAGATTCATCATCCTTCTGCTTCAGCTCAAGAAATTCCTTTTCCATCTTTGTTCGAAGAATACGAGGGAAGTACTTACTGAAAAACAAGTTCTTGAACTCGTCCCATTCCATGGACTCAATTTCATCTCTTGGCCTCGTATTCTTGATAAGATTCCACCATTGATCAGCTTAACCTTCCAAATGATATACTGCTAAGATGACTTTATCATGTTCAGAACATTGAAGAACTGAAAATATCTTTTTAGTGGTACTGATCCATTGTTCAGCAACAAGTGGATCGGAAGACCCACTGAAAGAAGGTGGACATTGCCTCATGAAGGAATCAATAGAATATTGTTCCCTTATCTGCTCATTTGGAAGTCCAGAATGATTCATAGCTTGTGTAAATATAGCAATAAGATTTTTCACTCCATCTCCCATAACATTTGTTTGTTCAGGAGTAAAATCATTGCATTTTCCATTACAGTGATCAACACGGTTCCTTCGGGTTCCAGCCATCGTCTAAAACCCAAAAAGAATAGTGTGAGAGGCAAAAATCATGCTAGGGAAAAAACATAATAAAGGGGGAGTACCCTTAATATCTAACATCTTAGGTTAAATTATAAGATCGTTACCGTAGTTCTAGGACTATATCCTATACGTATACTTATCCTTAGATACATCCCTATACATACCTTAGAAATATCTCTAGGGATCTCACTAACGTTCTCACATCCTAGTTTCCAAAGGTTGACTAAACCTTTCCTCTGATACCAACTGTAGAGACCCGAAGCCTGACGTACATGGACATTGCATTACTTTTGCGGAATACTTAGTACAAAACAAAAACACACACACAAGGACCGTAATAGTTTAGTGTCTTTGGAAACTCGGAATATAATCTTCTAATCGTGGTGAAAGATCTTCAACATCTCTCATAAAGATCTTCTTTTTTTTCTAAACCTAAATCCTTTCTTTATGTCCTGGGGAAAAGAAAACATAAAAGGTTGAGCTCAAATGCTTAGTAAGGGTAAACAAAAGAAATATCAATCACGTCATATTCATAAGAACATATCTTTTGGAAATCTTAACCTGTAAAAGAGATCATAATTTCATAACATGGGATAAATCATAGTAGTGAAATGTAATCCCAATAATCATAACTTAAAACATGAAACTTTTTGGCATACACACATAATTATATAGAATCATTTCTTGTTAGTCAAGACTTATTTTCAAGACTATCTTAGTGGACAAAGTCCCTTTCTGAACCAAGTTCATTCCTCGTTTCAGTCCTATTTCACTAAACCGGTATAACCTACCGTTCCAGCCATGTCTATCTCATGAGATATAAAATCTTTACCCAATGCATTGGAGGGAGATATAGGTCCCACCCATCTCATAATGATACCATTCTTATGTGTGCCACAAAATCATAAACCATACATCATAGTACAACCCATGTAATAAAAATGGGATTCTTAAACAACATGACATCATAAAACAATTCATATAAGATAAAGGAATTCATAAAAATATTTCCATCACAACATAATAAAATACATGTAATAATAAGGATAGAAACATAACCCTATATTATCTTAGATGGAAAATAATTTTGATAAAACTCTTGAACTCCATTCTTGAGGAAAATATCCTTTCTACTTCAAAAACACTTTTCCTTTCTTAATATGTCATACAATTATAAACTAAAAGAAGTTGATTAAAAATAAACTTGAAAACTTGTAAAAGAATATTCTTGGAAATATTGTTTTAAAAATCCATTCATGCCGTATAAAAAAAATTCTTCTCGTACTTTTGTCGGAAAAGTCAAAAAGTACCTCGTACGAAAAACGACAAAAGATTCCTTTCATTTCTTTTACTAAAAACTCACCGAAGGGTAAAATTGGATTTAAACAATTGTAGATGGATTGAAATAATATTACATATTTAGGAAACATGAATGTGGATGATAAAATACAACCCACTAAATACCAAAGTATAAACAATCTCGGATAAAAGTGAGATTGTGATATTTCCCTTACCTTAAGTCCGATTTGCTTCGTAAGTGTCTGAACCTCCTATATAATGATTTAAATAATGTAATTAACTTATTAAAGAATCATATTCATTGTTATGATATCATATATGGTTCACTTATGACTTTATATTACCCGTTCTTTTGTAAATTTCATGTTAAAGAAGCGTTTTGTGTAAAATCGTTTCATTTATCGTAGGTGTTTGGACTTGTTGTTCTTGACATTATTATTACTTATATCATGATTTAATTACTTCCAGAATATAAAACATGATTTATATATCATATATATTCAGTATATATATATATATAATAGATAGATAAATGAAATGAAACACACCGTTCATGGAGACGGTAGTCCGTACGTACGCATGAACGCTGTTTTCCTTTCCTTATTGTCTTGAATGGAAGTAAGTAGATGAAATACATATATACATAAATCCAGTAGCTTTATAATGTCATATATTTCATTATTATTTCTTATATATACTTTATAATCATTCTTAAATAGTTAACATGGAGAATGAATCTCATCGCGTCGTGGAGACGGTAGTCCGTACGTACGCACGAGCGATGATATCGTTCTCATGATCGTGAACTTGTGTTGAAGTGTATGTATACTATTTCAGTATCAATATCACTTTATAATAATCATATATAGTTACTCATTACACCATTATACCCATCCAATTAAGGTGGTGGCGGAAAATAGATTACACCACGGCGTGGAGACGGTATTCCGTACGTACGCACGTGCGGTGATTTCCTTTTTCCGTAGGATGGATAGAAGGTTAATTAGAGTTGTTTCATATTTATAATAACATATAAGTATATAATAAATACTGATTTTATTACTTTATCATGAAACAACTAAAGAAGAATAAGTTGAAGAAGAAATAAATTGAAAAAGATCAGTAATGGATATTACCTCTTTTTGACGCGCCTTTTCTTAACCTCCACTTAAAGAACTAAGGATGGTCTTTGAAGAAGACCAGGACCTCTAGGATGATACTAGGGAAGTGGAGAAGATATTTTGGCAGGGTTTGTACGAGCTTGAATGCTCAAATTGGTGTGAGGAGGAGAGGGAGGAGGTGCCCTTTTATAAGGGAGGAGAGGGGCACCTTTGGGAAAACTAAAAATATTATTTTATTATAAAGTCAAGTTCGGTTTTAAATAGATCCAAATTGATATATTTCGAAGCTAAGGTGGGTATGGGTCGAAATCCTCTCATAAAATAGAATTTAGACAAGTTTAGGTATCAATTTTAACCTTATCATTTAGATTTAACTTTAATTTAGATAATTTAACTTTTACCGTGTCTTCTTGTTTTCTTACACTATAAGGTTAATAAACTTACTATATCAATCCAAACGAACCCCAAGTTGTTTATTATTAATATATCTATCCTTATCTAAGTCATTTGGACGAACCTTAGATTTTTAGGAATTAAATAACAATTAATAATATAATATTTGTTTTAAAAACTAATTTATGTCAATTTTGACACTATTTGGTACATGATTTTTATGAAATTCATAACAGAATGATAAGTTCAAACAAAGTTACTTATATCAACAATAACATGTCATATTAACCTATAAAATTAATTTAAGTTATAAAAAGTCTCAAATTACATTTATTTGGGCATTTATAACATCAATTATGTCAATATTTCATTAATAAGACAATTACTGCATCATCTTTGTGTCATAATAAATGATAATTATTTAATCCCTAAAAATTCTAAATAAATTTCTATGATGTAGATAATTTTATTAGCTTTCTGGAGACTATTAATGTTCGAAGTTTCATGAAGTTTATCACTAAATTAAAATTATTATACCTATAAAATTAATTTAAGTTATAAAAAGTCTCAAATTACATTTATTTGGGCATTTATAACATCAATTATGTCAATATTTCATTAATAAGACAATTACTGCATCATCTTTGTGTCATAATAAATGATAATTATTTAATCCCTAAAAATTTTAAATAAATTTCTATGATGTAGATAATTGTATTAGCTTTCTGGAGACTATTCATGTTCGAAGTTTCATGAAGTTTATCACTAAATTAAAATTATTATACTTATAAGATTTAAGAAAGTGACATGTTGTCACATTCTTTGGTTTTAATAATAATTAAATTATTTTCATGGAAAAAAGTCCATAAAATGAATCTAATCCGACCCTTAGATTATATGTGTCTACTTTTAGCCATCCAATAGGATTTTTCCAATTGTTAGGGTAATTTTATAATCTTATATTTACCCTTAATTACCCAATTTACCTTTAACTATAGTAAATAAAATTTACCGTAGTTACTATTCACAATGCCCAAAAATAAAAATTAGATTATTAACATAATTTGGACCCACTGATTCCAAATATGGAATCCATTTTTCCAAATTCAATACACAAAAGATGCAGAAATTAAATTAAAATTAATCCCGTTGTCGAAAGAAAACGGGTTTTTCTTTAAAACATTGCAAAAGATTGAATTGTTTTAACCTATGAATTCAAGGTAAAATCAATGATAATGACATAAATTATATTAAATGGTAAAAATATATTCTATTTATACTTTAAAACCATTCAATATTATAATTTAACCACATAAGATATTACGATGAAAAAAGTTGTTTTTAATTAAAATATAGCGTGTTTTTACTATTCATTAAAATATGAAAGTTATCGAAAAAATATCAAAACTTTATCTAATGTAAATTTTTATATCCTGATTCAAAATAAGAATTTTATTTTGTCAAATTGAACATATAAACATGTCAAAAACTAGATTTAAAGTGGGTGCACCATCAAAAGGCGGCAAAACTGCATTTTTTGAAAAATACTTATTTTACCCGAAAAAATTATTTTTTTCTTATACCATGTTCTAGAAAATGTGTAAGATGAATAATAATGTTATAAAATTAAAAATTTAGTTAATACTATTCATAACGGCTAGTTCATGACAATATTATAATAACATATCATTGTTTATTAAAACTCGGTATTGCGTACAACACACGCTATCGAGGAAGGTCACGATTGCGTGTAATGCAAGCCAAGTCAGGGTTGCGTGTTGTAAAAGAATCCTTCATTGTTTCGTATAACAGAATCCAACCATATTTCATTTATACATTGAATATATATATATATATATATATATATATATATACTCAATGTTGCGTAGAATAACTATTATCAAAATTGTGTGTAACACGATCCAAGAATAGTGTTGCGTATACTGCAAGCTAATACGGTGTTGCGTATAGCGCAAGGTAATCTTGGTGTAGAATACAACACAAGACATTAATTAAATTAAAAGAATATTTTTCATAAAATCTCGGGGTGTTACATTTATAAATAAAGGTAAGCCACAAGGCTTTTGGAATTAGTTCAACAAGTGAGCGTGAACTATTCCAAGGTTAAGCTAGTGGTTAATATACTTAATTAGATTCCTTTAAGTAGTTAAGGAATATAAAAGTGAATTATGACATTTTCATGTTCATAAAATATAAGATTCTTTGGTCGGTATGTTGAAGAATATCTTGATCAATCAATCATCAATCAATATAATATAGCATTGAGTAATTCCTAAATGCATATTACCTTATCTGCATAATGGCATTGATGTTAATGAGGAGGATCGATGATGGAGTCTTACATGTTAATATTGATCAACAAAATATAGCATGGATAAATTACTAAATGCACATTTTATACATCAAAGTTATGATTTAAGGAGAATCAATGTTGCAACTTAAAGAAACTTCCATTATATTTTATGACATTCATCGTAAATAACGAAGATATCTCATGACCATATGCCAAATATAATGACAAATGGATATCATATGAGATATAGTATGATGGAAATCCATTATGTCATAAGATATGTGTTTGTATTCAAATAGTTTGTTAAGGATATAAACAAACTTGCATCAATAGCAAAACAAAAAGTGCATCGAAAGTAATTATCCTAACAGTTGCTTAGGATATTACATAAATATAACATAGAAAATTGGTAGTCAAGTAATAGACTACATTTCTGTATAAGGGTTAAAATCTATACTTGAGATAGTGGGAGATAGTTTGACTTGGATTTAGTCAATGTTGGATATGCACAAGTAGTTGGAATAGGAACTAGTTTCACAAGCGCATGTGGAACAGGAATGTTCCACAAACACATACTGTGTAGGAATGATAAAACAATGGTGATGTTTTTTTTATTCACCACGGTCTGTGATACATTATTCATTGAGAATATTAATTCCTACAAGTAACCAGTTTATGGTAATAATCTAATATTTTAAATGCCAATTACAATTCAATAATGGATTCCATGTATCACAGTGAAAAAGGGATTGTCATTTTGAATACTATAGTGGGTATTCAAGTGAGATGATACATGGATGGTGAAATCACTGTACCAATAATGTTCGATTGGTTATACTAAGTAATTATGCCTAAATCCATTAGAATTTTACTTATCATAGTTAATTTCTATGCACATTATTGAGCATTGGATGTCATGACCACCAATCATGGAAGGTTTCCATACAACGCAACCAGAAGGGGATGTTCACATCATAGAATTATAATAAAGGTTACAAGTTACTGAAATCCAATTTAGGATTGAAGTAATCAACAAGATCATAGAATATTAATTTGGAATGAATGTTTTACATGTGTCTACTAGAGGTCAGTGGGAGCGCCATAGTTTTCCATGTTAAATATGTTCCGTAACATATGAAAAACAGATATTGGTCTTATAATTAGTTAATACCAAGTTGAAAGTAATTCACCAGTGATTGAAATAATGTATCAACCTAAGTTCTATGGAATAGGGTCTTATGAGGTAGATCTAACAGTTTCTTGGACCTAGTCAATCATATATATAGTGACATAGTATTGAAAAATAAAATTTGGAACAATTTGAGTTAGAATTATTTCCAGTGTCACATGGAATATATCTCTCCATGTTGACATGTTCGAGACATGGGAGGATATTAATGTGGTGAGTTTAATTCCATACGATTTAGAGATGGATCAATCATGTATTCCATGATATGTACAATAATTTAAATTCCAACAATATACTTTATATTAGGAAAATATCAATTATATCCAGGATCACTGCAAGGGAAGCAGTCGGAACTATCTAATTGTACTTCAGACAGTACAAAGGATATATACCTGGTAAGTGGAGAAGAAAAGATACTGGTTTTCAAGGAACATAAACTAGTCTTCCTTAGATCCATGTGATTTAATATCGTAGATAGGCTAAGGTGATGAGATATACAAGCTCATAAATTCTAGTGGTAGCCATACCTAAAAATAGCGAGTGTGAAACTATTTGTTCCAATTCTTGGAATCGCGCCTAGTAAGTAAAGTATTATTATAATATAAATTATGATATTCTTACTAGCCAAGATGTTAAGTTATGACAGTGGAAAAAATTTATATAATCATAGATACCATCTCTTGAGTAGTTTTACTCAAGTAGGTGAGGTCACATATAGTAGATTGGCCATGCGGTGGAAACATGGTAGACCCAATATCTAAATCCATTACTCAGAAGAAACATGATCTTGATCATGTGAGAGATAACAAGGTTGGTTAGCAAGTTGGATCTAGTTCAAGTGGGAGTGTTGTGATAGTGGGTTCCCTAGACCCAACTTGAATAGTAATTTTGATTACCATATCATGTGTACATTTAGATATAAATTATGTATTCTTACTATTATAGTGTAGATATTTTTTCATTCACTATTTAATGGTAATGTCCATAGATTAATTTTCATATAAAAATATTATAGAAGATCTTATTCTATAATGATAACCTTGAGATACTATGGAATTAATCTTAAACCAAGGTCCTATGGTATAGATACATCATACTGACTGGACATAATAGATGTTTGACTATCAAGGGTTGGGGGCTCATAAGCATTGAGTCTTTTTCTCATGAAGTTTGCACTTGGTGATCTCTAGTACTGAGATCATGAGGAAAGACTCACCAATAGGAACACCACATGTTTTGGGTTTCATTGGATGTTTCTATCTATGGACATGTGTATTGGTATCCTGACTTGACATCATTATCAATGTGTACCATTTTATCACATTTTTTGATACAAGGAAAAAACTATGATAATGAAATCATTGTTAGGTAGCTTGTGTTGGGTGAGTCGTTGGTAGTATGACATTAGTTGAATTGTCAAGAAAGTATTTGTCGCTTTCAGGTTAAGGAAGTCATATCTCATTCCTAATTGATCAAGATGGTAGTACCTTCATAAGACCATGGTCATGGAAGTTGAGGTTAAATCTATCCATTTAGATCAAAAAATAATAAAGCGATAAAATGGAGATGACACGGGTGTGTGTCCTACTTTATGATATATTAAAGACAAATAGATTATATTACACAGTGCATATTCATAGGTTGGTAGTCATTGATATGACTATCCTTATCTCCTTAGGGGTCATGATGGGTTGTTATATCTCACCCTTGGTCTATGAATAGTATTCACTGCTATCGAGATAAGGGCCTAGAGGGTCACACACAATAGTGTATTCAAGAATCTGTCGTATTCAGTTGAATAGGTAAATAGGACATAGTGGGCCCCACTACCAGGGTTTGGGTTTTGTCCAAGGATATATGATCACCAATGAGTAAATAAATTAACATTATTTAAGTAAATAATAATTAGAATTGAATTTAATTATTATATGTATTTACAAGTTTTAAAGTAAATACATAGAAGATATTATTTGAATGAATATTAGATTAATATATTCAAGGTTCATTTATTTTTTTTAGAAATTTTGAGCCGAGTTAATGGATCGAGTATTATCACATAATATATTTATTATATTACAAGAAGGCGATAATAATAATAAATGATATTTATGAATCAGTGTAGTAGTCAAAATATCGTTTATATAGTGTGTTAATTATTCAGAGCCCAGAGAGGCAATTCCGAGTAATTACATGACACACTATAAATAGGAGGAGAAGATCTCACCAAGGTTACTATTCATGGAAAGATCTTTGAGATCTTATATCTCCTCTCCCACTTTCTAGAGAGTGAATCTCTCGATCCAAGAGATCAGATCGTGCTCTCTCTCATGCATCGCAAGCAAGGCGATGTGGTGATCATTGGAGAGTCGAAGACATCATCGGATCTTCGCGCTAGCACCTAAAATTCAATTATCAGCATTCTCGTAGTTTATTGAAGCACGTTTGGATGATCTATAGGAATTCAGATTTGGATTCTTTGAGCAGTGATCACCGATGACGAGTAGACATTGAGCACGGTTTTGGATTTTACTAGGTATTTTATAGTTTTAATTTTGTGCTTAAATTTACTCACACATAGATCCTTGGTCTTATATCGGGTAGCATTATTCCAACAATGATGAAGTCATATCAATCATCGGTGGAAAATTTTAAAATCTCACCTTTCAGGGCTTCCACTACACGCTCGGTACCTTCATGTATATATAAATTATATATATACCTTATGTGTATTTATTTATTTATTCTAAAAAATGAATATTTTTGAAACAAATAGGATGGATATGAATCAAAAATGGATGGATATTAATCATATAATAAAGGATTATGGGGATGAAGTTAAAGAGTTCATCAAGTTTTCAATATAATATACATATGACCCTTCTCAAATATTTGTTTTGTCTGTTATGTTGTTTTTTTCAAGATGAATTCATCTAGAAGAGTTGGAAGAACATTTGATTTGTCACGAAATAGATCTAAGCTATAAGTTTTGTACTAAACATAGGGAAAAACTAAATATACATACTGACTTGGATGATACTATGATTTATGGATCATTTGGTATGAATACTTGTGTAAATTATGATAGAGATCATGTAGAAGAAATGAAAATTCCAATTAAAGATGGTATTCATGATTTTATAAACTTGTTTAAGAAGTTAAATAGTTGTGAAAGAGACCATTGTATACTTTTTGCATTAAATATTCAACATTTTCAACTTTATTGAAGTTATATAATTTGAAAGGTGATAGTGGATGGAGAAATGTAGGCTTTACAGAACTACTTGATCTCTTGAATGGTGTACTACTTGAATAAAATGATCTTATTTGTCAAACATATGATGTTAAAATAATTCTATGTCCAATGGGTATGATCTCTAAAAAATTCATGTCTTTATAAATGATTCTATATTGTTTTTTAAGGACCATGAATCACTCAGAAACTCCCTAAGTGTAGTGTGACTCGATACAAGAAAGATGAATCAAGTCCTTAAAAAGTTGTATGATAATTTCCTATCATTACAAATATTAGAAAACTACATGGATGTCAGGAAACCACTAGAAAATCGATTTAACACCCCAAGCTTCCATAGTATGTTTCCCTTTGAATAATACAATAGCTTGTGTTGTACGCAACTTTGAGTTCAAACACACCACAATCAATCAAACTATCCGTTATGAATAGTAATACCCACTTTTTGAAATTTTATAAATTTTATCTTTCAAAATGGACTTCATTTTTTGGATTCTGAATATTGAAATTAGGTTAGGGTGAATTTTTTGTATTTTTCTAAAAACTTTCAATTTTTGATGAATAGTGAAAAACACTGAGTTGCTGTTTAAAACTGACTTTTTATTTAAATAATTATTAATTTTATTTAAATTTATTTTAGGTCAAAATAGATAAAAAAATACCTATATAAGTTCAATTTAATTCATTGGAGTCATTTTATAATAATTTTAGATATATAAAAAATTTATTGAACTCTTTACTGTCTTTTACCCACCTCCTAGGAGCATTTGCAAATTTGCATAAAACATAATTTTACTACTTCTGTGAATTGAATTTCAAAAATCTGAGAGACACGATTGATATCAATAAGTAAAATGTGGTTCAATAAGATGAAAATAATTTTTGGTGAATAGTAACTTTTAACTTTTATTTACCACGGTTAAAAGTAAATAGGGTAATTAAAGGTAAAAATGGTATTATTATTACCCTAACACATGTCCTAATTCTATTGGATAAGTTTAATTCGACCAAAAACAACCTTAGGAATAAAATATGATCCTTTTGGTCCACTTGGATTAGATTAGGACATTTATTATTATTTAATTTAAAGAAGAGTTAAAAGTGTTAAACTAATGTTTTCATAACTAGAATATTTTTAATATATGGTTATACATAAGATAAAATCGACTATAAATATTCATTATAAATAAAAAAATATTTCCTAAATAATGGTATTTTATTTATAATTTTTAGACATTAAATAATTAAATTTATTTATGACACAATGATGATGTAGTAATTACCTTATTAATGAAAGATTAAAATAATTAATGTTAAAAATATCCAAATAAATCTAATTTGATACTTTTGATGAATTACACTAATTTTCTAGATTAATATTACATGTTAGGGTTGATTAAATGATTTTTTTTTGAATTAATCATGTTGTTATGACTTTAACAAAAACAAAATATCAAATAGTGTCAAAATTGACATAAAAGAGTTTTTAAAACAAATATTATATTATTAATTGATATTATATTCTTAAAAATATAAGGTTCGGCCAAAGGACTTATATAAGGTTATATATATCAATAATAAACCACTTGGGGTTCTCTTGGAAGTTTATAGTAAGTTTATTAACCATATAATATAAAAATACAAAGAGACATGGTAAATGTCAAACTATTTAACTAAGAGTTAAATCTAAAAGATAAGGTTAATATGGTGACCTAAACCAGTCTAAAACCTATTTATTGAGAGGATTTAGACCTATCCCTACCTTATACTCTAAATAAATCATTTTTGAGCCATTAGAAACCGAAAATTATTTTATTATAAAATAATATTTCAATCTTAATCTAAGGTGCCCCTCACCCTCTTATAAAAGGGCACTTCTCATTCTCTCAAATTCACAACTCCAAAGCCATTTGGATCAGCCAAAACCTACCCAAATATCCTCTCAACTATCCTAAATTTATCCTAGAGGCCTTTCTTTGTTCATAAAGCCAACCTAAGGAGCCCTTTTGATCAAATCAAAAGGAAGAACCCGAAGACGAGGTAAATATTTCATCAACTCTTTCAAGTTCTTTTCTTCTTCCACTTCCTATTTATTTGTTGTTTCCATTCTAAAATAATAACTCCATTATCTTATATATATATTTTGATGTTATTATAAAAATGGTACAACCATATCCATTATTCTATCCATCATATGAATGAAAAAGTCACTATACGTGCGTACGTACGGCTTACCGTCTCCACGTCGTGGTGTAGTTTGTTATTCAAACACTTCATTATTTGGATGGGTATAATAATGAGTATAACTGATTTAAATAATAAATATAACATGTTAATTATTCTTTATATATGATATACCATCCAATTATATACGATTTCGCCATCAATATAATGATATTGTCACTCGTGCGTACGTACGGATTACCGTCTCCACGAACGCGATGAGATTCATTCCCCATCATAATCATTCCAGAATAATTTTCATTTTATGATTCAAAATAATGTTTATGAACATAATATAATTATTTATATGAATCAAATACATCCTATTCATAACAAACATTGCTTACTTAACCAAGCATATAAAGGAAAACTAATCAGTTAACACCTGAAACGATGATACTACTAAAATATTATTAACAAAGAAATATTAGAAGATCATATATGATATCATATTTATGTATATGGTTCTTTTATAATTTAATAAAAATGATTTAAATATTATACAATAGGATAACTTACCCTCGACCAAGGAAAAGTACAATTTAAGGGTTAATTTCACAATCTCTTTATTATCCGAGGTTATTTTTACGTAAGTATCTACTAGGACCTCTTTATCATCCACATCCGTGT
Organism: Viscum album; assembly: GCA_963277665.1. Lineage (NCBI taxonomy): Eukaryota > Viridiplantae > Streptophyta > Magnoliopsida > Santalales > Viscaceae > Viscum > Viscum album. Next base: position 821,732,563 of record OY728127.1, read on the forward strand.
TTTCTTAAAAATGTATTTCAAAACATTTTTACTATTTACTAGAAAATGGGTTAAGGTCATTTATACCCTTATTTGACCTTATATGTTTTGAAAGGAATATTTCCGTCATTTTCCAAACAAGGTACTTTATAACCTTTTTGATAAAATTAAGGTAAGAATGTTTTTTTAACTTATACAGTGGGTGCGGATATTTCCCACCGTTATAACGTCATCGAAGCTTACCATACAATCTTATAATAATATTTTCAAAATAAATATTTTCTTTTATAATTATATGACTTTTATATGGGTATTCATAAAATATCAAGAATATAATGTCAAGGATTAATTTTAAGTAAAAGGGTATAAAATCACACAACTTTCATGTTTTGATGCAAAATTTAATGCATGTATCTTTACGTTGTAATCTTCCTAAAAATGTATGACATACATTAACTAGAATTTTCTTCTTTTTCAAATCCATATGAAGTGAAGTTATAAACTAGGAGAAGTTTCCAATAATGAATAAGAAAATTTCAATCATATTATGTTAATTGGAGATGTTCTTCCCATTATCATTCTTTGATATAATAGTCAACCTGATGGTTGACTTGGTTAGAGAGACTCAACTATGTGGTATTGTACATTACAGATCGATGTATCCCATTGAATGGTATATAAATATTTTGAAATCACATGTCAGGAATCAAAGTCATACATAAGGTTGTATTGTATAGTGATATATTATTGAAGAAGATATTGAATTCTTTACTGATTACCTATTGGATGTTGATAGCATTGGTCTTTCAAAATCTCATCATAGAGGATGCCCTGTGGGTGAATGGATTTCTAGAAGATATTTTGTTACAATTACCATTATAGATTGAAAGAAAGCTCACCTTTATATTTTATATAATAGTGCATAGGTTTCTCTATATGTTGAATCCCACAAAGTAATTCTTAGACATTTGAATCCATCAAGGGATGAAATGTGGATATCAAATATACATACTAAATAGTTTATAAGATGGTTTCGATATCATATTTATAAGAAGTTATATACAACTATGGATTAAATTATTGAATTAATTTTATGGATAGCTAGAGGACCGAGTCTAAATATATTATTTTACAATGGTTATATGTTATATACAAAGGAACAAGAAAAATGAAGTATAATGAAAAATAGTGGAGTTATAATTATGAAGGAAATGATGCACATATCTGTTCCAAGGATATAAATCCAATTTATGAGAACATGTCATACTCCAGCATCATCAAAAAAATATACAATTTGGATTATACATCATTTCAAGTGTTAAATGTAGGGGTAAAATTATATAATCTAATTATATAAAATATATTTTTCTTTTTTCATTACTTAATTTTTTTGTTTCTTAGGAATCATTGTGTAGAGACCTGGTTTTTTCTTTGTAATACTTTGAAATATTTCCATATATATTTTCAGATCTAGGAATTGAGATGATGTCTGATTCTGAGGTTCGGTGTACCCGAAATTAATTTTATAAAAATATTAAATATATTTTATACTGTGTGTGTGGTTCCTTAAAGAAAAATGGGATAAATCTTAAAAGGAAACTCGAATCATAAATCTGATACCACGGTTAATTTTGGAATGTGTTTTTTACCCTAGGCATGACCTAAAATGGGTTTACATTGGGTGTTCAGACTCTTCCCTCGTTAACGGTACGTTCAGTGAAATAATTAATTATTAAATTCATTCATTCATTCATTTTTATGCAACGAAATATTCTATAAGAATATCACCATGGAAAATCCTCCAGGGTTGGTTTCATAAACCCTAGGAGGATTCTATATCTCCTTCTTCCTTTATCGTTTGCGAATCGCATCCGACGAAGACGAAACTCCAGATCAAAGAAGATCAAGACACAACAAAAAAAATGAATCCTCTCAATCGTTGGTGGGCATGTTATTTGAAAAAAAATTATATAATATCTAGGTAGGAATATTCAATTCATAATTTATTCCCTTTTTATTAAATATTTTGAGTAGATCGATCCTTTTTCTTGGATCTGTGCCAATTGTGGATTGAGCATGTGCTCGTGTATTTAAATCTTAATTGATTTATTTAATGTTCTCTAACCTTGAATGCCTATTCTTGATTTTTGGCCAAGAATGCTTGGAAATAATCAATTAAAACTTTTTTATGGTGCCTTTCTCCCAAATATTCTTTGTGTTTGTCACCAATAGGACCTCGTGGTCCCGGTTCGATATTTCGAGCGGTACCGAGCCTAAATAGAACCCCAGAACTGCGACAAAATCATGTTTAAGGAATGGTTTGATGAAATGATCATAGATCTGGGATGTTTGTGAGTTGTGAATGTTTTTTTTGTGATCATAGAATTAATCAATGGTGTTGGGAGGTTTATAGGTGTTCAAAACGCCCGAAAAAACTTCTTTGGGGCAACAGAGCTGATTTCCAGCGAGTAGTGGCCAAAAACCATGAATCACGACTAGATCCACTCATTTTTGGTATATTTGAGGCAGGATCTATAGATGAATGACCCGATTCAAGGTGCGAATATCAGTTCTATATTTCTATGAAAAATCTAACTACATGTCGTGTACAGTGATAAACACACAGCATGTAGCCTTTTAATGATAGCAGTAAGGTTTTTTGGAAAAGTTAAGGATAATATGGCGTGTATCCCTCCTACATGGCCATGTACCCCTTTCATGATTTGGAAACCCATGTGGTGGATAAAAAGGATGGTAACCCATGTGTAATTACATTTATGTGTACCTGTGTACACAAACACGGGGTCAACTACATGGAAATGAGGTCAACTACACGAACATGGCCAGAAGAACATATCTCGGTCTTGATTGGCCTAGACATGTCATGTAGTCCACGTGCACGGTGTGTACTGACACATGGATAGGGAGTCGTGTACTGGATAGGGGCATGGATAGGTAGTAGACTAGGGCCACATGGCATGTGGATCCCCTCACACATCATATACCCTTTATCCTCTTTTTAGGAAACTTCAATCGTCCGTGTCTCCTTCATTTGAACTTGGATTTTGGATCCTAAGTATCCTATATTAAGTTTTTTTCATGTAGAACATGATCATGACCTCATTTTTAGATTTTGGGATATGATATGGAATATTCTGGGCACAAATCCTAACTAAGCGGTGTTCGATGATGGCAGTGATCAAGAAGGATCACCAGAGACTACCGAGTGGTACCCTCAGCAGGGCTGGGTAGTGGAGTTCCTCTATGAATACCAAGCGGTGCCCTCTAATAGGGTTGGATAGTTGAGTTCCTCAATGACTACTGATTAGTACCCTCTAATAGGGCTGGGTAGTGGAGTTCCTCAATGACTATCGAGAGGTACCCACCAGCAGGGTTGGGAAGTGGAGTTCCTCAACAACTATGGAGCGGTACCCTCTAGAAGGTATGGGTAGTAGAGTTCCTTGAAGACTACTGAGCGGTACCCTTCAGTAGGGTTGGGCAGTGTATTTACTTGATGAATATCAAGCGATACCCTCCAGAAGGGTTAGGAAGTGGAGTTCCTATATTAATATCAAGTGTTTCCTTATAATAGGGTTGGGCAGTGGAGTTCCTTGATAACTATTGATTGGTACCCTCCAGCAGGATTGAGCAACATAGTTTCTCAACGACTATTGAGTGATACCCTCCAGAAGGGTTGGGAAGTGTAGTTCCTTGATGACTATTAGAGTGGTACCCTCCTATTTTACTAGGGAATATATTCCCTGCCTAAAGTTTGTGGCCCCTAGACTATGTGGAATGGTGATGAGGCATGGTATGACTTGAACGGTTACTTCTAGGAAGAAGCGTGAGATGATGAGCATCATTGATGGAATTTTGGAACTGATATAGACTCTTATTCTTGGGTTGAGATATGATATTTATATCCCCTTACTCTCTAATTTGGGATTCTTTGACTAAGAATATATATATATATATATATATATATATATATATATTCTTCTGTATCCAAATCATTGGATTTGGTTACTCTCTTTTAATGAGAGGTGAAGACATTCAGGGTATGTCAGATCCTTTTCGTGTTTATATTACCATGCTTGGATGAGTCTAATATCCTATTATAGTGGTGGAGACTCCATGTATAGTTAATATACTCACTGTGTTGATCCCCTTGTGTTTGGATGAGGTTATTTTTACTCTTGGTTTGGGTTGAGATGTTCTCTTTGATTGTATCTTGCATCTACTATCCTTATTTCTTGTTGCATCTCTTACCGCACCCCCTTCAGCTTTTGGGGAATCCTACTAGGTATATATATACTCACCCATACATGGTATTTTCCTACACATGTCGTGTCTTATGCAAACAATGGACGGGTTAGTGGTGACGTTAGAGGAGCTTAGGGATACCTAGTACTCTAGACTGCGTATGGTGGTTACAGATTGGGATTTAGGAGTTGGTCTCTCTCGGTAGTTTACTTTTCCATTTTTTCATGTTGAGACATATTTTTTTTTTTGGTGTATTTTTTCCATTTACTTTTCAGTTTTCACTATCATACTCTTCTACACCCTAGATATTATGCATGCTTGGTTTACTTTCTAGTTGTGTTGCATATTTTACTCTTTCCCTTTACACTTCTGCATTGATATGGATGTGTGTGTGTGTACATGTACTTATCCAAATGCCTCCCCATATTATAAATTCCTTTGGTGCTGATCACCACCCCCCAGCCTATGGAAGCAGTCTTGGTGTAGTTGCAACTTGATCCCTAGCTTGGGTCTGGTTGTGACAGATTGGTATCAAAGCCATGTTCATTCCTTGGGATGTTGTTCGGACTAGTCCCCTTATAAGGATTTGGTTGTGATTTAGTGAAATATTGTTAAAGTGTCTCAAGTGTGTCTCTCAATCTAGGGAATCCAGTGATGTTGTGGGTGGCCGATGTATCCATTCACCAGGACCTTGACTATCGACTAGTTGACTCGACATACCGAGACATTGGTTGCAGGGATCAATGGTGCATGCATCATATAGGATTTAGTCTTTGACTTTCCTTATTGAGTCATCTCCACATTGTTGTAATATATATATATATATATATATATATTCTCATCTAATTGTGTTATGACTTGATAAATTTCAGGATGTCTCCACAATGATAGCCAACCAGGATACCAGCTCTGAATCGTGACAACAATCTGATGAGCAATGAGACCTCAGTTTAGGGTCCATCCCATGATCCCCTGCTAGGTGGTAAGGTAGTATCGCCTCTACCTATTGATCGGCATATCATCCTAGCAGAACAGGCTGAGGTCATGAACAGGATGAGCATGCTCCATGAGTTCCAGCACTAGATGCTGTGAAGATTCTATGGTGAGCCAGATTCTCAGGTAGTAGAGGAATGGATAGAGTAGTTAATCCATATATTTAGGCTTTTTCATCCCCCGATGGACCAGGTGGTTGCACTGGAATCTAGCCTCTTCCATGGAGTAGTTGGGTACTAGTGGAACCTCATTATGCAGATGCATATGATGAATCGACACTCTCGTGGACTGACTTCCAGCAGTATTTTCATGAGGAGTATTACCCCTCCTTCTTGTGCTTAGTCCTAATCCAGGAGATTCTGGAGCTGCAGTAGGGATTAAGATGGATGATTATGCAGTGAGGTTAATAGATATCACATGGTACTCCCTTGACATGATCCATGATGGATACTTCCATGAATGGAAGTTTAAGCAGGTACTCCACAAAGATATTTGTGCCAGCAAAGTGCCCTTGTGAATTCCCACATATATCGAGGTGTTGGAGTGGGAACTGGTGACATAGATATTTCTTCCATAATAATTCCATACAGCTGGGTCTAACAGTGGGAATCCCAGAGCTGAGTCACCTATGGTAGCTAGTAAGCACTAGTCAGCAGAATCTCGGCACAGAAAACCCTTTTGTGAGTAGACTTAGGGGCATGGTCATATAGTATAGAGACAATGCATAGAACCATGGAATCCCAGAGAGGGATAGTGTTTGTCTTGTAATGTGAAAGGTCACATGGTGTGTTACTGCCCAACCAGATGTGCTAAGGAGCACAGGCAGATAGCTGATGGACCACCACGGTAGAGACAACACCATGATCAGGGATCTCCTAAGTGAGGAAAGGTTGGTCCCTAGGTAGATAGAGCTAGAAGAGGAGAATGAGGATCTATGGGTGGTGGAAGATGGTATGAGATCCTTCCACCACCACTGCCAGGTAGCCCATGTTAGGCTCAGGGAGCTAGAAATCAGGGCCACAAATAGATGTAGGCTTTGTAGGTTTATGATCCCGAAGCACATGATATGATTGTAGGTACGGTCTATGTTTATTATACTCTTGCTTCAGTATTAGTATACATAGGTTCCAATCATTCCTTTATCTCTATACTCCTAGTGTGAGAGTTGGAGCTCCCATTTGAGGTGTTATCCCATCATTTTCACCTTAATGTTCCTACAGGGAATTCTTTTTTTGTATCTTTTACCTACCAGTAGTGTGAGCTATCGCTTAGTAGAGAGAGGTTCACATGGGACCTTCTGGTCCGCACGATGGAACCCTATGATGTCATCTTGGGTATGGATTATCTTTCTATGATCCGATACCAGATTGACTATCACCATAGACTATTCAGACGTCTATGCACTAATGGGATGAGATTCACCTTTATGGGTGAGAGAGATCTCATGGTGGGATAAGTGGGGTCTATGAGTATGAGGTTTTATTCCATCACCCATCAGTTGGTGAGTATATCCCCTGGTGTAGTAGGATCTTTAGGAATTTGGATTCCTTCAGTTGTGGAGGATTACATGGATGTCTTCCCCAAAGATGTTCCAGGATGACCTTTGCAGTGGGAGATGGATTTTTTTTTAGACTTACATCCCTCTAGAACTCTGATATATTTTGTGGCATATTGTATGGCCCCTATCGAGATTTTGGAGCTATGGTTGTATTTGGAGGACCTTTGAGAGAAGGTTTTCATCAGGTCCACTGTATCCCCCTGGGCAGCTCCGGTGTTGTTCATGAAAAAGGAGGATGGGAGCTTGCGGCTTTTTATAGAATATCGTCACCTAAACTAGATCACTATAAAGAACAAGTACCCCATGCCAAGTATTGAAGACCCCTTTGTCTAGTTGCGACGCATGAGATGGTTCTCAAAGATTGATCTCAGGTCTGGCTACCACCAACTGAGGGTTCGCAAGGCTGATATTCCAAAGTTGGTATTCTGATGTTTCTATGGACACTATGAGTTTCTATTAATACCCTTTGGTGTAATGAATTCCCCCTCTGTGTTTATGGCTTTGATGAACCAGGTTTTCCAACCGTACATGGAAAAGTTTATTATTGTCTTCATCAACGACATACTCGTCTACTCTACATCAGAGGAGGGGCATGCAAAGCACTTGAGGATGGTCCTATATTTAGTTCAGGATCACTATATTTATGGGACACTACTATAAAATAAGTTTATAGCCATGGTTTGTAACCATGGCTATAGAACCCAAAACTATAGCTATAGAAAAACCCCTATAGCCACGGTTTGAACTATGGAAATGGGACTAGTATCGCAGTTTGGAACTATGGCAGTAGCTTCAGCCACATAGACCTATTTCCATGGTTTGAAACCATGGAAATAGTCTTCAGATTCCATAAAAAAACACCATTCCGCAGCTTCATATCCTCCACAGAAGCTACCATAAAATAACATACAAGTTCCTGGATAAGTGGACACAAAACAGTCTTATAGAACATAAAAAAATAAGGCCATACCTAGATAATACCAAAAAAATGAATATTAACCAATGTCATTTTATCTATATAATAAACCATCACTCTCTAAAACTTAAAAGTAATAAAAAAAACATAATCCATACCTGAACAAAAACTAATCCACTGATAATAATGACAGGTAAAGGGAAAGAATGTGTTAGTCCATACCTTGGTGGGTAGAATCTCGGACCATTTTCTGCTTTGGTGTGGGTGGGGGAAAGATCATACGGAAGAGTCGTCTTGTGAGTATTGCTCCTGCGAATGAAAATATCCATTACACATACAGCTACTCCCATGTGTCGTTCCACTACTTCACATATTCCCATCCAAAGTTAGTGGTAGGATTCATGGAAGGTCCTGTATAACTAGATCCTAAATTAACAAATGTTACATTTGACATGGAAAGAAGAGACATATTGATCATCTGGCTGTGAGGGTGAGGATAACAAATATCACCACAAAAAATATAAAACAGTGACTGGGAAATAAAAAAACAGTGAAGAAAGTAATAAATGAACACCATAATTTACATTGTTCAGTCAAATTGATAAATGTGCATGGGATAGGGGCATCAGGGTTCCACTATAACTACAGACAAGTAAACAAGGGAAAATTATAAGTCCAAACAAGAGAATACCAAAGACCATGCAACAACCCTAACCTATTATAAAATAAAATTATAAGTACAGTTCCAAGTACTAATTACCAAGAACATGGATCAAAGCCTCCAACATCGTGAGTAGCTAAATCTAATGACTATTTATGTTCAGGTTCACAATCTATAAGAAAATTAGATCATCTGTCATTCCTCCAATTCTCTAGGATCAATCTCTTATTGACCATCACCTCAAAATCTAGCCAAGGGATAGTAGGCTGGGACTCATGGCTAGTGAAGATGGGCAGCGAACAATAGTAGCAGATCCAAGGGAAAACCTCACAAAATAGAAAATGCAAGTGAGGAGAAAAGGCAATCGTAGGATTGAAATTTATCAATGGGTAGGACTAAAACTAGGAAGTGAATGAAATGACCAGTAGCATGGGCTAAATAAAAAATCCAAAAATGTATTTTCACCATTGCACTACCTTCACATAGAAATAGGTTCATATATTTAATTATTTGTACATATACAGAAATATTCTATATGCATATTTTATATGCACTTATTTATGTATGCACTTATTTTCTATATGCAGTAAATGTGTAATGTTATTGATTATAGTGAAAATATAGCACATATATATGGTGGTATTATATGATTATACATACTGTTTCCTGCATTTATTTTTACTACAAAAGGTCATATAAGATATTAAGTCAAGTAATAATTTTGTAACATTATGTAATTATGTATGAATTGAATGGAATCAATTTGATATTAAATTTGATTACATAATAATATAACTTGTGTATTAAAATATATTTTTATAATTATAAAACTATGAAAGATAAGATAAAATTAATTAAAATCATATCATACAGGAAACATATTTCATTGAAAATTGATTTCATAGTAGGGGAATTGATAGTTATATTAATAGTAATGAGAATAATGATTGATTACTATATAAATATAAGAGGTTAACATTAATTAATGAATTCATAGTAGAATAATGGATACTGAATTGTTGTAAATACCATAAAATATGTTAAAAAATCTATTCTGAATCATATATTACATATTGTAGAAAGAGTTTTTCCATGAAGGTTTAATTTTCTTTAAAAAAAACATTTCAACTATAGAAAAAAAAATAGGGAGAAAAATTTGTAAAATAAAAAATATATGATGAATTCTAAAAATGTAATCTAACTCTAAAATTTAGATCATATATTGTTGCATATGAGGCCAATGCTAATGCATTATAAGTTCCATACATGATTAACCTATGAGACTGTTGATAACATGAAAGTGTAAATTGTGTGTGTGAAGTATAATATTAATAATAATGCACATACCTATATGTACAACATTTTTCTTTTTCAACATTGTTAATTTCCATTGTAATGCATCAATGACATCTTTGGAGGTATATTATGCTATCAAAATTATGATATTTATACTTGTTAACATATAATGTATGAGAAAAAAATAAATATATGAAATTGAATATAAATATAAATATAAATAAACATACCTATAAATAGGAATCTCAAAAAATAGTTTCATTAGAATGTTATATACTCCTTAGTATATGAAACTATATCCAATTCTATAGTGGTTGGTAAGCTTGATTAGACAAAAAGACAAGTAATATAATTGTGGTTGTTAATGATTTTAAATATCAAGTTTAAATTTAAATATAATATATAACATGATATATATTCCAACTATATTATTTGGAAAATTTCATAAACTTGTATACGTGAAAAATTTTCATGACCCAATGAAAAACAACTCAAATGCCATTTACAAACTAAAAAAATGCCCAGACCTAATCATAAATGATTATTTTCACTATATCTATACATTAACAATCCATTGAACTGCATTTATTTTTGGAACAATGGTAAATTATTGAGTATTCACAGGTATCAAGTTTGATTGGAAAAGGCTTCATCCTTGATAAAAAAGAAGGGCTAAATCTTAAAAAAAAATCAACATAATGTTTAGCTAACTTCAAACTGAACCAATCAAAAAATTCCAAACACACCAATTAGGTAATATATTGCATGGAAATCATTCATGCATCCATGTGTTATAGTATTTTATCAATAATAAAGGACTTTATGTAAATAAATACAGTGAACTTCCCTTAGTGCATCATTTCCAAATGACACCTAGGAGAGATGCCAAAAATACACGTATCCATGAGACCTATTATGATGATAAATCCCACTTAAAAATATAGTAGTATAGAAAGAAAAGGCATTGATTTCCCTCACATCATGCATCCTGATGGATAGGTTATTTATTAGTAGTTTTTAAGATTTGTGTGCATAAGTTTTTAAAGTTACATGTAAGTATCAAAATAGAATGGAATTGCCTTAGAAAAATACTAACTTTTAAAAAACAATTAGTATCTTGCATGTGGACATAGAGGGGAAAATATGAAGATTGATTTTTTTTAAAGACTCAAATTATAAAATACATAAAAAATTATACCTAAACCCCCCATTTTCACATTTTATTTTCAATATAAAGGTGTATAATTTTCCTCTGAAAATAAAATAAAAAATACTGAATCAAATTACATAAAAGTGCATAGGATTGATAAAATAAATAAAATAAATAATTCAAACAAACTGAACACCTATTAATTGATGATAAGGATTTTTAACCACCTAAAGTGATAAGAGAATTGACAGCTGAATAAGTTGTTACGAGATGGGGAAACTGAAAATAATGAATTAAACATTAGTCATAAATAAAAAATTAACTTAAAATAAAAATGAATGATCAATAAGATAAAATAACCATTTCAAAATGGAAAATTTATATTTTCTCAATAGTAAAGTTTCCTGCACATAGTAGTATGTGATAATTAAACAATGATCATAAAAAAAATATGAACTATAAGAAAAATATGACTTTCCTATCTAGGACCTCTCCTATATCTACCATTTGTATCCTACATTTTTTTTAAACACGATTGGAATCAATGTTGAGACAATAATGGTGAATTCCCCGAGATAAAAAATAGTATCTTATCCTATCCAAATTTAGAGAAATATTATTACAAGAAAATACAAAAGAAATAAGCATCATAACTTCTAGTATTTCTAACATAAGAGGAGATAATGAAAAATTATTTTATTATAGATTATGTAAGAAGTTGAACACTTGTTTTCACAAAAGGAAGACATGCATTAAGGAAGAATGGGAAATTATCCACTTGGATGTTTCTAATATCCCATCATCTCAAATTTCACAATAAAAAAATTAATCATGGATAAATAATTATATATATTTTAATCAATGTCCATAAAATTTGTAGTTTTAAATAACAAAATAATAAAGTTTCTACAATTTCATAATTCATACTAAATTTATAGAATTAGGTAGGAGTACCATGCATGGTTAATAGCAGTGTGTAAGCAAAGAATTGGTTGTTTCAATGAAAACTATGGTGAAGTAAAAAATCCAATAATAGAAAATGATAAGCACGTGACATGAGCAATGCCTTCATCATTTGACACGTAATTACATGTCATGCTTGATCAACTCAATCAATAATTAACATATAATAACACATAAATCATATGAGGAACAACTTATTAGACCTCGTAGTGATGTTATCCAAGTACGATGAATAGAAATCCATGCATTCTTGTGCTAAATAGCCTTTCACAATAGAGTCTTTGGGATGTTATTTATTTATCAGATAAGATTTCAATGTAAAAATCTTTATTTATATTGGATACATCTAATGACTCAAAATAGGACCAACAAAAAGAACTTATATGGGAATATGCATAGTCATATGTAACATACATGTGAAAAGTGATGGTGGGAAAATTTTCTCCAAGTTATGAAAAATAATCAGTGCATCTCTCTATAATTTATGAACAAAACTTTTTCTCAGTACTTTGTCACAAAGGTCTCGATAAAACTAATATAACTTAATCACAAAAACTCTAACATTGTGTGAAATTAAATGTCGAATGGAAATGGTAATCAAATAATGTAACAAGACATTGTAATCATGGGTTTTAAGAGATTTTAGTTTCACATATTATGTATTCACCCTTTTCAAAATGTTACTTGAATAACCATCTAGAAACTTCAAACTTTACAAGACTAGAAGAAATTATTTTTCTCCCCATTTTTCATCGAATAATAGTAAAAAGGGACTTTCCACTTATTTTGACCAATTAACTCAGGATGAAGTCTTTCTCTTATACCCCAATCCATCAAATCATGATGTGACCACAAATCATCTTTTGTTTTTCCTTTGACATTTAAAAGAGTAGAAAGAAACATCTCAGAAATGTTTTTCTCAATATGAATTACATATAAATAATAACACAATAAATTTGATGATCAATATGGAAACTCAAAGAATATACTTTTCTTTGTCCAATTTCTATTGGAATTAGAATTATCATGATTTCATTTTATGATATTTGATTGAATTTTTTCAAAAACATAATTCAAACCATTAAGTTCTTTAACAATATCATCCCTAAAAATTCATTAGGGTGTTTCATCTATCTCTACAGTATTATCAAACTGTCTCCGGTTTTCCCTGTATAGATGATCCATCGGTAGAAATCACTGATGCCCTATGAAACTAAAAGTTCTTTGAAACTTTAATCTCTATGAATGTGTATTTTTCAGAAAAATAGGGTAATATAATTTCTCTTGTGTACTCCAACCAGACATCATTTCGTAAGTAGGGAAATCATTTATTTTCCATAATAAAGATACATGTAACATAAAGTTCTTCTTCCTGAATGCATCATACGCTTGTTCACCTACAACCCAAAGGTCCTTTAACTCATATATTAATGGATAAAAGTATATGTCAATATCATTTTCAGGATAACTATGTCAATATATCAATATATTCATGATAGTAAATGGATTCTTCATACACATCCATGAAGGAAGGTTATAAATGTGAATGAAAATAGGTTAAGTATTGTGTACAGTATGCATTTGGAAAAATGGGTTGAAACCGTCACAGGATAATCCCAATCTAACATTTCATGGGTCATCTGTAAAATCAAGATATAACCTATCAAATTTATTTTAATCTAACTCGTCTATAGGATACATTATTTCATTATTAACTTTTTTTTCTTTCATCTTCATGCCATCTCATATTCCTTGCCATTTTTTCTAACATAAAAAGTTTTTGAAGTATGGGAATTAAAGGGAAGTGTCCCATCACTTTATATGGTATATGATATTGAGTTCCTTATTTATTAGTCTTCTACCTTGAAATACCATAATGTTTTTACAAACTCAAATCTGTATTTTCCTTCCAGAACAGATAACAATCTTTGGGGAAATAATGAATCTTAGTAGATGAAAATATAAATTTTTTAACCAACTTTGATGCCATGTAATCATTTTCTAGAATACATGCATCATCAGGTATTAAATCCTTAAAAATGTAAGGATATAGTCAAATGCATTAATACTAAATCCATACATAGATTTCTCATGATATAATCATATTAAAAACTCAAGTTTACTCATTTTTTCACATGCCTGATTTACTAGGGTATTCGCATCTTCCATCATCTTTCTAACACTCTCAACATCATTATTTAGATCAATAGATGAAAACAATGTTTCAGTATTCATTTTTTCTTTCACTATTCAACATGAGGAGCTATATTCAAAAACAAATGGAAACCAATCAAAAATAAAAAAATTCATACCAATCCTTTCAAATGAATCAATCTCATTCTTCACTTGATATTTTTCTCCATTGTAATACCACACATGATATTTTTTTTGGAAACCATGTTTAGTGATATGGTTGTAACGTCCCGGGTCCGGGTGCCACTTTACGGGTGCCCCGAGCCCGGTTCGCCATGTGACCTCAAGCGCATTTCCCTAAATGCCAGAGGCTTCCGACTAGCAGCGAGGGCCCAGGTCTGATAGTGGGGAAACTATAACCTCATTTGTTAAAGTGTAGCGCAGCGGAATAAAATAAAAAGCATACAAAAATAACGGAAGTAATAAACCATACATATTTAATATAAACAACTGTAGTAAAAGATAACCAACCAGTTATATAGATATGATAAAACATGCCTCAAGTTCTAAGAAAATAGCCAAAACATGTTACATAGCATTACAACACAATACAGAGTACAACAAGTCAAAACAAAACAGCTGGTAGCATCGCGAGCCTAAGCCCGGTCCCATGCTACCCTACTCCTCAGCAGCAATCAAGTACATGTATAGGGACCCTTTCCCTTATCCACACCTGCAGAAACGTAATCTTTTTGGGTTCGAAGACATAACCCCAAACAGGGTGTGAGAAATAATTCCCAATAGGCACCCACCAAAGGCCCGTGTCCAACTGTGTGAAAGGTATGCAACAAAAGTGTGCAGTAGTAAAAGCAATAACTAAAAATTACTCAAAAAGTAACTGACTACCAGTTATATTGCCATTTTATTATTAAATTTATCCATTTAATATAAGAAATCACCACAGTGAATTTCTAAGTAAACAGTCAGTGTCCTTAGACACGCAAACCCTTACCCTCAGGTAATCAGAATCCAACCCATGGGTACTTTCCCTCAGGCGTAATGGATATTTCCCTCATGCATACAAAGTGTCGCCCTCAGGCACAGAATTCACTGCCCTCAAGAATACGAAAGGTTTCCCTCAGGCGAAAAAGAACGTTTCCCTCAAGCTAATCCAGTCATGCCCTCAAGCTATAGTAAAACCCCGCCCTCAGGCATAAGTAACCGGGCCGAGACCAACATGTAAATAAAAAATTCACATACAATTCCTCTCAAGTAAATTTAACAAACATTATTACAACGGCATACCCTCGGGTATCCTGGAAAAATGACTAAACAGAGGAACGCACCCCCGGGGTGGTCCTGGATCCAAACAGCGATCCCAAACAGAAGTTTATTATCACATTTAATCACCTATACATTTCTAGGTAGTTAAAATAGCCACGGACTCAGCCACACGACACCCAAACATGGGTTCGTAGCACAAAAATACACATAAACGCACAACAGTTGGAAATTAAACACCAAGCCACCTACCTTAAATGCCCCTGATCAGTATAATCGAACGTTGTTTCCAGAAACTCCCAAGAACGACATAGATCTGACGTAGAAGAAAACCCGTTAAAACACAAATAACTTCCCTTGGAGGAAGAATTGGTAATAACTATACAAGGAGAAGGAAGGGCTTACACGTTCGATTCCAACGTGATCGACGGAAGTGGGATTGGATTCCCGGTGCTCGATCGATTGATCCACAAAGATTTGGTCGTCCTCTCCCAAGCTCCCATCCGGTTCTAAGCCAATCCTGTAAACAGGGTTGGCTACTGCCCATTTTAAGTGAAAAAAACAAAGTACACGGCATGTACTTTTGACTACACAGCGTGTACTTCCTTCATTTAACTGTTCCTTTGGCGGCACCGCCAAACTATTCATCTGTCGACATGAGTACACGGCATGTATTCCTGACTACACGGCGTGTACTATCGCGCAGCTGGAGTCTACTTCCACCGCCTTACTAATTGCATTCCGACTAACTACACGGCGTGTAAATACCCACTACACAGTGTGTAGTCAGTTTTTACACCCTTCGTGGCCGACATGGCTACACACCCTGTGTACTTATCCCACACGGCCAAAAGTACACAGCGTGTGGAATAGTACATGGCATGTAGTTCCAAATTTTAGGATTTTCCCCATTTTCATTATTTTCACAAAAACACTTAAGGAAAAGAGAAAGGAAGAAACCCATACCTCAAAAATAAGAACTGGGTTCTTATAAACTTCCCCCCTTAAAGAAATTCGTCCCCAAATTGCCCTTCCAAGGGTGGCGAAGATAAAGATCAGAACAGCTCTGGCCACTGAGCACGTACGTTGGTCTCTCGCTCTTAGGTTTCATCCTGCACTCGACCATGCTACCATAGCACCCATACGAGAGGAACTGACCAGACTCATAGAACCTTCGTGCTCCTATCAACAATAAGAATTGGATTCTCCTCAAAGGACCCATCGATCTGCAGCTCAAACTCCTCAGGATGAAAAACATGAGATGGGTCTGAATGATAAAGGCGCAACTGAGATACATGGAAGAAGTTGTGGATGGCTCGGTACCTCTGTGGTAACTGCAACCGATAGTCAATCGGCCCGACTCTCTCCAGAATCTCAAATGGCCCCACATACCTTAGTGAAAGTTTACCCTGTCTCCTGATCTGCCTGTGTCCCAACCTCGGTGAAACATGCAAGAAAACCTGATCCCTGACCATGAACTCCAAAGGTCGTCTACGGCAATCAGCATAATATTTCTGACGAGACTGTGCGGTAGCCATCCGCTTCCGAATCAACTGGACCTGCTCAGAAGTCTCATGCACGAGACGTGGTCCTAGTAAAGCTGCCTCACCTACCTCTAACCAGCACAAAGGTGATCGGCAAGGCCTACCATACAAAGCCTTGTATGGTGCCATCTCGATAGTTGCCTGAAAACTATTATTGTAGGCAAACTCAACTAGGGGTATATGCTTCTCCCAAGATGCCCCAAAGTCTAGGATGCATGCACGCAGCATTTCCTCAAGCACCTTTATCATACGCTCTGACTGGCCATCAGTCTGAGGGTGGTAAGTTGTGCTCAGAATCACCTGTGTACCCAGTTCCCTCTGAAAACTCTTCCAGAAATGAGATGTAAAATGGGAGTCCCTATCTGAAATGATAGAATGATGGACCCCATGAAGACGTATGATCTCTCGGATATACAACTTCTCGAGATCATCAACTCCAAAGGTCTCCTTGATTGGAAAAAAGTGATCTACCTTCGTGAGTCTGTCCACAACAACCCACACGGCATCATTGCCTCAAGGTGACCTTGGCAATCCAGTCACGAAATCCATCGTGACATCATCCCATTTCTACTTCGGGATGGGTAACTATTGTAACAGTCCGGCTGGCCTCTGATGCTCCGCCTTCACCTGCTAACAAGTTGAACATCTCGTAACAAAACCAGCTACTTCTCTCTTCATACCCAGCCACCAATATTGACGTCTCAAGTCACGGTACATCTTGGTAACCCCGGGATAAACTTCCCAAGCTGAAGCATGAAACTCCCACATCATCTCCTTGGGTATATCCCCTGGAACCCATACTCATCCATGGAAACGCAGTAGCTCATCATCGCCTATCGTCCACCCAGGAGGAGGGTCCTCACTGGCCACCTCCTACCATAGAACAGGCCTTCTGAATCAGATAGTTGTCTCATCCTCACTCTATCCAGGAGGGTAGAGGTCACAGCTAAAGAAGAAAGATGGGTTTTCCCCTAACTATTATGCACCTCCAAATGCATCTCAGAGAACAAAGCCATAAGCTGCCACTCACCATTGGCCTCTTGCACCGCCTGTATCTGAGTCCTCCTACTCAGTGCATCAGCTACGGCATTACCTTTAAAAGGTTTATAGACAAGCTCAAAATAGAAAGACTATAGGTATTCGACACACCTTCGTTGTCTCAGATTTAAGTCACGCTGAGTAAAGATATACTTGAAACTTTTGTGGTTGGTGAAAAACACAAAATTCTCTCCCAAGAGATAATTTCTCCAACAGCGCAACGCATGAACAACTACAGCCAAATTGAGGTCATGCATCGGGTAATTCCTCTCATGTGGCCTCAACTGCTGATACCCGTACGCAACAACTCGATCTCCCTGCATCAACACTGCTCCCATCCCAATACCTGATGCATCACAGTAAACTGTATAGCTCTTCCCTTGCTCTGGAAGTATCAGGACTGGTGTTGGTGTCAACCTTCCTTTCAGGTCCTGAAAGGTTGTCTCGCAAGCTTCCGACCAATCGAACTTCACACCCTTCTTAGTCAGACCCGTCAACAGTTCTGCTAAGCGGGAGAAGTCTTGGATGAAACTTCTGTAGTAACCAGCCATCCCCAAGAAACTCTGTATCTCAAACACGTTCTTGGGATGCTCCCAGGAAACTACTGCTCTCACCTTCTCTAGGTCTACTACAACTCCTTCCTCTGAGATGATATGACCCAGGAAGTGAATCTGGTCCATCCAAAAGTGGTACTTTGAGAGCTTAGCATATAGATTATGCTCCCTCAGTATACTCAATTCGATCTCAAGATGGGTGGCATGGTCGTGTCGAGTGTGAGAGTACACTAAGATGTCATCCACGAATACTACCACAAAAGAATCCAGATAAGGATGGAACACACGATTCATCAGAGCCATGAAAATTTCTGGTACGTTTGTGAGTCCAAATGGCATAACCAAGTACTCGTACAT
This sequence comes from Viscum album, assembly GCA_963277665.1. NCBI lineage: Eukaryota > Viridiplantae > Streptophyta > Magnoliopsida > Santalales > Viscaceae > Viscum > Viscum album. The sequence continues at coordinate 821,751,249 of OY728127.1, forward strand.
ACCATATCTGCTCCGAAAAGATGTAAGCAGTATATCCAATGGTCTCACGCACAGCTGATGATATCCTGATCTCAGGTCAATCTTCGCGAACACTCATGCTCCATGAAGTTGATCAAAAAGTTCATAAATCCTTGGAAAGGGATATCGGTTCTTGACCATCAACTGGTTCAGCTTCCAATAATCCACACATAGTCTGAGGGTATCATCCGCCTTCTTCACAAAGAGTACCGGCGAACCCCAAGGAGAAGTACTAGTTCTGATGAAACCCTTTGCCTGTAACTCCTCTAACTGCCTCTTGAGCTCCTGCAACTCTGGTGTAGCCATCCTATAGGGAGGAATGGACACCGGTGCTTCCCATGGCACAAGCTCAATAGAGAAATACACCTCTCGCTCCGGAGGTAGACCTGAAAAGTCTCCCGGGAAGACATCCCTGAAACGATCAACCACTGGAGGGAAATCTGTCTGACAAGTCCCCTAATCATCCAGATATAAACTCGCAATCTAGGCTGTGACTCCACCTCACCCATGATGCTCTGGTCTAGCTCAACTCGCCTGAACATCCCATTTGCCCTTAAATAGAAACTCTCTGCCCTCTGGTATCGTGAAACGCACCCTGTGACGATATCAGTCTACAAAGGATCAAAAGGGAACCAGCCAGTCCATCCTGAGAATGACATCATAGCTCGTCATATCTAAGATATAGAGGCCCCATAGAAAGTGACACCCACCAACCTCAAGGGGGCACTCCTTGCACTGACGCACGCATGTCGTTCTAGTTCCCAATGGAGTGTCAAGCATCTTAACAGCAGAAGAAGAAGAAACACAGAGCCCAAGGATCTCCACAATGGGCACAGATATGAAACTATGTGTAGCACTTGTATCGAAAAGTACAGAAGATAAAACAGAAGCTACTAGAATAGTACCTCTGACTGTAGAAGGTTCAGGATCCTGCTCCTGCTGGGTCTGTTGCACTGCATATGCTTGCCCAGTGTCGCGGCCCTACGACACAGCCTGACTACCCTGAGTTGTCCCGTCCTACTGCCTCTGAGATCCTGGTGTCTGGCTACCACGGCCACAACCACCATCTCTGCCTGCACACCCTGACGTATTCTAGTTTCCTGACTGGTAAGAAGCCATTGGTCCTGCTCCCGTACGCGGAGTCTGCACAGAACCCCTCACACTAGCCACTGGTGGAAATGCCCTGCAAAATTGGTGTAGATGACCCATCTTTCCACAAGCACGGCACTCCATTGGATCACGTGGACATTGCGGTCTCTTGTGCCCTTATTTACCACACTGGTAGCAAAAGACCGGGCCACTTGAAGAAACTACTTGACCAGTACTGTCACCGTGAGAGAAACTCATCTGTCGCTTCCTCTTCCCGGTAGACATAGTACTAGAAGCCGGTGTAGAACCGCCCTGGCCCACACCACTAGCTTCCCGAAGGTTCCTTTCTGTAATCAGTGTTTGATTTACAATAGCATGTACTGAAGGCAACCTGAAAACGTTCACCAGCGCTCGGATGTCATAACGAATACCATCCTCAAAACTTCTGGCGCTCAACGTCTCATCACCCACCAGAACGGATGCAAAACGCTGAAGCTCGGTGAAACGAGCAGAATAATCCATCACTGACATAGCGCCCCTGCTGCAGATTCATGAACTCTCGATCTCTATCTTCCCTCAGAGTCTCTGGAAAGAAGAAGTCATAGAAGACTGCCTGAAAATCTTCCCACGCCATGTCCATGTGATGCTCTGACTGGGTGGTAACATCCCACCACCTCTTGGCAGAATCATGCAGCATATAAGTCGCGAACTTGACCCTCCACTAGGGGTGTAATTTCGGCCCGGCCCAGCCCGGATAGGGTCGGGCCTACCATGCAAAGAGTCGGGCCGCTGACCACTATTCGGGCCGAGCCGGGCCGCTGACCACTATTCGGGCCGGGTCGGGCCGCTGACCACTATTCGGGCCGGGCCGGTCCGCTGACCACTATTCAGGTCGGGCCGGGCCGCTGACCACTATTCGGGTCGGGCCGGACCGGCCCGAACAACCCCATGAGGCGGCCCGAGCCCGGCCTCGGGCTGGCCCAAACCATCGGGTCAGGCCGGGCTTTTTCGGGCCGGGCTGGGCTTTTACAAGTCGGGCCGCGGTGGGCTTTTATTATTTTCAAAATAATTCTCTTAATTTTTTTTATTTAAACATTTTTACAACATTAATTTAAAATGTTTCTTTACATTTATTTTTAAATGCATGTTTTTTTTAAAAACGTTTATTTTATTTTTTATTAACATTTTACAGTGGGTGGATATGTTTTTTGTCTAAATATATATATATATATATATATATATATATATATATATATATTATTTGCAAATTGTAAAAAAATAATGAGGGGTGCGCAGCTGCCGTGGGTGAGTTTAAAGCCTTATTATTTAAACGTTTTTCTAACATTTATTTAAAATATTTATTACATTTATTTATTTTTAACTTATTTATAATTTTTAAGTGTTTGATAGTATTTTTTATTTAAACATTTTTATTTAAACCGTTTTTTTAACATCTGTTTAAAATGTTTTTTTACATTTATTTTTAAATGATTAATTTAAAACATTTTTGAATTTTTTTAAACGTGTGCTTTTTACAAGTATTTTTTTAAAACATTTAACTTTTTTTCACATTTTAATGTAAAAAGTATTTTTTAAGTGTTTGTTTTAAAAAAATTAATTTAAATGTTTTTTTTTAAACTTTTTAAACATTTTTATTTAAACCATTTTTTAACACTTGTTTAAAAGGTTTTTTTTACATTTATTTTTAGACGTTTAGTTTAAAAAGTTTTTTTGAACGCATATTTTTTACATGTATTTTTTTAAAACATTTTACAGTGGGTGAATATGTTATTTTTTTCTAAATAGATTTATACATGTCTATGAATTTATATATATTATGTACAAATTAAAAAATAATAATGAGTTATTGGGGGGGTGCATAGTAGTGAGTGGTGAGTTTAAAGTGTTGTTATTTAGATGTTTTTTATCATTTATTTAAAACATTTTTTTTACATTTATTTTTTTAACTTATTCATGAAAAGTATTTTTTAGCGTTTGTTTAATTTAAAACATTTTTTTAAACGTTTTTTAATTTTTTTGCAGGGCAGGCCCGACCCGGCCCTGTCTGAAAGTTTTATCATATTTTAAAAAAAATAATGAGGTTGGGGGTGTATGAATATCATTTAGTGAGTAGTTATTTTTTGTTAATATATAATAAGTTATTATATATATATATATAATATGAGAAAATTGTAAAAAAAATAATTAGGGGTTTGGGGGTGCGCTGGAGTGGGCGGGTTAATTTTTTTTCTAAATAAATTTATATATAATATATGGAAGTTGCAACATATTTAAGAAAATTAATGAGGTTGGGGGACGAGCACGAACATCATTAGGTGAGTGTGTTATTTTTTTGTTAATATAAAATAAGTTATTATATAATATTAAATCATTGACACACACACACATATATTATTAATGGATTTTTAAAAGCCACACTTAATTGATATATATTATTAACACCTTTATATATAATATTAATGGTTTTGTTTATATATATATATTGGGGGTGTGCGCGAACATCATTGGGTGAGTTAATTTTTTTTTCTAAATAGATTTATATATGTATAGTATATATAATTTATGCATGTTGCAACATACTTAAAAAAAATTAATGAAGTTGAGGGACTTGCACGAACATCATTAGGCGAATGTCTTATTTTTTTATTAATATACAAAAAGTTACTATATATATATAATATTAAATCATTGATATATATATATAAATTTGTTTATATATATATATTATATTAAATCATATACATATACATATACATACATACATATATGTATATATATTATTAATGGATTTTTAAAAACCACACTTAATTGATGTATATTATTAATGGCTTTGTTTATATATATACACTATTATATTAAATCGTTGATATATATATATATATATTATATCTTATACATATACATATACATACATATATATATATATATATTATTAATGGATTTTTAAAAACCATACTTATTTTTTTATTAATATACAAAAAGTTATTATATATATATAATATTAAATCATTGATATATATATATTTATTAATAGCTTTGTTTTTATATATATATTATATTAAATCATATACATATACATATACATATATATATATATATATATTATTAATGGATTTTTAAAAACCACACTTAATTGATATATATTATTAATGGCTTTGTTTATATATATACACTATTATATATATATACTAATATATATATAATTATATATCGTTGTATATATATATTTATACACACATTATAATTATATATAATAATAATTATATGTATATATATAATATCATTTTTTGTTAATATATAATGATATATGCACATATAGATAGAAATATATACACACACACACACATATATATAGATACATATATAGATAAATATAAATGTATAAAGATACATGTATATATAGATATATAGGTAGATATATATATAGATGTATGTATATATGTATGTATATATACAGATATATAAAGAGATATATGTATATATATATATATATGTATGTATATATATATATGTATGTATATATATATATATAGATAGATAGATATAGAGATATATATACATATAGATATATATAAATATAGATATATATATATATATATATATGTATATATAGATATATGTATATATAGATATATGTATATAGAGATATATGTATATAGAGATATATATCTACATATATTTGTGTGTGTATATATATGTGTGTGTGTATATATATATATAGACCTGTGATTAATTTACAGGCGCAGCCTTGGGAGCTCGAGGTAGGGGGATCAAATCCCCCTACTTGCAGTTCCCCTGTTATATTTTTTACAGCAGGCGGGCCAGTGGGTCGGGCTTTTTCATGCCAGCCCGGCCTGGCCCGCGGGCCTGCCAGGAAAGGCCCAGGCCCGACTCGCTGAACCTGCGGCCTGAGCCCGGCCTGGCCCGATACGGGCTTTGTCGGGCCGGGCCGCTCGGGCTTTCGGGTCGAGCCGCCGGGCCAAAATTACACCCTTACCCTCCACCCTGGAGGTGTCTCAAGATGCTCGAAGATAGTCTGTATAGACCCCAGCCAAGACTCCGCAGCCTGTGGTCCGACATCCCCTGAGAACGTAGGCGGATGCTGCTGCTGGAAGATACGAGTCAGCTCAGCCATAGATGTGTCAGCCGGTGGTGCTCCCTGAAAGGTCTGCATGAACTGCATAAAGCCTTCACGGAACTGCGCCTCTACGCCTGTATCCGGTATAACTGCTGGCGCCGTATCTGGCTCTGCTGGAGGATCCACTGGTAGCCCATGACCCACCATCTCTGGAGTATAATCGTCGCCGCTCTCCTAGCGAACAACGCGTGGAGGTGTCAAAAGATGCTCGAAGATAGTCTGTATAGACCCCAGCCAAGACTCTGCAGCCTGTGGTCCAACATTCCCTGAGAACGTAGGCGGATACTGCTGCTGGAAGATACGAGTCAGCTCAGCCATAGATGTGTCAGCTGGCGGTGCTCCCTGAAAGGTCTGCATGAACTGCATAAAGCCTTCACGGAACTGCGCATCTGTGCCTGTATCCGGTATAACGGATGGCGCCGCATCTGGCTCTGCTGGAGGATCCACTGGTAGCCCATGGCCCACCATCTCTGGAGTATAATCGTCGCCGCTCTCCTGGCGAACAACGCGTGGTCGTCTTGGCAGCATAACTCTACAAGGTCAAACGCACACCTTAGATCAAGATTATCAAAGACTGGAAATGAAGGGACCAAAAAGGGGGGAACAGGAAGAAAAAGGCATTCAAGATTTGCAAAACAAGACTACACAGCGTGTATACTGACTACACGGCATGTACCTGACTTCTATTCCCCTGCCTGTTTCCTTCTACATGGTTAAGCCACACGACTCCCATTTGAACTAAACTACACGGCATGTATATCATCTACACGGCGCTCATGGTGTAATTTTCCAACTACCCGTGTCGTTTGTGACACGGCCGACTACTCGGCTTGATACTACATGGTGTGTTACACCTGCACACGGCGTGTACACCACTCCGTCTTCCCAGCCACACGGCTATCTCCGCACGGTCTTCCCTCGGACGAGACTTCACGGCGTGTCCCACAGGTACACGACGTGTACTAGACGAGTTCCGCCAACCCGTGTTGTTAGTTACACAGCCGGATACACGGATCACACTACACGGCGTGTTCTATCTCCACACGGCGTGTACACGAAAGGATTACCCCGACCCGTGTTTTTAGTTACACGGTCGGGTCCCTAGGTCACACTACACGGCGTGTTATTCATTGGCACGGTGTGTTCAAGAAAATATTACACCGGCCCGTGTTTTTTAGTTACACAACCGGGTCTCCGGGTCAACACTACACGGCGTGTGCATCAGGTACACGGCGTGTTTTACCCCAGACTTTCCCTACCCCATGTCCCCGCCCACACGGTCTATGACACAGAAAGAGACTACACGGCGTGTACTTAGGGTACACGGCGTGTACTTAAAAAGTTTTACTTTCTTCCCGAACAGAATAACATACACGGCGTGTTCAAAGAACCACACGGTGTGTATACTGGTTTTTTCGGACAGTATGCCTCAGAAACTTATCTGGAACCTAGAAAATACCGAAAACAATGCCTAAGTGCCAAATTCCGATCCGTGAGGTCCCATACTCCCCGCAAATCAAAGTTTGGAATCTTATCTATGTTATAATAAAATAAACAGTCAATGATTCACCAAATTCCGGTAAATGGAGACCCATACTCCCCAAAAACCAAATTTTGGTGTTCATTCTAATAACCGGCTCACACAAAAATACCCTATCACATAGCAGGTATTTATCAAAGCAGTTATCACAACAGCATGCTTTTCTAGCACAACAACTATCACAACAACATGCAATTTCTAATGCACCTATATGGCATGGAAACTATGCATGGCATGTGATTCCTAGCATGTGCCTAAATGATGCATGAGATGGAATACCCTCATCTCATCGGGTTGCAATGAAATAGAACCCATGGATAAAATATAATAGCATAATCACAAGTGCGTCACCCAACGATGAAAATCAAATCAACTGTAAAATTTGAAAAATCAGACATATTGAAAAAATACGAGGTAGACTGGATTTTCCCTGTACACGGGTTAGCTACGCCCGAGCACAACTTATTACCAACTACCGTTCTCGTCCTATCCCTGACTACGGCTCCAAATAGTAAGTCAAAGAAAAGAAACACCTCTGATACCACTTTGTAACGTCCCGGGTCTGGGTGCCCCGAGCCCGGTTCGCCACGTGACCTCAAGCGCATTTCCCCAAATGCCAGAGGCTGCCGACTAGCAGCGAGGGCCCAGGTCTGATAGTGGGAAAACTATTCCCTCATTTGTCAAAGTGTAGCACAGCGGAATAAAATAAAAAGCATACAAAAACAGCGGAAGCAATAAACCATACATATTTAATATAAACAACTGCAATAAAAGATAACCAACCAGTTATATAGATATGATGCAACATGTCTCAAGTTCTAAGAAAACAGCCAGAACATGTTACATAGCAGTACAACACAATACAGAGTACAACAAGGCAAAACAAAACAGCCGGTAGCATCACGAGCCTAAGCCCGGTCCCATGCTCCTCTACTCCTCAACAGCAATCAAGTACCTGTATAGGGACCCTTTCCCTTATCCACACCTGTAGAAACGTAATCTGTTTGGAGCTGAAGACATAACCCCAAACAGGGTGTGAGAAATAATTCCCAGTAGGCACCCACCAAAGGCTTGTGTCCAATTGTGTGAAAGGTATGCAACAAAAGTGTGCAGTAGTAAAAGAAATAACTAAGAAGTACTCAAAAATTAACTAACTACCATTTATATTTCCATTTTATTATTCAATTTATCCATTTAATATAAGAAATCACTACAGTGAATTTCTAAGTAAATAATCAGTGTCCTCAGACACGCAAACCCTTACCCTCAGGTAATCAGAATCCAACCCGCAGGTACTTGCCCTCAGGCGTAACGGATATTTCCCTCAGGCGTACGAAGTGTCTCCCTCAGGCACAGAAGTCACTGCCCTCAGGCATACAAAAGGTTGCCCTCAGGCGAAAAAGAACGTTTCCCTCAGGCTAATCAAGTCATACCCTCAGGCTATAATAAAACCCCGCCCTCAGGCATAAGTAACCGGGCCGAGCCCAACATGTAAATAATCAATTCACATACAATTCCTCTCAAGGCAATTTAACAAAAATTATTACAACGGCATACCCTCGGGTATCCTGTCCAAATGGCTAAACAGATGAACGCACCCCCGGGGTGGTCCTAGATCCAAACAGCGATCCCAAATAGCAGTCTATTATCACATTTAATCACCTATACATTTATAGGTAGTTTAAATAGCCACAGCCTCAGCCACATGATGTCACGACCCATCCTCGGGGCCCGTGCCGTGACTACCCCAAGCCCGCCTTCCATAGGTCAGGGGCTAGAGACTAGCACCAAAGGCGTAAATCCCAATAACTGGGAAGGCATTGACTTTATAAAAGTAAACAAAACACCACAGAGTACAAGCAGAAGTAATACACTAAGTAAAAAAGAAGTGTTGAAAAGTAAATGGGCTAGAATATAAACCCAACCAAAAGTACAGCTACAACTGAACGAAAGTACAACAGAAAAGACAAGCAGATGGAAGAATAGAAGCATCTTCTAGGTCGTCCACCTCGGATCCTACCTGAAGGGTAGGTACAGATAGTGCAGCTCCTGGATCGTCCACCACGGATCCTACCTGAATGGTAGGTACAGATAGCCTCCACAACGCTCTCGCCCGTCAACCTCCTCCGAGTATCGTCTCGTCGTGAAGTCCACCTCCGGATACTGACTCGTCGTGTGGTCCACCTCTGTGTACCGTCCAGTCCTCGAACACTCTGCCTCTGTCGGCGATGCCCGTCGTCTGCAACCAACACAACGAGGTGCGGGCATATCCCATGCAGGGGTGAGTAGACGATGCTCAGTAGGGACCCCGAGACCCTCAAGCTCTCACTAAATCCAACAAGGATAACCACAAAGAAGGATCTCAACAGATAACCCTTACTTAGGTATAAGCTCATACTTATACCTAAGTTATCAAGTAACCCATCTCAATCATGAGGAAACACAAAGGTTATGAAATCAACGAATAACCACTACCTAGGTATATTCCCATACATATACCTAAGTTATCAAGTGACCCATCTCAATCATGAGGTAAACACAAAGGTCATAGACTCAACTCAAAACAGGATTTTCATTATCGAAACTGTAACTGCTGAAGAGCCCCGTCTCTGATGAGTACAGTGATCCTGTCACGACTCCGAGGTACTGCTCACTAACCTAAGACTGCTGAAATACTCCTCCTGTCGAGTATCACGGGTCTGCCACCTCACAAAGTAGTGCTCCTCCGCCATGGGTCTTCCACCTCACACAGTAGTGCTCCCCCTCATAGCCTACAGAGGTACTCCTCTTGTCGAGTACCGCGGGTCTGCTGCCTGCTACCAGGCGCTCTGTCTGCCGTGGGTCTGCACCCAAACACAGTAGTGCTCCGTCCACTGGGCTAGTCGACTCACTCCAAGTCGATTCAGTCAAGAAGTTGTCAGGTCTCAGTCAGCTACACGGTCTCCGTACTCTGCACGCTCGTCCCCGGGAGGGTCCGCTCCACAAGCTACAGGTCGATACTCCAAGTATCAAAAATTCACATGAAGAAGTATCTCAAAGCACCGCCTCGTCATAGGGGTCTCAATGGAACAGACGGCGCGTCAATCGAACGCTCGGTCTGTGAGTTATTAGCTTTTTCGTCCCAGGGGCCCGATTGGTTTCGTGTGCGAACCAACCCGGACGTTTCTCAACTGTACCCCGAACTCTCATAGGGTATAATCATAGGGACCGTTTCTCAACGTGATCACCAACGTTGCTGACGGTTCTTCAAACGGACGTCCAGTCTGAAAGTTATCAGCTTTTTCGTTCCTGGGGCCCGGTTGGATTTTGGGTACAATCCAACCCGGCCATACTCCAACTGCGTCCAAACCTCAGGCGAAGTATTCCAAAAGTTTCGTCTCATCAAGAGTAATCCAACAAAGTCGACGACAAGTCAATCGGACGTTCGGAGCTCAAGTTATAAGTATTTCTGCTCCGAGGGCCCGGTTGGTTTCAGGTTCGAACCAACCCGGCTGTACACAAAGTTCCCCGAAACCTTGAGTGTAATATACTGAAACGACCATCTCTATCCAAGGATCTCATTGCAACTGACGGTGCATCAATCGGAGGTACGTAGCCTAATATATGGGCAAAATACTGAAAACAGTCCGAATGGGGGGTCTGGGCCCGGTCCGGCCCGGCACTACCCCCCCGGGTCGGCCCGACCCGGGTCCGGGTCTGGCCCATCAGGGCGCGGCCCGGACCGCCTCAGCGGGTGTCGCGCACTGAGCGAACGCGGGGGGGGGGGGGGGGGGGGTGCGCTGCCCCCGCCCCGTGGTACCGGCCTCTGGGCAGCCGGCCGGTGCCGGCAGGGTCTTCCGCGGACCACCGGACGCGCTCCAATGGTCCGTTTTGTCTGCGATCCTCCCAGGACCTTCTCTTCACTGCGAAGTCTTCAAAACGCCTATGCGGACCGTTCCGTCATTGCCCGTCGATCCGCACATCAAATAAACAAACTGCGGCCTCTTCGTGGTTTTCTGGTGCGGCGCGACGGTGCCACGCCTCTTCGCCCGTTCTTCTTTGTTTCTGCGCGGTGCGATGGCACCGCGTCACTTTCGTTCGAGCCGCAATGAGTATGACAACAAGGGGGGAGGAGGGTCGGCCGTGTTTGTGCGGTCCGACCTCCTCCCGTTATAATGATAGCAAGCGGCCAACAATTATCAACGAAGTTCGTTAAATAAAACTTGAGCGAAGATTAAACCCCTACCTCGAAATTGACGTCGCACGTCGTTGAGTCGCGAAAGTCGAACGTCGTGGTAGTCGGGTGTCGCGGAAGAATGGTATCAATTCCGTCGACATCGGAAGAAGAAGAAGAACGTTGTTGTTGGCGATGATCACCGCGGTCGGTGACTTCTCCCTTGACGCGGAGGAAGAGAAGAGTTGTCATTCGTTCTTCGTCGAGAACGTTCTATGTTGAAGGGAAGGTGTTCTTCATCGAAGAAGAACTGTTATTCGTTGAAGATGCGTTGTTATTCATCGGAGGGAAGTTCTCTTCTTCTTCACACCAAAGTTCTCCCAAAAACTCCAAGACGTTGTTAAAGTTTTCTCACACACCAAAAGCTCTAACACAAAATAATATCCCATGATATTATTTTTATTCACACCTCAAAGATTTTAAAATTCAAACCAAACCACATAATTAATTAAATGAAGAGGCTCATCTCATTAATTAAGGCATGTTGGGATGAATTAATGGTGGAAGGAAAAGGTGAAGGGTTATACAAACTTAAAGGAGGAGGAGATTAAAGCGGAGTTGGCACATTAAGTGCAAGGGAGTTTAAGGGAGTTATAAGAAGTTCAAGGGGTTATGGTCTTGTGTGGGCCCCACCACACTAAACTCTCCCAAGGGAGGTTAGGTGGGTGTGGGCCTCACCTCCCACATATTCACACATGGGAAGTTGGGTGGTTGTGGACCCCACCAACAACTTCCCATGGTAGATTTTAACTTCCTTGAATATCAAAAATAAAATTGTTCACAATTTTATTTATTTATTCCTTAAACCCCAAAATTTAACTTCTTCTCCCAAGAAAACGCACCTACGGTAAAAGTAATCTTAAGAAAATATCGGCGCTGCGAGTTCATTGGTGCCCTTGGATTTCAATTCCGAGCACCAGTTAAAAAGATAGAAAATCACACTTGTTCGTTAACTGAACGTACCCGAGCCAAACTTCAGAAATTGATTCCGGACACACCGGGCCTCAGAATCAGGTGTCGTCAAGAACCGCATACTCATAAAATTCCAAAGAAATTAAGAAAAAAAATTCCTTGAAATTTTTGGGTCTTTACATTACTCCCATCTCAGGGCTTTACGTCCCCGTAAAGCTTTAACGCAAACTAGGGATACAAAAGTGGTACTGAGCACGCATCTGAGCCTTTCGCTCTCATGTTCTCTCCTGGAGGTTCTCGAGCTACCAGTGAAAGCACACCTGAGGAATCAATCGTTCAGGTAGGACCCACTCCTATCGATCCTCGATCTCCACTGGAACCTTCATGCATGTCGCCCTGTCATCGACGTCCAACTCCATGAGGTCGATGATGTGTGAAGGGTCATGCACGTATCTCCTTAGCTGAGGTACGGGGATGATATTATGCACCCGATGCAACTGAGGTGGAAAGGTAAAGCGGTAAACTACCTCGCCTACCCTGCTGAGAACCCAGAAAGGTCCGTTGAACCTCGTAGATAACTTGCCGCCTTGGCCACATCTCCGTAAACCTCGTCGATGTGAGACCCGTATAAGGACGTGATCGTCATCCTTGAACTCTAGAGGTCTCCCTTTCCTGATTAGAACTGAAACTCAAAACTCCTGCTGCCACGTGGGTGAGGTTGACCGACTCAAGAGTGATCGACCGCACCCTCCTGTGCATGAGTTTTTCCTGTGCTGCATGGGGTTTCCTTTTCACCTACCAAGGAAAACTCATCCCAACGTTGTAGATAAACCACAACCTTTTTGCCTAATACAGTCAATTTGTGTATGAATTGTGGATCCAATCCATACTCAGACCAACATCGTAAGGCCTCGACGCTGCCACCAAGAGATTTCAACCAAAACTCTCACCTCGAGGGTCAGACCACACTGTCGGCCTAAGTGTGATTATCGAGTCTCCTCCCAAAGGTATCTCCAGACGTGAGGGTCAAGTCTATGGCTTACCGGGAACTCTAGGTCTGGGACAAGATTCGTGGAAGGAATGATCCGTATCAAAGTCTACTGTTACGGAAGCTAGTAATGGACACAGACTGTCCCTTGAATCATTATTAGAGTCATTGGGTCACACTTCTTGACCACATGCAGCTACTCTCTTCCCCTTCCCTCCAGCTCCCTGAGCCTGGCGGGGACTACAAAGGTGGGTGATTGTAACATGTCGAAAAGTACACCACCCCATGCTGCTCTCTTAGCTCTGCTTCCATGTCTGCTACTCTGCAGATTTATTTGTCCTTAATATTTCTTCTTCTTGAAACATTTTACACGCCCAAGTCTCCGAGACTGGCGCCAGTTTCCAGCTTTCCCACTGCTAACCTTTACTGACTGCATCCATTCATCCAAAGAATTATCAACTAAAAAGGTTCTTTCTAGCACCCTAGCATAAGTAGGAATGCATAGAGAAAAGGTGCTGGATCGGATGTCTGAGCCCTGAAGCACCAATCGCATCGCATTCATAGAGTACCGAGAATGGTTTGGTACGCCCCGATGAATTCTTAGCTACCAACAAGTCATCCTGCCGAAGCTATATAAGCTCTGAAAAACTCTCAGCCACATCCTCAAGCCAGTCCTCAGCTGCCTGTGAGTTGGGATCACCTCGGAACTTGAGGGTATCTGATGTTGGAACACATGTAAGGCAGTAATTCTACATGTGTCACATACCGCTATCGCCGGTTGTAACTGCTGACCAACAGGTAGTGATGTATAGCCGGCACACTACCCAAAGGCACTATCTCAGGCATCGGTCCATGTACCGAAGCCTCATCACTATGAGGACCATCCTAATGGTCACTCGCTAGAAAACACTAGTAGCCAAGTCCACCATCCACTCTACTGATGTCTCAACTAGGCGGAAAACTCTAGAAATCGCCTCCAGCCAGTCCTCTGCTGTCTGGGAATCTGCATCGCCTCGTAACCTCGGAGGCCTCTACTGCTGGAACTCGTGCATCGCGCTCTGTCAGCGTGCACCGTTTTCTAGTATGGAGAGTGTAATCTGCTGCCCAACAGGTGGTGGTGCTGCTGGTACGCCACCCGAGGGTGCCAACATAGTAAAAATGGCCCCACACTGGAGCCTCGTTGCTCGGTAGGCCGTCATCAAGTACTATCTTGGAACTCCAACTGACTGTCTGCGTGGAGACATCCTGAACAGATGTGACACGGTCAAACGATTTATACCTGGTGAGCTGACCTGGTTTGATATGACTTTAAAACTCTTGGAAACACACACGCAATCAGTGTTTTTCGTGCACAAAGTCGGAAATCAGTAGTCAGGGTCCTGGTGTACGGATACGTCGGTCGTCGCACCAACACTGGACTCCCTGAACAGAAGACCACACTCGATACCCTTAACACTATTGCTTCACAGAAAGGGAATATCAGAGTTATAAGTTCTGCGGTAGAACCGACTCCTCTGATACCAATTTTTTACGACCCATCCTCAGGGCCCGTTCCGTGACTACCCCAAGTCTGCCTTCCATAGGCCAGGGGCTGGCGACTAGCACTAAAGGCATAAATCCCGATAACTGGGAAGGAATTTCCTTTATAAAAGTAAACAAAACACCACAGAGTACAAGCGGAAGTAATACACTAAGTACAAAAGAAGTGCTGAAAAGTAAATGGGCCAGAATACAAACCCAACCGAAAGTACAGCTACAACTGAACGAAATTACAACAGAAAATACAAGTAGCTAGAAGAATAGAAGCAGCTCCTAGGTCATCCACCTCGGATCCTACCTGAAGGGTAGGTACAGATAGCGCAGCTCCTGGATCGTCCACCACGGATCCTACCTGAAGGGTAGGTACAGATAGCCTCCACAACACTCTCTCCCGTCAACCTCCTTCGAGTATCGTATCATCATGAAGTCCACCTCCGAATAATGACTCGTCGTGAGGTCCACCTCTGGGTACCGTCCAGTCCTCGAACACTCGGCCTCTGTCAGCGCTGCCCGTCGTCTGCAACCAACACAACGAGGTGTGGGCATAGCCCGTGTAGGGGTGAGTAGACGATACTCAGTAGGGACCCCGAGACCCTCAAGGTCACACTAAATCCAACAAGGATAACCACAAATAATGATCTCAACAGATAACCCTTACTCAGGTATAAGCCCATACTTATACCTAAGTTATCAAGTAACCCATCTCAATCATGAGGAAACACAAAGGTTATGAAATCAACGGATAACCACTACCTAGTTATATGCCCATACATATACCTAAGTTATCAAGTGACCCATCTCAATCATGAGGTAAACACAAAGGTCATAGACTCAACTCAAACTAGGATTTTCATTATCGAAACCGTAACTGCTGAAGAGCCTCGTCTCTGATGAGTATAGTGATCCTGTCACGACTTCGAGGTACTAATCACTAACCTAAGATTGCTGAGATACTCCTCCTGTCGAGTATCGCGGGTCTTCCACCTCACAAAGTAGTGCTCCTACGCCATGGGTCTGCCACCTCACACAATAGTGCTCCCCCTCATAGCCTACAGAGGTACTCCTCCTGTCGAGTACCGCGGGTCTGCTTCCTGCTACTAAGCGCTCCGTCTGCCGTGGTTTTTCACCCAAACACATTAGTGCTCAGTCCACTGGGCTAGTCGACTCACTCCAAGTCGAGTCGGTCAAGCAGTCGTCAGGTCTCATCCAGCTACACGGTCTCCGTACTCCGCACGCTCGTCTCCAGGAGGGTCCGCTCCACGAGCTACAGGTCTATAATCCAAGTATCAAAAATTCCCACGAATAAGTATCTCAAGGGACCGCCTCGTCATAGGGCTCTCAACGCAACAGACGGCGCATCAATCGGATGTCCGGTCTGTGAGTTATTAGCCTTTTCGTCCTAGGGGGGCCGGTTGGTTTCGCGTGCGAACCAACCCAGACGTTTCTCAACTATACCACGAACTCTCATAGTTTATACTCATAGGGACCGTTTCTCAACATGATCACCAACGCTGCTGACAGTTCGTCAAACGGACGTCCGGTCTGAAAGTTATCAGCTTTTCCGTTCCAGGGGCCCGATTGGATTTCAGGTACAATCCAACCCAGCCATACTCCAACTGCATCAAAACCTCAGTCGAATTATGCCAAAAGTTCCATCTCATCAATAGGAATCCAACAAAGTTGACGACACGTCAATCAGACGTCCGGAACTCAAGTTATAAGTGTTTCCACTCCGATGGCCCGGTTGGTTTCGGGTTCGAACCAACCCGGATGTACTCAAAGTTCTCTGAAACCTTGAGTGTAATATACCTAAACGAACGTATCTATCCAAGGATCGCATCACAACTTACGGCGCGTTGATCGGAGGTACATAGCCCAAGATATGGGCAAAAGACTGAAAACAGTCCGAATGGGGGGTCTGGGCCCGGCCCGGTCCAACCCCACCCCCCCACCCCCCCGGGTCGGCCCGAACCGGTTCCGGTTCCGGAAAATCAGGGTGAGGCCCGGCCCGGCCCAGCGCGGCCCAAACCATCAGGCGTGGCCCGGCCCGGTGTGGCCGGTCCAGCTCAGCGGGTGCCGCGTGCTGAGCGAACGCGGGGGGGGGGGGGGGGGGGGGGGGGTGCGCTGCCCCCACCCCTTGGTACCGGATGCGGCGTTGGCCACCGCGTCTCCTCGAGATCCCGCGTGGCCGCGGGATCTGGTCATCCCGCCACCGCCGCGGTGACTCCTACCGGCGGTGGGCCGGGGCGTAGCCACCTCCGGGCGGCCGGCCAGTGCCGGCAGGGTCTTCCGCGGACCACCGGACACGCTCCGGTGGTCCGTTTTGTCTGTCGTCTTTGCCAGCGGTCCTCATGGGACCTTCTCTTCACTGCAAAGTATTCAAAACACCTTTTCGGCCCGTTCCGTCATCGCTCGTCGATCCGCACGTCAAATAAACAAATTGCGGCCTCTTTGTGGTCTTCCGGCGCGGCGCGACGGTGCCGCGGCTTTGTTTGGCCTCCACGGCGCCGTGTGACGGCGCCGCGCTTCTTCACCCGTTATTTTTTGTTTTCGCGCGGTGCGATGGCACCGCGTCACTTTCGTTCGAGTCGCAATGAGTATGACAGCAAGGGGGGAGGAGGGTCGGCCGTGTTTGTGCAGTTCGACCTCCTCCCATTATAATGATAGCAAGCGGCCAACAATTATCAACGAAGTTCGTTAAATAAAACTTGAGCTAAGATTAAACCCCTACCTCAAAATTGACATCGCACATCGTCGAGTTGCGAAAGTCGAACGTCACGATAGTCAGGTGTTGCGGAAGAACGATATCGATTCCGTCGATGTCGGAAGAAGAAGAAGAATGTTGTTGTTGGCGATGATCACCGCGGTCGACGACTTCTCCCTTGACGCGGAGGAAGAGAAGAGTTGTTGTCCGTTCTTCGTCGAGAACGTTCTATGTTGAATGGAAGGTGTTCTTCATCGAAGAAGAACCGTTATTCTTTGAAGATGCGTCGTTATTCGTCGGAGGGAAGTTCTCTTCTTCTTCACACCAAAGTTCTCCCAAAAACTTCAGGACGTTGTTAAAGTTTTCTCACACACCAGAAGCTCTAACACAAAATAATATCCCATGATATTATTTTTATTCACACCTGAAAGATTTTAAAATTAAAACCAAACCACATAATTAATTAAATGAAGAGGCTCATCTCATTAATTAAGGCATGTTGGGATGAATTAATGGTAGAAGGAAAAGGTGAAGGGTTATACAAACTTAAAGGAGGAGGAGATTAAAGAGGAGTTGGCACATTAAGTGCAAGGGAGTTTAAGGTAGTTATAAGAAGTTCAAGGGGTTATGGTATCATGTGGGCCCCACCACACTAAACTCTCCCATGGGAGGTTAGGTGGGTGTGGGCCCCACCTCCCACATATTCACACATGGGAAGTTGGGTGGTTGTAGACCCCACCAACAACTTCCCATGGTAGATTTTAACTTCCTTGAATATCAAAAATAAAATTGTTCACAATTTTATTTATTTCTTCCTTAAACCCCAAAATTTAACTTCTTCTCCCAAGCAAACGCACCTACAGTAAAAGTCCTCTTAAGAAAATATCAGCGCTGCGAGTTCATCGGTGCCCTTAGATTTCAATTCTGAGCACCAGTTAAAAAGATAGAAAAACCCGCTCGTTTGTTCACCGAACGTACCTGAGCCAAACTTCGGAAATTGATTCCGGGCACACCGGGCCTCGGAATCAGGTGCCGTTAGGAACCACATACTCGTAAAATTCCAAAGAAATTAAGAAAAAAAATTCCTTGAAATTTCTGGGTCTTTACACATGACACCCAAACATGGGTTCGTAGCACAAAAATACACACAAACGCACAACAGTTGGAAATTAAACACCAAGCCACCTACCTTAAGTTCCCCTGATCAGTATACTCGAACTTTGTTTCTAGAAACGCCCAAGAACGACGTAGATCTGACATAGAATAAAACTCGTTCAAACTCAAATAACTTCCCTTAAAGGAAGAATTGGCAAGAACTACGCAAGGAGAAGGAATGGCTTACCCATGCGGTTCCAACATGATCGACGGAAGTGGGATCGGATTCCCAGTGCTCGATCGGTTGATCTACAAAGATTCAGTCATCCTCTCCCGAGCTCCCATCTAGTTCTAAGACAATCCTGTGAATAGGGTTGGCTACTGCCCATTTTAAGCGAAAAAAACAAAGTACACGGCATATACTTTTGACTACATGGCATGTACTTCCTTTATTTAACTATTCCTTTGGTAGCACCGCCAAACTGTTCATCCGTCGACATGAGTACACGGTGTGTATTCCTGACTACACGGCGTGTACTGTCGCGCAGCTGGCGGCTACTTCCATTGCCTTACTAATTGCCTTCCGACTGACTACACGATGTGTAAATACCCACTACACGGCGTGTAGTCGATTTTTACACCCTTCGTGGCCGACATGTCTACACACCCTTTGTACTTATCCCACACGGCCAAAAGTACACGACATGTGGAATAGTACACGACGTGTAGTTCCAAATTTTAGGATTTTCCCCATTTTCCTTATTTTCACAAAAACACTTAAGGAAAAGAGAAAGGAAGAAACTTGTACCTCAAAAATAAGAACCGGGTTCTTACAATGGTAACTCACTTCCTTATGATTTAACCATGGTCATACATCACAATCAAAACATGGGCATCGAATAAATCTTCCATCTGAATCATTATTGAATGAAAAGTCCAAAAAATATCATAACTCCTTTTGAAACTCATCAGTGATTTGATCAACGTTGTACATACAACTTCGGTCCATCCTAATAAAAATAAAAATACATTAAATAAATAATCTATAAAATCACTTAACGTGACATGTATTGTTTCTTAAGATAAAAACTAATACCTGTTTTTTTTCTTATTTGTTGTTGTGGTTATTTTTTGTTGTGATTTTTTTTCTTATATGCATCACTTTTTTTGTGATTATTATTTATAGACAACTTTTTTTTCAATATTAGTCGATCTTTATTTCTACACCCAGCATTTCTCACATAGAGTTAGAGTTTATTAATTTATGGATCCTTTCCATATAAAAATTGATACAATTCTTCTCACAATAAAATTAACTTTCACTTCTATGGGTTAGTGATCATGAAGTTTGTTGTATATAGTGTTGAACATCACCTAGATAAAGGTTTAATGAAGATAAATATTATTTTGATTTATGTATATAATTAAAATTATAGTGATGTTCATTGAATCACTATAAATTGGGTAATTAAATATTAAAAAATACTTTGTATGTAAGGTTGATAGAGGTTTGGAAATATCTATTTTATTTATAAAGTGATTTTAAGTATTTTTGTGATTTTTTAAGTACCTAGATATTCATTGAAAATAGTTTAAGAGGTTATTACTAGTATTTTATTATGTATTGATTCATACATAAGATAAATTAACTCACACAAAGATATATAAGTTTTTGTAAATCTTATGTATGGTTTTATACTTTTGGAAAATGTGATATTTTAGAAGAATAATATATTCTGAGGAAAATTACATTCAATGATATATGAACTGATCTTAATTATTTCATATACCAAAAATGAGATCAACTGATAAAGGTTGTATTTGATATGATCAATATGAATGATCAAGTAGACCTCCTGATGTTTTAAGTAGTGCCTCAGCTTCTGTACCTTGAAGACTAATGCAAGGAAAAAAATTGATATCAAAATATCTAGTCTCAATATCAAACACTATCCTTACATGATATTAGAGACTATTCTACTTACTTGCATCATTATTATTTGTAAAAATATCATTGACTTATCACTCTTTGGTTTCCATATATAAAATTATTGGCTTACATTATGTGGGTTCCATCAATACCTATGAGATCGGGATTTATTTTTTAAGATAATTAAAGTCCCTTCGACAATATATGTCCCAAGGAAAGGTGGATCCCATCTTTTTAATCTTTTTTAATGGTAAGAAATTACCCATGAGGTTATCTAAACATCATATGTTATAAGTATGATGTCCCAAATTCCCTCTCATCTCATTAAGTTTTTGTAGAGGTTTCCTATCAAAGATTGCCTTGGAGTTTTCATAGTTGACTTTGATGTCAATATGATACACCAAAAAATTAATGAAATTCCTATATATTCCCTCTCATCTCATTGATTTTTTATGTGTACTATAATGAAATTGGGAATAGTTATGAAGAGTGCTGGTATAGACTAACCAAGCATAATACATATGGTGATGAGAGGAAAATACCATAACAAAGGTTGAAGAAAAGAAGGAAATGATATAAGTCTACTTTGGGATGTAATCAAGTAAAGAAATGTTTCATGTAGAAAAATGATACAAGAAAAACTATTTCCAAAATAAAAAAAATTGAAAAGGATTTCAAATCAAAGTGTACATTCTTATTTAGTTGGATAAAATAAAACATAATGAATCGTTGTAAATAGGTCGTGAGGATCAGTTCCAAAGGAAATAAGATGAAGTAATGAAAGGAATCGGGCCAATAAAGAAACAAGAGTATTGTTTTGATTGAATTTATCTTATATTAAATGATAAAGAAGTTATCAAATAATTATAACATAAAATATGTGAATAAACCATGTGGAAAAAAATGAATGGTGAGAATGTTTTAATGTAATGTTTAACTATTTGACCTACTCAATTATAGATTGCATAAAATATAGGGAAAACATAAGAAAGTGTTCGTGGTAATGAAAAAATAGTCATTTCACATGATATAGAACTTAAATTTTATGATATTTTGTCTTAAAGTGATGACCCATGAGTTATTGAAGATCTATGTAGAAGGAGAAATTATGCTAGGCATGTTACAAAAGACTGTATGGATACATCTCCATCTTAGAAAAAAATATTGAAAAAGATGAAATAAGCACTATAGGATGTGTTTTCCTTGTTGTCTAATGTGAAGAACAAAATTACACACAAGGAGTGTGTTAAATAATGAAATAAATCCATTCTAATCCAGGAAGTTTAAATTTTGAGAAGTAAACAAAGTATAAGGATGAATAGTTCACAAGAATGTGAAGCTATAAAGAAAAGATTTTTTGGGTATAGATCTAAGTCTCAGCTTTGTTTATCATACTAAGTATTGGTTGGGAAGCTCACTTTATCATCCTATATCTGTTTGAATGAGTTTTCATGTATGGAATTGAGGGTCGCATTTGAAAAAGGTGGACCAAATGAAATTTTTAATTTGTATACAGCTATAAGATTCCACCAATAATATAATGATTAATGTTTACTTACAATATTTTAAGGTTTATAAAAGGATTATTGATGTTCACATTTGAATAAGACCAATCATGATAAATAAAATAGAGTGCAACCCTTGAGGGGGAGAAAATAAGAATATGCTTCCGAAGATGTGTTATTTCATGATAATCTAAAACCTAGATATCCCTTAAAAATTTTAAGGTTGTGGTATGAAAATGAATTTTTTATCCTTACTTTTATCCTATTAAATATTATTTTTAAGGGGTGATGGTTGATAAAGAAAAGATACATTCAAGGGGGAGTTATATATCTTGCACTTGGATATTTTTTATGTGTTCGTTGAAGATGAGTGCAGGTTATAAATTTCTCAATGAATAAATTTATATAATCCCTAAAATAAAAAATATGAATTAGTGTCACATGTTGGATAGTTTATGAATAGATTTTGGGTCAATGTTAATAAGTCTAATTTTTTGCGTCAAGTTTTCCCACATAGACTTAGATTTTTTTAACTCATGACTCATTGGTAAGAAAGAAATGTGATGTCATCTATATCTCAATAATTTGATCAGTATATAACTATAAATAAAAGGGTGGGAATAATTTGTTTTGAAAAAAATAGAAAATGTTTATAGATGAGTAATAAGTTCACTTATCTTTTAAAATTTCCATTTATATTCAATAAGGTGGAGAAGAAGAATTACTTTATGATGTGAAGTCATATTGAAAACAAATGAAAAGGATGATATTAAAGGTCACAACTTGATTTTTAAGATGAGTGATGTATTTATTTCCAATGTATCTATGAGAATTTCTGTTAATGTATCCGATGATAAATAAATTCAATGTATGTTGAAACTTGTGTGATGTAGATTAACCCAGTAAATAAATTTGTAATGGTGAGTTGTTTCTCATACATATATGATTAAATTAAGATAGGTTTCTTGTTTTTAGTTTCTTTATATATTGATTCAAGGAAGTAGTCATTAAAATCTCATAATTGTTAAGTTGGTCTTAATGAGAAAGGTAGGGGATGATAGTTGTGATAAGTGAACTATATACAATATGTAACATGTAAAATTTTATGAGTTTTATAATTATAATATTGAAGATTTTATAGTTGATTGATAATCCATCCTTTTGTTTATTTTTTACCAAATATAATGTAGAGAATAATTGCACTCAGGTGATGTTTGAATTGATTAAATAAGGCCTTTAATTGATTAAGTTTTAATATAATGGTGAAGTAATATTTTTTATTAAACATCAGTTTATGTAATCACATAGATTTTATTTTATCTAAGGGAATTGGATAAGTAAATTTTATTTTGGAGAAGGAATTTAAAAGAATATACAACTCTAGCTTGCAACCATCTTCATAAAGAGGATGGGTCGAGCTTTACAATAGTTTCATACAAACTAGACTTGGAGATGTAGAGAGGTAGCATGGGTTGGTGTAGGAATTATGAGTGTAGGGAGGTGAAAGGGAGGAGATCCAATTTATAGGGTGATGTGGCGGTAATGGTTGTGTATTAAGGAGACTACATGGGAGTTCAGTGATCCTCCTTGGAGTGGTATGGGTAATTAAGTAGTGGTTTCCCAAGGAAAATGTCGATGTGGGACTTGAACTTCATCAGGAATTTTTCATCATTAATGTCAGTTCATCATGGGTTGATTTGATATTGTTTTGTGTTATCTTATTCACCACATTTTTCACTAAAAATTGTTAGATTTCATGCAGGAGTACATACATAAGAAAAATTGGGTTAGTCTTTCATGAAAGATCAAGGAAAGTATGATGTGGTAAAAGGAAAATCAATAAAGGCATGATTTTTACATACTTCCTTCAAGAAAAAAAGCATGTTATGCAATGAACTAAAAGTGAATGAATATGCATTATGCGGTAATGAAAATATTGTATGTGTTAGTTTTTTTAAAAATTAAATATGCGATGCAAAAATTTGGTACATGTAAATATCCATGAAAACATGTAGCATGTGATGCACCTCTACATTCATCATTGTCTATAAAAACCACTTACACATATTTTTAAATTATGGAATCATATTGGGTAGATATTAATGAAAGTGAGGATCATTTTTACTGATCTTTCATTAAGGAAGATTCATTACGTGAAGCATCATTTTGAAAAGTACCCAATGAAGGATTTTCTAAGCTAAGACCAGTTCTCAAAGTGCATGCACACAAGATTATCTTATAAAAATAAATGAATATATAGTGTTATGAGATTACCATGAAGTGTATTATACTTTAATAAAGATAGTGTTGAAGATTATAGATTTAACAAAGTATAAGTGATAAGGTTTTTTGTAAGTATAAGTGTATTAGATTGACACGCATTACACAAACTATTATTTGCACATAATAGTTGCAAATATCTATATTAAAAAATGGGAAAATAGAAATTCTAGAAGCTCAGTTTTCCAAAAACAAATATTCTTGAAGATAAAAAAGGGAAATATTTTATCTACTATATATAGGATTTTTCTTATACAATCCAAGGTTTTATATTAATATCCAAGAATTTCATAAATCCTTTAATATGGAATTTTTTTTAACTTACACTGAATCGCTAAAAAAATATATATATAACATTTGAACAATAATTTTAATATGTTTATAATACTTTAAATTTCATTAAATTATATTTTTTGAACATTTTATAGTATAATATGGAATAATTATCTTGATAATAGATGATATCACATATCATATGAAAATCAAAAATAATTAAGTGTCTTGAATGCTTTCCATGATTATCATAATGTAATGTCCCATGTTACATCATAACATAGAAAGTGATATGCTAATATCACTAATTTGTTTATAATATTTGATTACACAATATCTTTTATTATTAACAACACATTATACTCATGATAAAAAAAAGACACCCAAATATTAAATGCGATTTTAAATAAAATAATTTTATCCAAACCAAACATTATTTGGGTAATAATTATAAATCATTTTGATCATTTCCCAAAACATTAACTTATTCTTCCTTGGAATGGATTCATTTAAAAAGAAAAAAAGGTAACTTTAAATCAAAAGATAAAAATTTAACACATTTCCCCAAAAAAATAAACCCAAACCAAACATGGTTGAATAATAACATAAGTGGTGGAAGGATATACCTATGTTTAGGTTTTTTTATAAATTAAATCATTGAGAATGGTGATCATATAATCATTCACTATCATATAGGCAACATAAAACATTTAATTTTATAATTTAAAAACCCTCAATAAATGTATATATTAGTCCTAAGATAATGAAACATCATCAAGTACCTATATAAATACAGCACACCTTCAAATTGAGTGTGTTCAAATAGCATCGGAATCCTTGGTATGCTACTTGAAAAATATCAATTGGAATGGATGGTTTCTTAATTCCATGATGAAATCACCAATACCCAAACCACTAACAAACAAAAAATTACTCATAAAAATAGTGAGGAAAATAAAGAGTGGAGAGAGGGAGATACACCAACCATCTTATTATTTCCTAATGAGCAGTCGATGAGAGAGGGACTCCACCATGGGAAGAGTAGGAGAGGAAAGGGGGAGGGTTTCCCTTTCCTTTCTATTCATATTCAAAATAGAGAGATTTACCTTTCTATAAAACATAATCTTTTAATAATAATAATAATAATAATTTTATAATTAAATAATCATTAAAATCTCACTTAACACTCTATATACATGTAAAAATAACACAAACCATCAATATTGGTTCCATTAAATTAATTTATTAATTTAAAACAATATATATGAATATTTGTAGATGAGAAAATATTATAAAAATTTTTAAAACAAACATGATTATTGTGAACCTTTTGTAAACCATACAACTAACTATATTCATCTCACTACCCTATTTTAACAACTCGATATGATTAGTATTCATAGGTTATAAATTTTTTTTCTTAAAAATGCATCAACCAAAAGTTTTTAAAAAATATAATTTTCATTCTGAATTCAATTAATAATGACTTATTTATTTATTTATTAAAATAATAGTGTTATAATTCTCCCCACTAAAAAATTTTACCCTAAAAAATATATCTATAAATGCCTTTGAGAAATCATCACAACCACCCTAATAAATTACATCTTCACATACTCTATATTCATTGTGATTATAACTAATTATAATGTATGAAGTTCATGATAATTCACAAATCATTACGGCAATGGAAACCAAAATCCATTTCAAACCTTACCCTTTAATAAATTTTCCCTCTATACTCTTCCCACAATAGAGGAATTTCATAAATACTCAAGAATTTGGATCAACATTTCATCATTATTTATCTCTCCCCTATAGAATTACAATTTTAATAAATTTCAGAATTTTTACCTAAATCCCTAATCAGTAACTATACACATCCTATAGATGTATCACCAAAACCACCATAAGATACTCCCAAGCAGGACTCTTTAAGGAAATGACACCCTTGCATGACTTCAATATATCTCTATAATCTTATTACATAGATGCATAATGAATTTTTAATTTATCTACTCTATTATCCATTAATTATACTCCCAAAGGGATAAAAAACTTTCACACACTCCTTCCTTAATCTTATCCTATGAGGTAGGATTTCTTACCTGTAATCATATAGAGTTAACCCATTTCAAAAACCCCATATATTTTTTATAAATATGGAACTTAAATATCCTAAGAGTTTGGTGAATTATTGTATAACTTCTTTTTATAAAATTCCACTAATTTGGATCTTGTTCCAATGTTAGAGGGGACTAAGAATATATATATTAGATTCAACATACATGGAATACATATAGTGAAGAATAAACAAAAAGGATTTATTCATCTATATTTTTATATTTTTTAGTTTATATTTTATTATGGTTAATATAAATATAATATTGGAATATTTTAAATAAATGTTCTTTAGTTTTATAGTGTGTATTTGGGTGATTAATAAGGAAAAAAATCATAATCTATGAATTTTAATGATAAAATCGATATTCTATGATTTTGGAACCATATAAAACTATTATTGGTTTATTTTAGTAATTTCATAGGTGGAAAATTAAGTTAGACTATGTTTCATGTCATCCTCAACAGTTATTTTATCACCAGCAGTGACTGAAGCTCGAACAAGGGGAAACGATATCATATTATCTAATCCATCATTTTTGTGGCCATGATAGTCCAAAAGTTATGCATGAGTAAATTTTTTTTTTACACCATTTATATAATATTAACCTAGAATTTGGAAATTCTATGTAAGAGTATCTCATGTGTACATAGAATTTTTGTATCTGTAAATTTTTTTCAAAAGTTGGTATATATGAGTAACTCTAAGGAAAGAAAATATGAAAGGTAATACAAAACAAAATATTGGAATAAAATAAAATATGAAAGAAAATAAACTTACTAAATAATTTGTGCTAGGGTTTTAAAATGTGGATGCTTCTATTCACAATGACAGGTTGATGGGATAGAATATAAATCTATGGTGAACTAAAGTTGGTCGGAATCGTGTTGGGGTTTCCTGAGGCTGGATTGGTCAGTGCGCTGGAGGAGGATGTGAGGAGATCACCTAGGAGAATCATTGGCAAGGAGGTGGGGTGGCTGCATTGGATGGAAGCATTGGGGGAGGAGGGTCACAGAGAGGTCACAAGGATGGATGAGGAAGGCTGAGAGGAGAGGTCGTGAGGGTAGAGGAGGGTCGCCCTAGAGAGGTCGCTACCGAGAGATCGTGAGGGTGGAAGAGGTCTGCTGAGAGGAGTGGTCGTGAGGGTGGAGGAGGGCCGCCGAGAGGAGAGGTTGTGAGGGTAATGGGTGGGGGTCATGGAGATGAGTATATTCATGTGAGGGAATAAAGCCCACTGCCACGTTTTGATAATAAAATGTGGTTATAAACTAATCTATAGCCACAAACCTATAAAATTGTGGCTATAGATCATTTTTTTAGTAGTGGGAATATCTTGAAGTGTCGGTCTTGTATACTTGAGGTTCACTTTATGGGGCATGTCATTTTTGAGCATTATTTAGCCATAAACACATCTAATATTGATGTAGTGCTTTCTTGGGATCCACCTAAGAGAATGTTAGAGGTGAAGAATTTTCTTGGCTTTGTGAGGTACTATAGAAGGTTTATAGAAAACTTGTCCAGAGTTACTACCCCTTTGACCACCCTAACATGGAAAGGGAAGTCATTTATCTGGTTTGAGCAGTGCCATAAGGCCTTTTAGGAGTTGAAGCTGATACTGATGAGTGCTTCGGTGTTGATACTACCCTAAGAAGGCATGGAGTACGTAGTGTATTACGATGCCTCGGGAGCTGGGCTCAGCTGCATGTTGATTCAGCAGCAGGAAATTATCACATATGGGTTGAGGAAGTTGAGACCCCATGAGAAGAACTATGCAACTCATGACCTAGAGATGGTAGTGGTGGTCTTCGCCTTAAGGATGTAAAGGAACTACCTTCTAGGAGATTACTTTATAGTTTACTCGGACCATTAGATTCTTAGGTATGTCTTCACACAGATCAACCTGAACCTAAGACAGCGGTGCTGGTTGGAGTTCTGGCAGGACTATGACTTCAAGATAGTCTATACTCCAGGGAAGGGTAACATAGTAGCAGATTCCCTTAGTAGAAATTCCCATGCTCATTTGGTGCAAGAGGATTTTAAGCATTTGATCTCACTATAGCTGACCCTAGTGGATCAGGAAGGTATATTTTTTCTATAGTCAATGGTGTTGACTGATTTGATTATCGAGCATGTGAGAGAGTCCTGGCCGGGAGGCATCGACTGTGAGGTCTTTCATGACTAGATACTCACAGGAGACACACTATATGGATTTTATGAAGGAGGGAATCTTGTCATCTTTTTTCAGAGATGGGCAGTGGTTCCAATCATGATGTGGGAGGAGTTGGTGTGAGAGTTCCACACTTCTCCCCTAGATATACATCCCAGTGTAAGGAAGATATAAAGAGACCTTCAATGGAAATTTTGGTGGTTCGGTATGAGACAGAGTGAAGTTGAGTTCATCTCACAGTGCCTCACCTGTCAGTAGGTGAAGGTTGAGCACCAGGTCTAGGCTAGTTTGTTGCAGACCCTTGAGATCCTAGAGTGGAAGTGGGATGGTATATCCATGGACTTTCTGATAGAGATTTCATGCACAGTGAAGTGCCATGACACCATCTAGGTGATAGTTGACCGAATCACAAATTCATCACACTTCCTTATTATCAGGGAGCAAAGTTCGGTGGAGAGTTTGGGGTATTTGTACATACGGGATATCGTTCACCTTTATGGGGTGCCCTCGACAATTGTCTCTGATCGTGACGTGTGGTTTATGTCATGATTATGTAGAGGCCTATAGGAGGCATTCGAGATACATATGAGGATGAGTACAGCCTTTCACCCCTAGACTAATGCGAAGACTGAGTGCACTATCTAGGTGTTTAAAGATATACTGAGATCTTACGTGTTAGGCTTTAATCGGATCTAGGAGTATCACTTTCCCTTGGTAGAATTTGTTTATAATAACAGCTACCACTCTACCATCGGTATGGCATCTTTTGAGGCCTTGTATGGGAGACCCTTTATGTTGGACAGAGATCAATGAAACATATCTTGTGGGCCCATATATGGTTTGGGTGACAAAAGAGAAGGTTCAGGCCATCCGTGAGTGGATGAGGACAGCCCAAAGTAGATAGAAATCTTATGAAGATCTTCATCATAGGCCCTTGGAGTTCAAGCAGGGAGACCACATTTTCTTGTGAGTCTCCCCGCGATGAGGATTATGGAGGTTCGATCGGGGAGGAAAGTTATCCCTGGGGTTCATCTGGTAGTTCGAGATCATGTAGAGGGTTGGAAAGGTTGCTTACTACCTCTTTATACCCCCATAGAAGGAGTAGGTGCATGAAATCTTTCATGTGTCACAGTTGAGCAGATACATGCATGACCCTACGCACTCCATCGACTTGGGTGAGATGCACATCGAGGATGGATCCACTTTTGTGGATCACCTAGTTTCAATCGAGGATCGACATGAGAGGACCCTGCATGGATGGACCATACCCTTGGTTCGCATGTTGTGGCAGCATGGGAATGTGTAAGAGGGTTCCTGGGAGCGGGAGAGCCAAGTGCGAGATTAGTATCCCGAGTTATTTGTTTAGTTTTTCTTTTCGAGGAAAAAAATATTGAAGGATGGAATGATGTAGAGACCCTATTTTTTATTTGTAAGAATTTGAAATATTTATATATATATATATATATATATCTAGAGCTAGGTGCTAAGACGACGTGCAATTTTGAGGTCCGATGTACCCAAAATTAATTTTATAAAAATATGAAATATATTTTATATTATACGTGTTTTTCCTTAAATAAAAGTAAGATAACTCTTAAATGAAATCTTGGATTAAAAATTTAAGACCAAGATTGAGTCTAGAATGTGTTTTTTACCCTATACACAAAATAAAATGGGTCAGCGCGGGGTGTTCGGACTCTTTACTCGCTGACGGTATGTTTAGTGAAATAATTAATTATTAAATTAATTAATTATTTCATTTTGATGCAATGAAATGTTCTATAAGAATATCACCATGAACAAATTTCTAGGGTTAGCTGCATAAACCCTGGGAGGATTCCAGAGCTCCTTCCTCCATCATTGGCAAATCGCATCCGACGACGATGAAACTCCAGATCGGAGCAGATCAGGACGCAATGAACGCAGTGGCTCCTCTCAATCGTTTATGGGAATGTTATTAAACAACAAATGATCCAATATCTATGTAGGACTCATCAATTTATGATTTACTCCCTTTTGATTAAATATTTTTAGAAAATCAGTCCTTGTTCTTGGATCTACGCCAATTGTGGATTAAGCATGCGCTCGTGTATTAAAATCGTAATTGATTTATTCAATGTTTTCTAATCCCTGATACTTTTTCTTTATTATTGGCCAATAATGCTTATAAATGACCAATTAAACCTTTTTATGGTGTCTTTATCCCAAATCTTCTTTGCGTTCATCATCGGTAGGATCTTATGGTCCCTGTTCGGCATTGTCGGGCAGTACTGAGCCTGATTAGACCCCCGGAACCGTGACGGAATCACGTACGAGGAATAGTTTGAAAAAATGAGCATAGATCTAGGATTTTTTTCAAGTTATGGATGTTTTTTTCTTGTGATTAAAGAACAGATCGATGGCGGTGGAAGGTTTGGAGGCATGCGGAATGACCAGCGAAACTTGCATGGGGTGACAGAGCCGATTTCCGGTGAGCGGCGACCGGAAACCATGAATCACGGCTAGATCCACTCATCCCATGTAGATTTTAGGTGGGATATACGATGAAATGGATTGATTCAAGGCACATAGATCAAATCTGGATTTCTATGAAAAACCCGACTACACGCCATGTATAGGGATGAACACACAACGTGTAACCTTTCAGCGGCGACAACTAGGGTTTTGGGAAAAGTTAAGGATAACATGGAATGTATCCATCCTATACAGTTGTGTCCCCTTCCCTAATTGGGAAACCCATGTGGTGGATCACATGGATGGGAACTTGTGTTGAATTACACGGTTGTGTACCCATGTACACAGACACGGGGTCAGCTACACGAACACGGACAGAAGGACATGGCCCAATCCCAGTTGGATTGGACACGCTTTGTAGTCCACCTGCACGGCGTGTACTGCCACACAGATAGGGATCCATGTACTAGCCAAGGATATGGCTAGGTGGTGGAATGGGACCACATGTTGTGTGGGTCCCCTCACATGCCATGTACCCCTTATCCTCTTTTGAGGAAACTTCAATCGTTTGTTTCTCCTTCATTTAAACTCAGATATTTTCTCGTGAGTAGCCTATCTTGAGTGTTTTTCCTCATAGAACATGATGGTTCCCTCAGTTGTGGATTTTGGGATATGATGTGAAATTTTATAGGTGCAACTCATGCATAAGCGATGCTCGATGAAGGTAGTGATTAGGAAGGATCACTAGAGACTACCTAAGCAATACCCTCAAATAGGGTTAGGTGGTTCCACGATGACTATCGAGTGGTACCCTCCAGCAGGGTTGGGTAGTGGAGTTCATCGATGATTATCTAGCCTTACCCTCTAGTAGGGATGGGCAGTAGAGTTCCTCGATGACTATCGAGTGGTACCCTCCAGCAGGGTTGGGCAGTGGACTTCCTCAAAAACTATTGAGTGATACCCTTCAGCAAGGCTGGGCAGTGGAGTTCTTCAACGGCTATCGAGTGGTACCCTCCAGCAGGACTGGGAAGTGGAGTTCCTCGATGACTATCAGAGTGGGACCCTCCTGTTACACCAGGTCATGGGTTCCCTACCTATAGGTTGTGGCCCCTCGACTGTGTGTCACAGTTAAAAGGCATGGTATGACTTGAACGAATACTTTTGGGAAGACGTCTGAGATGTTTGGCATCATTGATGGACTTTTGGAACTGTTGGCGACTCTTCTTCCTGGGATGAGCTATGAGATAGAAATCTCCTTACTCTCTCATTTGGTCTTCTTTGACTGAGTATATATATATATATATATTTATATATATATATATATATATATATATATATTTATATATATATATATATATTCTTCTATATCTATACCATTGGATTTGGTTACTCTCTTTCCATGAGAGATGAAGACACACGGGGTATGCCACGTGATTTTCGTGTTTATCTTTTCATGGTTGGATAAGTCTAATCTTATTCCATAGGTGGTGAAGACTCGACATATAGTTTATCTACTCACCATGCTAATCCCCTTGTGTTTGGATGAGATTACTTTCACTCTTAGTTTGGTTCGAGCTATTCTCTTTGACTGTACCTTTCATATACTATCATTTTTTCCTATTGTACCTCTTACTACTCCCCCTTCAACTTTCAGGGAATCCTACTGGGTATGTATATACTCACCCTAGAAGGGATTTTCCCACATGTGTCATGTCTTATGCAGATGATAGATAGGTCGACGGTGACTTCAGAGGAGCTTAGGGATACCTGGTACTCTAGAGAGCGTACGATGGTCGCATCTTGGGATTCAGGAGTTGGGCTCTCTCAGTAGTTTACATTTCCAGTTTTGTCAGGTTGGGAAATATTTCTGGTTGGGCATGTATTTTTCCCCTTTACTTTTCAGTTTTCACTATCATACTCTTATACACCCTAGAGGTTATGCATGTTTGGTTTATTTTATAGTTGTGTAGCATATTTTACTCTTTCCCTCTGTACTTCTGCATCAATATGGTTGTGTGTGTGAATATAGGTACTTAGGAAAATGTCTCCCCATATTAGAAATGATTTTGATGCAGGTCTCCATCCCCTGACCTATGGAGGCGGGATTGGGGTAGTTGTGACTCGAGCCTCGGATTGGGTTGGGTCATGACACACTGGATGCTCATCGCACTCAATTTGGATACCCTGAATGTTTATTTTTTGGATCTAAAGCATGCATTTTCAACAAATCGACCACACATGATGTCTTGTAAATTTGAAATGCACTGTAATCAAAATTTTATAGATAATAATCAAATTATATGTTTTAGTTTGTTTTTTAATGAGAATCCTATTATGAAAGGGTGGTCTATAAATATCGTCTAAATCATGGTATGAGGTTGGTGACGGACCACAATACGCTTATGGATTTCTTAAAATGGAGATAGATTAAGGTATATATAATAAGATTTAACTATTAAAAATATTTCAAAACAATTTACTTATTTTGTTCAATGTTTCTGCAGCATCCAAAATAAAATAACGACAATGATTGTGCATACACTACGGGAAAAATGACTATTTGCGACGGGAAGAAAGCTCGTCGCAAATAACCCGTCCAGGAAGCCATTTGCGACGGGGAGAAGTGCCCATCGCAAATAACCAATTATTTGCGACGGGGAGATGTCCCCCCATCACAAATAGTTTGGCGCGACTTGCGCGCCAAACAGCGCGGCTTCCGCGCTAAACCGCGCAGGGGTATTTGCGACGGGACCCGTCGCAAATAACCTTTTAACCGCCAACAGTAATTAATGCGGGCGAGGTTAATTGCGACGGGCCCCGTCGCAATTACCACCATTTGCGACGGGAAGCCCGTCGCTAATAACCTCGTCGCAACTAATCTAACCTATATATACCCTCATCCGTTTTTTCTCCAAATCATTCAGATCTTGGTCTCTCTCTCTCTTTATTCTTCGGTTTTAAAGAAAAAATTTCTTTTAGTTGAAGTTTTTTGTACAAGAGCAATCGGAGAGCGTCAATATCTTCAAAATATCAAAGTTTAAGGTATTTATATTTTATTTTTTTTATATTTATTTTATTTTTTTAAGTTAATTTTAATTGTTGTTTATTAGTTCTAATTTAATTAGTTTTCAATTGATTTTTATTTATATTTAGTTTTACTAAGAAATTGATATTGTTAGTTATAATTATAAATAATTAGTTATAATTAATATTAATTAGATATAATTAGGAATAATTAGTTATAATTAATATTAATTAGATATAATTAGCAATAAATAGTTATAATTAGCAATAAATAGTTATAATTAGCAATGAATAGTTATAATTAGCAATAAATAATTATAATTAGCAATAAGTACATATAATTAGCAATAAGTACATATAATTAGTAATAAGTACATATAATTAGGAATAAATAGATATAATTAGGAATAACTAGATATAATTAGGAATAACTAGATATAATTAGGAATAACTAGATATAATTAGGAATAAATAGATATAATTAGGAATAACTAGATATAAATAGATATAACTAGATATAATTAGGAATAACTAGATATAATTAGTAATAATTAGATATAATTAGTAATAATTAGTAATAATTAGATATAATTAGTAATAATTATATATAATTAGTAATAATTAGATATAATTAGTAATAATTAGATATAATTAGTAATAATTAGATATAATTAGTAATAATTAGATATAATTAGTAATAATTAGTAATAATTAGATATAATTAGTAATAATTAGATATAATTAGTAATAATTAGATATAATTAGTAATAATTAGATATAATTAGTAATAATTAGATATAATTAGATATATTAGATCTAATTAGATCTAATTACATATAATTAGATATAATTAGTAATAATTAGTAATAATTAGTAATAATTAGTAATAATTAGTAATAATTAGTAATAATTAGTAATAATTAGTAATAATTAGGAATAATTAGGAATAATTAGGAATAATTAGCAATAATTAGCAATAATTATCAATAATTAGCAATAATTAGCAATAATTAGCAATAATTAGCAATAATTAGCAATAATTAGATATAATTAGATATAATTAGATATAATTAGTAATAATTAGTAATAATTAGATATAATTAGATATAATTAGATATAATTAGATATAATTAGATATAATTAGATATAATTAGATATAATTAGATATAATTAGTAATAATTAGTAATAATTAGTAATAATTAGTAATAATTAGTAATAATTAGTAATAATGAGTAATAAATAGTAATAATCAGTAATAATCAGTAATAATCAGTAATAATCAGTAATAATCAGTAATAATCAGTAATAATCAGTAATAATCAGTAATAATCAGTGATAATCATTAATAATCATTAATAATCAGTAATAATCAGTAATAATCAGGAATAATCAGGAATAATCAGGAATAATGAGGAATAATTAGCAATAATTAGCAATAATTAGCAATAATTAGCAATAATTAGCAATAATTGGCAAGAATTAGCAATAATTAGCAACAATTAGCAAAAGTTAGCAACAGTTATAATTAGCAACAGTTAGCAACAGTTAGCAACAGTTAGCAACAGTTAGAATTGAAGGAGTCATATGAGGTTGCGACCTCTCAGACACAGGCTGGGGGTCAGGACGAGACGGCTGAGCAGACCAGTGCTCACCATTTCGATGAGGCGGCATGGATGCAGGCGACTCGGTATGGCTTTGAGAAGGGCAGAGTAGTTGGCATCGGCTCTCATTTGACTCCTGGTACTTATTATGGTACTGCTGCGATGTCGGCGTCCAGCTCGAGAGAAGCTCGTGGAGAGGCATCATCTTCTGTCTCACAGTATCAGGAGCAATTGTGAGTTCAGGCTGAGCATATAGAGATTTTGCAGAAGTAGCAAGAAGAGATGTGTCGGCGGCGGCAGCAGCAGCAGCAGCAGCACGAGGAGGAGATGCTCTGATGGCAGCAGCAGCATCACGAGAAGATGGAGTACATGCGCCTTCTGACTCGTAGTTTAGGGATGGAGTTTCCTCCACCAGCTCCTCCACCTCCTCCAGAAGACGACCCCCAAGTGATTTTTTTGTTACAAACATTTGAATTTAACATTGTAATATGAATTATTTACATTTTCTGTCTTTTATATCGGTGCAAATATTACATAATTTAATTTGTAATATTTTATTATCTTTTTATATTTTTTTGTGAATATCGAGAATTTTAATATTTTTTATTTTTTTATTGTTTTAATAATAGTAATATTATTTTTTCATTAATCGTAATATTATTAATTTTTTTTTAAAAAAATTAATTTATTATTTGCGATGAAACCTTTTGCGACGGGACTCCTTCGCAAGTAGTCTAACTAAATATTTTTAAAGCCTATTTGCGACGGGCAAGTAGTCCCGTCGCAAATCATTTGTTGTGACGGCCCGTCGCAGAAAGTTTTATATATATATTTTTGCGACGGGACAAGAGCCCGTCACAAATAGTTTTTGCGACGGGCCCGTAGCGAAAACGTTTATGTATATATAATACATATAATCGGAGGCTTATTTGCGACGGAGATGTTTCCCGTCGCAAATACAATTATTTGCGACGGGCCCGTCGCAATTACCAAGAATTCCAATAGTGATATTAGGTTTATAAATTTATGAAAGATATCATATACCATCAACAAACTAGCATCACTGAACAAGTATTTCCAAATGTAATTATAATTTCATTTGAAATATTTTTTTTAATAATTTGTTTGTCTATATTTTCTCACTACTACCAAGATTTCAAACAATCTACATACTCAAAGGAAGAAGTGGATTTGTTTAGAGATGTGTGGGCAGAGTACGTGGTTTCAGAATGTTTTCTAACAGCAAGTTGAGGTGATTGCCTATTATGTTTGTATTTTTTACAGATATCATTATAAGTTGATCACACATCAATATGATAGAATATGTGGCTGGTATAACTCAAAGTGTGTGTTTCCAATATAAAAGTTTCACTTTAGTTTAAAATGTGTGTCAAATTGTCAAAACCAAGGAAACGAGCTCAGATTGTTTTCAAGATTTAGGAAAATGATCCATAATTAATTTTTGAATTGTAGAAATCAATCATACAATGATTCGACGCATGATATGGTCGGTGTGACTCAAAGTGCATGCTTTCACATTAAAAGGTGTAATTTTACTCTAAAACACGCGTCACGTAGCCAAAATTGAGAAAAAGATATCATATTCTCTTGATACTTTATAAAAATTATTCATAATTAATTTTTTATGTGTAGGAATTGACCGCAGCTCAATATGACACACGATGTGACCAGTAAGACTCCAAGTTTAAGTCTTCGCATTAAAAAAGTTTAATTTTACTCTAAAACATGTGTCACATAGCCAAAATCAAGGCAAAGATCTCGGATTGTATTAATACTTTAGGAAAACAATCCCTAATTCATTTTTGATGTGTAGGAATTGACCGTACATCAATCTAACACATGACATGACTGGTAGGACTCAAAGTGCTTGTTTTCAATATTAAAGTGTCATTTTAGTCTAGAATTTGATTCACATATCCAAAACCAAGCAAACAAGCTCGGGTTGTCTTGAAAATTTTGGAAAATGATCCATAATTAATTTTTGACTTGTAAGGATTGACCTCACATCAATTTGACACATGATGTGGTCAGTATGACTGAAAGTGTGTGTTTTCACATTAAAAGTATTATTTTACTCTAAAACATGCATCACATATCCAAAAATGAGAAAATGAGATTGGATTGTCTTGATATTTTAGGAAAATAGTCCATATTTTATTTTTGATGTATAGGAATGAACCGCACATCAACCCGACACACGATGTGACTAGTATGACTCAAAATGTGTGTTTTTAATATAAAAGTTTTATTTTAGTCTAAAACACGCATCACATAGCCAAAACTAAGAAAATGAGTTCTACTTGTCTTAAATACTTAATACAATGATACATAATTCATTTTTGGCGTGTAGGAATCGACCTATGTTAATCTGACACATGATGTGGTTGATATGACTAAAAGTGTGTGTTTTCAAATATAAAAATGTCATTTTAGTTTAAAACGCACATCGCATTGTCAAAATCGAGAAAATGAACTCAGGTTATTTTTAAACTTTAGGGAAATGATCCATAATTCATTTCTGATGTGTATGAATTGGTTTCACATCAATCCTACACACAATGTGGCCAGTATGACTTAAAGTGGGTGTTTTCATATTAAAAGGTTTCATTTTACTCTAAAACACATCATATAGTCAAAACTGAGAAAATGATCACGGATTGTCCTGATATTTTAGGAAAACAATCCATAATTCATTTTTGACATATAGGAATTGACTATACACCAATTAAATACACGATGTGCCTGGTAGGACTCTAAGTGTGTTTTCACAATAAAAATGTCATTTTAGAATAAAACGTAATTCAGATGGAAAAAATCGATCAAATGAGATCAAATTGTCTTGATACTTTGGTAAAATGGTTCATAATTCATTCGTGATGTGTAGGAATTGACCACATGTCAATTTGATATACAATGTGGCCAGTATAACTCAAAGTGTGTATTTTCACATTAAAAAGGTGTCGTTTTCCTCTAAAACACATGTCACATAGCCAAAACCGAGAAAACAAGATGGGATTGTCTTGATAATTTAGAAAAATGATCCATAATTCATTTTTTATGTGTAGGAATTTAACACACGTCAATATGATACATGATGTGTGTGGTATGAGTCAAAGTGTGTGTTCACACATTAAAAAAGTGTCATTTTACGCTAAAACATGTGTCATATATCCAAAACCAAGAAAACGAACTCGAATTGTATTGATAATTTAGAAAAACAATCCATAATTCATTTGTAATGTGTATAAATTAACTACACATCAATTTGACACACGATGTGCCGATAGGACTCCAAGTGCATGTTCACAATAAAAAATGTCATTTTAGTCTAAAACGCGATTCACATAGCCAAAACCGAGAAAACAAACTCGGATTATCTTGATACATCAAGACAACAATCCATAATTTATTTTTGACATGTGGGAATAGACCACATGCCCATATAACACATGATGTGGCAGGTATGATTCAAATTTTGCATTTTCACGTTACAAGTGTCATTTTACTCTAAAACATGCATCACATAGCCAAAATCGAGCAAACAAGCTCAGATTGTCTTGATATTTTATGAAAATAATTCATAATTAATTTTTTATGTAAAAGAATTGGTCACACAACAATCTGACACACAACGTGGACGTTATGACTCAAGGTGCATGTTTTCAATATAAAAGTGACATTTTAGTCTAAAATGTGATTCACAAAGCCAAGACCGAGCAAACGAGATTGGATTGTCTTGACACTTTAGAAAAATGATCCATATTTTATTTTTCATATGTAGGAATGGACCACACATCAATCTGACACATGATGTGATCAATATGACTCAAAGTGCGTGTTTTCACATTAAAATGTGTCATTTTACTCTAAAAACACATGTCACGTAGCCCAAACTAAGAAAACGAGTTCGGATTGTCTTGATACTTTAGGAAAATGATTCATAATTCATTTTTGACATGTAGGAATCAACCACACATCAATTCAACACACGACGTGGCTGGTAGGACTCAAAGTGTGTGTTTTCACATTAAAAAAATTTCATTTCACTCTAAAACATGTGTCGTGTAGCCACAACTGAGCAAACGAGTTCGGATTGTCGTGATATTTTAGGAAAACGTTCCATAATTTATTTGTGACGTGTAGGAATTGACTACACGTCAATCCGACACACGACGTGATCGGTAGGACTCAAAGTACTTGATTTCAATATTAGTGTCATTTTAGTCTAAAATGTGATTCACATAGTCAAAACCAAGCTAACGAGCTCAAATTGTCTTGGTACTTTATAAAAATGATTCATAATTCATTTATGATGTGTAAGAATCGAATGCACATCAATCCAACACACGATGTGTCTGATATGACTTAAAGTGCATGTTTTCACATTAAAAGTGTCATTTTACTCTAAAACATGCACCATGTTGTCAAAATTGAGCAAACAAACTCGGATTGTCTTGAATCATTAGAACAACGATCCGTAATTCATTTTCGGTGTGTAAGAATCGACCGCACATCAATCTGACGCACAATGTGGTCGGTATGACTCAAAGTGCGTGTTTTCAATATAAAAGTGTCATTTTAGTCTAAAACACACGTCACATGGATAAAACCGGGCAAATAATCTCTGATTATCTTGAATCTTTAGGACAAAAATGCATAATTCATTTGTAGTGTCTAAGAATCGACCGCACATTAATCTGAGACATGATGTGCTCGATATGACTCAAAGTGCGTGTTTTCAATATAAAATTGTCATTTTAGTTTAATATGCGTGTCGCATTCTCAAAACTAGACAAACAAGCTTGATTTGTTCTCAAACTTTAGGACAACGATCCATATTTGGTAAAAGGAGTCTCGAGAAGCATGAACAAAGACCCTTGACAAAAGGCGTGAACCACGTTCAGGTCTGGTGTGCAAGGTGCGATAACTAATAATATAATTAATGTAATTAATTATATCAATAACTAACAATATAAAATAATTAATTAATATAATTAATAATGTAATTAAAATATTAGTAATTAATGATATAATTATTAACAACTATTTAAGTAATTAAGATAATTAATAATGATAATATCATTAATATATTCAGTAATTAAAAATATAATTTATATAAATTATTAATTAACAATGTAATTAATGATTCATAATGTAATTATTAATTAATAGTATAGTTAATAATTAATAATATCATTAATAGTATAACAAATAATATCATTAATATATTTGGTAATTAACAATATAATTTATCATATATGAAACATATAACATTAAAATTATAATTTGTTTGTTTTTTATGTACTTTCACTAAAATAAACATTGGTTTTATTGCAAGAGCTTGTTTTTGTACAGAGGTTGACTGTTGGAAAAAGACTGTCATAAGAGTTGTTTTTGTATATTGAGTTATTTTTTTTTTTTTGATTAATTGTAAATATCACATCAATGTAAATATTTTATATGAAGTTTTTTAATGTAAATTTTAAATTGAAATGGTGGTGCATTGTAATATTTGCATTCCAATTGTGTTTTAAGTGTAATATTAACTGTTTTTTCAATGCTTTCCAAAACACTGATAAAGGGCGCATGTTTTTTAGAGCGCTTAAATTGGACAATTGCTATTTCGGGTGTTGACTTTGGCCCTATCTATAGTGGTGCACGATAAGAAAAGTTCGGGTGATTTTCTCTAAATTCATGAAACTTTAAGCATTTTTTATAAACAGGAGACTTACGAGGCAAAAAAGGCTCATGAGAAATTGATGATGACAAAATTCTCATTGATAATGACAAAGACAGCCCTTGATAATTAATTAAAACTAGGTGACATGGTCATTATCCAAAAGGAATGGGTGACATGTTAGTTGGTTTCTTTAATTAAGACAAAAGACTTGCTTTT
The DNA here is from genome assembly GCA_963277665.1 of Viscum album. Taxonomy (NCBI): domain Eukaryota; kingdom Viridiplantae; phylum Streptophyta; class Magnoliopsida; order Santalales; family Viscaceae; genus Viscum; species Viscum album. Next base: position 821,792,780 of record OY728127.1, read on the forward strand.
CTTTTGTGAATATACGGTTGTAATTGATGTATGGATGGATCGTTTCTCTTCATCGATAGTTGCAACAATTATTGGATGGGGTGAATTTGATAGTCTTCGTTGGCAATGAATTTTGTGGATCGATTTCTCTTAGAATTTTGTTTTCTAGCTGAAGCGTTATGTGACGGAAGGCAGATTACTTTGTGTTTGGTTGATTGTTTATGCGTACAGTCAACATTCTATGGACATCAAGAGTTTTGGATTGCTTTTGATGTCTGATCTGTTAGGGGGTCAAAATCTTGTTGTTTTGCAAATGCAGACAATGTTTTTAAAGATGTTTAAAGATCATGAAATACCTCCTCTGCTAATGAGATGGTTTTTGCTTGGCACTTCTGATGCAGATGTTTTGAAGATGAACTACTAACGTCCGAGGCCGAGGAAAAAGAATTACAAAACTACAAATAAACACAAAAACATACATGCAGAAAGCTGAAAAGATTCAAACCCGGGAACTTCTATCCCACAAAGGCTTTTTCTACTAACCTAGGCCCTGGGGATATTTTTTTATCATTAATTAAATTATGAATTACTAATTAAATTTTAAAAGAAGCAATCTGAGTACATAAGTAAATTATTTACACCCAAAAAAAAATATAGTACGTATTAATTACAGTTTATTATTAATAAATATTTTTAGAAGCCATAGATGTAATTATCAACTATTAAAATAATTATTAATTATATTATTGTTGATATCATTAATGCACTTTAATTTTATTACTAGTCATTAATTTTAAATATGGTAATTAATTAAATTAATAAAAGATAATTATTAAAGTATTTATTAATATTATTTTTAATTATATAGTTAATATTTCGTAATTATTAATAAAATATTTATTAATTACGCGTCAAAAAAATGTCCACATAGTACACTTGAAGACCCGACCATTGCCCAACTAAAGAGGTCATCATCCCGAAAAAAGCACCGTTTTCTCTTTGATTACAACTACCGCGCACAAAACTGTTTTCTCTTTGCTTGCAACTACCGAGCACAAAACTGTTTTCTCTTTGCTTACAACCACCGAGCACAAAACTGTCCCTGAATCCTTAACAAAACATCCATTGCCCACGGTTTGCGCAACCACCGAACCGCACTCACCCTGCCCTCATCCTCCAACAAACACCTTTGGGGGTGATGCTGGCATTTTCAGCTTTCATATCCTCAGGCCGGTGTCCGGAGCTGATCTTCGCATGCTTTTTTTGCGCGCTTTCATATTTGCAAATTGCTGGAACAGATTCGTCCCCACAAACTCCCTCAACTGTCTCACCTTCTTCCTCTTTCCCCGGTCATACTCCTCATCCCTGCACAACCCACACATGCATCACCCAAAAACACAGATGCAGCCTACACCGAGAAAACTGGAAAAAACCCGTACCCGCCCGCCCGCACAAGCTCTACCATGTCCCCAAAGGGCTTTCCAATTTTTTAAATTGATTTTAAAAATGAAATTATCATATAGTATTGACTGGGCTCAAACAATGTGTGCAGCGAAAAGACTGGACTTCAACTCACCATTCATCCGGGACGTATCCGATGCTGGTGACATCCCCATAACTTGATTCTAACATCTCAGGTGGCCTGTCATCATCCCACCGACCAACTGCAATAGATTAATGAAATGCAATGACTGATGGCATTATAAAAACAGAACAAGCCTAAAAACAGAACAAGCCTGCATTAAAAAAAACAGCTATCCACACAAGACAAAATGAAAACCTTCGATTGAAATATGAAATAGAAAAGGGAATGCTATAAAGAGAAACAATTGGATTAACAAACATCAAGTGAATCCCACTGCGTTGCTTTGTCATGTGAGTGACAACATCGATTTTATCCCTTCTGCTATAAATCAATGTCAAGGATTTAAAACATAAAGCAATATTTATAAGGGATTACACCAGTCACTGCAGAACACAAGGAAATAAATTGAAGTAAAACATGCAGGTCGAGAGACTTAACTCCCAAACCCAAACCAACCCAACCCAAAACCAACAGTGAGGCTAAAGCAAGTTAAAGATAATCAAGGATAGTCATCACAGAACATGGCTCTTTAGCACTAGCCTTGTACATGGGTCAAGGGACCCGCCCAACCCAATAGGCCCGACCCAATTAAAAGGACTATTAGGGCCAATTTTTTTAGGCCCAATTATGAAACCAAGCCTAAATTTAAAAGCCTGATTAATAATAATGACAGGTTCAGGCTTTAATAATGACTCATACCCAGCGGCCGGCCAGATTAAGCTATATTATAAATATTTGTTATTAAATTACAATTTTATGTATTTGATATTTAAAATTAAAGATTATTATATACAAACTAGTTTTTTTCAACACCTGATTAGTAAACAGGTCAGGTCAGGGCAGAGTCAGTCAAGCCAGGCCCAATTAATAAGTGGGATTTTTTTTAAGGCCTGATTACTAAAAGGACCAGGTCAGAGTGGGTCCAGCCAGGCCCGATTTATTAATGGGTCAGGGATTTTAAGCCCGAACCCGACAAACCCAACCAATGTACAAGTTTGTTAAGCACATAATAAGTTCTGTTAAAATGCACAGAACATATTATTTTCTAACTTGAAAACCTATAAAATATTAACTATAAATACAATATAAATGAAATTTAAGACTTAAATAACTGAAAATAAAAAGAATTTTGCAAAAATAATAAACAATAAATAATTTAGCAGGTGCAGTGTGTACCTTATAAATACACCCCAAAAAATTATAGTAATGTTTTCAAAATAGTTTAATGAAAGCAATACTAAATATAATAACAGCTAAACGGTATTTAAAATTATGTTATATATATATATATAAACAAAACAAAACAAAAAGAGAGACAGAAATTTTAAAAAATAAATAACAAATCATACGAAATAGGGATTTTATAAAAAATAACCCCAAATAAGGTGCCTTCTCAGATAGTGCATTCATTGGATATGTTTTTGAAAAAAGCACTCCCGTTTAGTGCTTTGAAGTAACATCTACGGCCACCCTACTTTGAAAAATACTTTTTACAAAAACATATTTTTGAAAACAGTTTTAAAAAGAAAAGCTCACAAACGAGACCAATTGCATTTGACAACACCAACACTTTTCACTTCTAACAAGCGTCTATATAAGTGCTTCATCATCAATTTTTGAAGAAAAAAGTACTACAACACATGCAATAAAACTTCTACGGCACTTGCGCAGGGTGTTTTTCAAAAACAAAACAAACTTAGCTAATTTTTTAAAATCAAACGCAGTTGGTGGCAGCAAGTAGTGGGCAAGGATAAAACAAAATGATAAAGAGACCATGCATCAAAAAAATGTTCACAGGGCTCACGAGTTGTACCTTCTAGACCACTGCTTAAGATGTTCCGTGAACCGTTTGGCAATGAGCACCTTCGGCCAACTTCAAGGCATTCCACCCCACTATTGCCCAATTGATTTGAGGTCATCGTCCCAAAAGAGGCAGCGTTTTCTGGTTGTTTACAACCATCAAGTACAACACGACCTCTGGGTTCCCTGTCAAAATATCCACTGCCAACAGAATCAACAGCCTTGTCTGCCCTAGAAGGGTCTAGTCTTTTTCTTGTAAGATGTGTTGAAGACAAGGAATGTCTCTCGGTTTTTTCAGAAGTGGATGGGCCTGGATCTGCTGATATGTCATTTTCGACGCACAAGTTTTCTTGAGAAAGATGTTTGGCACCCAGACTATGCCGGCTTCGCTTTCTGTTCTTTTTCTGAATGCTCAATGATGCACCAAGAAAGATCATTGAAGCACGGTAGACGCTTGCAGTGCTATACTTAAGTGGTTTTTTCTTAAATTTCTTCAGTTTTCTGTCAGATTTTGCATCAAATGATCTTCTAGCTGGGACCAATGGGCCACACGATTTTGCTAACCCACCCTCACCCAATTCCCTTGTGCCTTCACCAGCCTTTCCACTCACCGAGTTCAGAGCAAAACACTTAGTTACAATGCATACATCCTGAAAAAGAAAATGAAGAAAGAGCAAAAATGGCATGCAAGTGTTCAACATGAAAGAAACTCCAAGAAGACTATTTCCATAGAAAAGAAAAACATTCTAAAAATTTGCAAAAATTCAATAAGTCAAGAAATTATAGGGCAGCCATGAAAGGTGCTTGGATAGATAATTTTTTAGACTAATAAATCAAAATGCAAAGACCCCATTTGATTTCATTTATATATAAGGTTCCCAAATGTTCGTTTTCATTTTTTTCTGAAAAAGAATAACAAAACACATTTAATCAAACTATTTTTGTCTTCATAAAAATAGAAACATTTTCTATGCAAGTACCAATTTTCTCTGTGGAGAACACAGAGTAATCCATTTTGATAGCAGTGGATTACATGCAGAAACACCACTTAAATGACTCTGCTTCCATCGTACCAAATAAGATATGAATTTTAAAATATAAATCACCAACATTAAACTCTACACCCAACACCACAAACCCTAAAAATAATCTCTCAAAATCCCAAAAACCAATTACCCAAGGTCTAAAGCTTAACGTAACCAGAAACCCTAAATTCTAAGCTTTATTAACCAAAACATAAATCCCAAAATTACAAATCCCATATCCTAATACCTAAAAACCTCAGTTCAGTATCTAAAACCCTAAATTCAAGTTCAAAAATATAAATCTTGAAACTATAATCCTGTGCACAAGACTCTAAATTCTAATGTCAGCACTAAAAAAAACTAATTCTTCCATCATTAAACTAAAACTCTAAACCCTGCACCCAAATCCCTAAAATTCTAACACAAACTCTAAACCCTTACATTTTAAACCGAAAACCAGCATCCTATTTCCATGCTAGCATGCATCTAAAACTTAATGACAAACTAAACATTACCCCGATAAACATTAGAAAGTGTGTGTGCGAGTGTGTGTGTGTGTGTTACAGACCACAACTAAAAACGTTTCTATCATACACAAGTTAGCCCTAATTGTAGCATTAGTGTGTGTGAAAATTTAAGAAAAACTTAATTTTTTATAATATAATATTAATATATAGACTTCTAAAAAGCATTATTAAAGAGGTTTTTCAGTTCTCATTTTCGAAAACTTGAAAATTAGACACTAAAAAATGAAAAATGAGAACACAACCCAAGTAGCAGGAAGTTCACACATCATTCGGAATGCAACCAACCCGCCAAGAAATATTCCAGGTCCATGAAAAAAATCAACCAGGGTAAAAAGAGAATTCCATGACGTGTTGATAAACAATCAACTTACCTTCTGGTGGATCTCTTCAGATATAAGCTTATCAACACCATAGTCATTAGTGTCATTGCAAGCAGACGGCAAAGGGACAGAAACTTCAAGATTTCCAATCGAACTTTTTCCATCAATGCAGCAATTTAGTTCAGTACCAGCAACAACAGCAGCTTTAACAGGACAGCATTTTCCATTATCGGTCTCCAAATTAGAAACGCTTTTCTTTGGCCCCATGAATGGAGCATTCAATTTGAATGGTGGTGCCTTTATGCTAGAACAATCTGCCATTGCTTGGCTAATAGTTTCTTTGGGATGCAGTAATGCAGGTTCCATGTTTATATGAGAAAGGTCAGTTTTTGCCTGGCCATTGATATTATTAGAAGCAGATGCCAGATTCAATATGCTTCCATTAGATGAACCATCCATTGCATCTTTTTGAGGCATGGCAGCAAAAGTAGCCTCATCAACTTTTTTCATAGATGACACATTTGGTACTGTTTCTTCTTTGGGATCCAGATTGGTAGAGAAACGCTTATTCTGCACCATATTTGATCCCAAATTTCCTTTCTGAACATCAAAAGGCACTTTCGAGATCGCATTTTTTCTATCACGAACATAAAATACCATATAAGCCTTCTGTTCCAAAACAGTCCTTTCATTAACTTGGAAGACCTGTTTTCATCAGATAACAAAAATTAATAATGAAAGAGCCAAAGTTAGCAAGGAACTGCACAACAAAACAGAAATAAATCCCACTTCAACAACAATGCTGACATAGACAATGTGGAATCATGCCTCAAATGCCACCAAGCAGTAGCATTCAAAAAAACACATGGTAAAACACGAAGTGATTTGACTTGTAATTCTTGAATCAGCATAATCTCCTAGCGTAAACCACACAATTCTTAGCACGATTATGCATAATGGTGATGCTCAATACAGGTTGAAATTATGACCTTTACTAATATTTACGGAGAATTTTTAAAAAGGGGCACCTGATAACAAAAAGCACAAATCTCATCTGTTCTAATTTTCTACTTAAATTTTTCCAAAATGAAATAGAAAATATGTTGGGCTGTTTCCAAATGAAAGTGAAACAATAGATTTTGGGAATAAAATAAGATAATTTTCAATTTTCCTAGAAAATAAAAATGCTTTGAAGGAAAAATCATACACATTTTTGTCTTCTCTTAGAAGTGAAACACGCCCTTGCTTTCTCCCAAAGGGATTCACATTGGGAACTTGTCATACTCACTGAACTTCTTCGGTATCATCTATCAAAATATGGATCACAGCTTCTTGAAGAAAAGCCAGCTGGAAGGAGATCAGTCCAGGTAGCATTGTGGAAAGGACTGTTATGATGCCTAGGTGACAAATAGCAGCAGTAAAATAGCAGCTCTTGTCATGTTATTTTCATGTGAAAAGCAGCTTGGCAAAATATTCCAACTACGGTATTTTCCAGAGAGGTCAGTCAGGTATCGTCATACAAATGCCCCTTTGTAAATCTGCAGCTGAAACAGTCAGCCATCCTTTTGAAACACAGCACATGATCTTGGGATCTTTTTTTTTTGGGTACTATAGGCATTTTGAAATGTGTCTAGATGCATTGAGCAAGCTAGCGCGGGAGTATATCCTATGGATGGAGGGGGGAGGGAGCCGTCTTTCAATGATGAGCATTTCCTTGAGAGCAAGTGAGGAGAAGATGATTGTGAAACATGAGGTTTGAAAAATTCTTGAAAGATGACAGTCTAGATAGCTGTTCTAAGCATGTTGGAATCTTATCCTAATAATTTAGTGCGTAAAGTAGCACCCCTCAGTGCCCTTCAATTTTATTAATATATGCATCTATAAATAAAAAAAGAGGGTGATACAAAATGAAAATAAAAGTGAATTTATGAGTAGAAGAAAACATCTATCAGAACAAATCATTCATAAAACTTCAATTACAGATAACAAAAAGAGAAAAAAATAATACCCTGTTGTCATCAAGAGAGTACCACATGCCAGTTGAAGTTCTGACAAAGCAGTAATAGTGACCTGAATGGGTGCTCCAACCAGCATGAACCAGTACCCCATAAAGAGTGTACATTAGCTCACCTTCCTGGTAAGAAAATTAAAAATGATAGCAAGGATTAAATTCCAGTAATAAAGCTACATTTAAAGATTGATGATGAGAAGAAAGTTAATCTGACAGTAGAAAAGAGAATGATAAGGCACAGACTTGCCACCCGTGTTCAACAACTCACTTTGGATGAAAGACTGAGGCAAGCCCAAAATTTATGTTTTAAAGTACTGAACATTTTGCTATTGATAGATGTAAAGGACTGCATGTAATCATGTTAAAGGGAAACAATGGCAACACCAACCTTATCAATGATGAAATCGATCACAAACCACCAATCAAAGAGAACCACAGAAATCATCCCAAACCAATGTTTTAAAGCTGGCTGCAAGGATTAATGCGATGAACTTCACCCAAGAGACCATGCAGATAGTTTCCAGGATCAAATCCCACAATGTCATTGTACTGATTAAAAGAGGATCAATTCACTACTTTATGAGTGAGTGTGCAGATTACAAATAAAACTGTAGTTATGATGGAATAGCCACAAACTGATATTTCAGAACATGGAGTTTTGGAATAGACAACTTTTCATCATAGATCTGCTCAAAGTTATGGACTTACAGCATGGCCTCTCAGCAGTCTACTCAAGGAAGGTCAATTCAGATGGGATGAAGTAAAGTAACATTTTTGGCTCTCAGTCATGCCATGACATCCATCCTTAAATTAACGCTTACAAATTTTAATTACTCCATTACTATTGGTGCAGTGCTCTCCCAACAGGGTAATAAACCAATCTATTTAAGTTGGTGCCCTAGAACCAACTTCTTTTGTACTTTATGATAAACATGTATTCATTGGATGAATATTAATAACTCTTTGTCACATCATGATTGTTTCTGCATGACATTGTATGTGATAATGTCCTAAGAGTAGTTGTCACACTAAAAGGTCATAGTGGATCCCTGCTATAATGAGAACTCAAAAGTGTCATGACACTATTCTTAAATATATGTTCAATAGTCAGATAATATCATTTGAAGAGACACAAATGATACAGACTGTCAAGGGTGGAGACTCATAGGACTTTGAGACACCTTCTCATGGTGTACGCCCTTGGTAATATCCAAGAGAATATTATGAGAATGAGACTCGCCAGTAGAAAATCCGCATTTATGTGTCATTGGATGTTTCTATCTGCGGACATGTGTAATAATCCTTAGACTTTAAGATTATTATCAATGGGTATTATGACTCGCACACTTAGATGTATTGACGAAAACTGTGACGACATATTTCGCAGCAAGGTAGGATATGTTGGGTGATTCACGAGTAATACCGCATTAATGAATAATGCGAGAAATGATTCGTCCCTTCCGTTCCATAACGGAAGTTGATATCTCAAACCCTTTAATAAATCCAAGATCATAATGTTCTATAGGTAAGTTCAATTTCCAAAAAGTCAAAGAATGAGAAATGGAGCACATGGATTGATGGCACTTACATGCAACACGTTTGATTGGAGATATCGAGACAAAGAGATTATATTACACGGTAAGCGTTCGTATCAAGTGACATATCGTTGCGACATTAACTTCTTTCTATATGGGTGTTTTGGCGTGTTGCTAGACGGTAATTTTTGACTTTATTCCCAATTGTGGTTTAATAATTATTCATGGATGTCTGATCGCATTTATTTCAACCCTAGTTATTCTAAAGAATATATTGTAGGCGAAATAATTAATAAATATTTATTTGTTATTTCGTGAATATAATATTTATAAATTTATTGGCGAATAATGCATTGTTATTTATTTAATAAATAAATAGTCATTATTCAAGGCTCAATAAATATTGTGGAGGATTGATGGACCAAGTTAAGGGTCCGATGAGATAATAATATTGAATATTATTTTATTAAATAATATTCAATTATAAATCGCAAGTTAAGAACATGTCATGAAATAATAATGTTTGTTATTATTTGACATGGGGGTTTCAATAGGATTAATAAAATAATTAAAGCACTTGCCGCGCAAATTATTTATTATTACCCAAGTGAATTAAATGCCCGATTATATTATTCTATTATTAGCCAAGCGCTGACCATGGGATGCCAGTGGTGTTGCGCACAACATTTTGGAGAAAACCTCTCAAGCCTAGAGAGTTATTCCCTCTCTAAAAACGCTCTCAAGAACGAGAGTGATCCTCCTCCACCTGATCAAGCAGAAACTTTTGAAAGCGATTCTTAAGGCAATTGAAGGCGGACATCGCAAGCGTAAGGATCTTCCGTACTATCACCCGGAGACTCCTTCGACGACGTCCGGAGATACGCCGAACACATTTGGATCACCGCTAGAGGAGATCTACCCTTGATCTTTATCTCTACAACGCAACGGCAGTACATCAGCAGATTTGTGGCCGAACACATCAACGAAAAAAAAATCACCTTGGAGGTAATTCTTATTTAATTAAATTAATTATAAACAAAATATGTTGATCATCTCTCTTGGTTTCGAGTTTATATTCCTTCGTCCTATTTCTTTGAATCAATTCCGTGGATCAGGACATTCATCATCGCATAGATCCCAGACTGTTCAATGAATATGACAAAAATTAAAGTTGGGCATCGTCCCTCCCATGCTTCCGTTGCGCCGGGAACTTACAAGTGATATCAAAGGGAGGTTTATTATTGTGTATAATTATTTAATAATCATTGGTGATTGGCACATTTATAATTTAGTTTTTCAATTCAAGTTTAATCATTCCCTCTTAATCTGAAAAACGAGATATGTTTCTTCCTTTATCGTTTCTCGCAGGTCCAACAGAAACGATTAATTTTATGATTAAAATTATAGAGTATCTCATCCGGAGGTGATGTGAGATGCACGGGGTGGTCCGATCTTCACGGCGTAGGTCGGCGGATAAAGGATGCGGTTTGAGGCTAAGTGGTGGATGATGGGTCTGGATAGCGGATGCAAGTAGCCAATCAACACTATAAGGAGTCCGACCTACTACTTAGACAACACACTCAAAGGAGGGATGTGATAGTCAATCCACACAACAACGCACTTGGGTTGAGACACAGAATTGGGGGCATTGTGATCTTTGATCACCAATCTAACTTGTAGAATACACAAGTGTGCAAGGGGGAAAAACCGAGGGTAATCCTCACACAACAGAGAGAAACGATGCATAAGCCCTCAATTAATTCTTGAATGAAAATACAATGTCATGGGGTGGCTATTTATAGCTAAGGAGGTGATACAATGGTCAAGGGTCCAAGACCCTAAAGTCATAAAGGCTAAACCTACCTTGTCCCCTTAAAAGTCAAAAAGATAAAATCTAACAAAGACTTTTGGAAAAGTAGCACACATATTTCCAACATAGCTCACCGGATTTAACTTTCTGTGCATAGCTCACCGGATTTGACTTTGGTGTCCAAAAATGTCATTTCTAGAATCCTCCATGTGGGCAAGGCATCCAAATTCGTGCAACCATGTGGGCCAAGCTTTAAACATCAATTTTGGGCTTGAATAAGTGATATTATAGGCTCATTTTCTCCATCCATGCAAGGCAAGATCCATTGGGCCTTTACTGAAGCAAGATGTGTGCCCATTGTAGCATTGAGCCTCTTTAATCTCCCTCGCGTCATTAGGTTTTGCAAATCCAACTCTTCCTCCCACACAATTGACTTGGTACTTTTAACATGGTTCTCATCAGGAGGTGCCAAGGATTTTGTCCAGGTAACACAACAGTACTGTAACATCCCAGGTAAATAAAGAATAAAACATTTTCATATTTATTAATATTTACGAATTAAATATTAATTTTACTTTAAAGGGGTTGCTATGTTCGATAGTGTACCCGATACGCAACAAAGAGTTTCTTTGAAATCTTACGTTGCACACTAGTAATAAAATAATATTATTTTAAGATAGTTAACACGTAGTCGTTGTATTGGCAGGAATGAATAGAAATAACGAAAATATGATTATATATGTTTGTTAAATGTTTTTACATTTATCCAATAAAGGATAAAGGCTTAAAATACGAAAAGAATTCAATTTTAGACATAGATACTCTAATATTCACTAAAAGGTCAAACTATCACCTTTTGATGGTGAACCCTCTTTAAATATAGTTTTGGTCACTCTTATACATTCTATTGGACCAAATAAAATTCTTCTTTAGAATCGGAACATCAAAATTTACTTTGTGTAACTTTTTGGTATTTTTCCGATAAAGTTCTGTTTTTAATGAATAGTGAAAAATGTTGTATTTTAATTCAAAACCTCTTTTTAATCTAATTTGTTTATATGATTAGATCATATTTTGAATTGATTTAAAAGTGAAATTAGAATATATTTTTACCATTTAATCCAATAGTGGTCGTTGGAATTAATTTCACTTTGAAATTGGACTTAACTAATGTCAATCTTTTGATATATATTGTTTCATAAAAACACGCTATTTGTTCTGACAACGGGAATTAATTATTAAATTAATTATGGTAACTTATATGTTTAGAATTTTGTTAAATAGACATCATTTTTTAATTCAGAATATCAAATATAGCTTAGGGTGAAGTTTTGGTTTTTTTCTGAAAAACTTCAATTTTTGATGAATAGTGAAACCACAAAGTGGTACTTAAAAAACTGATTTTTCGTTTAAATGAAATTTTACCACCTCTGTGTTTTGAATTTCAAAAATCCGACATACATGGTTGTCATTAGGAAATAAAATGTGGTTCAATGGGATTAAAATAATTTTTTGGTAAATAGTAACTTTTAAGTTTTTAATCGCGATTAGAGGTAATTAGTGTAGTTTAAGGTAAAAATGATATTATAATAAAATGAAAATAACTTGACCCTTGTCCTAACCCTATTGGATGAGTCATGGCCGACCAAGACAACCCATGGGTAGATTTTTGGGACCCCATGGAGCCACTTGAGTAAGATAATGACATTAATGGCTTTTATTTAAAGTAAACGTAAAAATGACACAAATATGTATTGTTTTACTAAAACAATTTTTACATGGGGTTATACAAGTCAGATTTTTGACTATAAATAGTCATTGGAAAGCTAAAAAGATTTCCTACATCATAATATTTTTTTTATAATTTTTAGACATTAAATAAATTAAATTATTTATGACAACATGATGATGCAGCGATTACCTCATTATTTAACGATTTAAATAAAATGAAAAGATAATGTAAAATCTAAGACCTACACATGTCAAAAACCTATTGGATAGGTGGATTTCGAACCCTTATCACCTTATCCTCGAAATATATAATTTTGGGACCTTTAAAATCCAAAAAGCATTTTATAATAAAGTAATCTTTTATAACTTTCCAAGAGTGTCTCTCCTCTCCTCTTATAAAAGGTCTTCACCTCTACCACCTTACCCACACCTCTCAAACCTTTGGCTCGGCCAACCCCTGCCCATTTTGTCTCTCCACATCCCTCTCTTACTCCTAGAAGCCTCACTTTGGGCAGAAGTCTTTCCAAAAAAGCATTTGAACTCAAATCAAAAAGAGTTGTCCGTTTTAAAGGTAGTGTCTTCTCTTGTGTTCTTATATTTTATTTTGGTGCTCCAACCCCCTAAACTCCTTTTATTCCTTTCTTTTGTAACAACACCAGTATTTTCAATATAATAGGATGTTGTTATAAGAAGGATTCGAGCTACACTTACACACACCTACATCTAATGGTTAAAGAACATACTGTTTTCGTGGATGGCGAATTTCTGCCTCACGTAACGATGATTGTTCAATATTCTTTTAACACATTCAAAGGTGGCCATTAAGATGTCACTATATTTATATATGATATATAATATGTTTATGTTTTACTTAAGCTTCTGTATTTTTCATTTATGACATACATTTATGGTTCCCATTATGGGTAAACGCGATATCTTCATTTTAGGAAGTGCGGACTACTGCCCCTCAAAGTGATTTGATTCGTTAATGTCATATGTGGGACGTATAAAGGATGGAATTAATGATATTATATATAATATTATACTGGAATTATAATATACCTTTATATCATTATGATTTCATTCCATAAAATACGAAATAGAAATGAAAGTAGCGTTCATGCGTACGTACGGCTTACCGTCTCCATGAACGGTGCATTTCATTTCTTACCTCTAAATGTTATGTAATATTATAAATGCATGTATATACTGGATATATATGATATATATGATATCTACATCATGAGTATAACTCTAGATATAATGGATACATGAACAACTTGTAATTATAAAGAGTTTATTTTTGACTCAAGTACCAATGATCGTTAAAACGACCGTTATTAACTTAAATAATTACATAGTGTTCATGACATGGTAATAAGTGATATAAAAGGAATAATGAACTTGAAAAAGGTTCTTAACCAAGTAGAAATTAACTTAAGTTTATTATTCAGGACATTAAAGAACGATTGAGTCAAGTCAGACCGAAGGTATGGGACTTCGTCTCAATCTACTTTCATTGAGGCATATTTTGTTTTATACACAACTTTCTTTTATACAGTGTATAAACCCCTTTGACTTTTACGTTTATTCAAAAGAAATCTTTTTTATACGAAGCGTTTACTAAATGACAAAAGGGAATGTTTTTTTTGTCGTACGTATGCGGCGACAACGACTTCTCCGCCGCCGTGACCATTATTTGAGTTTCGGCTTCCTCTACAAGCCATAACTTTTTTTTTAATGAAAGATAAATACCATGTTTACTTTTCTTTTATTTTGGTATTGAAAATGGTTTTGATAATATTTTTATTATATCAATGTGTTATTATGTTTCTTTTATGCATGTTTTATGTGATACGATTATGTTATGGTTCTTAGGCATTGTTTATGAAGACGGGTGGTTCCGTGATAAACTAAGGGCGGGTGAGCCCGATATAGCTCTCCAATACATTGGGTAACGCGAAGGAGTTAAACGTTAAGGTTTCTCCGAAGATATTTAGGGAATATACTGTGATGGGTATTCCAAATGTAACCATGAGGGTTTCTCCCTACATAAGAATGTTATAAATGCCTCAAGTTATCTTTATGTCTTATGATTTCTATGATTTATTCATGATTTGATGAGGTATGTTAAGTGTTTATGTTTTATGAGTAAAGTATGATTTCATTGATTCTTATGTATACATGTACTCATATTTCCTTACTGAGCTTTTTATGCTCATCCTAAGTTTTTGAAATATTTTTCACAGGTCAAGGGAAAGGTACATGATATGATGATAGTGTCAAGAAAGAATCCATGTTTTATTTTAAATATGTTTCCATTGATGGGAAAAATGAGTACTATCTTTTATGTAACCACTTTGTTTAAATGTGGAATGTAATGCATGTTTTATGATAACTCTCTAAAACTCTAAACCTGAAAAGATCCTCAATGCGTAATCTTGTAATAACTCAAGATTAAGTAATGTTTAAGGCTGGGGTCTTATAAGTACACACCGTGTAATCAGAATTACACGTCGTGTTAGTTGTGTTCAATGCATCAGAAGTAGTTCGGCAATTACTCAACCCGTGTGCATTAATGACACACGGTGTAGTTAATTCTTACATCGCATGTTGACCAGGACATACTGGTGCACAGTCAGTCAGACAACTCCCTTTCGGGTCAGGGTCAGGCCGTGTATCCCATACACAGCTTAGCCAACCGGTGACCGTGGAACGCGGAATCAACATGGCGTATGGCCCACTGGACACACCGTGTACTCCAAAATTCCTGAAGTACGCCTCACACGTCGAGTCTCTAGTCGTGTACTTCGGATAGACATAGAAAGTAGTATACGCCGTGTAGATCGGATCTACACGTCGTTTACTTTACCAAATTATGCAAAATTAAAACTTTAATAGTTGCATAATTTTCAAATCTCCATATCATGTATAAATCGTATTACAGGTTGTTACTCTGAGTGCATTGAAGCATAACATGTGGTCGAAAAGTCATGTAATTCGTGTAATCATCTATGAAGTACATGTCATGAAAGTACGCGATATGTATGTCATGTCACAAGCATACAAGATGGAACTAAAATAAACCGACTTATTCGTAAATATTATCTAATAAATAGTTAATCACTTAAGATTATCCCACTTAATATTAACAAATATGTAAAAAAAGATAATAAATGGCAATTTACGCATAAAGGATAAAATCTCTCAATAAAATATTAAGTCGGTATAGCCTTCCATTACTTAGTTAGAATCAAACAATAGTTCAAAGTGTTTAACTAGCCAAAGTTGGGGTGCTTTCAATTATCGGAGAATTCTAATTTGAGATTTTGGGTTGACTTGACTTAGTTTACATCAAGGGTTACCTCCCAAAGTAGGACTTGATGTAACAAAGAGGCAAAAGTTAAGGAAATCCAAAATTAAGGATTTCAGGATTGGGGAGTACACTCAACGGATCAAGGAGGTGCGAGTTAATACAGTTGACATTTGGAATGCCTACCTAAAACCTTTCAAATTGCTTGACCAGTCAAAGTTGGGGTAATGCGAAGGGCAATATAGATCATTATCGCTAAAATGTCCAAGCAACAGGATATTCTGAAGCCAATGGTGAGGGCTATTGAGTTTCGATAAAATAGTGGGAGACTAATGAATATTTATTTATTTATTTGTTTTAATTTTATCAAATAAAGTACTAAAACTTTGTTCATCTTATTTGTAGAAATGGCATTAAAAATGACAAACATATTATTGCGATCCATACTCGGGAAGGAAAACCTTCTCACCGGCCATAATTTCTAAGAGTGGCAAAGGAGTCATCGAGTCATCCTTCGCCATGAAAGAAAACTATATGTGCTGGAAGAATCTTTACCAGTTGCGCCTAGAAATGAGGCAAGTGATGAGGAGCTCTTTGTGTACGAGAAACATCTGAATGATGTTACGGGTGTTCAGTGCCTCATGCCATCATCCATGACGAATGAGCTCTTGAAGCAACATGAGGAAATGGATGCTTATAGCATAATGTCTCACCTTCGGGATCTCTATCAAGAGAAGGCGAGACAAGAGAGGTATGAGATCTTCCAACGCTTTGTTCACGACTAAGCTTGGAGAGTTTGCACTAGCTGAGCCTCATGTAGTCAAGCTTATCGGCTACATTGAGCATTTGAACATCTTAGGGATTAAATTCTCAGATGAGTTGCGTACAGATCTCATACTATCATCAATATCGAAGGCCTTCTCTAGTTTTATTGTGAATTATAATATGAGCAATAATGAGAAGAGTCTATCGGAACTTCTGACTCTGATTCGCCAAGTAGATAAGGAAATGGGGCGTGACAAATTGGCAGTCCTTATGGTGAATAGGAAGAGGAAAGACAAGGCAAAGGGGTCTAAGACTTTTAAACATTCTAAAGCCCCCAAGTATTGTCCGATCAAGAAGAAGAAGATCCAAAGGCAGGGCAAGGAAAAGGAGGCAGTATGTTTTGCATGTGGCAAGTTAGGCCACTAGAAGTGAAACTGCACCCAAAGGCAAGGGGAAGTCAAAAGGGCGTTCGTTATCGAGTGCAATCTTTCCATTTCTACACATTGAGTATTAAAAACAGCTTGTGGTGCTCACATCTGTATTCAAATGTAGGAACCAAGTAGATTCCGAAAAATTGTCAGAGAGGTGGATCTGTGAGGTGCCAATGGTGGGAGGTTGGGTATTATTGTCATTGGTGACTACCACCTCACATTGCCAACAGGGATGATTTTGGTTTTACATGGCTATTATTATGTAACTATTGTTACCAAAAACATAATTTGTGTATCAATTTTGGATACAGATGGGATTATTTTCAAGTTCGAAAATAAAAGTTGTTTCTTTTACAAGGACAATATATGTTATGGTATGACGCATTTAAACAAGGGTATGTATGTATTAAATTACGAAAACAAAGTGTTGGCAATTGATAACAAGTCAAGTTCACATGACTCATAACACCCAGTTGTGTCATCACCATCTCGGTCATGTAAACGAGAAGCGTTTAACAAAACTCTGTCAAGATGGTTATTTAGACACTTCTGAGCTAAAACCACTGGATAAATGTCACGTTTGTTTACAAGGAAAAATGACCAAACAAACATTTGGTGGACGGTGAAAGGGCCACAGAGCTTCTAGAATTGGTACACACTGATGTGTGTGAATCATTTCCAGTAGAAACTAGAGGTGGATATTCTTACTTCATAACTTTTACTGATAACTTCAATAGATAGGGTTATATTTACCTGATGAGGTATAAGTCCGAGTCCTTTGAGAAATTCAAAGAATTCAAGAATGAAGTAGAAAATCAGCTTGGTAAAAAGATAAAGAAGCTTCAATCGGATCGAGGTGGAGAATATCTTAACCAAGATTTCAACGACTTTCTACGGGAGTTTGGGATTCTATCTCGACTCACTGCACCTTATACACCACAATGGAATGTTGTTAGTGAAAGGAGGAATCGTACCTTGTTAGACATGGTAAGATCGATGATGAGTCGTGCAAATCTTATGTCATCCTTTTGGGGATATGCATTACAAACCGCAGCATACAGATTAAACCGAGTACCAACTAAAGCGGCAAATGGAATTCAATTAGAGTTATGGAGTGAAAAGAAACTCATTTTATCGCATACACGTGTATGGGGATGCGCGGCGTTTGTTAAAGCTTTCTCAAGGAAAAACTCGCACCCCGGGGCACGAGGTGTTAGCAATCCGATTTCGGTTCCTAGGGGTGATACACGTGATACATCATCCTACCCACATCCTCCTATAATACACACTTATCAAAGGAGGAAGGGGTCGGACTCCTTCAACCTGCAGCAGCGGACGAGCTGGAGGACTCTCCCGATTCTCGGCCTGTTGTATCTGTTTTTCTTCTTTACCATAGATGTAAAGGATTCCCCTGGTAATATCATTCTGGTCACTCCTCTGTTTCAAGTGCATTTACCTTTTCCTTAGCACACACGCACCAAACCGTAACAGTTAGACGACTTTGATGGGGAACAAAAACGGAGGAGAAATTCTCGCGACTGGTGTTCTTTTTGTTGTGAATGTTGTGTTTGGAGGTTGAAGCAGAACGAAGCGCCAAGGGTCCAAGGGGCTGCGCTTCTTCACTTTCAGTTGGAAGAGCATAGAAAATCTTTTTACGCAAACAAGGATGGAGAACCGTGTGGTCTCAATTGAATCAACCATGGAAGGAGGCATTAAAATAATCATGTCGTCAATACAAGAGAACATGGAAAAGATGATGCGAGAGCAGAATGAGAGCCAACGCGTGTCTCTCGATGTAGCTCAGCCAACGAGTTGCGGTGCTTTTCGCAGAGGGTGGAGCTTCCCACATTTGATGGAGATAATAACCCCTTAGGATGGATTACTAAGGCAGACACTTATTTCTTGATAAACCGAACCCCTGAAGACATGAAGTTACATTATGCTCAAATTAGAATGGAAGGTACAGCGCTGTATTGGTTCCTGTCCTGGCATAGCGTCACTCTAGGTGCTTCCTTGAGTGCATTCAAGCCAGCATTCCAGAACCGGTATGGGAAAAACAATGATGGGGATCCATTAAGATTTCTTAAAAACCTGAAACAAACTTGTTCAGTGGACGAGTACATCGAGGAGTTAGAACAAATTGCTCTAAGACTTCCCGATTTTCCGAAACCATGGTATATAAGCCTTTTTATGGGAGGACTACAACCAAAGATAGAAAATCAGATTTCTACACATGAGCCAGCTAATAAATTCCGCATGATAATTATGACTAGAAAGGTTGAAAGATAGATGATTAGTGAGGGAGTGCTACGTGGCTCCCATTCCCAACTAGTTGCACGACCTATGCCACGAACCAGGAGTTGTAGCACCAAATTTTCCCGCCAAACGTCATGTTTTTTAACATAACCGACGTGATAACGAGCAAAAAAGGGCAGTTGGGGAAGACCGTTGGAACGAAGTGCCGGCCTTGAGCAAACAAGAAAGGGAGGAATTAGATTGTATGGAAGCGGGGCAGGAAGGTCAAGAGAGGCAGCTAGTAGAACGACCCGAGGAGCCGGTTGAGTTCCGCAGTATGAGTAGTGTCGGGGAAGATTGGACGATGCTTGTTGGACACTTATCTGGAGTACCGGTATAAGTATTGGTTGACAGCGGAGCCAGCCATAACTTCAACTCTACGTGAATGGCCAAACTTGCAAGTGTGGGGGTTAACCTGACCAAACCGTTAGGAAGTACGCTTGGCAATGGCTCCCAAACTCTCTCATAGGGCTTATGCAAACAAGTCCGGATCGGTCTGAAAAATTTTGTTGCTATAGTGGATGCCTTATTTTTATACTGGCGAACATGATATTATTTTGGGATGCAGTGGTTGAGGAGTCTGTGCAGTGTTTTAACTAACTGGAGTCACAAAACTAGGGAATTCTTGTGGCAAAGGGAGGAAGTAAAGTTGCAAGGGAAGGTGGTCAAAGAAGAGACTTCTTGGGAACTTCACATGCAGGCCAAGACTCTGTTTCTTGAGGGTTGGGCATGGCTAGCGACGTTGCAGCTTTCGGAGAATGTCTCTCAGAGTAAAGAAAGCAGACCAAATAGAGCTGAACAACCTTTTGAACAAGTTCCGATTCATTTTCCAGAAACTGAATGGCCTTCCCCCACCTCGGGATACAGACCACACCATCACCCTTATGGTCGGGGCAACACCGGTTAGCATTAGACCTTATAAACTCGCCCATTGTCTCAAGGATGAGGTGGAGAACCAAGTAAATGATTCACTAAACCAGGGAGTTATTCGACATAGTAGCAGCCCCTTTGCAAGTCCTGTTATCCTTGTTAAAAAAGATGACAGTTGAAGAATGTGCGTCGATTATCAAGCACTGAATAAACTTACCGTACCGAACAGATTTCCCATTCTCATCATTGAGGAACTTATATACGAACTACATGGAGCTAATTTTTTCTCCAAGTTGGATTTAAAGTCCGACTTCCATCAGATCTGGGTACGAGCAGTAGATGTACACAAGACGGCTTTCCGCACTCACGAAGGACATTATGAATTCCTCGTCATGCCATTCGGGATGATGAACGCCCCGGCTACATTTCAATCCACCATGAATCAGATGTTCAAACAGTATTTGAGGTTTGTTTTGGTATTTCTCGACGACATCCTCATTTATAACAAAAATTTGGCCAACCATCAGCAACACCTTGATACAATCTTCTGCGTCTTACAACAAAATCAGCTCCGCCAAAACCGGAATAAATGTTTTTTTGCTCAGCCCAACGTGGAGTACCTTGGTCATGATATCTAGTCAAACGAAGTTTCGATGGACGCGGCGAAAATTGAATGTGTGCTTAATTGGCCTCACCCACAATCAGTTAAGGGAGCTCACGGATTTTTGGGCATAACTGGTTACTACAAGAAATTTGTCGAAGGATATGGAAAAATTGCCAAGCCACTTCCCGAGTTGACTAAAAAAATAATTACCACTGGTCCCCGACTGCTGAAAAGTCTTTTCTGGCTCATAAAAACTGTTCAGTTTCAGCCCCGCTACTTGCTTTGCCTAACTTCCAAAAGCCATTTATCATTGATTATGATGCTTCTGGCCAGGGGGTGGGGTTGTTCTCATGCAAGCTGGTCGGCCCAAAGCCTATTTCAGTAAAAAGTTGGATGATACCAACCTCTCCAAATCTGTTTCTGAAAAAGAGATGGTGGCTCTTGTGTTAGCTATAATCATTGGAGACAATATCTGGTCGCAATCACTTCATTGTTTATACTAATCATAGAGCCCTCAAACATATCCTAAGCCAACAACTTCACACAGCCAATCAGCAAGACTGGCAAGCCAAACTCTTGGGCCTTGATTTCGAAATTATTTACAAACCAAGACACCGAAACCAGGCGGCCAACTCTCTTTCCCGCCGAGCTGCAGATGACCTGGACACCTGTGATGAACCCCTCTCTTTAGGGAGGGCAATTACAGAACCACTGTGGCTGAAAATGGATATCATCAGGACAAAATACCAACAGGACCCTGTCCTCAAACAGATTCTTTCTGCTGCAGCAAATCAGTCTCCCGTGCCACCAAGCTATACAGTCTGCAAGGTCTGCTCTTCTACCGCAATCGCCTCATTTTATCTCCAACATCCAGCCTCATTCCCAAATTCCTGCGGTATTACCATACCTCTCCGATAGGGGGCTATACAGGTTTTCTAAAAACCTACAAACACCTTGCAGCCGGGCTGCTGGCTTTGGAAGGGAAGGTCCAAGCATATCCAGCAGTTTGTCCAAGAATGTGATACCTATCAACGGCATAAAACTCAAGCTATGTCACCTACCGAACAACTTCAGCCCCTTCCTACTCTGACACGGGTATAGGATGATATCTCCATGGATTTCCTTTCCGATCTGCCTAAATCTCAAGGCTACTCTGTAATCCTGCTTGTTGTGGATCAGTTTACCAAATATGCCCATTTTTTTACTGCTCCAGCATCCCTACACAACCAAGACGGTTGGTGATCTTTTCATCAAAGAGATGGTTCGATTACATGGTATGCCTGGTTCAATGCTCAGCGACCGAGATCCCATCTTTGTTAGCAACTTTTGAAAAAAATTGTCCCACATAGAGGACACTATCCTCAAAATGATTTCCTCGTAACACCCTCAAACAGATTGTCAAACAGAAATTGTAAACAAGTGTTTCAGCACCTATTTTTGTTGCTTTGTTTTTGAAAGGCCTATCACTTGGTCTTGGTGGAACCCTTGGCAGAATATTGCTACAATACGGCTTCAAATTATTCCACCAAGATGTCTCTTTTTGAAGCTGTCTGCAGTCGTAAACACCCTCATGTGCAGCGCCTTACTAATGATGCTACCCCAGTTGACACAGTGGCTACCCTTCTTGTTGAACGTGGTCAGCTATTGGATCAACCCCGCCATCATCTCACTCGTGCCCAACAAATCATGGTCCACACAACTAATAAACACCATTGAGATGTTTCTTTTGTTGTAGGGACCTTGTTTTTGTCGAACTCCACCCCACTATACAAACTGCCGAAACTGCTAAATTTTTCCCCAAATTGGCGGCCCGCTATTATGGACCATTTCCGATCGAAGCAGGCATGGGAAGTACTGCATACAGACTCACTTTGCCTCTTACAACATGAGTACATCCCGTCTTTCATGTTTCGCAGCTCAAACGGGCAGTTGACCAATCACCAGTACAGTCTAAACCTCCTGATTCTAATTCTTAGGACAGCACCCCAGCAAACTCCTTCCCTACAGCGATTTTGGCAGCCAAGTCTGTTCATGGCCATCCTCGGAGCCTTTAGTTAATTTAGTGGAGTGGCCGCCCTTCGGAAGAGTCCACATAAGAAGACACCGGGCAAATTCTTTCTCAATTTCCAGATCTCCACCTTAAGGACAAGGTGCCATTTGCTGAGGGGGGAATTGTTAGGCAGTCAGTTAGAGAGTACTTTCTGTTGGAACAGAAACAGGAGAGGAAGTGGCTAAAGGTTTTAAACAGCATCAAGGAATTGACTACGATGAAACCTTTTCGGCAGTTGTCATGTTTAAATCCATAAGAATCATACTTGTCATAACAGCTTACCATGACTACGAGATTTGGCAGATAGATATCAAAACTGCATTCCTTAACGGGAACCTTCAGGAAAATGTCTATATGACATAACCAGAAGAATTTGTGACACCAGGTGATGTCAAAAGGGTTTGCAAGTTGAATAGATCCATTTATGGATTGAAGCAAGCATCCAGGTCATAGAATATTCGATTCGTTGAAGTCATAAGAGAATTTGGTTTCATTAAGAACGAATGTGAGTCATGTGTTACCAAAGGTTTAATGGGAATACGATCGTTATCCTAATAGTATATGTTGACGACATATTATTGGAAACAACATTTCAGTCTTACAGTCAGTTAAAGACTGGTTGAACAAATGGTTCTCCATGAAATACTTAGGCGAAGCAGACTACATTCTAGGGATCAATATCATTTGTGATAGATCTAAGAGACTGTTTGGATCAAGTCAAAGTACATATATTGACCAGATACTACAGAGATTTAGTATGGAACAATCCAAGAAGGATTGGTTCCAGTGTCACATGGTTTACATCTTTCTAAGAAAATGTGTCCCCAGACACAACAGGAGAAAGATGGAATGAGTAAGATCTCATATGCTTCAGTGATAGGATCTATCATGTATGTCATTTTATGTACTAGTTGTCTATGCACTGAGCATGGTAAGTAGATATCAAACAGATTCAGGAGAACAGCATTGAACTGTTGTTAAGACTATCCTTAAGTATCTGAGAAGAACTAAGAATATGTTCGTGGTGTGCGGAGGAGACAAGGAGTTTGTCATCAGAGGATATGTTGATGCTGGTTTTCAGACAGATAAGAATGATCTGAAGTCGCAATCGGGATATGTTTTCTGTCTCAACGAAAGAGCTATGTGTTGAAAAAGTTCAAAGCAACCAGTTGTCGCTGATTCTACAGCGGAGTCCGAATATATAGCGGCTTCTGATGCAGCCAAGGAAGTCGTGTGCAGCGGTTGCTCTTGCAAAAGAGTCAAGGTCACATCAACGGACAAAGCATATACTCCAGAAATATCACCTCTTGAGGAATTTTTATAAAAGAGGGGAAATTGCAGTGAACAAAGTATCCACGAAAGAGAACGTGGCGAACCCCTTAACTAAAGGCTTATCTCAGCAAAAGGATGAGTATCATGTGAGAGCTAGCGGACTGAAGGTCGTTAGAAGGTGGCTCTAGTGCAAGTGGGAGTCTGCTGAAGTTGGTGCCCTAAAACCAACTTCTTTTGTACTTCATGATAAACATGTATTCATTGGATGGATATTAATAAATTCCTTATCACGTCATGATTGTTTTTCTGCATGACATTGTATGTGATAATGCACTAAGAGTAATTGTCGCACTAAAAGGTCATGGAGGATCCATGCTATGATGAGAACCCGAAAGTGTCACGACACTATTCTTGAATATATGTTCTATAGTAAGATGATATCATTTGAAGGGACACAAATGATACAGGCTATCAAGGGTGGAGACTCATAAGACTTTGAAGCACCTTGTAATGATGTACGCCATTGGTAATGTCCAGGAGGATATTATGAGAACGAGACTCGCCAGTAAGAAATCCACATTTATAAGTGTCATTGGATGTTCCTATCTGCGCATGTGTGTATTGGTCCTTAGATTTTAAGATTATTATTAATAAATATTATGACGCGTGCACTTAGATGTATTGGCAAAAACCGTAACGACATATGTTCACGGCGAGCTAGGATATGTTTGATGCGTCACGAGTAATACTGCATTAATAAATAATGCGAGAAAGGATTTGTCCCTTATGTTCCATAACAGAAGTTGATATCTCAGACCCTTTGATGGAAATGATATAGCCTAAATAAATCCATGGTCATGGTGTTCTATAGTCAAATTCAATTTCCGACAAATCAAAAAATGAGAAATCGAGCACATGGGTTAATGGCACTTGCATGCAACCCGCTTGATTGGAGATATCGAGACAAATAGATTATATTACACGGTAAGCGTTCATATAAGGTGACATGTCTATGCGGCATTAACTTTTTCTATAGGTATCTTGGTGTGTTGTTAGACACTGACCTTGAACTTTAGGATGTTTCACCTAATGCCACGAAGAAATAAGCCTAGAGGGTCACACACTAAATGTATCCAGTATCTCAATTAAATAATATATTATTTGTTATTTAACAAGTTGAATAATGATTATTCTCGGTTTTGGTTTAATAATTATTAATGGATGTGTGATCGCATTTATTTCGACACTAGTTATTCGAGACAATATATTGTGGGTGGAATAATTAATAAATATTTATTTGCAATTTAATGAATATAATATTTATATATTTACTAACGAATAATGCAGTGGTATTTATTTAATAAATAAATAGTCATTATTCATGGTTCAATAAATATGGTGGAGGATTGAAGGACCGAGTTAAGGGTCAGGTGAAAAATAATATTAAATATTATTTTATTAAATAATATTTAATTATAACTCACAAGTTAAACGCATGTCATGAGATAATAATGTTGTTATTATTTAGCATAGGGTTTCGTTAGGATTAATAAAATAATTAAAGCACTTCTGCAAATTATTTATTATTACCCTAGTGAATTAAATGTCTGGTTATATTATTCTCTTATTAGCCAAGCGTTAGCCATGGGATGTCAGTAGTGTTGTGCACAACATTTTGGAGAAAACCTCTCAAGCCTAGAGAGTTCTTCCCTCTCCAAGAACACCCTCAAAAACAAGAGTGATCCTCCTCCATCGGATCAAGGAAAACGCTTTGGAAGCGGTTCTCAAGGCGATCGAATGAGGACATCGCAAGCACAAAGATCTTCCGTGCTATCACCCGAAGGCTTATTCAGCGACGTTCAAAGATATGTGGAACACGTGTGGATCACCGCTAAAAGAGATCTACCCTTGATCTCTACAACGCAATGACGGTACACCTGCAGATTTGTGACCGAACACATCAACGAACAAAGAATCACCTTGAAGATAATTCTTATTTAATTAAATTAATTATAAATAAAATATGTCGAGCCTCTCTATTGGTTCTGGGTTTCTATTCCTTTGTTCTATTTCTTTGAATCAATTTTGTGGATCACAGCGTTCATCGTCACATAGATCCCGGATTGTTCATTGAATATGGTAAAAATTAAAGTTAGGCATTGTCCCTCCCACACTTCCGTTGCGCCCGGAACCCTAGAACATCAACTACAAGTCAAGTGATCCTTTAAAGCAACCAAGAAATTATGGTATGTGTAAAAGAAAAAAAAATACAAACTATTTAAGAGGTTGATCTGTAATGGCACCCTAGCTTTGAGAGGCTTGATGCCTTATTGCAAACCAATCAAATATTTTTAGAAGCAACCAATGGACACATCAAAGCAACAAAAATGGATAGCTTAACTCTTAGGTTATGACTATAAAGAGCAACCACCAACCACGCTGTTAAAATTTTACAGCCCATACTCTCCCATGAAAGCAAGGAAACCCCCATAATCCACATCTTTAGCTTCCTCAGACTAGTTTTCGCACAGAAATTAAAAATGTATCTAATCAATGAGCCACGTGGTAATGGACCAGCCAGATCATGTGCGCATTGCATGGGCTACAACTACGCAAGAGGGACATCATTCTAGGCAATGCTGCCATGAAGGCTAAACTGCTACAGGAAACGCATGACAGTTGTGGATCATTTGGGCATTTTATAAATATTCAAACTAATGGAGAGATTTCATTGGCCTGGAATCACTTTAACAAAAATCAAGGATCAAGGCAAGTCGAAAGATGAAATATGTGGCCATAACTAGGCTACTAGAACTGGTGCCAATCCTGTGTCAGGTGTGGGACCAAGTCACCTTAGATTTCATTGGAGAGAAACGGACCTTGAAATGCAAGGATATCATCAGGATGGTTGTGAACTAGTGAATGGTTATCTTAGCATTTGCAACCCCGGAAACTAATAACCCACGTGCAAACATAGAAGTTTCAATTTGCCAATAAAAGATAAAATAAAGAAAGACAGAGAAAGCATAACCGGTGCAAATAAAAAAGAGAAAGGAGAAATTCGTCTTAATTACGAGGATGCAGAAAACCTTTAGAAATAAAAAATCAATATGCTGAGAATCACAAAAAAAGAAAATGGTGACCCAAGAAGAATTTTTGATGTACAGGACATTAAGTATGCAATGTAATGGAGATCAGAAACTGGAATTTTTATGCATGTAAGGTGGGAGCTTTGCCAACCAATAAATAAAACTGAAAGTAACAACAGCAGGAGGAAATACAAAAAAGGCCTACTCACATTGGAACCACTGACAAATGGCTTCAGATCCAATGTAGGATCAAAACAAACCTTCTTATCAATCTTGCGACCAGGATCATGAGCAGCAAACCGCTTCAGATGGATCGTAAGGACATAAGGTGCTTGATAGACTGTGAGCTGCTTCAGTGCCCTTACTTTTTGTTGGCACCGCTGACAATGGTATTGCCTTTCACCCCCATCTAACTCCTCTGGGGCAGTGAAGTGCATAAGTGCCTTGTTCAAGGACTCAGCCTTCACTATCTCAAGACTCAAATCTAAAAACAGATCAAACTTGTTGGAACAGTAAGAACACTGCTGACACTTAACCTGAAATGAAACCCAAAATATAATATTAATAAAAACATGTGAAACCCAATGTCTGGACTACTAAATCCAAAATATTTATTCTAGAGATGATAGTCTTGAGAAGCTTTTGCATCTCCACGCCTCACAAAACATGTACTGGATAAATCCAAAATATTTATTCCAGAAGCAACAAATCTTCATCAATTTCAACACATTCCTATGGCAAGTCATTAATGTATACCTGACTGCGGAGACGGCCACCAAATATTCTGTGAACCAAACTTTTCTCATAAGCGTTGGGAGTATCACCAGACACACCTGAAGGCAAACAGCATTTATGCATAGACTGTAGCAAGTTCACCATGTACTCATGTGCATCCTCCTGCCTAGCATTACGAAAGCTCCGAGAGATGCCTAATTTTCGGTCAAGGGTTGCAATCTTAAACAAAGTAAAAACCATTATTGACCATGAACCAGGTACAAATTTGAGTTGCTTTATGATTAAACAGGGCGAATAGAAACACTGTAAAATTCATTTTCCAATATGGATGGAATTAAAAAAAGGCAAGGGAAAGTGATGTTGACCTTTTAATCTAGGCATCAGGCGAGAAAGTTAACAAGAAGGCACAGCAATATATGAGATCAATTTCCAAAGCTCAAATGTATTGACATTAGCACCATCAGTATACAACAGTGAAATTCCTCGATGATGCCACACATTCCCAACATCAAGGAAAAT
Source organism: Viscum album (assembly GCA_963277665.1). NCBI lineage: Eukaryota > Viridiplantae > Streptophyta > Magnoliopsida > Santalales > Viscaceae > Viscum > Viscum album. The sequence goes on from OY728127.1 coordinate 821,821,046, forward strand.
GAACAAATAGGCATAGAGAGAAATCCATAGTCACTTTCATACTTCAATAAAAGTATTAATAACCAATATGTGGTCAAAGATCTAGCATATGATTAAAAAAAATACTGAGACAATACAGGTATAAAGGATACACCGCAAATTTGAGACAAGATCCTTTGGAGCTAAAATTCTCCCAGTTGACTGTAGAGCACAACTAACATGTTTCTGGATGGCACAAAGGGCACAAAATCCAGCTATACGGCCTTCATGAATTAATGTAGTTAGTGAGAACATAGAATACAGCAAAAAGAGGACAGATAAAAATATTGCACTCCCCTGATTATTGCATAAACCTGAAAACTAAAAACAAGAACAATTCCCAACCAAACAGGAATTCATATTACCAGACACAACCTAATTTAAAACAACATGCATTCATAACAATTAAAATTTTCCTAATCTAAGTAAGAGTAAAATACAAAAACTAATATTCACCGATGATGTCTGAAACAAGCCCAAAAAACAGGTACAAGCACAGACAAATGAGAAAAGAACGAAGCAAGCAATAATGAAAAAAACACTGAGCCTTGCTTGTTTGGGTAATTTATTTATGACTTACGCATTGCATTAATCAAAAACTCCACTTAATATTCACTAAGAAATGTTGCTTACAATTTTCTAAGTTCCAGAGCTGACTGCAAGAAACCTAACACTGTTGAGCGCAGACAGAAGCATAATTTTAATAATAGATTTATATATTACACTGCTTAGAGATAATCACATCTTACATGACATTTGATGTTTTCCACTTTGCAAGTATGCTGCTAGAGGTTCTGTGTATGTCAGACACTGAAGCACAGAATTTAGAAAACAGGTGTTTCCAAGGTTTTGCAAACCAGCACCCTGTAAAGCATACAACCATTCTTAGTACAGCTCCAAGTTTACAAGGCCTGTGTAACAAATTCTCAACGTAAACATTTTTTAGGAAGGAGTAATGGTCAGCCCATGACAAGTTGTATCAGAGTCCACTCATTTTCAATAAGAATCCAATGCTAAGTTCCTCAGGTTGAAGTGGGCAATAAGATAGATTCACATCGGGACCAAAGCAAATTTGAGTGGGAAAAAATGCAACAAAACCTCATTTGATCCAAATATATTTTGAGATTTATAAGAGTAGGCACACGCTAGATAAGTAGCTTCTAGTGAGGGGCATAAAGAATAGGCCGAAGTGAAACATTTGAATGAGTCATTCCATAAAAACAAATGTCCGCACAACAGAAACAGTGAAAGGCACATAATTAATGGGCCCAAGTGCCACATTTGAATGAGTCGTTCCATAAAAACTAATGTCCGACCAAAGAAAACGGTTTCATTTCCATCATATTTCATTTCGACATGCCAAATTATACCAAAAGCAACAATTATGTAAATATGGAGAAAACATAACACGGTGACAATGATAAACATCTAAATAAAAGTTTGAAAGCCACTAAATTAGTTTGAAAACTTTGATAATAAAACAGCGCAAGATTAAAACAATAACTCGGTATTTCACAAAAAATAAAGCACTGAAAATGGAGGCCAATAACGCAGAAACGCAGTGCATAAATCAAGCATGCTTAAACAAATGAATAAAGTCTAACGAAGGGATTACAATAATCTGCTTATGATATACTTCATCAGAATGTATCATATTTTAATGAGGACATTATAAATAAGTATAAAAAACAATTAAACATCCCCCCCTCTCTACACACACACAAGCATGCATGGGTCATGATTCTTTGAGCTTTATGTTCCCACTTTCCCATTTATGCATAAAAATTAATAAATTAAATTTAACATCATATTAATGAATTCAAAAGAAACTTTTCATGCAGATCTAATAAAATATTGGAAAAAGAATATTTTTGAGTCCTCGAACTCTCCTTTTATTGATGAATTGATACTAAAAATTTTAATGGTTTGAAATCACAGCTGGATTCTAAAAAATGGTATTTTTTATCTTCAAACTTTCAATACGTAAAGAGTTCAGTCCCTGTGCTTTTAATGATCTGAAAACTACCTCTTGTCGATTTCAGATATGCCATTCATGTGTTTTAAAATTTTGACTTTTATAATTTCATGCCACAAATTTCATGGTCCTTGTAATTTAAATCTTATCAAAAAAATTAAAATAATGATAGATTATATTTATTAATGAAATAGACTTGTATTTTTATAATATTGTTCTAATACATATAAGTCCAATCAGCCCTATTGCAATGTTTAAAACGAACATAACTTAAATTGTTAGTGGTTTAAAATTTGAAAGAGTGATTGAAGTGCATAGAATTCTTAATGAAAATAAAGTTTAAAACTAAAGAAGTCATTTTCCGTCTATTTGAATCATAGTATGAGTCAACAAACCAGAGTTTAAGAGAAAATATTGTTTATGATGATAAGATTGTGTAAAATCTTTTTTCTGGATAATAAATTGAATGCATTAGGCTCTTTACAATAATGTTTGGGGGTGTTGATTATGTTCTATTCATTAAAAATTTCAATAAAAATGTAGTCTTTTCCATTCTGTTGCATCATATCATGTGATAACATTTATTTACAAGTTAAGGGGGTGCAGAATGAAAACGTACCTGCTAAAAATGAAAATGAAATTTTAAAAAACATAACTTAAGCAACGCAAAACTGCCAAGTAAAGCAGTCCCGTTTGTTAAAAGAAAAAAAGGGGAAAAAATGAAGCTGAACCACAAGCTCCGAAACAAAAGCAGCAAGCGCACTGAATCCAAAAAATAGACCCGTAACCCGGAAAAAACTTCATAGATTCAAAACAAACACAAATTGAACGGCCTGCAACGATAATCAATGCCCGGTAAATAGTTGGAAACAAAGCGAACCAAAACTCTAATGGCATACGCTAATTGGCAGCCTTAAGATTTAGAAATGTGCCGATTCTTACTTAATCGGGATACCACAACTGCAGCAGAACCCCAACGAAATAACAAAACAATAAACGAATGAAAAGGGTCAACTAAGGTATATAAAGGAAACCCCGATAAAGGTTCCAAAAGCCCAGAAACTCTGCTTAAAGAAAGTCCTGTAAAGCATCTTACGATTCTCCGTGATCTCATCCCAAAGGAAAGCTCTGGATCCAGTATATTTTCGAATTTTTCAGGTGCATCTAATTTTTGTACACTCGTACTCCCCTGCATGTCACCGGACCTGGAGGCCTCCGAGGCGGGGTTTAAAACCTCCAGCTGAAAATCACCGCGACCGTTCGAGAATCCCGTGAAAGTCTTCCTCGCTTGGTGAAACTCGATCCGTCTAGGTAGCAGAGACACGCCCGAGGGCGAAGGCGCGGACTCCGACATCACAGCCTCCTTCGGTTCGGCTTCGGATGTGCGAATTAAGCCGTTAACCAAGCGACGAGTGCACATAAAACCCCCACGCGGCGCAGCGATGTTCCAGCTAGAGTGGGGTGGCGACTACGACAGCCTCCAATTTGCACAAAACCCTAATCGGGTGAGTGGGTCCGGGATGAAAATGGGGCGGGGAAAACCCGCGCCCCGATATTGCCCCGCGAGCCACAAATGTTTGACCGATATTGGCTCCAAAATATAAAATTTGATGATGAATTTATAATGATAAAATGAAAAACATAATTTTAAGCTAATCAAACTATATTTTCTTATATTTGATGCATGTTTTTTATTTTATATTTATTTAAAACACTGTTTTTATCAAACTACAAAGATTAAAAAAACATCACTAAAAATATATATAATTTGTTTTAAATAATATTTTTTATGCATAAATTTCTAAGCATTTTTTAAATTCACGGTGCCCGCAAGACGCGGGACAAGGAAAAAATTTGCCCCAGACGTAGGGCAAGGTGCAGTGCACTTGCAGAGCCCCATTATCCATCTCCACCCCACTAGTTACCATCCATGCACTATAATAATAAAAACAATATATAATAATTAAGGGAATCATAAAGAATGTGTGATGATAATAAAAACATAAACAAATGGATGTTAACAAATAAAATAGGTAAAGGAGGACTAGTTCCTTTATGCATTAGCGTGTGAATAGATGGATAGATTGGTGAATCTTGGAATTTGAATAATATTAAGTGTTATTATAATTATTGTTATTGTTGTATATATCTAACGACCCGAACTGTTATAAATTAAATTTTATTTTTTGATTTAATTAAATGTATTGTTATGTAATATGGTTATAGAAAACACATGCACTTCATTGGTTTTATTTTATTGGATTCAAAATATCATTGTTAATATAGTCGTTAAACAATGATCACATGATTAGTATAAATATAAAGCTTTTAACAAATTCAATTGACTTGGATAAAGGAAGTGATGACCTCAACCAGTAGAATCGTGCCCTATGAAGCTCATTTATCAGAGCTTCTAAGGCAGATAACATCTCTGGACTTTGCCCTTTACCAAACTCAAACTGAGGTCCAACAACTTAAGTACGAGCGAAACCGTTTACGAGAACGGCCCCATGAAAATCTCATTGTCTTGCACTTTACTCATAGGGCATACGCCGATGTAATAAATGGATATGTATCAAAACCTTAATAATATGAATATATATATTGTATAGAATAATGAATCCATTTTCATTTTTATTATTACTTTATAAATGATTTTTATTTTGATTCAATTAAACACAAATTGTATTTTCGAGTAATATTCAAATTCAATAAAAGGATTTATTTTGACGAATTAAAGGATTTTTGAAATAAATAGTATTTTAATAAAATGTTATTATTAAATAAGGTTTATTGATTATAAATGGTCATATAATTTTTATGAAGTGGAATGTAATTTTTATAAGGGTTCAAAAACTGTTATTGTAAAAAATCCAACATTTTTTCAATAAATATTGAATCTTATTTTAAAAGTGAAAGTGAACATATTTATAAAATTATTTAGAAAAAATAAATATTATTTTTGGAATCAAAACACCAAAATTATCCAATGATGAATTTTTCATAATTTTCTAAGACAATCGAATTTTCGGGTAAAAATTAAATACCATATAAATATGCGGTGTGTTTTATGACATTATAATGACCCAAAAATGATGTAATAAATACTATAATGAGTATCCTTGTACAAATATATGTTTTCCCCTTAAAATAATGTGATGTTAAGTTTATGTGATTAATTTTATAATGTCTTTATGAATCCTCCAAAAGATATAATATATTTTATGATTTTAAATTCATTTCTTTAAAAGAGTGACTCGCCTCCACATAATCAAGGGTGATATTTTAATTTTTTCAGCACTTTTCATAATAAAATAATGAAAACCTCCACACTTTGGCAAAAACTATGGGCAAAAACCATGAGAAGTTTTGTGGTTTTGAATATTTTATTATATAGAGTCCAAAACCTAAGTTTGTGAAATATCAAAGAATTCTCCTCTCATTTCCTATATAAACTCACCCAAACTCACACTTCTCTTCACTCAAAATCCTTGGAGCACGTCCTTACTCTTCCCTCAACTCTCTATAATCCTCCTAAGATGCCTCAAGCTCTCAAGAAGTCCATTTTCAAGCTTTAGGTGCCACACACTCAAGTAAAGGTTTTTTCCTTTCTCATCTTTATCCAAGTTTATTTATCTTGTCATACCCTTTTATTTTCAATTACTAATGACGGGGTATGTTTTTGAACCTACCTCATACTACCCTTATTATGTATAAATGATTAGAGACCATTTTCTCTCTCATTAAGCCCTCCCATGTACACCCGTTACCATGTCGAAATTTCGTAAGCATCCTTTCTTTTTTTTATTCAAGCTTATTTATTACTGTATGCCTTCTTTTTCTAATTCTGTATGTGTGGACATGTCTTTCCATGTCACAATTACTATCCACTTCATGTACAAATTATTAGAGACCCATTTCTCTCTCATCAACCCATTTTATGAATTTTTAAGTGACGTCGTTATGCTGCCAAATTTTCACCATGATTCACAACTAGAAAAAAGGGCTATTGGTGTCACACATGTGACTTTTTTATATATTAATATTTCATTTAATTTCCATTCCTGATTTTTTTTTGGGGGTTTACCACTCATTTTGGTGAAAATGGTGGGTTTTGAAAATTTGGGCCAAACCGCGAGCCCAATTCCAGATTTAAACACTAATTTTGTTTCTTCTATAACTCCTTCAATTTTTACTATTTTAAACCCATTCCACTTCCCAATTGGAATAACCTGATATATTAAAACCACAATATCCCTTTGGACCACATATAAATCCAAAATCATGATGGATTTGGGTTTTTGATTTAGGTAATGGGCCTGGCCGTAGGCCCATTTCCTGCTTTAAATTTTTTTTTTAAATTTTCATATCTCATTCATTTTTTACTGTTTTCCCGTGATTTCACCTCCCTCTCAAATCCAATACCCCGAGGATTTCCCCCATTATCGATTTCGCAATTTTGGAGCTCAGGAGAGCCGCGAAGTAGGGCAATATCTCATACTATTTCTCAAATCGACCAGATTTGACGAGGTAAAATGAATCTTTCATAACTCATTCAATTTTCATCATTTTTTCCCCATTTCAGTTCCCACATGACCTAATATTACTCCTTCGAACCTCCATACCAGTTTTGGGTACTTGGAGATTCATATTTGGGTGGATTGGGGCCGATTTCTTCAAGATATTTCAAGTAAGGGAACTCCTTCTTGGTTCCCTCCATCCTCTTTTTGTTTTATTTCCTATTTCTTGAAGTTCCTCATGTCCAGAAGTTAGGGTTATATCCTAAGGTCTGATTTGGTATCTTTTGGGTCAATTTTTGGTGGTCTAGGTCTGGATTTATATTCCTTGTGGTGCGGCGGTGGTGCGCTTAAGGTTTCGCACCAAATTTTGAGGGTTTCGACTCAAAAGGTAGGTGATTCCATGTGTAACCATTTTATGATGAGTTAGCTTGCTTGTTTTATTAATTTAGTATGTTTATAATCTGTCTTGTGTGGTTTGAAAACTGTTTTTGATGAATTTGGTTAAACATTTAATTTTTAGTTGTATTTTAGCTTGAAATTGGGTACTTTTCATGTGTGACTCTTGGGGTAATGTTTGGATTTAGTTTATAACATATGAAAGTGATTTATTAGTCTTGAAAGGGGCTGCCAATTCTGTTTTTTTTAATTCCTTATTATCATGTGGGCCTTGAAAAGAGGTTTTTTGAATGAGTTTAAGTTGTAAAACTGTGTTGTACTTTTTGAAGGAGATTTATGAAAACGTGTGTTTTTCATGTGTATCTTTGTGGTATTATTTGATGTATTTTTATAACATTTGGGGGTGCTTTAATAATTGTTTTAGGGCTGAAAATTCTGTTTTGGATTGTTACTGTTATGATTTTGGTTTTGAATGAGGGGTTTGAAATGGGTTTAGAGTGCAAACAATGGTTATACCTCTTGGGTTTGTTTTATAAAAATTGAAAATGTTTTATTTTGTCAAACAAAGTTGGGAAAGGGTTTATATGTACTGTTTGGGTGAGTGTGTTCACCTAATGTGGGTTTTTGAATGGTAAAGTGGTGATTTGAGATGTCAAACATTTTTAGAATGTTTTATAAATTGCCGAAATGTTTTACTAAATTGTGTTTTGTGTGCGAAACACGGGTGTAGGATGTTTCGTGTGAGTTTATTGATAAAATGAATTGTGAAGGTGAGAAGGGTATTATGTGACATGTGTGTGGGCTGTTTTTTGAGTTGAATATCTTGTAATGGTTTTATAAAATCATTTAAAGGATTTGTGTAAGTGTTAAAGAAATGTGAAAAGTGTTGTAGGGAATTTTGGTGTGAGTTTGATTTCAAAATGCATTTGAATGAATAGTGGAATTTGTGACTTGTGTGATGTACATGGGGCTGTTTGGTTAATGTGTGATGTGGAATTGATATTTACATGTGAAAACTATACTTCTTGGATTGTTGAACTTGTTTGAGCACAAAGGGAAAACCCGAGTATCTAGGTGGGTGGACGTGTACTAGTATGCTAGTGAATCCGTGGGGTTTGGCCTCAGTTTCACTTAGCAAGATTGACGCTTACAACTCTAACTAAACAATGATGATGATGATTGGGGACCACTAGGTTATGGGTATGATCCCTACTAGTGGCTCGTGCACGAGAATGGATATTTTTTTTGTGGTTACTCTCACCGAGATACGAGGTACCTGGGACCCACAGCTAGCTAGTGCCTAGGGGTTATTTCCTATTACTTGTGCTCATTAGATCCTTTGTAATTACCGTCGGTATACGATATTATTGGCTGGAAAATTCAGTAGCTTTGTCATTTATTTTAAAATTGTTTTTCCTTTAAAATTATCTCACATGAAAACTGTTTTCATTTATTATTTCATCCTTTAGAAAATTGTAACTAGCATTTATTATTTACAAAACATGCAATGCTTTTTGTCATGAAATGTTTATCACATGGAATCTCATAGAGGTGGTATCCTACTGGGCTTTCGCTCACACCCTACTTACACCTTTGGGTGTAAGTAGACTTGCTTATTTTATGTCACAGGTTTGGGTACAGGTTTTATGCCTTTGGTTCGGGTTTTTAGCGGTCCATCGTGATGGAGTGTCGTGGAGGTGGCTTGAGGGAGTTTCCCCATGCCATGAGGGTTCTTGGGCTATTACATTTTTGTTTTGTACCTTTGGTATAGTCTTTTTGAATTATTTTAAGCTATGTAATTCAGTTCTGAATTTATGTAAAAGATTGTTTGGTTTGAAAAATCCAGATTCGTTTTATTGGATTCTTTTGTTGTTTTAAGTTTATAAACTTGGGTAAATCGTTCCCAATTCTCATTTTATGATACCCAGGCACTTGTGCCAGCCCGTGGGGATCGAGAACGCCTTTTGGGCCTTGTCACGGTCCAGGTTTGGCACTGGTTTCGGTGGTGACCAGATTTGGTTCGTGACAAAATGGTATCAAAGGAGGTTCGCTCCATTGGAGTCATGTTATTTGGGAAATAGTCGGGATAGTATAGAGTTCTGATTTTTGGGACATGTAATTCTGGTTATGGGTAGTGTGCTTGATCACCACACCTCATTTCAGGATTCAAGTCACCAGGGGAAGTTGGGATTTGTCTATGTCTTTTGGTTTTCTTGGTTTGATGATGATTAGGGGAAATGAAAAGAGAGTTGGGTTAATGGTCTCAATGAGCTCGCAGGGTCTGGCAAGCCAAGTGGAGCCTAGGATATTCCCTAGAACACTCTCTGTGACAGTGAAGTGATTGGAATATGGCCGCCAACCATATGTCCAAGTCACCCACTGAAACTAGTTTCCTCTCGCATTGTCTGGTGTTCTTTAGTTTTGAAATCTTGGAACTTTGGTTTTAAAGTGACTTGGTTTTAGGAAGTGTAATGTTTTCGTGAAATTATTTTCAAATAAATATGAAATGTTTTGATTTATGAAATGGTGGAACTGAATATTCAGAATTATTTTGAAATGGAAAATTGTGTTCTTACACCTCTTTTGAAAGCAGAAACTATATTGAAGTTGGTTTTGAAAAAGTGTTCCCATTAAAGTTTTCTAAACTATTAAAATGTTTTTTTTATGGGATGAAATGTTTTGAAATTGATGTAAATAACTTGAATGTGAGTTTTCATTGGAACGATTGTGCCTTTCTGAAAAGTTTTTTTTATGCGGTAATTTGGGTTCGACCTCCTGGTTAGCGGTTTTGATAGTAATGATGTGTTGGTTGACCGTTTTGGTTTTGAAAAGTGGAAAGAATTAGTGCATTGACCTTTGGTATTTCCATGAGTGACCACATTCATGGGGTTATATGGGATGATATATGGTTGATGGCATGACTGGATGAGTTCCAGGACAGATATGAGGAGGGTGCGTGGTGTGGCACAAAAACATGCATGTGTGAGGCCCACGGGGTACCATTGGTGGATACGCTCACCGCTGAACCGTTTTTTTTTTCAGAAATGGTTTTAAAGAAAAACATGTTTTCTTAATGAATTGTTTGGGATGGTGTATATTGTGTATTTTTGGAAAATGTTGATGTTGTGAGATGTTTTGAGTCTAAGAACCCTTCCCGTTCGAACTGTTTTTTTGGGGGTTTGTGTTTGGTCGGAAAGGTAGGTAAAAGGTCCGGTTAGTAGTCTCCTATGATATATGTTTCGGGATACCATTAAGATGGTTCCATTAATGAGTTTGGATCTTTTTTGTTTCATGTTTTTACCAATGAACCAGCTTGGTTGGGTCCTTGGGTTCTCTCATTGGATAAGGTGCTCCCCCATTAAGATTTAGTACACAACTGAAGTGCAACACAGATTGTTTTGCCATTGGAAAATCCTCCAGTTGATCAATGTAAGGAATCTTTTCATGAGATTTGTAGAAGGATTCTACACCATTTACTTTCTTGGTTTTTTTTTCGGATCCTCTTGTTGCGTAAGAGTGCTTGTGGATGGTTGAAAGAGACCTTAGTTTCTTAAGCTACCTAATTCGTCGAAGGTGAAGTTGTACAATATTATGTGAGTCTATTTTTTTTCCAAACTGTTTTTCCTATTGGGAGATCTCGACATCCTCTATTTTAGAGGAATGTGTTTATATGTGTCCTTTATTTCTGTTGTTTCTCACCAGAAGAAGCAGGGTGTGATGTGAGTGCATCCTCTAAACCCTTATTTCAGTGAATTTAAAAGTTAGGGTAAAGTGAGTTCAGGAGTGTGTTATGTCTGGGTGAACCCATATGGGATTGCGTGTAGTTGTTTGTAGAATCATAAGAAGAAATTCTATTTGGGGGTTTCCAAATCCTAACTACGAGGCCGAAGATGCTTCAATCATTCCAGCTCCAACCATAGGTCCCGGAGAGAAGCTGGCACGTAGTCAGAGGAAATCCCAGGGCAGTTTTTAACCTTGAACAAATAAATGTTCTTAGTATGAGAGAAGAGAATAGTTTAAACATTTGTTGTTGTCATCTTTCTTCATTTGTTCACGTTCGGTGGAAAGAGGTGGCGGGCCTCATCCCCATGTTATCTCCCAATGACTTTCTTTTCCCCTTTGATTCCCTTTGGGTTTGGGGGAAAGGTTTTAGATATTTCTAGACATGTTGAGTGAACACTTATTAGTAACCGTTCCCTAGAAAACCATGTAGGTATAAGGATCCACATGGTTAGAACATAGTTTCCCAAACTGTGCGGGATAACCGTGTTGTCGTCCCAACTCTTTATGTTTTGGGGTTTTTCTATGTCGGCCCATATTGGTCAGTTAAGATGGATGGTTCTTATGGTGGGGAGAACCACTATGAGTCTCACGTATATTATTTTGAAAAAGCCTAATGGGATTCTACCCCTTGTACTGGGGAGTTTGTTCGGGGCTCCCCTGTTAGTGTCTTGATTCTTCTCGGGAAAAAAAATAAGTTGTCTCTTATGGTTGGGGAGCCCATTTGTGTATCCTTGTACCAGTAACTCACTTTTGTACTTGGTCTTGGATTGGATGTGGGCAGTCTCGTTCGAAGCTATATAACCACATACATCTTCCTTGAGTAAACGTTGGGATTGTAGATTTCTCAATGGTTTAGTTATATCAAGGTAAGTGTAACCTTGTTCGATGTTCTTGTTTGTTTGGGTAAATTTCTTGAGCCTTGTTCAGATAGTGTTTGAGGAGTATTATTTTAGGAAAAAAAAATCTTGAATGTGCTTGATAATTTCAGTAATGAGGTGTATGTTTTTGTTGTTAAGTATTCCTTCCTTAATTGATCACTGGAGGTGTTTTGGCCTTTGGGGGCAAAGCTTAGAAAATGAGTCCATTTTTTTTTGCCTGTCGGTTGGGTTTGGTGTTTTTTTCCCTTGATGTGGCTTTCCAAGGGCGGAAAGTATTATGGTGGGGAGAATTGTCACACATGTGACTTTTTTATATATTAATATTTCATTTAATTTCCATTCCTGATTTTTTGGGGGGTTTACCACTCATTTTGGTGAAAATGGTGGGTTTTGAAAATTTGGGCCAAACCGCGAGCCCAATTCCAGATTTAAACACTAATTTTGTTTCTTCTATAACTCCTTCAATTTTTACTATTTTAAACCCATTCCACTTCCCAATTGGAATAAACTGATATATTAAAACCACAATATCCCTTTGGACCACATATAAATCCAAAATCATGATGGATTTGGGTTTTTGATTTAGGTAATGGGCCTGCCCGTAGGCCCATTTCCTGCTTTAATTTTTTTTTTAAAATTTTCATATCTCATTCATTTTTTACTTTTTTCCCGTGATTCCACCTCCCTCTCAAAGCCAATACCCCGAGGATTGCCCCCATTATCGATTTCGCAATTTTGGAGCTCAGGAGAGCCGCGAAGTAGGGCAATATCTCATACTCTTTCTCAAATCGACCAGATTTGACGAGGTAAAATGAATCTTTCATAACTCATTCAATTTTCATCATTTTTTCCCCATTTCAGTTCCCACATGACCTAATATTACTCCTTCGAACCTCCATACCAGTTTTGGGTACTTGGAGATTCATATTTGGGTGGATTGGGGCCGATTTCTTCAAGATATTTCAAGTAAGGGAACTCCTTCTTGGTTCCCTCCATCCTCTTTTTGTTTTATTTCCTATTTCTTGAAGTTCCTCATGTCCAGAAGTTAGGGTTATATCCTAAGGTATGATTTGGTATCTTTTGGGTCAATTTTTGGTGGTCTAGGTCTGGATTTATATTCCTTGTGGTGCGGCGGTGGTGCGCTTAAGGTTTCGCACCAAATTTTGAGGGTTTCGACTCAAAAGGTAAGTGATTCCATGTGTAACCATTTTATGATGAGTTAGCTTGCTTGTTTTATTAATTTAGTATGTTTATAATCTGTCTTGTGTGGTTTGAAAACTGTTTTTGATGAATTTGGTTAAACATTTAATTTTTAGTTGTATTTTAGCTTGAAATTGGGTACTTTTCATGTGTGACTCTTGGGGTAATGTTTGGATTTAGTTTATAACATATGAAAGTGATTTATTAGTCTTGAAAGGGGCTTCCAATTCTGTTTTTTTTAATTCCTTATTATCATGTGGGCCTTGAAAAGAGGTTTTTTGAATGAGTTTAAGTTGTAAAACTGTGTTGTACTTTTTGAAGGAGATTTATGAAAACGTGTGTTTTTCATGTGTATCTTTGTGGTATTATTTGATGTATTTTTATAACATTTGGGGGTGCTTTAATAATTGTTTTAGGGCTGAAAATTCTGTTTTGGATTGTTACTGTTATGATTTTGGTTTTGAATGAGGGGTTTGAAATGGGTTTAGAGTGCAAACAATGGTTATACCTCTTGGGTTTGTTTTATAAAAATTGAAAATGTTTTATTTTGTTAAACAAAGTTGGGAAAGGGTTTATATGTACTGTTTGGGTGAGTGTGTTCACCTAATGTGGGTTTTTGAATGGTAAAGTGGTGATTTGAGATGTCAAACATTTTTAGAATGTTTTATAAATTGCCGAAATGTTTTACTAAATTGTGTTTTGTGTGCGAAACACGGGTGTGGGATGTTTCGTGTGAGTTTATTGATAAAATGAATTGTGAAGGTGAGAAGGGTATTATGTGACATGTGTGTGGGCTGTTTTTTGAGTTGAATATCTTGTAATGGTTTTATAAAATCATTTAAAGGATTTGTGTAAGTGTTAAAGAAATGTGAAAAGTGTTGTAGGGAATTTTGGTGTGAGTTTGATTTCAAAATGCATTTGAATGAATAGTGGAATTTGTGACTTGTGTGATGTACATGGGGCTGTTTGGTTAATGTGTGATGTGGAATTGATATTTGCATGTGAAAACTATACTTCTTGGATTGTTGAACTTGTTTGAGCACAAAGGGAAAACCCGGGTATCTAGGTGGGTGGACGTGTACTAGTATGCTAGTGAATCCGTGGGGTTTGGCCTCAGTTTCACTTAGCAATATTGACGCTTAGAACTCTAACTAAACAATGATGATGATGATTGGGGACCACTAGGTTATGGGTATGATCCCTACTAGTGGCTCGTGCACGAGAATGGATATTTTTTTTGTGGTTACTCTCACCGAGATACGAGGTACCTGGGACCCACAGCTAGCTAGTGCCTAGGGGTTATTTCCTATTACTTGTGCTCATTAGATCCTTTGTAATTACCGTCGGTATACGGTATTGTTGGCTGGAAAATTCAGTAGCTTTGTCATTTATTTTAAAATTGTTTTTCCTTTAAAATTATCTCACATGAAAACTGTTTTCATTTATTATTTCATCCTTTAGAAAATTGTAACTAGCATTTATTATTTACAAAACATGCAATGCTTTTTGTCATGAAATGTTTATCACATGGAATCTCATAGAGGTGGTATCCTACTGGGCTTTCGCTCACACCCTACTTACACCTTTGGGTGTAAGTAGACTTGCTTATTTTATGTCACAGGTTTGGGTACAGGTTTTATGCCTTTGGTTCGGGTTTTTAGCGGTCCATCGTGATGGAGTGTCGTGGAGGTGGCTTGAGGGAGTTTCCCCATGCCATGAGGGTTCTTGGGCTATTACATTTTTGTTTTGTACCTTTGGTATAGTCTTTTTGAATTATTTTAAGCTATGTAATTCAGTTCTGAATTTATGTAAAAGATTGTTTGGTTTGAAAAATCCAGATTCGTTTTATTGGATTCTTTTGTTGTTTTAAGTTTATAAACTCGGGTAAATCGTTCCCAATTCTCATTTTATGATACCCAGGCACTTGTGCCAGCCCGTGGGGATCGGGAACGCCCTTCGGGCCTTGTCACGGTCCAGGTTTGGCACTGGTTTCGGTGGTGACCAGATTTGGTTCGTGACAATTGGCACGGTTCCAAACCGTAACAATAGGCCCCAAAACCGTGGCCAAAGGCTACGACCACGGTTTTGGCCAACCGTGGACGCTATTATCGTGGCATTAGGTCCCGACCTATTACCACGGTTTTGAAAACCGTGGCAATAGGCATCCAAATTTGAAATTGTGGCGATTGACCTATAGCCATGATTTTAACCATGACAATAGCCTCAGAAAACCGTGGCAATAGCCAAAATTATAAATGTCCCAGCAGGTTTTGATCCCTGCACCTCCACTATGCAGTCCAACGCATTTACCACTACACTGTGCCAGATTTTGGGTATATATATATATATATATATATTATGATATACATATTAATTAAAACTGTGGGAATAGATTCAAAACCATGGCGATAGGGCTTCCCGCCAATTTTTTTGCGGGAAATTTTTTCCCCGCAGAAGCGCAGGAACCCTATAGCCACGGTTTTGGAGAACCGTGGCTATAGAGTAATAAAAAAATTTGCCTACTGCCACGGTTTTGCAAACCGTGGCCATAGGGCACAAAACCGTGGCTATAGGCCACGAAAAATAGGCCTATAACCACGGTTTTAAAACCGTGGCTATAGATTCGTGGCAGTAGCTCCATTTTCTAGTTGTGATTTTCCATACCAAACATATTGTGTAGTTAATACTGTACCCATTTCCTATCAAGGGTGTTCACTTTTATGTACGTATAAATTTTTATTGGAGACTTGTATGTATGTACTTCACACCTCTTGATCATGGAATAAATTATGACGATGAATGAATCCATGTTTTATGATCTATGCGGCACACTTAAGCATGAGAATGAAATGAATGTGATGGGTGCACCCGAAATTATACAGCACTCCAATGCATTGGGTAATATTTAGTATCATGGTACGTCATGTTGGGATAGGGGTGTACCTGATTCCTTTATGAGACTTTATCTACCATGAAGTCTTAGCATTTTAGTCATGACCTATGTTTATGATGCAATGTTTTAAGTTGTTTCCATATTTCTCATGTTATGATTATCACGCTATATCATGAATTAGTTGTAAAGACCCAAAAATTCCATATAAATTTTTTAAATTATTTGGGATTATTAGGAGTCTGCGAAAATTGACGGCACGTGAGTTCGAAGCCCGGAGAGCCCGAAACAGAATTTTGAACTTTTTTTAAGGTACGTTCAGTAAACGTGGGGGTGACGATTTCTATCTTTTGAACCGGTGCTCAGATTAAAAATCCAAGGGCATCGTTGAATTCGCAGTGCCAGAATTTGCTTAGGTGAAGCTTAACTTCGACTGGTAAGGGTCGGACAAAAAAGTTAATTTTTGGACTTTACAAAAAATAATAAAATAACTCAACGAGTTATTTTATTTCTTTCTTTGTAAACGATGAGCGACGGTGGAGGGACCACTAGGTTTTCAGACCATTTAATGGCCGGTTACACTTACTTGTGTAACCGCCCCATCAGGAGATTAATGAGTTCATTAATTGGATTCATTAATGAACCTCATTAATTGTGCGGTGAGTTAAACTCCTCTCTTCCTTATATTTAAACAAAGCTTGGGCATGAGTCTTGTGCACTCATGAGAGGAACCTCTGACAAAGTGTCGGCGACGACTTCCTCCAATGTAGAACAGAGCTTCGACACCTTAAAGGATTCAATCCGCAGTTCAACAAACACCAATGAACACGCTACGAACGCGGACCCGTCTTCCTCATCTGCATCGTCTACCAACGTGTTCGAGGTAGGGGTTTTATTCAAGAGTTTTATAATTCTTCTACTACTGTTGATGATTGAATTGCTTCCATGTTATAATGCTAATGTGGAGGGCACGAGTCAAACGAACAAGGCTCAAACCCTCCGCCGATCTCAGTTTTGGTTGCGTTCTCCGTGGGCGACCAGAAAATATGGCGATAAGGTGAAACCGAGGGCCAAGCAGTGTAGGCGCCATCCCGGGAGGCCCGTAGGTGCAGACGGGAAAGAAATCAAACCATCAGAGCTTCACTGGTGGCCTGTGGAAGTATTGCTGACGCGGCGACCGACAACCGTCGGCCGCGAGAAGGTGATGGCGCCCAAAGGCACCGCAGTAGAGGAAGGGGACGGACGACCTATGTCGGTCGCGTTAGAGCTGGGCGGTGCGCTGCAGAGGAGGGCTACGGCTCCGAGCCGCGGAGGATGAAGGGGGCGACCGACTATCGCCGACCGCGTTGACGTCGGGCGGCGCACCACAGCAGCGCGCTGTGGAGGAAGGTCGCGGCTTCGAGCCGCAACGGAGGGCGGACCTGCGCCCCACGAGTGACTAGTCCAAGAGGACCGACCAGCTGGAGCGGCGCCAACTGGCACCGCTGCTTTGAAGACCCGAACAGCCGAGCCGTTCAGGAGGGGAGCGGACCCTCGTTCCAGCCAATGGGCTGGGCAGTTCTGCGGCCCGACGGGCCGCACCCAGCCCATTCGGGCTGGGTCGGACCGAACCCAGACCCACTTACAACCCAATTTCTCTTAAATGAGTATAACTCCTAAACCAGACGTCTATTTGACAAACCGTCTGCGGAGTTGGAACCCTTAGGATAAGACGATCCTTTTGAGATACTCCACTTGAGTTTTGGAGAAAGTTGGAGTATGACTGAGTTGGATCAGACTCGAATCCAACCGCCCCCCAGCACTAAAATGCCTATAACTTACAGACTGAGTGGTTGATTGACACGCCGTCAGTTGCATTGAAAACCTTATGACACGGTGGTTCATTGGTTACTTCTTCGTGGGACTTTATGGTGGTTGAGGTATAACCAATGGCTTGATGAGCGGATCCTCTTGGAATCAAGCGTGCTTAGTGCGGGAATCCAATGATTGACTGTGACGTGAAGAATGAATAGTGATCCTGTGTGGGTCAGTACCTATCAATCCTGTGTGGGTCAACGCTCAACGATAATGTCTAAGTCAATGTCTATTGATCTTGTGTGGTTCATCGCTCAGTGATCCTGTGTGGGTCAACACCTAACAATCCTATGTGGGTCAGCATCTATCAATCTTGTGTGGGTCAGCATCAGAGCCTCTCGACAGAATAAGATGATCTAGCTTTATAACTAATCATCTATACTTCTAAACTTATGTTATACCTAGTGTGAGTTGTCTTTTTCTTTATGCTTTATGATTGAGATCATGCTTTGTGGTTATTCCTTTGTGGAATTCTAAGAGACCTTCGGGGGTCTCGGGGTATCTACTGAGTATTGTTATACTCATCCATGCGCGAGTTTTTCCCGCACCTTGTTGTGTCTTGTGCAGATGACAAACAACTTTGACTGAGACTCGGGGAGCCAGGACTTGACGGTGTACGGAGGTGACCAGTTGATGTAGAGAGCCACAACGACGATCTGTACCTACCCTTCAGGTAGGATCCTTGGCGGAAAACCTCAAGAGCTGTTTTTCCTTTTACCTGTACTTCCATTTCATATGGACTTGTATTCTAGCACCTTTTATTTTCAGTACTTACTTTTACACTTAGTTGGGGTTTTTGGTTGTGGTTGTACCTTTCTTCTTCTATTGTGTTTCTTGTGCGCAGTGTGCCCTATCTATGTGTGTACATGTTTTAAGGCAATGCCTTCCCTTTTAGGGATATGTCTTTCCGGTGCTAGTCGCCAACCGCTGGCCTATGGAAGGCGGGATTGGGGTAGTCACGGCATAGGCCCTGGGGGACGGGTCGTGACATTATTATTCATGTTCCTTTATGATTCATTGATATGCCTTGTCTAACATGTATTATTATCTTCATGTTATGCCATGTTTATTCCTTTATTGGTCTTTATGGTTCACCCCTTTCTTATGTATTTCCCCAGGTTATCCAATGTAGTTTTAAGCTCAATCATGTTAAAGAAGTTTTCAATAAATATGTTGTAATTTATGTTTAAATTTGTAATTCAATGTACCTAATTCCCAAATACAATATACTTATTGATCTTTTGAGTCGTATTAAGTGTAATTTTATGTAATTAAATCATGTATTAATGTGTAATGAAGAGAATAATTTTTATAATATGTATTATATATGTGTGTGTGTCAGGTTAGAAAAATTTATTAAATCTTGTCTTGGTGTCCTATTAATTTCTTAATGGGTTCACTTATAGTCGTTCAAAGCAAATGGAACAGAAAGGAAGAATCGATTTTAATAAAGCTAAAAGAAACAGAAAAGGAAATACAAGAAAGTAAAAGGATCACATATGATTTACTTGGTTCGGACCTTTTGGTCCTACTCCACGACAAGAACACCACCACAAATATTTATTATTATGAAAAAGAAACAAAGTACATACAATAGAGAGGACAAAGTAAAGAAACCACACATTTGGACCATAGAAACTATCCGAGAATAGGGACCTCATTACCCTAAGAGTGAGTGATGAATCCTGGCTCGAAGATAACAATGTACCCCCCCCCCCCCAACTGTATGGACTCACGCATGAAACCCTGAGAACCAGATTGAAAGAAAAAGTAAGAACATACAATGCAGAAGACAAATAAAAAAAATAAGACATATCACAAAACCAGAATTGTTGAAGGAGAGACGACGTTGTCAGGGTCGTAGGTCCTTGAAAACAAAGCGGTCTAGACAGAGCTCGTGAGTCCCGAGATCTACATCGGAGATGGTCACCAGAACATGGGGTGTGAAGGAGTCAAAGCTGAGATCCTGCGTGGTTCCTCCTCTCTCTTAACTCCCTCTCAACTCTCTGGATCAACAGGTGAAGAACTATGCAACTTTGCAAAACACAGAGTCATGGAGTAGTAATAACATGACATATACGAAGCAACGACCTGATAATCACAATAGATGAGGGGACACATGGATGATTGTGTGAGGGCGTAAGGATCACTAAGACATGCAGGTGCAACAGATCACAGGGTATCCAGGTCATACGGAGGCATAGAGCAAGTGGGCGGCTGGGGATAGGATCGTTGAGAAACATAAACAAGGCACGCATGATCCGTCAGATAGAAGCTGATCAATGACTAACAGAGCACGACAGAGGTGGATCATCAGGGTGGAAAATCAGGACAAAGTGGGCCAACAAAACAGAGGGCTAATCAAACAACCCAACAATACACCCACACCCCAAGGTCCATCAGGAAGCTCGACACCCAGACAAAGGCCCAAAACCACAAGAAGCCCAAGCGGAGGCCTAGCAGAACAAAATCACAACAAAATATAATTTTCATAACAATAATAAAAAACACATAATTTTGCATGGAAAAATAAAAATAAATTTTAATTTTGAAAACCAAATATAACGAATATCTACCTTTTCCAAATTAAAATGAAAACAAACACTGTCGGTGTTCTTGCAACCTATATACCCTTAACCTATCAGTAGTTTGGGTAGATTTTCATAAATCAAAAACCCTAAATCTACAGAGTACTCACCCAACATGAATACCACTTAGCATGTGTTGGCAGTGGCATATACTCTAACCATACCACACATCTACTACTATTAGAAATACTAAAACTTTCTCAAAAAATTAAACTAAGAAACATCATTAAACAAATAAAGCTCACATTTATTACCTATATTTCCACTGCAAACAACGACACCCAAGTATGCATAATACCTAAAACCAAAACCTTCCTCAGGGTAAAACATGGTGAAGATAAAAATATAGTAAAGCTACAAAAATAATGCAAAAGTAAAATAGTAAGAACACACAACAACCAAAACAGGAAGCTGATAGGAGAAGAGCCTACACTTAAGCCCGAACAGCTTAGACCAGCCCGCATAAAACCCTCTCTCCCATCCGAGTTCCCCTAAAAAGACAAGTAGGGCCAGTCCTAGGATCGCAGAAGAGAGACAACAAAGAACATATGCCTAGTTCTAACGAAGGGGATGCTAAAGTGAAATTAAATAACTTTTTCATTGTCATACCCAGGGCATACCATGTGGGACTGGGCCATACTGTCACTATTTTTCAAGTCCAGAGATTACCTTTTTACATGGATGGTCTTTCCACACTCAAAGAATCAGAAATTCTTAAACTGGTTCTTGTATTTCCTTTATTTGTTTTGCATTGGACCCTAAGTGTACATTAATTGAGGTTCACTTTTAACACCGTTAAGCTCTTCCTTCAAACAATGTGTTTGAAGATCGCGAGACAACACGATAGGCTTCACTTCTTTTAGAGTAATTTAATTTCTACCATACATCATGGAATCTTTCAACAAATTAAAAGAATCACTAGTAGAAGTTAAAAGAATTAAATCCTAATCCTCATCTTTTACCTCCATGTCTATATTAGCTAAATCCAGAAGAACTTTACTAAACTCATCAATATGAACACGCACAGAAGAGAGAAGAGTCATTTTCAAGTTATACAACCACATCTTTTTGTACAAACGTCCAAGAAAGGATTTATACATATAAAAATGTCCAAGTTTAAGCCAAATAGATTTAGCAGTAGCTTCATGTATGGATTCACACAAAAATTTATCTCTTAAGGTTAACAAAAGAGTATAATGAGCCTTTTCCAGTATACTAGGGTCGACGTCAACTATGGTAGTGGTAGAATGACCATCGACATCGATGGTCGCTACTAATTTTTTACTACCGTGTAAAGCATTTTCAAGTCCATTATGGACTAATAAATCATGAATTTTTACTCTCCATAAATTGAAATTGTTTTCACCATTGAATTTTTATACTTCAAATTTAACATAAATTGTTAAAATGATTACAGGATCTGATAGTTCTTGTTAATTTATTAATGGTTTCACTTATGGTCATTCAAAGAAAATATAATAGAAAGGAAGAATCGATTTTAACAAAGCTAAAATAAACAAAAAAGGAAATGCATGAAAGTAAAAGGAACACAAATGATTTGCATTGTTCAGACCTTTTGGTCCTACTCCATGACAAGAACACCATCACAAATATTTATTATTATTAGAAGGAAACATAGAACATACAATAGAGAGAACAAAGTAAATAAACCACACACACGGACCATAGAAACTATCTGAAAACAGGGACATCGTTACCCCAAGAGCTAGTGATGAATCCTAGCTCAGGGATAACAACGTACTCCCCTAAACTGGATGGACTCATGCATGCGACCATGAGAAAAAGACTGAAATACAAGAAAGAACATGCAACGTAGAAGCTGAATAAAGAAAAAGTGATAGATCAAAAAACTAGAAATGTCGAAGGAGAGACAACACTGCCAGGGTTGGAGGTCCTTGAAAACGAAGTGGTCTAGATAGAGCTCATGAGTCCTGAGCTCTCCATAGAAGATGGTCACCGGAACAAGGGGTGTGAAGGTGTCAAAGTTGATATATGTCGGGGTTCCTCCTGTATCTCAAATCTCTCTCAAGTCTCTAGATCAACGAGCGAAGAACTATGCAACTCCTAAAAAGACGGATCCACGAAGCAGTAATAACACGACATATACGAAGCAACAACTTGACAAGCATAACAAACTAGGGGACGTGACGAGGGCAGAAGGATCACGAAGCCAAGCAGGTATAATAGATCGCAGGATATCTGGGACACACAGTAAGCATGGGGAAAGCGGGCGGTTGCAGATAAGATCACTGAGAAACACAAATAATGCACGTAGAAGCCATCAGATGGAAGTTGATTAGCGACTAAAAGAGCATAGAAAAGGTGGATCACCAGTGTGGAAAATCAGGGCGAAACAGGCCAGCAAAACAGAGGGCCGAGAAAATATCCCAACAATATAACCTGTGCCCCAAGGTCCAACAAGAAGCCCAACACCCAGGCGGAGGCCCGAAACCACAAGAAGACCATGCAGAGGCCCAACAAAACAAAAACACGATAAAATATAATTTGCAAAACAATAATAAAACAACACAAAATTTTTCATGAAAAAATAAAACTAAATTTTAATTTTGAAAACAAAATATAACAAATCTCCACCTTTTCCAAATTAAAATGAAAACAAACACTGATGGTGTTCTTACAACTAATCTACCCATAACCTATCAGTAGTGTGAGTAGATTTTCATAAACCAAAAACCCTAAGTCTATAGAGTACTCACCCAACATGAACACCACTTAGCATGTGCCGGTAGTGGAACATGCTCTACCCATACTTCACATCTAATGCTATCAGAAATACTAAAAATTCATCATAAAATTAAACTAATAAACATCATTAAACAAATAAAGCTCACCGTTATTACCTATATTTCCACTACAAACAACGACACCCAATAATGCATAATACCTACAACCAGAACCTTCCTCGGGGGTAAAACACGGTGAAGATGAAAATATAGTAAATCTACAAAAATAATGCAAAATCAATAGAAGTAAGAACACACAACAACCAAAACTGGAAGCCGATAGGAGAAGAGTCTCCACCTAAGCCTGAACAACTTAGACCAACCCACACAAAACCCTCTCTCCCAACTAGTTTCCCCTATAAAGAAAAGTAGGGTCGGTCTTAGGATCACAAAAGAGAGACAATAAATAACCCATGCCTAGTTATAACGAAGGGGCTTCTAAAGAGAAATTAAGGAACTTCCGTAGTGTCATACACGAGGCATACCATGTGGGACTGGGCCATATTGTCTCTATTTTTCAATTTTGGACAATACCTTTTTACATGGATGGTCTTGACACACTCAAAGCATTAGAAATTATTAAACCAGTCCTTGTATCTCCTTTATTTATTTTGCATTAGACCCTTAATGTACATTAATTGAGGTTCACTTTTAACACTGTTAAGCCCTTCCTTCAAACCATGTGTTTGAATATCGCGATACAACACAACATACTTCACTTCTTCTAAAGTAATTTAATCTCTACCATACATCATGGAATCTTTCAACGAATTAAAAAAATCATCGAGAGAAGTTAAAAGAATTAAATATTGATCCTATAATTTAACCTCTATGTCTATATTAGCTAAATCTAGAATAACTTTATTAAACTCATCAATATGAGAACGCACAGAAGATCCAGAAGTCATTTTGAAGTTATACAACCACATCATTTTGTATAAACATCCAAGCAAGGATTTGATCACATAAAAATGTTCAAGTTTAATCCAAATAGATTTATAAGTAGTTTCATATGAGACTTCATGCAAAACTTTATCTCCTAAGGTTAATAGAAGAGTACAGTGAGCCTTTTCCAATATACTAGGGTCGATGTCAACTGAGGTAGTGGTGGACCAACCATCGATAGAGATGGTCACTACTGGTTTTTTACTACCAAGAATCTGTAAGTCCATTATGGAATAACAGAGCACACTTTTTTACTCTCCACAAATTGAAATAGTTTTCACTGTGGAGAGGAAAAAACGTGCCTCTGAGCGGCTTCGACCTCTCGGGCGCGGCGGCTAGGGTTTCACCCCTCGATGACTGTTCCTCCCCTCCTCTGGCGTGCTCGATTTCAACGTCGTCTCACCGGAGTTTCAGTGTGGCACAAGTCTTCGGATTCAACTTCGCTCGCTCCGGTGGCGGTGTTTCAGGCTTCAGGACTGGATTTCGGTTGACCTGAGATGGTGAGGCACGTGATTCCTTAGGTGCGACGTTTTCTCGGCATCGTCTTCTGGGGGCCTCGGTGTTTCTTCCTCAGGTGCAGCTGCTCCGGTGGTGGATCTCATCTGACCCAGGGCCGGTGAGGCTCAACGCTATTTTTCTGGCGGCTTACGGGGTGCATCATCAGATCTGTTTCTGTTCAGAGGGGGGGGGGGGGGCTTTTTCCTCCACCTGAGCCTTGTCTTCTCGATCGGGTATTAGCTTCTTCCTTCGGCGGTGCTTCGTCGGCTTCATCTTCTTCAATAAGTGCCTCGCCTCCTGATGATTCTAAGGATTCTGTGCCGGTGAGAGGTGATGTATTCCTGCTTGTGCAATTTTCATCTCTTCCCTACCTTCAGATATGGATTTAGATCCGAACATAACCGATGAGGATTGATCTTCGTTGGTGGTTGTTCCTTTGAGTAGCGTCTTTGATGCTCCTCTGCGCGAAGGTGAAGTGAGCTCGGGCTCCCTTTGAGCAGTGGTTCCTGTAGGTTTGGGGGGTGTGTGGAAGCCGATGTTGGGGGGAATAGGTCTCTTTCATGCTTGCCATCATGCCTTGGTTGCTGCTTGCTCGGGATTTGCTGTTTGTTGTGCCTGTTTGGAAGGCCTTGCTGCCTCATCAATTGCAGATTCTTGAAGGGTTGTATGGATGCTTGGATTTTTGATTTAGGCCCTGTGTGTGGCCCTCTGTTTTCTCTAGATGATGTTCTCTTCTGGTTTTTCCTGTGTTGTTCTTTTGGAATGCTGACTACATTGATTGCACTAGTTTTCTCCTTGTTGCATTTGGTTGGTGGTGCTATTTCAGGTACCGTCGGGTGGGTGACCTCGATTGAGGGATGGGTGTGATGGCACTCATCATTCTGCCATTTGTCCTCTGTTGTTGGACAGATGGGTGCCTTGCTGGACTCCTTATCAACGTTTTCTTCTGGTGTTGCATCGCATTTGGTTGACATTGATGTGAGTTTCTCGCATTCTCTGTCGGGTGGGTGACTCGAAAGAGAGAAGGGTGTGCTGGCACCCTTCATCCGGCTCTCCTCCACATGTTAATGATGGTTGGAGAGGTACTCTGTCATGTGGTGCTATCCAGCAATGGTGCAACTTCTTGACAGAGGGGGCGATGCATCTTCCAGATTGAACTCTTTATTACAATGTCTTGCGAGGGGGGCGACAAGGACTCTTATGGTGTTTTCTTTTTTGGTTGCATCTCTTTTGAATCACAGTGTTTTTTATGAACTTGTTTCCCTTTATGGATTTTCATTTGTTTGTAATGGTTTTCCTCTCTCCCATGTAAAGTGGTCTTTCCTTTGTTTCAATTTTAGGTGTTTTGACCCCCACCTTTAAAAAAAATAGTTTTCACTGTCGAATTTTTCAAATTTAACAGACATTATTAAAATTATTGCAGGCTTTGATACCACTTGTTAATTTTTTAATAGGTTCACTTATGATCATTCAAAGAAAATTCAACAGAAAGGAAGAATCAATTTTAACAAAGCTGAAAGAAACATAAAAGAAAATGAGGAAGAGTAAAAGGAACACAAACAATTTATGTGGTTAATACCTTTTAGTAATAATCCACGATAAGAACACCACCACATATATTTATTATTATGAAAAAGAAACAAAGAACATATAATAGAGGGAAAAAAGTAAATAAACCACACACATGGACCATAAAAACTATCTGAGAATAGGGAACTCATTATCCCAAGAGCCAGTGATGAATCATGGCTTGGAGATAGCAACGTACTCCCCCAAACTGGACAGAATCATGCGCGCAACCCCGAGAACCAGACCCAAAGAAAAGCAAGAACATATAACACATAAGTTGAATAAATAAAAAGAAATAGATCACAAAATCAAAAGTGTCAAAGGAGAGACAATGTTTCCGTGGTTGGAGGTCCTTGAAAATGAAGTGGTCCAGACAGAGCTCATGAGTCCCGAGATCTCCACTGAAGATAGTCACTGGAACAAGGGGTGTGAAGGCATCGAAGCTGAGATCCAATAGGATTCCTACTCTCTCTCTCAACCCTCTGGATCAATAGGTGAAGAACCATGAAAATCTATAAAATAAACAGCCATAAAGCAGTAATAATATGATAGATACAATGTGGAAGCCTGGAAAGTGCAACAGATGAGGGGATGCATGAATGACTGTGCGAGGGTAGAAGGATCACGAAGCCAAGCGGGTGTAACAGATCGTGGGATATCCAGGACATGTGGTAGGCACAGAGCAAGTGGGCGGCTACAGATAGGATCACCGAGAAACACAAACAACACATGTAGGAGCCATTGGATGGAAGCTGATCAATGGATAACAAAGCATGATAGAGTCAGATCACTAGGGTGGAAAATCATGATGAAGTGGGCCAGCAAAATAAAGGGCTGAACAAACATCCCAACAATACTGCATATGCCCCAAGGTCCAGCAAGAATCCCAACACCCAGACGGAGGCCCGAAACCATAGGAAGCCCAAGTGAAGGCCCAATAGAACAAAATCATGAAAAAATATAATTTTTATAATAATAATAATAAAACACATAATTTTTCATGGCAAAATAAAACTAAACTTTAATTTTGAAAACCAAATATAACACTTCCAAACCAAACAAGTGAATAGCTGGTCTCACATGTTTTCTCATATATATTGTGATGGTGATATTTTCAAGACTAATAGAGATCGTTTAGAAGATTTTTTTGGTATTTTAAAATATTTGACATCGAGATCATTATCAACGTGTTCTGTTGAAATTTTAAAAATATAATATTTGCTCATTTTTTCGAGTAGATCATGATGAAACCCTTTGTTCAGTGATCTGAGACTCTGATGATGGAATAGTTGATAAAAGATGTTTTAGATGCGAGTGTGTGGGTAGGTAGTTCAATGAACTCCACAACAAAGGAAATACATAACTAACTTCTAAATGGAACCGTCACTATAAGAAAATAGCATTTAACAACATTTTTTATAACATTTCGTGATGGTTTTTAAAAACCATTGCATATTGCAATGTCGAGGATCATATCACAACAGTCATATCATAATAGTTTTATATTCTATGATGATTTTTTCAATGGTGGTTTTAACTATCCCTAATCAGATAATGATGATTTTTATTTAAATATGTTTTTTAAAAAATTCATTGCTAATGATTACAAATCAACTATTAATTATTTTTAAAAAATATTTACTATTTATTTATTTATTTTTACTTATTTTTATATTTTTCATACATGAAACGATATCTTATGAGGAGGTCATCATAACACCCCAAGATTTTACGCTATGTCTTTTTTTTCAAATAAATTTATTCCATTTGATAGCTTACTTTGCACAAAACACTGATCTTAAATGAACTCCAAAATATTATAATTTTAACACAACCGTTATCACTTGGCCATTGAAATAGAGATAATGAATGATATTAGATAAATTATGAAAATATAATTTTCACATGTTTATAAAATTAATTCACTGGTTACCAATTAATTAAAAATGAAAAAATAACCAATTAAACATAAAGGATATGTTTTTATAAAACACTAATTTTTTATGCTCACAGTGACATTTTATCTTAAGAAATTAAACTAATCACTATTAGTGAAAGATATTAATTAAATTGATATGTTATATATTCAATAAAATGTTTTTAATTTATCCAATAAGTTTTATAGGCTTAAGATAAGAATAAAATCCAATTTTAAGCATAAAAAACTATATTTTTCTAAAAGACAATTTGCCGCCTTTTGATGGTGAACCTATTTTAAATATATATTTTCATGATTTTATAAGTTTTATTTGAAAAAAATAAATTTAATTTTATAAATTGGGATATAAAAATTATCTTAGGGTGAATTTTTAGTATTTTTCGGAGAAGTTTCATTTTTTGATGAATAGTGAAAAATACTGAATTTTAATTAAAAACTGCTTTTTCGTCTAATTTATTTATATAGTTAAATTATGTTTTAAATTGGTTTTAAAGTATAATTAGATAAATTATAAATTAATAAATCCAATTTAATTCATTTTAATTAATTTCACATTGAAATTGAATATAAAAACATTTAGAACTTTAGAACTTTTCACTTTAAAAATCCGCTTTTTCATTGTGTCCGCGAGATTAATTTTAAATCTAATTTTACCAATTATATGAATTAAATTTGATAATATAGATTCCATATTTGGAATAATAATTTTCAAATTATTTTGTAAGGTCAATATCATTTTTAGGTATAAAAAGGTTACCATGGTAAAAAATATATTTACCGCAGTATAGGTAAAATAGTGACAAGGGTTAAAGTTAAAAGGTAAAATCATAACTTACCTAAAAATTACAACATTTAATAGTTATTTGATGTATTTATGAACCCTAACAGGCCTAAAAAAATTAATTAACAATATAGTTAGTTTAAATTAATTCCACTTCAATGTGGTTGGATTTAAATATAAAATAATTATTATTTTAATCACTTAAACCCACATCTCCTCAAGTATAAATACCACCCCTCACCGCCCCATTTCGACCCAGAAGCCTTGAATATCCTAAAATATCTATAACAACTTCTCCTACTCACTATACCCATGTCCAAGTGTTGTTGGTATCACCAAAATACTATATCCAAGGTCCTCAAGGGTCTCTCAAGGAGGTGATATTGAAGAGGTAATTTTCAAAAAACACCTCTCTTAATTTATTTTATTTTTATACTTTATACTCACCTCCTTCATACATAATGAATAATAGTTTAACAATAATGTAAATAATATAATTTTATGTTTTTAATGGGATATATTATATCCACCCCTTTTATTACCTCCTCTTATTCAAAGAAACGAAACTATTGTCCAAATTATGTCGGTTAATCGCCTCTGTGAATAATGTTTTT
The DNA here is from genome assembly GCA_963277665.1 of Viscum album. NCBI lineage: Eukaryota > Viridiplantae > Streptophyta > Magnoliopsida > Santalales > Viscaceae > Viscum > Viscum album. Next base: position 821,850,259 of record OY728127.1, read on the forward strand.
GTTTGTTTTCCATTACCGCCTTCATGGATGCTCATAAAACTATTATTATGGATAAATAAGATTTTAATCAGTATATTATAACTTATTTCATGTTATGTAACTAATATATACTCATAATAGTAAATAAAATGAAACTAGTATGTGATATTCGGAAAAACCCACCAAATTACTCTAAACATGTATCATTAACATTCTATAAAATGAACCACCATAATGTATGAAATAAAAATTATAAATAGGAAAATTTAAACTTATGTAAGTGAATTAATAACATTCCACTATACTTATAGATTTTTATTTTCATTCGACATGGAAATCCATAATTATACACAAATAAACCGATCATGAAAATTGTGAAACGAACTCACCCGAAATAACGGAAATCATGAAATATTATTAATTAATGCATGGTAAGATGTTATAAAAATATAATATAATGTATTATAAATATAAATATTATTCTTTAATTAATTAATAACATTCTTTAAACCATTATATAGGAGGTTAAAGTATGAAAAACTAAAGGGAAATGTGAGGTAAGGGTTTCTCATCTCACCTTTTTACTTATGTGAGATATATGTTTTATTCACCACTACTTCTTGTGTGTGGTGTATATATACTACCCTTTGATATATCTTACCATAAATATATTTATCTTAATGTAATTAAATGTTTAATTTTTATAATTATTACTTTTTTGGGGCATGTGATTCAATTGATTACAAAGTGGTAAGAGATTTCTCAACTCAATTTTCATTCTTTGGGTTAAACCTATACTTCTTGATTATGTCATGATAAGAACACATGTGAATAATTTTTTATAATTTATTTACACTTTTTTATGTTTATTTATATAGGATACATGTATTATATTCATTTTATTAATTCCCATTTCATCGATATGATATTTATAAGAGACTTTGTTTTAAAATTTATATTTTTAAAAAGTTTCTTTAAAACTATATTTTTTCTTCCATGTCCATGTTTTATTAAATTGATTCAAAAAATGTTTTAATATTATCTTATGATTATTTTAAATCATTTTAACTCATGTTTTTCTTTTTACAAAATAGTTTGAAAGTATTCTTTTTGTCATTTTCTAAAAGTGGTTTTTATGACTTGTTTGACAAAAATACAGAAGGAATGTTTTTTTAACTTATATAGAATGAGAGGATTTTCCTTCTGTCATGGAACCTTAATTCCATGAAGCTTCCATTATAATATTAAAATTTTATTTTCAAATAATTTTTTTTCTTTTATAATTGTACGACATTTAAAAAAAATATTTTCAAAAGAGAAAGGATATTTTCCTCAAGAATTATTTCAAGTGATCTCTCAAAATTATTTTCCATATAAGATAACATTGTTTTATGTTAATTATGATTTACTAAGGATATTATTTGAAAAAATTATCCTTATTCCTTTTATGTTTGGTTTATTTTTATGATGGATTTATTTTTATGAAACCTATTTCTTTTCATGGGTTCTGATGTGATGAATGATTTATGTTCTTGTGGAACATGTATGTATGATTTTCATTATGTGATAGGTGGGACCTATATCTACCTATAATGAATTGGGTAATAATAAATTTTCTATGACATCAAAGGGTACATGGGTGAACATCTCAAGTCCACAACAAAAAGGGTACACAGGTGGTTAGCCGAGCCTGCAACAAGAGGGTACAAAAGAGGTCATCCTAAACCCACAATTAGAGGGTACATGGGAGGTCATCCTAAGCTCGCAACTAGAGGGTACATGGGTGTTCATACTAAGACCAAATAAGGTACACAGGTGAATATCCCAAGCCTAATATGTTATGAATTTCTTGGTAGGTATCCTTGACATAATATTTTCTAAGCTTATGTGTATGCCAAAAATTCCATGTTTTATGCCAAAGATATTCTTTTATGATTCATTTATTATAAATTTTTATGATTTATTATATGAATTAATATTATGATCTTTAATATGTAGGGCATTATTTTAAAATGTTATGTTCATATTATTATACCCTTATGTTTATGTTATTATTCATATCTTTCTTGTTTACCCTTACTGAGCATCTGAGGTCACCCTTTACTTGTGTTTATTTCCCCTAGGATATAAAGAAATGTATTAGGTTAAATATGTAAAAAAGATTCTAGTTATGAAGGGATAAGCGGGAGACAATGTAGACATTTTATGAACCAGTTTTTTATATTTCCAAGTTTCCAAAGACACTAAACCCATACAATTATGGTGTGGTTTTTTTGTAATATGAATATTCATCTATTTAGATATAATATATATGTATGAATATAGTGGGTCATTACTATTGGTATCAGAGTAAAGGTTTAGTTAACCTTTGGAAACTAGGATGATAAAACCTTAGCAGTAACCCTAAGGATAAGTCTAGGTTACAATCCTAGAGTTTTGGTAATGATTAAAAATAACCTAAGTTAAACCTAAGGTTCCATATATTGAAATTTTATAAGAATTTTTTCTTGATTGTGTGGTTTTATGACTATGATTAGTTTTTCTCATACTCTGATTTCTGGTTTTATTCAATGGATGGAACCCAAAGGAACCATGTTAATGAGGAATGCAATAGAAAATAAAATAATATCCCTCTTGAGAAACCAAATGTTATGGAATATGAAATGAAAAACCTCATTGTTGTGACCAAAAAACCTTATCAAGCCATGAATCATGCTAATATTTCAAATGACCAAAGGAGGGAGAATCATTTTCTTGAATCCTTCTTAAGGAAAAACCCACCTTATTTTAGTGTAATAACTGATCCACTAGTTTCTAAGAAATGGATATGTACCACTAGAATGATATTTTTCATTCTCCATTATTCAGAACATGAAAAATTTAAGTTGGGAACTTATCGCTTGGAAGGAGAAGTGAATTAGTGGTGGAACTTTATCAAGAATACGAGGCAATAAGATAAAATTGACTCCATGGATCGGGACAAGTTCAAGAACTTATTCTTTAGTAAGTACCTTCCTCGTATTATTCTTACAAAAAGGGAGATTGAAGTTTCCCATAAATCTCATGGTTATTATAATAAAAGAAGGATAAAATTCAAAGGAAACTCTAAAAACTATGGAGATAAGAAGGTTGAATTTACTTTATGCTCAATGTGTGGAAGAGAACATGGAGGAAATTGTCTTAAGGGGACTGGTAAATGTTTTAATCATGGGAAAGAAGGTCATTAGGCATTTAATAGCTGAAGTAATGAGAATAAAGAGAAAGCTCCAAACAGTGAACCTCCCAATTTAGTGTTAAAATTCAAAAGAGTTTGGGCATTACATTAACAAGTGTCCTAATCCAAGGACTAATGTGGATGGTAAGCCATACAAACCTCTAAGGACAAAGGAAAAAGGGAAAGATTATGCTATCATAATGGATGAAGTAAACCATGATAATTAGGGAATATTTATCCTCCTATCCTTTTTTGGGGATTTCATGTTTGATTTTGAATGAATAAGACCTATGGAAATCATATTGTTCATCCATTAGTGAAATTTCATGTGATTATCTACTTGGATTCTGGAATAATGAAATCACATATTAATCTATCAATACAAGGATGAACCCAAGCTTCCACTGAAAATGTTTTCATATAAGAAAAGTTCTTATATGAGGAATAAAGAAGCATGTGTGTATTCAATGTGGTTTTCAGGTTATTACCATGTTTCAAGAGAATAAACAATGATGGACTTCACATGTTTGGAATGTGACAATCAAAAGATACATCAAGTTTTTTAGGGGATTAATGATACGTTTATTTTGAAAATTTAGTGACCTTAAAAAGTTTAGGATTTTAATATTTTTGAAGGTTCATATGGGTAACCATTTATGAAATTTTTTATGTTGAACGTTGGAAAAAGTTTTATATATTAATATATTACTTAGCCATGTGAATATTTATACATATTGGATAATCCGTGCTAACCATTTTTGTTGTTGTTGTGATAACTAGAGATATAAGTAATGACTTTTCATCCCATTATGGATCTTATGATCCACTAGTTCTATAGGTATTTCAACTTCAACTTCATTACTTAGAGTAATAAATGAAGCATAAATTGATTAAGGCACAACCAAAGAGTGAAATTTTACTTATGAGATGAAATCAAGTAAGTATATCTTCCCAAATGATTTTGAAATAAAATTTTATCATATTATCATCATTTCTGATGATATCAATGACCCTTTTTAGACCTATTTGGTCTATTTTTTTGTGGTCATTAACATTCTAATGATTATGTTCTCTATCATTCTCCATCAGAACTTGATAGTTATAATTCTCTTTCATTTCCATGTTTTTACTTTCCACTAATGATCTTCTAATCAGAATCCTAGTTATGTGGTGATATTCTCCTTTCACTTTCCCTCTTTTTAAGAGGAAGTATTATTTACCCCTTTTTTGATGTAGGTTTCCCACAAAGTAAATTTTCAAACATCCATCTTTGATTTTCAGAGTGAAATTTCAAATTTCAAGGACACAGTTTCTTGAAATTCATGATTGTATCGAGATGGTAGCTTATCAATTGAAAATTCCGCCGAATATGTCTCAAGTTCATTATGTATTACATGTATCTAACCTAAGTAAGTACATACCTGATCCTTCACATGTACTAAACTCAGTTTTCATACCGCTGTAGCAAGATATTTATTGTAATGAACAACTGGTAGATATTCCATATCGTAGAGATAAATTTCTATGAAATAACACCACTCACCCGGTTAAAGTTTTTTAGTGAAACCACCAATATGAGGAAGCTATGTGGGAACCTGAAGATGTGATTATGCAGAGGTATCATCTTATGTTTATATCTAAGTAATGAATTTCAAGGGAAAAATTCATTTTAAGGGGATTAGAATTCAACACCCCAAGTTTTTACACCATGTCTTTTTTCACATAAATTTAATCTATTCGATAGTTTACTTTACACAAAACATCGAGCTTAAATGAACTCCAAAATATTATTATTTTAACACAACCATTATCACCTAGCCATTAGAATAGAGTGAATGAATGAGATTAACTAAATTATGAAAATATAGTTTTCACATGTTTATAAAATGAATTAATTGGTTACTAATTAATTAAAAATGAAAATAACGACCAATTAAACATAAAAGATGTGTTTTTATAAAAAAACTAATTTTTTATGCTCATAATAGAATTTTATCTTAATAAATTAAATTAATCACTATTAGTGAAAGATCATAATGAATTTTATATTTTATATATTCAATAAAATTATTTTTAATTCATACAATAAGTTTGATAGGCTTAAGATAAGAATAAAATCCAATTTTAAGCATAACAACTATATTTTTCTAAAAGATAATTTGTCACCTTTTGATGGTGCACTTGTTTTAAATATAATTTTTCACACTTTTATAAGTTTTATTTTAAAAATAAATAAAGTTAATTTTTGAAATAGGAATATCTAAATTAGATAAGAGTGAATGTTTGGCTTGGCTTGGCTTCTCATTCTGCTCGGCGCACTCGTGGTTCACGGGATCTTCCAATGGCGGTGGCCTTCCATTTCTGGAGAACATCCTTGTTGTGGCGTAAGGCCCCTATCCATTTCTCTAGCTAGGGCTTCCCATGGTGTCGCGATGTTGGTCCAGGGTGGTTTCAGATGCTGTGGTCTGGGGGGTTCCATTGCGATTCGCCTCGTCTGCAGGTGTGATGGGTAGATCTGGCCCCAAGTGCGGTTTTGAAGGCGGCGACGGGACTTGAGGCATAGGCTTGCGGAGGGGTCCCCTACCAGTGAGATCTGTCCTGATTTGTGTTTGTTTGTTTTTTTCTGTGTGTTTTTCTTGGTTTAGTGGTGCGATGGCTTTTGCAGCGCACGGTGTGGACTCGGCTTCGATTCCGGCAACCGATGATGCATGCTTGGTGAAAAAAATCTTGGTTTCGGGTGATGTGCGGCGTTCTGTGATGGATTCATGGTGGAGAACCAATATTATGTGGACTTGCTGTGGTGGTTTTTCAGCACTTTGGATGAATTTGTGATAGTGGTTTGGTTTTTTGTTGATTTTTTGTGAATTTGTGGAATGATGAATGGTTGTCTGGTTTGTGGTCCGCGGTGGTTGGTGTTCCCGAAAATAACATGAAAACAACGGTGGTAAATGGTGATGATGAGATCAAGAGGTGGAAGGGATTGGAAACCGGTGATGCAAATGGTGTTTTGTCTGATATTTTGTAGGTTCTCACTAATCCAAAAAGTGACTTATTTGAAGAAGAAAAAAAAAGAAGTTTCAGTCAAATTATGTTTTAAATTATTTTGAAAGTATAATTAGATAAATTATAAATCAATAAATCCAATTTAGATCATTTTAACCAATTTCATATTGAAATTGGAAATAAAAACATTTAGAACTTTTGAACTTTTCACTTTAAAACCCCTCTTTTTCGTTGTGTCTACAAGATTAATTATAAATATAATTTTGCCAATTATGTTAATTGAATTTGGAAAAATATATTCCATATTTGGAATCATAATTTAAAAATTATTTTTCATTTTCAATCTCATTTTTAGGTATAAAAAGGTTACCATGGTAAAAAATTTTACTTATTGTAGTATAGGTAAAATAACGACAAGGGTTAAAGTTAAAAGGTAAAAGCTTAACATACCTAAAAATTATAATATTTAATGGTTGGTTGAGATATTTATAAACCTCAAACCAACTTAAAAACATTAATTAATATTATAATTCATTTAAATTAATTTCATCTCAATGTGGTTGGCTTTAAATATAAAATAATCATTATTTTAATCACTTAAACCCACCTCTCCTCAAGTATAAATATCACCCCTCACCACCCAATTTCAACCCACAAGCCTTGAAAATCCTCAAATATATACCAAAACTTCTCCTAATAACTATCCTCACATACAAGTGCTTCTGTTATCACAAAAATACCAAATCCAAGGTCCTCAATAGCCTCTCAAGGAGGTGATATTCAAGAGGTAATTTTCTCAAAACACCTCTCTTAATTTCTTTTCTTTTTCTACTTTAACCTCACATACTTCATACATCATGAAATAATAATTTAATAACAATTTAAATACTGTAATTTTATTTTTCTAATGGAATATCTTATATCCAAACCTTTTATTACCTCCTCTTATTCAAATAAATAAAACTATTATCTAAATTATGTCGGCCAATCGCCTATGTGAATAATGTTTTTTGTTAATTTTCCATTATCGCCTTCATGGTTGGTCATAAAAATATTATTATTATTAAATAATATTTTAATAATTATATTATAACTTATTTCATGTTATGGAACTAATATATACTCATAATAGTAAATAAAATGAAACTAGTCTATGGTATTTGAAAAAACCCTCCAAATTACTCTAAAAATTTATCATTATCATTATATCAAATGAATCATCCTAATGTATGAAATAAAAATGATAAATGGGACCATTTAAACTTATGAAAGTTCATTAATACCATTCCATTACACTTCTAGAGTTTTATTTCCATTCTACACAAAAATTCATAATTATACACAAATAAATTGATCATGAAAATCGTGAAACGAACTCACATGAAACAATGGAAATCATGAAATATTATTAATTAATGGGTGGTAAGATGTTATAAAAATATCATATAAGGTATTATAAATATAAATATGGGGTTTTAATTATTTTATAACATTATTTAAATCATTATAAAATAGTTTTAAGTATGCAAAACTAAAGGGAAGCGTGAGGTAAGGGTTTCTCATATCACTTTTTTACTTCTGTGAGATATATATCTTATTCACCGCTATTTATTGTGTGTGGTGTATATATACTGAAATTTGATATATCTTACCATTAATATTATTATTTTCATAGTATTCAATGTTTAATTTTATAATTATTACTTTTTTGGGGCATACAATTCGATTGATGACAAAGTGGTAAGGTATTTCTGAACCAAATTTTCATTCTTTGGGTTAAACTTATACTTCTTGATTATGTAACGCTAAGAACACATGTGAATGAATTTTTATGATGTATTTACACCTTTTTATGTGTATTTACATATGTTACTCATATTATATTCATTTTATTAATTCACATTTCATCGATATGATATTTATAAGAGGCTTTCTTTTAAAAATTATATTTTTAAAAAGTTTCCTTAACACTCTATTTTTTCTTCCATGTTCGTGTTTTATTAAATTTATTTAAAAAATGTTTTAATATTCTATTATGACCGTTTTAAGTAATTTTACCTCATGTTTTAATTTTTACAAAACATCTTTAAAGTAATCTTTTTTTTCGTTTTCTAAAAGTGGTTTTTACGACTTGTTCAAAAAAAATACAGAAGGAAAGTTTTTCTTAACTTATACAAAATGAGAATATTTTCATACCATCATGACTAATTAATGACCTGAATCATCCTTTACAAGCTTACAAGGTTATTTTTAAATAAAATGTTTTCTTTTATAATTTCACGACATTTAAAAAAAATGTTTTCAAAATAGAAATAATATTTTCTTCAAGAATTATTTCAAGCAATCTCTCAAAATTATTTTTCATCTAAGATAACATTGTTAGATGTTACTTATGTTTTAATGGGGATATTATTCAATGAAATTATCCTTATTTATTTTATGGTTTGTTTATTTTTATGATGGATTGATTTTTATGAAACCTGTTTCTTTTCATGGGTTCTAATATGATGAATGATTTATGTTCTTGTAGAACACATATGTATGGTTTTCATTATGCGATGGGTGAGACCCATATCTCCCTCTAATGCATTGGGTAATGATAAATGTTCTATGAGCTCAAAGGGCACACATGTGATCATCCTAATCCCACAAAAAAAAGGGTACATGGGTGGTTAGACCAAACCTACAACAAGAGGGTACACAAGAGGTCATTCTAAGCCCGTAATTAGAGGGTATATGGGAGGTCATCCTAAGACTGCAACTAGAGGGTACACAGGAGGTCATCCTAATCCCGGAGTAGGTACATGGGTGAATAGGCCAAGCCTAACATGTTATGAATGTATTGGTTGGTAGTCTTTACATAATATTTTCTAATCTTATGTGTATGCCACAAATTCCATATGTTTTATGCCAAAGATATTATTTTATGATTCATGTCTTATAAATTTTTATGATTTATTCTATGACTTAAGATTATGATCTTTGATATGTAGGGTATGATTTTCAAATGTTATGTTCATATTCTTATACCCTTATGTTTATGTTATGATTCATATCTCCCTTTTTACCCTTAAAGAGCATCTGGGCTCACCTTTTACTTATATTTCTTTTCCCCATGATACAAAGAAAGGTATTAGGTTCAATATTTCAAAAAGGGTTCTAGTTACAAAGAGATAAGAGGGAGAAAATGTAGATATTTTATGAACCAGTTGTTTATGTTTCCAAGTTTCCAAAGACACTAAACCCATATGATTTTGTCATGTTTTTTTGTAATATGAATATTCATCTATTTAGATGTAATATCTATGTATGAATAGAGTGGGTCGTTATTATCACTCATCATTTCACCACTCTCACTCAACCTCATTTAGCTTTCCAAATGTTATCTAACATATCTAACAAATAGAACACATTATATAAATAACTAATGAGTAAAATTAAAAAATCCCAATGAGATATTAGTTATTAACCTATATAAAATATTAGTATTAATTAATTAAAGATAAATAAATAAACAAATGAACAAACATGTTAATAACCAATAGATGTTAGTTAAAAATTCATTAATAATAGCCATAAATTAAAAATTAAAAATTAATCATTAACAATAATTAAAATTTCAAATAATTAATAATTAATAATAACCAACTAATAATAAATAATAAATATTAAATGAATAATAAATAATCAACGATCAATGATTGATAATTAATTATAAATTATGAATAATTAATAACTAAAAATTAACTATTAATAACTAATAATAAAAATTAATAATTAATAATTAATCAGTAATTAGTAATTACTAATCACTATTTATTGATTGATAATTAAAAATTAATATGTAATAATTAATATGTTACCATTAATAATTAATAATTGATGATTAATAACAACTAACAAATAATTAATAATTGATAATTATTATGTAACCATTAATAATTATATGTATTTATATATATTAAAATACATTTATATATGTATATATATATGTATACATTTTTATATGGTAGATAAAATGGTTAATTTTTTATTTTAAATAAAATGGATAATTATTTTTTATTTTAACATCATTTACATATTTAAATATGCATTTTATTTGTAGATATAATTATATATTTATGTATAAATTTATTTTCAAATAACATTACTATATGAAAAATACTAAAATGTTAAGACCACCGTGATTTTATGGATCCAAACCTAAGAAATAATTTCAAACTACATAAAAAGACATGAAAACCCTATCAAACTAATATGAAATTCTATCAAATGTTTTCAAATTAGCATAATCTAACTTAAAAATGAATTTCAAAGGCTTCATGTGTCACACCCCGACCTTGGTTTTTCTTTTATTTTTTCCTTCTCTTGATGTTGGATCCTTTAATTTAGGTTTGGGTTAAGTTCCCGGTTTGAATTTTCAAGTTTTGGAATTTTTAAGTGGCCTTTTGGCTTGTGCACGGTTTTTGTGCATGATTTGAGGGTTAACCATGTGGCCTATTAAGGAAGAGGGTGTTTCTATGTTAGGTCCACTAGGTTAGATACCCTGAGAGGGGGGTGGTTAATCAGGGAATGAAATATTAAAACAATTTCCCCTGTTGATCTTGTTTCGTTGTTAAGAAAAACTATCTTCTCTCTCTTTCCCGTAGCAAAGTATAAACAGAAACTAAATCATGCACAAGACACATCAATTTTTACTTGGTTCACCCTCACTGGGATATGTCTAAGTAGCATACACCGACAATGTGCCGATGTACCAAATCCACTAAAAGTGCACTGCTGTTTACAAAGTTTGAAGCGGACTCACTGTCCCTCCTGGTTTACAATCATTCACAATTTGAGAACTCACTGCTCCCTCAACTAAAGTGAGCTCACTACTTCTTCAGAATATCCACTCACAGTTTATATACTTTTAGGTCTCTTCATTATCACTAATTAATACATCCTCAACTGTATATAGATCCTCTTTTGAAGTTTCACTTTCATCCACTGATAAATACAACTTTACCATAGATGTACCGGGCAATCTTCCAACTTTCGCGCAACCCTAGAATACCTGGCATGATTCTCTATGCTTGGCGCACTTCTCTATGATTTTTTATAGGGGTGGACCTCTATTTATAGGCATTTTGGATACCCTGATCACTGACACGCAACTCTCCTCTCAGTGCGCAAGTCCAACCGCCCTAGTCTCTGTCGCCCTAGTCACTTGCACGCCCAAACCAAAACTTGGGTGCCCCTCTTTCCTTTGCCATATTATGATGTTCTGATCTTGAAAAACATATGGTGCGCAACTTTCCAAGCCTCCAATACACTGACGCACAATTCCCTTTTCCAAAAAAAACTTTTCTCCATTTGTCGATTTTGAGGCCCAAAAATTTGGCAAACACTGGAAAATGGCGCCACCTTGTATCTTCTCTTTTTGTACTGCCTCCAAATCATCCATTCCTTTGTCAAGGTTCTTTAATCAATCATGGATTTTTAACAAAATCCCTTTAACTCTACATGCCACCATGAAAATCCCCTTTGTCAACAAATTTGTACATCATGGTCTGCTTTGTCAACAAACACAACACGAAGGCCCACTTTGTCAATAAACACAATCACCTCAAAAATTCTTCAATGATACCTTGATGGATTTTTTCCCAATATTTTAGTTCAATTCCTTCTCGCATGGACTGACTTGCATGGCTTAGGCATGGTTTTCAAAACCATGTGAGGCCTAGGAGAAACTGTGCGACTTAAGGGTTAGTGTCTGGGACTTGGCACACAACTTGCACACGATTAGGAGAAACCACACGACAAGTGTGCAAGGAGGATCTCCAATTTGGTAGAACCAAATTTCATGTTTGATGCACAGTTTCCCAAACCGTGCGGGGTTCCCCTTATCTCTAGTAGGGTGATCATGGTTAGCACACAGTTTTGGAAACCATGTGACCAAATCATATGAGTTTCCTAGGTCATTAAAAGTGTGAAATTCCAATTGTGTCCCTCTTATGTTTTAACCCCAAATCAGGTTCCTCCTCCCTTGCTCGACCTAGGTGCACCAGGGGGCTCTCGAAAACCCTCCTCCCTTACCCCCTTCCTCCATTGAAGATCCCTCAAAGTCCTTAGGTAAGTTTCCTTTGGTTTCTTAGTCAATTTCCTCCACTCCTCTCTTTCCTCTCTTGGTTTCTTGGTGTTTTCTTAGTGGGTTCTCTCTTGTATGAAAACTAGAGTCTAGGGTTGATGTGTGGTTCAATTTCTTTGATGTTAGGGTGTGAAGATCATCCCTCGAGCTCAGTTCTTCCTTCTCCTGAAGTCTCACTGCATTCTCACGTTGTTGAGGTAGTATTTTCCATTATTTTCCTTTCTAACACATTCCATTTGATTCTTGGGTGATTCAAAATAATTTATAATTATGTTTTTCATGTTTTTGATGTTCTCGTCTGATAAATTGTGGTGTTTTCATGTTGGTAATTTGGTGAGAAATGGGTTTTCAAAGGATTTCTATATTTATGTCTATGTATATATGCATTTAAGGTGTTTTATTAAATGTCAATTGGTCCTTTTAAAACAAAATTTAGTGATTTATGTGGTGGTTTCCCTTGGTTATGTTTTGGTAATTTGGTTGGTTTTTGAATTGGGTGTTGTGTGTGATTTTGGTGGGCTTTATGGTTTGGTGCTTGTGTGTGGCTTGTTGTGTTTGGTGGTAAAGAAAATTGTGGTTCTTGAAAATGGTTTTTGGGTAATTTCATGGTCTAACATTGATTCTTGAAGAGTTTCATTAGATGTGGGAAAATCCATATGTGCATGGGGTGCAAATATGGGTGGGCACACAAAGGATAATGACATTTGAAAATGACGTTCACCTAGAACCTGGATTTTAAAACACTTTTCCCTCTTATTCCTCCTCATTTCCAATGGATTATTATAAATTCCAATGATTTAAAGATTATTCCTTGGCTTTTAAATGGTCACTTGGTTTTCAAATAAATTCAAGTGTGGTTTTCCAATGAGATTCCTAAAGTTTGGCCCATTTGGAATTTTGAGATGTAGTTTGGTAAATAAATGAGATAAAGGCATGTTTGGAATTTTGTGAATGTTGTATGATCTCATATTAGTTTTTAAAATAGTATTGGAAATGGAATTTTATTAAAAAATGTAAGTCCCCATTGGAACCTTGGGATGTTTTGGAGATTTTTTTAAACTCATGTGATGTGAAATCTCAGTTGGAACTTTGCAGTATTCTTGGATTTTTTTTAAGACTCATATGATGCAACAGATTGATTGGCACTTGTGAATGACTTGTAGTGAGATGGAAAGCTCTGTAGTGTATTCTCCGAGGAGAGGGTCATCACATATGTGGCTTCAGTGTTTAGGCTAGGCAAGCACGGTGGTTGTGGGTTTTAGTTTTAGCCACACATGTGAGGACCTCCCATTCACCAAGTACTATTATCACGAGATTCCTGGGCACCATCTAGAGGGTTGAGTGATAGTTTCTTATCGACCCCAATTATATGGGTTGGTTCCCCCTGGACTTTCTAATAGGCTAGGTGAGACGTGTCATTGGATTGAATAGTTTAGAGCAGCCAGTTGTTTATTGACTATAGAGCTACACCATACGCTGGTAGGTGAGTCTGAATTGAGTATGCCTGGGGATTACTTCAAGTGATGTTTAGAAAATATCCACGATTGATTATTTGTATGTCTGACTTCACTTCTATTTCATTCTATATTTTAGTTCTTCTAGTTTATTCCTAATTTTTTATTTCCTTTACTTTCAACATATACATTTTTGATCATTTGGGAGGGATTTTTGATTTGGTTTTCATTTTGAATTGAGTTTTGGAATGTGAAACCATTTAAAAAAAAGAAATTTATGTGTTGTTTCAAAAAGTGAATTTATAGAAAATTGTGATTAGTTCTTTAAAATGATCAAAAACTATTTTATAAATGTGTTTTCAAAACTAGTGTTTATGGACTATTCCAAGAAATGAAATGTATGGATTCTATAGTGATTACTTACTGAGATATTGTATGCTCACGCCCTACTTGTGCCACTCGGTGTCTGTAGACCCGATCTATTTTTTAGGTCCATGATTCTAGTTTAGTGTTTCCTTTGGATTGGGTTGGTCTTATGGTTGGTGGTGACCAAGAGTTCATGTGTAGATCGAGTTGTATTTGGTTTGGTTTTAGTTTTGTCTTGTAGTTTCCAGCTTTGTTTAGTTTCAGTTGTATTTTGGATCCTATTATTGTATTATTTTGATCAGTGGATTATAGATTCATGCTGCATAATCTATTTTGATTTATTGTTCCTAGTTTTTTATTGGGTGAAATCATTCCCACAATGATATCTTCGATGCCTGGTGCTATTATCCATCCCTAGAGGATCAGGAATGCCTCTCAGGCCTTATCTCATATCAGGTTGGGCGTCAGGTTGGATGGTAGACCGATCTGGTTTGTGAAAAATGGTATTATAGAAGCCCTTTTTTATTTGGGGCGTTGGGTATTTTAGAGATTAGGACTTTCAGGACTTGAGAGGTAGGTACGACAAGGATGTCATGAACCCTTGATCGTCTTGACCCTCGAGTTTCTAGAGGTAGTTTGGGTTTTGAATCTTTTGTTTTGGTTTTGGTTTGTGTGGATATAGGATGATAATGGAAGTGATCCAGTGTGGTGCAGTGGTCTCACATGGAGTAGTGACCCATGTAGAGCCTGAGTGCATGGCTTAGGACATTCTAAGTGGTTAGTGCTTTCTTGGGGTATGGTCCACTAACCAGGTCTATGAGTAATGCACATATACTAGTTCCCTATCCCAATAGTTTGGTGTAAATGTGTTTTGGTTTGGTTTTGGTTGGTGTGGTTTGATTTTGAAATGGAAAATAGGTTTTTGGAAAAAGGTTTTAAATAAGAAAATGGATTTAAAACTTGGTTTTATTTTGAATTTGGATCAGTTTAAATTGTAAAATGGATTTTGAAATGAAAAATATTTTTTTTTGAAAAATTGTTTCAAAAAAGGAAATGGTTTCAAGGTTTGGGTTGTTTCGACAATGAGATTTGGTGTTTGAGCTAGATTCAAAGATGGGTTTTGTGTTTGGAAAGTGGCCTTGGAAGAAGGTTGTTTTGAAATTGGAATGAATATGGTGTTTCTGAAATGAAATATAGTTTTTTTGTGGTGTTTGGAATATGATTTTGGTGTTTTGTATTGGGATTATATTTTTTGTTGAGTTTAGTTTGATGTTGATTTTGGGTTTTGTGTTCCTTTTTTTGTTCAAAATATACCATCCAGAAAGGTCCCCAAGGTCTCTAATGAGTTTCATCTAGTTGTTGGCTCTGTCCAGAATCATAGTGGAGTGGAGAAATCTAGTTCTTCTAGGTTTTTGCCTATATTTTGTGGTGATAAAGGTTTGTTAGAGGTTGTAGAGTGGTTTGATCTAGTTGAGATTTTTTTCATATCATTGGGAACTCCCGAAACCATGCGATCGCGTGCCATTTTGGTTCATTTGAGGGTCCAACTTTGGATCACTAGAAGGTGATTATCCCATCATCGTTATAAGTTGGGATGAAATGGAAGGTTTTCAAGACCACTTTCGTTCGATGGTTTATACCAGAGGAGGTAAAGATAAGGAATGTGGAAGAGCTCATGAATGTTCAGTAAGGTTAGCGAATGGTGAAGGCCAGTGTTGACCACTTCAATGACTTGGTTTCATTTTCTCTACTAGCAGCTTCACAAGATCAGTTGAAATCTCCTCTTTTTGTTTGGGGTCTTCATCCAGAGATAAAGAAGTTAGTCCTTTTTTTTTGGTGAAGTTTAGTTTTAGAATTTCATCAAAGAGGCGTTTCTAGTGAAGTTGGCTCCTAGAGTGAAGTCTACAGTGGTTGATGAACCGGTTTCCCTTAGTGCTCAGAAAGGTTCCCCATCTAGAAAAATGTGTGTTTTAGAGGAACCTATTTTTGAGAAATATCCTTCATTGGTTCTAACTTCTCATTCGTCAGACCATTCGCTCGTGTGCTTATAGTGGAGTCAATTTGGGCATTCAAAGCCGTCATGCCATAATTCTTCGAAGACCTATCGTCAATGTGGTTGTTTTGGTCACTTGTAAAAGTTCTGTGGGTGATGTGTCCTAAAAAAAATCTTATTCAGAGGTTGTTAGTTCCTAACTATGGGGTAGTAGATGCTTTAATACATTAGGGATCCAGCCATAGGACCGAGAGTGAAGTTTTTCACATGGTCAGGAATTTCTAGGGGTGCAGGAAACCTTGGCCTGACTTTTGTCTCCAGTATTGGAGTGGAGATGGTTGAGTTTCTCTATTGTAGTCTTGCTGTTGTTGTAAGTTTTTTTTCCGTAAAGCCTTGTAGTTTTGATCCCTTGAAATTCGAATGGTTGTGCCTCTCTGAATGTGAGTCTTTAATTAATTATTCTTCCTAGTGTGGGGTTAACCTTGTGGATTGGTTTTGGTTCTAAGTTGTGCTTGTTTTGGGGATTCTTAAGTGTAGTGGAATCAATGAATTGTGACCTATTTTACTATTTGGTTTGAGTTTCTTCCATGGGTTTACCCTTGTGTCGAGGGTTTTGGTTTGTGTGAGGAGTTCTTGGTTCCGATGGTTGTGTTGTTAGCTTCACTAGTGAAAAAACATGATTTAACATCGGTTTTTAATCGACATCTATAAAGGTGATGTTAAAAACAAGGTTTTTGGAATCATTTTTTTAAAATCAATTCTGAAAACCATGAATTTTTTTTAAATTATTCAGCATC
This sequence comes from Viscum album, assembly GCA_963277665.1. Lineage (NCBI taxonomy): Eukaryota > Viridiplantae > Streptophyta > Magnoliopsida > Santalales > Viscaceae > Viscum > Viscum album. Next base: position 821,867,195 of record OY728127.1, read on the forward strand.
GGTTTTTATAACAACCGATGATGGAAGTTAATTTTTTTAAATAAAATTTCAAATATTACACCCCCATAAAAATCAAAAACCTCGTAATAGAAAAACAATAATAAACATGTATCATTAACTAAAAATCTATAAAAAAATACATACTTTTAACAATTTAATCAAAAAATTATCTACCCATCTGTATTATAAAGTAGAATTAAAAAACACATACCTGAAATTTACAACATGATCATTGTTGGTTATTGTTGAAGTATTCATTTGATATTATTATGTTCAAACACCCATTATAACAAAAGAATTCGTTTTTGAACACTTATTATTAGGAAAATGTAATACTAATAAAAAACATTAGAATATACATACCTTAAATCATAATCATACTGAACAAAAAGTTCACAAACAAATATCAAAGATGGATAAGTTCATCTTTCATGTATGAATAGACATCATTGAATGTCTACAATAACATTGAATGATATAATATTAAAAAATAGAATACTATGATAGAAAATATAAAATAACTAATATAACTAGCCTCATCATAGTCAGTTGTTACTCTAGTTGCGATTATCTTATACATGAATCGTAGAACATAATAACCACATTCGACATTTCCTTATTGATGATAACACTGCAGTTAATAAAACATTAACTTGATAATAAAAACCAATATATATATATATATATATATATTCAAAAATCAAAATAATATATAATATAAAAAATAATTACCTTTACTTTCACATATTTGATTGCATTTGGCTTCATTATTGACAAGTGATCTTTGTTAATTTTTTTCCATGACCTTCATTTTCATATATATCAACTAATAATACATGTATAAACAATGAAAATTAAACATAATGAGCTTATAAAAAACAAAAACACTTACTTGTCTAACAAGGTGGATTTTTTTTACAAACACCACCTAATAAAGAGAAAAACCAATATAATGTGTATTCACTTGGGTAGAATACACCTAACATCCAATGCCCACTACAATAAAAAAAGTTCACATTTAATGACATTATAATGAACATTAGTTCATGATTATGTTTTTATTATTACCCATCAAGAAATGGAAAAAACAAACACCCAATATCCTTCATTGATAACCTCTCACATATAAATGCAAATATATTTTCAGTCGACACATATTGCACAATTGTTGAAATGTATTCTGGATCTATAAAACCATAAATGGCTATGGTGTCATTTTGAATAAGCAGTGTGTGTAGATACCTAATTAAAAAATTAATATAGTTAGTTAATTTAAACTATCTTTAATTAAAAAAATAAAAACTAAAACGTCAATTTACTTACATGGAAAACAACTGCAACACATACATGCTGAACTCTTTAAAATTAATTAGATACATGATATATTTTCTAAATATTATCAATGGATACTCTCTTCCACATATATCAGATGACATCCGAAACTCATAGATGTTATCCAAGGAAGAAGAAACCTGAGATAATCTTTCTATCCCATCATAAATATCTGAAGTATCTACAATTGTTTGTTCCTGAACCTTTTGTTTCATTTGTTCCATTTCTTTGTATTTTAGATACTCCTATATAAGTTAAATATCAGAAAAAATTATAAGTAATTTTCAATCATATGTAATTAATATTTAAAAAAAATGCATACCTTGTATGAAATATGATGAAGAAGGCTAGATGGAAAAATTAAAAAACGACCCATACAATTCCCAACTCTAATAACCTCTATGATAGAGAATGGTAGTAGAGAAGAATGATCAATAATATCATGTACCAAAACTCTAACCTAGCCCATCTAAATAGGCCGGTGATATACAGAATCCCCTAAAAAATTCACGACTCTGAACGCTATAATATGTACATTAGGATCTTCTGCATACAACTCACAGTATAAGGATGGGTTCAAGCGAGGAGGTGGAGGATTTGAGTTGGCAGGCTGGGTAGGATGAGAAGGTTATGCAGTCCGCGACTGTCTCATCAATTGTTCTAAAATATCATGTTGCACAACTACTTGAATTTGATCTCCCATGGACTGTTTCATATATTTCAGCTGAGCTTTTAAGGACTCAATTCTTGGGTCTCTTGATTTTTTACTTTGATGACCAAAAACTTTCTGAATACTAACACCAACCTCATATCCTCTTATACAGCTGGGGTGTTCTGGCTTTCCTAAAGCAGTGGCTAAGATGTCAATCCTACCCTTAGGGATAAAAGTACCCTGTGTCGATTTCTCCTGAAGTTCATCCTGAAATGAAAAATGAAAAATGTATATTAGTGCTGTTAATTTATAAATTACAAAAATTCATGAAAAATAATAATTATTTACTTACAATTCTTTCAGCTACTTCATTAGCTTTCTCTGTAAGATACTTTTCATTTTTTCTTCTTCTCGCTCTTTTTCATTTCTCATGGTGGGTGGGTGGAGATGGATGATCGAATTAGACCTCATCAGAACCACTAGTGGAGTGAGATCTTAGTGCTTCAAAATTTTCCCCAATCATTTTTACTCTAATAAATTATACCCTTCACATGATAAAGTATGAAGGTATACATTCTGCAACTGGATGTCTTGATGAGATTTCATGAAGTCCTATTATATAAAAAGTAAACTAATAAGTAATTAGGTACATATATAAGAAAATTTACAATATAATAAAATATAATTACCATACATGAAATGTTTCATCATGTCAGGTGGAAACAAATTTCTTCCATGTATATTCACCTAAAAATGGATACTTGAGGCATGTGATTTCATTTTGTCTCTTTCCAATCAGATAATTTTTTGTTAACTTTGTTTTGAAATCCCTCCATCGAACCGCCGCTAAAGTAAGAAATCTTTTCTTAACTGATTTTGTTTCTTCAAAATTTAATTTCATCTATAATTTCATAACATAAATATTATTCATTTAAAAAATATCATATTTGAAAAACGTGATAAAATAAATCAATTGAGATATTTTACCTTTACAGCCACCCAAAGTTGATCTGTCACCATCTTATCGATAGACTTCTAATCAGGATATAAAATACTAATCTTACAACGACTCTTCATGCCGATATAGCTAATAAACTGTGTTTTATTTGGGTCAGTTTCATTATTATTATCATCAAAACTAATATGTAATCGCTCATCTCCATAAGAAAGTGACTATTTTGGTAAACATGTAATGTCACATTTACCAACTTGAGAATTCAATTTCTGAATACTAAAAGCCAAAGACCCCCCTGTTGAAGTCTCATCAGTAGTCTTGCATTTTTTTTATAAATTAAAAGTTTTATTTCATTAAATAATTATATTACTAGATATTTAATAATATGAAAAATACAAATACCTTGGTAGATGTTCCTCTATCTCTGTATCAATATCTGTTATTGAAATAGGAAAATGTAATGAAATTATTGTGTACCTAAATATTATCAGATAAATTAGTAATTAGAAAATAGGAAAACAGAAATATGTAAGTAAAAAAAATTGGCACATATGTTTAAGTTTTTTAAAAAATAATGATGTTATGATTATTCACCAAAAAAATATTCAAGGTGAACTATTAAATATAAACATTACTTCTAAAAAGATATATACATTTAAAAATTTAAATATCAAAGTTTGAAAAGCTTTTCTCATATGTGTAAATTAAACCAAAATATAATAATGTACGTTAGGTATTTCAATGAAAAAATGTTTAACCATAACCGTGGAATATCAAAATTTAACACAAAAAATAAAATAAATAATCAAATATATATAATTAAATATCTAATAGTTATTAAATAATGTAGTTTTTACACATGTAAATTTTTAAAAAGAAATATAATGTAAATAATTACCAGATTAATTTAGTGTTTTCCCATATCCCTTCAGTATGATAATTTCATATTGCATGCACGATGTCTGCATTATAGTCATTGATATCCAAAAATCGTGTAATAAATGAAGAAACCTCATATAAATCAATAACAACATCACCATCATTCTCATCAGCCAAATAGATTCATTTCCCTTGAAAAATGATGGACCACTGGTCATTCAATGAATCAATGACATAAAATATTTTCTTTACATATGTGGAGATGACAAATGGTTACTCATTGCAACTAAATCTTTTCAAATCAACCAGTTTAAACCCATATTCATCATGTTTCACACCACTATTACTTGTAACCCAATTACACTTAAACACGGTAACTCAAAATTTAATATAATCAATTTCCCATATGTCTTAAAGAATTCCAAAATATGGCGTTGATGCAGAAATTGGGTTTTTAACTTTTGCACTAAAAAATGAAGCGCTTCAGCGATGATAATTACACCACTATTTTGAATTCTACTCTTGTCATCCAACTTCTTTATGTAAAATGTGTACCCATTAATATAAAAATCAGACCATGTGATCACATTAAGAGATGGCCCCCCTGCCAACCATTTCAATGTTTATGATGCAGATATATCTGTGATGAATTTCTCTTTAAACCATGAAACAAATGTATTTTTATGCTCAATCATCATCCAATTTTCATTTCTTTTCACATATCATAACTTTAATTCTGCAATATGTGATGATATATATGATTGAACCACATTTGTGTTGTTCAAAATGTATAAATGTGCCTGTATCACTTCATCACATGGAATGAAGTTTACCTTTAAGCCTCAAATATCTCTACCTTCACTATCAATTGCTATATGTCGAGATATAGGGAGACCAATATGCTCCAATTCATACAAATAATTAGTATAGAACTCAATCACTTCTTCTGATACATATTTTTGAACAATATAGGCCTATGGTAGGTAATGATTTTTAACATATCCCTTCAAATTTTTCATATATATTTCAAAAGGATACATCCATCATAAATAAACAGGCCCACATATTCTTATCTCACACACCAAATAAATCCCTAGATGAACCATTATATCAAAAAACGTAGGTGGGAAATACATTTATAGTTAAAAAAGAATAAGAGCAGCTTCATTCTCCAACACATCTAACAAATTTGGATCAATGACTTTGCTACAAATGGATTTGAAAAAATTACATAACTTGATGATAGTCTTTCTAACAGTTGTCGAAAATATACCACGTAATGTGACTGGTAGAAGTTTTTGCATCAATACATGGCAATCATGATATTTTATACCTATTAATTTAAAATCCTTCAATGACACCAAATTCTTCACATTTGAAGAATAACCACCAGGTACTTTAATACCATGAATATACTGAAAAAAATTCATCTTCTTAATCTTTCTTAATGTGTGATAATCCATAGGTAATTATGTTCTGTTTCCTTTCATAGTGGGATCTAACTCCAAATGTATTCTCATTGATATCAAGTCCAATCTAGCATGTAATCCATATTTTTTCTTTCCTTTTATTTCTAAAAAATTTCCAATCAAACTATCACATATGTTTTTCTCAACATGCATAACATAAATGTTATGTTTTATCTCTAAAAATCTCCAATAAGTTAGTTCAAAAAAGATAGACTATTTCTTCTAGATATTTTTTGGAAGACCAGAACTTCTTTTTTTCCAATTTTCGAATCAATATTTTTCACCCTGTCATAATATTATTCAACTAACAATGGTCATGGGGGGAGATTAGATTCCTATAAACCATAAAATTATTTTTTCAATCTATGATAAGGATGACCAATTCACAAAAATATTTTATGTTCCATGTACAATGTCTTTATTCCATTCTGTAATTGATAATATGAAGTATCTTCTTTATAAATTGGACATGCTTTATGTCCCTTAACACTGTATCCAAATAATTTTCCATACGCAGGAAAGTCGTTTATAATGAACATTATCATAACATGCAAAAGGAAATACTCTTTATTGTATGTATCAAAAACTTTAACACCTGTCTACCATAGTAGTTTCAAATCATCAATCAATGGTTAAAGATACAAATCAATATAATTTCCTAGTTTTTTTGGTCTAGAAATCATCAAACTCATCATAACATATTTTTTCTTCATACATATATGTGGGGACAAGTTGAAAACTACCAAAAAATAGGCTATGAACTATATTGGATACTTAGGCTCTGATATGGACTCATTCTATTAGTACATAATCCCATTATGATATTTCTAACCTCACTTCCAAAATGAAGAATTTTTTTATCAAATCTCTTCCACTACGGTGAATCAGTAGGGTGACGTAAGTTGCCATCAGAGACACACTCATCTGAATGTTATCTTAACCTTTTTTCATCCATTTAATTTTCAAATAAACACTTAAAATGAGAAATTATTAGAAGGTAACAAATTGATTTAGTAGGAGTTTTGATTCTGGTACTTAAGAATGAATCATATTTGAATTATCAGAATTGTATGTAGGAATTATTGGATGATATCATTAGAAAGTACAAAATTATTTTTTCATGAGGTTAGATGTTAGTACTTAAGAATGAATCTGAGTTGAATTTTTCATCCATATTATAGCATGATGTCCCACATATAGGAAAACTTGATAAATATTAATATTCTTTCCTATACAACACACAATTATTGGGGGAATCATGTATCTTTTTATACCCCAAACCCATTGGACATAATATTTTCTTTGCCTCATAATTGGAATCTGAAATACCATTGCCTTATGTAAGTATCTCTTCTAAAATCTCAATTAAATTGGAGAAACTTTTATCACTCCTCCCGTTTCTTGCTTTCAAGTTAAATAATCTCAAAACTATTGATAACGCTATATATTTACTACAATTTGGGAATAATGGTTTCTCAAAATATCCATAAAATCTTTCAATAGTTTCTATTTTTTCGATGATTTCAACACCTAAATCATGAATTAATTATTCAATATGATTCTCCACCTCATTATGAATATTTTCATCAATATTATATGTTTAATTTTCAGTTATTTCACCATTCTAGATCCAACATGTATAATTAAGGATAAAACCATAACAAATGATATTATCCTTGATTTCTATAGAGTTTAACTTTCTCATATTCAAACACTTCAAACATGTACAGAAAATAAAATCTATGTTTTTAATATTTTGTCTATCAAATTCCAAGAATTCATCAACTCCTTTTTCATATTCACTAGTGGATCTTCATAAATTTATCCAATTATGACCCATTTAATACTTGATATCACAATATAATTGGTGAATATATTAAAACATATAAACATTTAAAAATATATATATAAACAAATACATTTTATATATAAATACATTCAATAAACATTATTGGTAATCAAATAAGAAACATCAAGGATTATTAACAATAAAATAAAAACTAATCTACTAGTAGAAAATCATGATTATATAACTATATATATTTTATGATGTTTATTTAATTTTGTACCCTAATGTTTGTGGTTGTGTATGATAAATGTTTTATTATTTTACTAATTAAAAATCTAATATAGGGGGTATAGTCTCCCCATGGTAACTCCTTAGACCCCAACTACTATCGAAAACCTCTTTTTGGTAAAAACAATATTAATTATTATTTACATGAAAATACATTATTTCCAAAAAAATCCCACAAAGTTATACTATGATAATATTGAAATTATAAATCAATAATTAAAGTTCATTTAACCAAATTAAATTTATACAATTTTATTTTTTAAATTAAGTAATATATATAATGAAAAATAGTTTTTATTGAAATATGACCATTTGACCATTTATTATTTTGCAATATTATTTCAAAAGAATATGAAAATTAATTAATGCTAATATATTATTTCATATATCGAAATATTGTTTCAATAATTTGAATATTTTATTAATTTAACAGGTGAAAATTATGGAGTCATTACATGTGATGTACATTATATTAATGAACGATGACACAATATATCATTTTTCATTGCATAATATCATCAAGACCATTTGATAATTTCATAAAATAAAAAATTTATCAAAATAAAAAAACTTTAAGAAAAAAAATTTATAAATAAGAATCAACTACATACAAATAATTGAAACAATAACTCAACAATATAACTAAATGATAAATAATTTAACTTCAAATTATTATTTTTTTACAAAATTCAGAGTTCCCTAAGGAAAATGGATCCTTAATTTGAACTTGCTCCCTCAAATTCATTAGAAAAACAAACAATTAAATATATAACAAAAATGTTTATAGAAATGGACAATAAATAAGAACAAAGAAATAAAATCAAACAGCAGATGATGGTCGGTTGGAAAATGGTTTTTGAAGAGAAATACTTCCATAGATGATGAAATAATGACAACAAATGAAGAATCAAGACAAAAAATTGTGAAATGATGATAAAAAATGAAGAAAATAAATAGTAATGGCCATTGGGATCACCGAGTCGCCACCAGGCTCACCGCGAGTCGAGATAGGGTTTCATAGATCTAAAAAATGAGGGGGTCTCACAATGCTGTGTTTTAAAAAAAATGTTTTTGGTGTTGGTTTTTGTGAAAACTGACACTAATTTTTTTACATTTAAGGCATCGATTTTTGTGAAAACTGATTCCATTTTTTTTACAATTATGGAATCATATTTCATGAGAACCAACACCAATATTTTTTTCATTTATGGTGTCATTTTTTTAAAAACCTAACGCCATAAATCATTTCGGTGGTGTTTTTGACATCAATTTTTAAAAAAGCCCATGAAAAAAGTTAATATATTTTTTGGTGTCGTTTTATTTTAAATTTGATTCCAAAAAGTTCACACAAATACATTTTTCATCGGTTTATAAAAAACTGATGCCATATCTTTGATGTTGAATCCACTATTTCTACTAGTTCTTGTGTGAAGAAGTTGTGGGTTAGTTCGTGTTGTGTTTCCTGGTATCGGTGTCATGGTATAAGTTGGTTTCTTATAGTGGGGAGGACCCTATACATGGTTATCCTTAATGTTTTTTTCATTATAATTGGTCGGGTTTGACTTGTGTAGTTGAAATATCACCCTTAGGTTTGTGGTTATATTTAGCTTCGTTCAGTTTTGGAATCGAGTTTTGCTTATAATTTAGCTAGGTGAATTTTTGGGGATAGAAAGTGTTTTTTATGGGGATAATCATCACACCTTGACCTTGTTTTTTCTTTTATTTTATCCTTCTATTGATGTTTTATCTTCTAGTTGAGGTTTGAGTTAAGTTCCCGATTTGAATTTTCATGTTTTTGAGTTTCTGGGTGGCTTTTTGGCCTGTGCACGATTTGTGTGCATGGTTTCAGGGTTAACTGTGTGGCTTGTTAAGGTAGTAGACGTTTTTAGTTCAATTACTTATTGCACAATATGAATTTCATGTCTTAGGCATGGCTTGGGTCAAACCGTGCGATGCCAAGGAGAAACCATGTAGCTTGAGGGTTGGTGTTTGGGACTTAGCACACGACTTGAACACCGTAAGGAGAAACTGTGTGGCAAGAATTCTCAGAGGATCTAGAATTTAGAAGAACTAAATGGAATGGTCGGCGCACGGTTTCCAAAACTGTGCGACCAAACCGTGCAGGGTGACCCTCTTCTCCAGTAGGGTATGCATAGTTGGCACATGGTTTGGGAAACTGTGTGGCTAAATTGTGTGAGTTTCCCAAGTCATTAAAAGTGTGAAATTCCAATTGTTCCCCTCTTATGTTTTAACCCAATATTGGGTTAATCCTCCATTTCTTGACTGAGGGACACCAGGGGGCTTCCGAAAACCCTCCTCCCTTTCTCCCATTTCTCTACTGTAGCTCCCTTAAGGTCCCTAGGTAAGTTTCCTTTGGTTTCCTGGTCAATTTTCTCCTCTTCTATCTTTCCTATCTTGGTTTCTTGGTGTTTTCTAGGTAGGTTCTCTCTTTGAAGAACCTTAGAGGATAGGGTTGATGTGTGGTTTGATTTCTTTGATTTTAGGGTGTGCGGATCATCCCTCGGGCTCAGTTTTTCCTTCTCCCGAAGACTCGTTGCATTCACACGTCGTTGTGGTAGGTGTTTCCATTATTTTCCTTTACAACACATTCTGTTTGGTGCTTTGGTGCTTCAAAATAATTTATAATTGTGTTTTTCATGTTTGTTTTATTCTTATGTGATAAATTGTGGTGTTTTTATGTTGGTAATTTGGTGAGAAATGATTTTTCAAAGGATTTATATATTTATGTCTATGTATATATGCATGTAAGGTGTTTGCAGAAACGTTAATTGGTCTTTTAAAAAAATTGGTGCTTTGGGTGGCGGTTTCCATTGGTTATATTTTATTAATTTGGTTGGTTTGTGAATTGGGTGTTGTGTATGGATTTTGGTGGGTTTTATGGATTGGTGCTCATGTGTGGATTGTTGTGTTTGGTTGTAATGAAAATGGTGGTTCTTGAAAATGGTTTTTGGGTACTTTCATGATCTAACATGGATGCTTGAAGAGTTTCATTGTATGTGGGAACAACCATATGTGCACGGGGTGCACATATAAGTGGGAACACAAAGGATAATGGAATTCAAAAATGAAATTCACCTCGAACCCGAATTTTAAAACACTTTTCATTATTATTCCTCCTCATTTCCAATGGATTCTTCTAAATTCCAATGATTTCAAGATGGTTACTTGGATTTTAATTGGCCACTTAGTTTTCAAATAAATTCAAGGGTGGTTTTACAATGAGGTTCCTAAAGTTTGGCCCACTTCACATTTTGAGATGCAGTTTGGTAACTAAATGAGATAAAGGACCATTTGGCATTGTGTTAATATTGTACAATATCATATTGGTTTTTGAAATGGTATTTGAAATGGAATTGGATTCAAAAATTTAATGCATGATTGGAACTTTGGGATGTTTTGGAGATTTATTTTGAAACCCATGTGATGTGAAATCCCAGTTGGCACTTTATGGTATTCATAGAAAATGGTTTATGACTCATATGATGTGATGAGATGATTGTCATTTATGAATGTCTTATTGTGATATGGGAACCTCTATGGTGGATCCTCTGAGGAGAGGGCCATTACACAGGTGGTGTTGGTGTTTGGGCTAGGAAAGCATGGTGGTTGTGGGTTTTAGTTTGAGCCACACGTGTGAGGAATTCCCGTTCACTTAGTACTATTATCATGTGATTTTTAGGCTTCATCTAGAGGATCGAGTGATAGTTTATTATCAACCCTGATTAGATAGGTTGGTGCCCCTTGGATTTACTAAGAGGCCAAGTGGGACGTTCCACTAGATTGGATAGTTTAGAGTGGCCAGTTGGTTATTAACTATAGAGTTGCACTACATGAAGAAAGGTGATTACAAATTGAGTAAATCCAAGGTTTTATTCTATATATGTTTAGGAAATTTCCATGATTGACTATTTATATGTTTTTCTTCACTTCTGTTGCATTCTGGTTTTTAGTTCTTCTAGTTTATCCATGCTTGTTTGTTTCCTTTACTTTTAGCATAACCATTTTTGATCATCTGGGATGGATTTGTGATTTGGATTTGTGATTTGGATTTGATTTTTGAACTGAGTTTTGGAATGTGAATTTTTTTTAAAAAAAATAAAGTTGTGTGTTGTTTCAAAAAGGGAATTTATGGAAAACTGTGCTTGGTTCTTTAAAATGATCAAAACCTATTTTCTAAATGTATTTTCAAAACTAGTTTTTATGGAATATTTTGAGAAAGTAAATGTATGGGTTCTATGTTAATTTTCTACTGATCTGTTGTATGCTCACACTGTCATGACCCGTCCCCTGGGGCCTGTGCCGTGAGTACCCCAAGCCCGCCTTCTATAGGCCAGGGCCTGGCGACTAGCACTGGAAAGGCATATCCCTAAAATTGGGAAGGCATTGCATTTTTAACCTGAAAACTCACACAATACAAGAACACAACAAGATACAAGCACAAAGTAAACTATATAGTAAATAGGGTGTGTACAGTAAGTAAAGGGGCCAGAATACGAGCCCAAATGGAAAGTACAAGTAAAAATGAAAACAACTCCTATGAACGCCCGCCAAGGATCCTACCTGGAGGGTAGGTACATCTCTCGAACGGTCTTCTCTGTGGTATGCCCCGTCTAATGTTCACCTATGAGCAGCCTCCAGTCCTGATACCCTCAACCTCGATCAGTGTTGTCTGTCTTATACATAAGACACAACAAGGTGCATGCGTAGCCCGTGTAGGGGTGAGTATAACGATACTCAATAGGGACCCCGAGACCCCCTAAGGTCTCTCAGAATCCACCAAGGATAAACCAAAAAGTAAAACCATAATAAAAAATCATGAAACAATAGTCAAACCTACTTAGGTACGTGCCCGTACATATACCTAAGTTATCAAGTATACCTATCCCATTCATGAGGAAACACATGGCCCAACTCTTTATCCAAAAGCTCAATTGTTCCATGAAGGAAAGAATACCATGAAGGTAACACCACAAAGGTAAGTACCACAAAGGTAACTCCACACCACATAGGTATCACCATGAAGGTAAGTATCACAAAGGTAACACCGCACAAAAGATTACCACAAAGGTATCACCACATAGAAGAATACCACAAAGGTAAAGACTCATATCAAACCAGGTATAACTTAAATACGAAAGTATAGATGATTAGATGTATTGCTAGATCATCTAACTTTGTCGAGAAGCTCTGCTGTTGAACCACACAGGATCGAAGATGACCCACACGGGATCTGAAAATGAACCACACGGGATCTAGAGATGACCCACACAGGATCACTAAGTGCTGACCCACACAGGATCACTAAGCGCTGACCCACACAGGATCTGAAGAATCCTCAAGTACAGTCAACCACAGGGTTCCCGCACTAAGCATGCTTGATTCTGAAAGGTTCCACTCCTCAAGCCATCGATCTATACTTCAAATACCATGAAGTACCACAAAGAAGTACCACGAAGGTCTATCACGTCATAAGGGACCCAACACGACAGATGACGCATCAATGGGACGCCCAGTATGTAAGTTATTAGCGTTCCCGTTCCGAGGGCCTGGTTGGATTCGGGTTTGATACAACCCATCCATACTCCAAATTTATCCAAAACTCAAGTAGAGTATACTGAAAAGACTGTCCTGATCCAAGAATTCTGGTGCTGTAGACGGTTCGTCAAACGAACACTCGGTTCTCAAGATATGGACGAAAAAGGTGTATCTGGGTCCAGATGGGCCCAGGTCCGGTCCGACTCGGCCGGACCGACCCAACCCGACCCGGATCGACCCGACCCGACCCGGATTGGGTCGACCCAACCTAGTCGGAGTCCGTCCTGGCCCACAAAGGGAGCGGCCCGCTCAGCTGGGTGCGGTCCGCCGTGGCGGGGCCCGCCCTAGCTGCTACCTGGGGGGGAGGTGCCCCCAAATTTTCCAAATGGTCTAGTTGGACCATTTGGCTTCAGCCAACCTGGCAGTGCCACATGGCGCCGCTTGCTGGTGCGTGAGACCCGCAGAAGCGGTCCCGCTCAGCGTGACATGGCCGGTCGGGATTCTGGTCGTCTCTCCTCCCAGCGGCGCGACGACGCCGCTGTTCTCCCACAACCGTCTGGGTGCTGGCCGCCCTCCGGGTGCACCACCGTGGCTAAGCAGCCGTGGCCTCCTCCTCTACTTGTGGCACAAACGTGCACTACCCTGCCTCTACACGGTCGGCTGGTGTGCCGGCCGCCGTCCTCCCACCACCGCAGCCGACGGGCCGCAACCTCCTTCGCTACCAGCGGCACGGACTTGCACCACCTTGGTTCCATGCGGCCGACTGGGGTGTCGGCCGCCACCTTCCTCCACCATGGCTGACGGGCCGCAGCCTCCTTTGGCAGCGCGGTTGCGCCGCCGCCGTCATCGTGGCTGACCGGTGTGCTGGCCGTCGCCCGTACCCTATCGGCATCGGTTGCCGGTGTCATGGTCGGGTTCTGCTCAACCATCAATCCGCCTGTGAAGAACATGTCAACAAAGAGGGAGTAGAGGGATCAGATCATGTTTGTTTGGCCTGCACCCTCCGTGTTAGATTGATAGCAGGTGGTTCATAGATTGGAAGAAACAAATTACCGAAGAATAATCATAAAAAAATTCCCTATCTCGTTTTCTCGTTGGAGGTGGCATGAGGAAGGAGATGAAGACGATGAAGACGCCGATGTCCATCGCTCCCGCAACATGCTCCAAAGATGGTTCCTTGTTCTTGATTCAAAGGATGTTCTTCATTGAATGAGGTTCCTTGTTGGAGGATGTTCTTCCAAGTTCTCCAAGGATCTCCCAAGTCCTCTCCTTTTCCAATGATCTTTCCCACGAGAGGTGAGGATCCAATATTAATTAAGTTAAGTAAATTAAATCAATTAATGTTGGCTCATTAAATTGGGGAAAAACCAAGGGTTTCCTCACATTAAAGGGGAGTTTTGGTGGTCCCCACCACTAAGATTCAAAATGGAGGTTTCAAGAAAGAAAAATAAAAAGTTATTTATTTTATTTTCTTCTCCCATGAAAAAAACTAAAAAACTAACTTCCACCCTCAGCCTACTATGGTCGAGGTGAAGGTCTCCTTAAGCAAATATCAGCGCTGCGAGTTCAACAGTGTTCTCGGATTTCAATTCCAAGAACCGGTTCAAAAGTTACAAAATGCCGCTCATGCGTTTACTGAACGTAACTAAAAAAAAGTTCAGAAATTCATTCTGGGCACACCGGGCCCCAGAATCACGCACCGTTAATTTTCACAGACTCGTAATATTTCCATATAATTAAAAAAAAGTACATGAAAAAATCCGGGTCTTTACACACACCCTGCTTGTGCCACTTGGTGTCGGTAGACCCGAGCTGTTTTGTAGGTTCAAGATTCTGGTTTTTTGTTGCCTTTGGAGCAGGTTGGTCTTATGGTTGGTGGTGATCAAGAGGTCATGTTGATATTAAGTTTTCTTCAATTTGTTTTTAGTTTTTTCTTATAGTTTACAACTTTGTTCGGTTTATGTTGTATTTTGGATCCTGCTGTTGTATTATTTTGATCAGTGGATCATAGTTTCATGTTGTGTACTCTATTTTTATTTATTGTTCCTAGTTTTTTATTGGTAAAAATCATTCCCACTTCAACATCTTCGATGCTCGATGCTAGTCACCATCCCGGGAGGACCGGGAACACCTCTCAGGCCTTGTCTTGGACCGGGTTGGGTGTCAAGTTGGATGGTAGTCCGGACTGGTTTGTGATATCATGGGTTTATTCCAAGTAAGAAAAAATGGGAAAAGGTCTCCCCAATGTTGAATGTCATAAATCTCTTCGTAAGTTTTGATTTAATATCACGAAGAACCCAAACAGACACCCAAATCAAAAGTTATGATTGTTTGAAGTTAAATTGTCATTTTAAACTTCTTTTAGGATATCAATCATTCAATTAATGTTTTTATTATCAAATTATCATCAAATATGATTTTATCAATACTAATTAACACAAGTTCAATTAATATTAATTATTAATTATTTTAGTTAATATTGATTACTAATAAGTATCTATATATTATAATTAATGACCGGTAATTAATAATTAATAATTAATTAATTAAAATATTAAATAATTAATAATGATTAAATTTAAATAAATATTTAATTTAATACATTTCACAATGTTTTATACAAAATCGCCACTAAAAGAAAATAAAAAATAAAATTCATTAATTAACAACGGTTTAATTCGATGCTAAAGAACTGAAATTGAGACATTTAGTTGCAGTTTTAAAAACCATTGCTAAATTACCCTTTTTTATTATGCACAACCATGAGAATAATCAATACGGATCATAATAGTCAATGATTTAACATGAAATGGGGTTTTGATGATATCAATCACATCGACGATCAAAGATGAATATCCAGAGAGTATATGGATCATGGAATGATTGCACAAGATTTGAGATGGTTGATGTGAACTAATAAGGAAAATGATGGAATTATATTCTATTACCCCTTATTTTAACATTACATACTCCTCATGAATATAACTCAAGCTCAATATAAATATGATTTTGAACTAAGAATAATAACAATGAATGATTATGATAAGTTGTGAATTGATGTGGATTTTATACTCGTAAGATGTACTATGATGCATTGGTACATGTTACGAAGTTCATTTCTGCTTTTTTTGTGTATCACATAATTGTAATATATGCAAATAATGGTTCTTGGATAGGTTGTAAAAAATATAATGGTTTGTTGTATAATAGTTATTAAATAGTTAGGTCATGGTCTACACTAGCTTGACATGTTATTGGACAACTTGTTCGACTATAGAGAATTGATTGAGTGAGTTCTATCTCTGAGTCAACATTATGACCATGATATGGATTACACATGACAATGGAGGTTTTATGGTTCTCTCTAGAGCTATCTTCCTAGATGTAGAGTAGTGTTGTGATTATTTTAATTAGTTCCTTTACCTTTTGATGGTTTCAAGTTGGTAGACAATGATGATTCAGTTAGTTGTGGGGACTAGTTGACTTGGATGATGGCATAGTCATTTAGACTAGACGACCTAGTTCATTGAACAATCATAGGGACTAGTATGATATTTTTTTGATTTTTGATTTTTTATTTTATTCCAATGATGAGAGTACCATTCATTAGGTAGTCGAACACCTGATGCAGTCTTCTTGGGTACAACACAACATTCAGTTCACATTTGATAACTAAATGGATAGCTTAGTAGACTCTCCCTCACCCCACTTTTTTGTTTAGATTGTACATGGATCTAGTTCATGCGTAACAACTGAATGTGATGTGGCTATGGTTTTGGCTCATGCATGACAACTGGATATGGTGTGATTATGAAAATGGGATGGTTAAAGTACTCTAAGTATCCGAGGGATACGATGAACTAGATAAAGGGAATTGGTTTCTAGTAGCCCTTTTATATTTTGATGGCATGTGTTATGCCATATATACTTTGTTATTTGGAGAGGGATGCTTTTGGTGAGCTTGGGAACAAAATGATTAAACAAGTTAAATGTATAAATGAGGGTGTGCATATTTTTATAGCAATCTAGATCCAAGTTTAGTATCTTATATGGATTAAGGTTAAAATAATTCACTAATTCATGTTTGAAATTATTTATTGTGTTTGATTTTGGTTGGAGAGTATGTGACTATTTATTACGATCTTACTAATTTTATTACTATGAATGCATGGTATTGACATGGTTGTCTATCCTTAAATGTATTCCTACTGATTATGTGGATATATTCACCTCTACTTTTATATATAGGTTGCAAGATTCTGTTGGTGGAGTTGTCGAACATCTTTAGCTCGATGATTAAGGTTGATAGCAGAAAATTGGTGTCTAAGAATTATTTTTTATACAACTGAGGTATACAAATTTTCTAGGTTTTATGACAATGTTGGTATTTAATGATTTTTTTGGATATATCTATAGCTGGCTTATACTTTGATTGTATTGTATGACACTCATGCATTACATGTTGTTATGATATCAATTGAGTGTGTATTTTTTTTCTTTTCATAGTTTGGTGGTTTTTATTATTTTACCATCTTCCACTATGTTTTTTAGAGGGTAACACCTCCCGTTTGTGAGTTTTATACCCTCAAACTAGTTTCTAACCTACGGATTATTAGAGACAGTCTTTAGGGGTCTTACTCAGTTTCACCACTGACCCAGGAGGGGTTCTAGTGGAATCAGGCCATGTGAAACACATTGTTTGTAGAGACTCTGGTTTTACTATGTAAGACTTTGAAATATTCAAAGGAATATTTTCAGATCCAGGCACTAAGACAACGCACGATTATGAGGCCTGATGAGACCGTAATTAATTTTATAAAAATATTAAAAATATTTTATATTAAACATGAACAGTTTTACTAAAAAAATGGAATATCTCCTGAACTAAGTCTATGATCATAAATCTAAGAGAACGATTGAATCCGTAGCATGAGGTTTACCATAGGTGCAACCTAAGGTTGGTCAACGTGGGATGTTCAGATGGGGAATCTATTAGAGGGTGCATCAGATAAATTAATTAATTAATTTAATAACCCTAACTCAAATAAATTACAAATGGAGACTCAGATGAGAAATCTAAGACCACCGTTGAGTTCAAAATGTAGAGTTTACCCTAAGCACGACATAAAGTTGGTTGGCGCAGGACATCCGGTAAAGAGAGATGTTGGCAGATGCGTTTAATTAAAATAAATAATTCATTTATTTATTTTTAATTAAATGACCTAAACTTTTTTCCTCTATAATCAAGCTACTATGGAAAATTTCTAGGGGTAGCTGCATAAACCTAGGATCTTTGAGATGAGCTTTCATCCCTTATTCATTGGTTAATGGAGACCAAACGACGATCGATGATTGGATCGAGATGAATCGACAGGAAGTAGAGGCTGCGAATCACCTTCATCACTAGCAGATTCATTCTTCACCAACGATCAATCCATAATCGAGGTAGGACTCGTCATTTGTGGTTTTCACCATTATGATTAAAATATTGAGCATGATTAATTCTGTTTTCTTTGACCTATGTTTAAATGAACCTTCGCATGTGCCCATGTATCGAAATAAATTATTATTTCAATTTATTTCTTGTCCATGACATTTTTCTCACCCCAGTTTCCCTACTATGAAATCATTGTCCAAGAACGCTTGGTCAATTATGTTTATCACCCTTGTTATTAGTGTTTTTATCCCACTGCTCTTTGCGTTCTTCATTATTGGACCATGAGGTCATGATTCGACATTGTCGGGGTGGGTTTGAGTGTGAACGAACCCAGAGATTCATTGTGGTAGTATGAAAGACACACATATCGATGGTTCAGGGATGGATTGATAAACGAGCGAGATTGTGTTTTGTGAATGAAACATATCAGCACCGCGGGTGAAGGTTTTGTGATCAGAGGTGGTTCAGGATAAGATCGATGATCTACGTTTTTCTCATTTGGCACATGGCGATGACATGCAATGTGATGATATCAGTTTTGAGTAGAGGCCTTGTGCGAAATATCATGGTGGAGGTTGCTTGGACATGGTCAATGGAGTGAGTGTTATTATTATTTTTAATGATACTAATAATAACATTTAAAAAAATGTGTGTGTATAATTAAATTAAATGTTTTTAATTTAATAAAGAAAAATCATTTTAATTAAATGGTTTTGATTTTTTAAATAAAATAAAGGGGAAATTCAATGGCGGTGTGTGACCTGTTGTTTGTGCCACTGGAATATTGATTTTTTTTTGATATAATAAATGATATAATTAATTTTTAAATAAAATAAAAAAATAGAAATTGTGGGAGGTGAGTTGGGCACCTAGGTGTCATGAAGTGCACATGGAATGAATTGGGGGAGGTGTGGGAGAAGGTCCATTTATTAAGCATATAATAATAATAATAATAATAATAATAATAATAAAATCCAATAATATGTTTAATGGATTTGCAAGGAGTGATGTACGTGACTCCATGAAACCACCCCTTATCCCTTGTAAGTAAATAATATATTATTATTGTTATTATTATTATTATTATTATTATTGTTTATAATCCATGTTTCGCTTATATCTTTAAGCCGATACATTCGATTGATGAACCATCAACGACATCATGAATTTGCAATTGAGATGATCATTTTAAGACCAATGTTGGATATTTAATTTGAGATCACGGTGCAGGTCCACAGTGCACCCGTCATTATTATTATTATGGAATCTAGTATTCGATGTATCTTCTTCATTCAGTGCCGAAACAATGAACCGTCTATGGAATTAAAACCCTAATATTGAGGTGGATTATTTGAGACCAATATCATATATTTAGTTCAGACTCATGGTTCATTCCCATGAAGCACTGTTCGTGCGTTATGTGGTGAAATGTGACCTTTTCACCAGGTGTCCGATTTGGGCAAGTGAATAACCTATCCCAATTATTTTATGTGAGGATTGTAATGGTGTGATCTTTTTAGACATTAAGGAATATTTGTATATTCATATCAATGAAATTAAATTTTTACCCTTGGACTGACGATGAGCCTCATGAGTTTGTCATGCTTTTGGATGAGACACGTCCTGTAGTACCCTCACACGCCATATAGTACTACATGGCTAGAAAATCGTGTGCTGGTGAGGACACAGAAAAACAATAGAGTGGTACCACATACCATGTGGGTCCCCTAAACACCATGTACCTCCTTTTGAGGAAACTTCTACCTCCCATATCCCATTCATTTGGACTCATATTTTGGCCCGAGAGTAGTCTATTCTGAGTGGTTTTCCACATAGAATGAGGTGGTAGCCTTCATAGTGTATTTTGAGATATAATAGAGATTTTTAAAGTGTGATGATTTGTTAGGTGATTCTTGATGATGAAATTGATCAAGCAGGATCATCAGAGAGTTTAGATAGAGACAGTGCTTTGCTGTCGTATTAGCGTGTAGGTCCTTTATCCACAGAGAGGATACTCCCTTGTCACATTAGGGAGTGGGTCCTACATACTCATTGTGTAAATAGAGATGATACTCTCATGATATACCAGGGTGAAGGTCCTCTATCCATGGATATGGTATTCCCCTGTTGTATCAGGGCGAAGATCATGCATACTCATTGTGTAAATAGGGATGGTACTCCTCTGACGTACCAAGGTGTGGGTCCTCTATCCTTAGAGACGAGAATCCCCCATCGTAGTAGAGTGTGGTTCCTCCATATTTTTTGTATTTAAGCAGAGTGGAATACCCCTACCAGTATAGGTCATGGTTCCTCTACTTGGAAATTGTGTCCCTTAACTGTGCGACATTGTGGTGAGGCATTGGTCTTCTACTTGGGTTACTTCTGGACAGACACGCGAGATGTCGTGCATCATTGATGAAAGTTCTAGAAATAATGATGACTCTTTTCTTGGGACAAGATGTGATATGTAGATCCCATTTATATCTTGTTTGGGATTATTTTAATGAGTATACACACACACACACACACACACATTTGTATCCACGCCTTTGGATTTGGTTACTCTCCTGTCATGGGTTGCGAAGACGCACAAGGTATGCCATGTTCTTTCTGTGTTTATATTCTCATGGTTGGATGAGGTTACTCTTCTAATATGGGTGGCAAAGACACAATGTTTAGTCTATCTACACACTATGTTGAGCCCCTTGTGCTTAGATGAGTTTTCTAACTCCCTTGGTTTGAGTTGAGCTGCTTCCTCTTGTTTCATGATCACTGTTTCCTACTTATTATATATTCTTTTTGTGTCCCTTACTACCCCCATTCATATTTAAAGGAATCCTACTAGGTATGTATATACTCAACCCTACATGATCTTTGGCCACACGTGTCGTGTCTTACACAGACGACAGACAGGTTGATGACGATTATAGAGGAGCTTAAGGATACCTTGGTGCACTAGACCACATAAGATGGTTGGATATTAGAGATAAAGATATGGACTATCTCAACAGTTTAATTTTACACTTTTTTCAGGTTGGGAAATATTTCTAGTTGGGCATGTATTTTGCCTCTTTCTTTTCAGTTTACACTACTGTACTATTGTATTATCTACAGTTTGTTATATGCATGGCTTGTTCCCTCGTTGTTTCATCTTTTAATTTTATTCCTCTTCACTTTTTCATAGATATGTCTTTGTGTGTGTACAGGTACTTAAGAAAAGGCATCCCCTTGTTAGTTATGTCTTTGGTTCTAGTCTCTAGCCCCTAGCCTATAGAGGCAGGCTTGGGGTAGTTGCGGCTTGAGCTATGGTTAGGGTCGCGTCGGGATATTATCATTATATATTATTTTTATATAAGTAAAAAATTATTCATGGGTAATTTTCTGGATGTTTTATTACAAACACACCCTATGTTTTTTATTTTAGTTTATTTTAAGTGTAGTTTATCACTTTTTTTAACATTTTTTACTTTTCTGACATTTAAAATGAACAATAGTCATTAAAATGAGTAATTATCCAAGGAATAATTTATAGTAAATTAAAGTATACAAAATAAGAAATTTTAAGTTTATAACCCATGGTTTCAGTTACATGATCATTTATTCGTGTATTTTTGAGTCTATATAAGGTTTGAGATAAGTTTTAGGAGGTTTTGAGGGGTTTTAGAATGTTTTTGAGGCATTTATGAAGGTTCATGGTTTGTGCATAGTTAGTAGAGATTGTGCACCATATCCAAGAAACCGTGAAAGGGAGGGAAATGGTCACAGGGTAGGTGCATGGTTTTTCCAAACCGTGTGAGTTCCCAGGGGAAACCATGCTTCTTGAAATAGAGGAAAAAACACAGTTGGTGCACAGTTTTCCAAACCGTGTTACCTAACACTATTGGAATTCTTGGTTATACCAACAGTTAAAAACCATTTTTATTGGATGGAGAATCATTGGTATAGGCTATACTAATAGTTCACCCAACTGTTGGTTAATATGCTATTGGTAAAGGCCCATACCAATGGTTTTCATTGAACTGTTGGTACATGGTTAATATAATTTTCGTCTACACACAATTTTTTGGGAACCATTGGTATACATCTATACCAACTGTTCACAAAAAACCATTGGTATATGTTTATACCAACAGTTTTGAAACTGTGGGTATAACAAACATTCAAAACATCACATATATTCATTCAGAACTAATCATAAAACATAAAATTTCATAAATATCAGTAAAAAATGTAAAGGATCAATATGTACCTCACCGCCATCACCATAGTCACTATCATCCACACAATACTCATCGCCACCATCCTTGACGTTATCTCACCATCATCCTCTCCATCACAATTACCATCTCCATCGACATCTCCATCACCATCGCCATCGACATCCCCATCACCATCGCCATCGCCATCCCCATCGCCATCGCCATCGCCATTGCCATTTCCATCGCCATCGCCATCGCCATCGCCATCGCCATCGCCATCGCCATCGCCATCGCCATCGCCATCGCCATCGCCATCGCCATCGCCATCGCCATCGCCATCGCCATCGCCATCGCCATCGCCATCGCCATCGCCATCGCCATCGCCATCGCCATCGCCATCGCCATCGCCATCGCCATCGCCATCGCCATCGCCATCGCCATCGCCATCGCCATCGCCATCGCCATCGCCATCGCCATCGCCATCGCCATCGCCATCGCCATCGCCATCGCCATCGCCATCACCATCGCCATCATCCTTGCTGTTATCCTCACCATCATCCTCTCCATCACCATCACTATCCCCATCGCCATCGCCATCCCCATCACCATCTCCATCCCCATCCCCATCGCCATCGCCATCCCCATCTCCATCCCCATCCCCATCGCCATCGCCACCGCCACCCCCACCGCCACCGCCACCGCCACCGCCACCGCCACCGCCACCGCCACCGCCACCGCCACCGCCACCGCCACCGCCACCGCCACCGCCACCGCCACCGCCACCGCCACCGCCACCGCCACCGCCACCGCCACCGCCACCGCCACCGCCACCGCCACCGCCACCGCCACCGCCACCGCCACCGCCAGCCAATGCCACCTCCATCCCCACCGCCATCCCCACCGCCACCGCCATCGCCATCACCATCACCATCGCCATCGCCATCACCATCGCCATCGCCATCACCATCACCATCGCCATCGCCATCGCCATCGCCATCGCCATCGCCATCGCCATCGCCATCGCCATCGCCATCGCCATCGCCATCGCCATCTCCATCGCCATCGCCATCGCCATCGCCATCGCCATCGCCATCGCCATCGCCATCGCCATCGCCATCGCCATCGCCATCGCCATCGCTATCCCCATCGCCATCGCCATCACCATCGCCATCTCCATTTCCATTACCACCACCACCGCCATCCATCGCCATCGCCATTGCCATCTCCATCGCTATCGCCAGGAACATCATTGTCCTGACCACCACTAGGACCACTGATGCACTATATAAAACATGCATACTAGATATATATGCATCATAATCCATGAAAATATCTGGTAGAAGTGATAGAAATAAGACTTCCATAAATTTCATAAATTCATCATTGGCCATTTGATTCTGTTCACGCTCATGTATGACCATTTTTTGGCCTCTTCTTCCCGGGTCTGAGCTTGTGCTGCCAGTGCATTATCTTTTTCCAACTCAGTGCTACCAGAAATGGCACTTGAAGTGGGCCAATGTCTAGTCAGGACAATACTCTTCCCTGATCAAAAATGTACTTTTCCATGATACTCATCTCCCAAAACCTAATGTAAGTGATCGTTTGACCCAAATTTGTCAGCTTCCATCTCATCAAGGGCCTCCAAAGCACATTGTTACAAATATAAATGGACTATTTAGTTACAAAATAGATATTAAAATTTTAAATCAATAAAGTAAAACTTACAATCTTCTACTATGTCTCTTCATTTACCTCACTTCCATCTTTCTTCTTTCTACTCGAGCAAAACAATTTTGCTCAAGACACACATCCTTCAATATTAAAAATCTCCCTATGAAATGACATTGAATGTAGAAAACCATAATTGAAAATAGGTTATTAATAATTAATTTCATAACTAAAATCAAATGGATATACTCGACATAATATGGTAGCACATGATCACTGAATTCGACATAAAAACATCAATTTAACACAATAAAATGCATTTAATAAAAGGCCATATGACTAAGACTCATAAATAATCTTTCATATTTTCATTACCATTCCATATTTATACATAGTTACTATCCCTACATTATTTCCTATTTTCATGTATAGTTTTAACACAGATTTATCAACAATGGAAAACAATACATGAAAATATAAAATAGCATCATGGTATCAATTTATGATAATAGCATATAATTGAGCATAAAAAATATGTAGTGGGATAATAAAGGTTTATCTAAACATGTTAACCTTTTTATATCCATACCCATAATTCTAGATTACCTTAATCATGTACATTTTTATAGTATCTCCCATTTCACTTGGGAAGTCATATAATGTTGGAAACACATTCAATATTTAATTAGCTATGGAATTATAAGGAAACTATGCTTATCTTCCATTTTCCATTTCCATTACAGTTTCCCCCTTTCATTCATTTCTAGAATACTTCCCCTTTCTCATGGGGAACCATATATTGTAATAGTAGAGAATCAAAATCACCCAATTAACAATACAACAAGACATACTATTAATTAACCCAATATATATAGAAATTTCAAATAAGAAGGAATGAACTAAACCAAACAAGACATGATTAAAATATATAGAATTAAATTTAAATGGAAGAATCACATTCACATACCACTGGATGAATCCATCAACTAACTATGTTGTGATGTATAGGTATAATGAGAGAGAGAGGTATCCACACAACCCATAACTATTTAGGTTAAGGGATTTAACTGCTCAAAGGCATGAAAAATGTTTCTCTAGTCATCCAAACTTCAAGAGGAATGTATAAAAAAATGAAGGTAAAGTAAAAATGAATTTAATAACTCAATTGCATGAATTTCATAAACCTATAACCCACCCAATTTCAATACAAAAAAAGGAAGTAATATCAAATTACTTACCTCTATGAAAAAACATTTAAAATACCGAAATTCACAGTGCAAACCTGAGATGAAAAGTCCATGTGCATGAAACCATGTGACAAATCTTCTAGACACTCCCCCATTTTAAAATAGAGTTAATACCTTTAAATTTCTATTTATGAAAACTATCATGATAGTATCACCATAATTAAAACATTCAAATCCTCTAAAATCATCCACACAATAAGTAGGGGTGAAGGGATACTATTTCATAGAAAAACATTCACTTTCCCATGATTTCTAGTTTAAAATAAAATTTTAAACCATAATATCATTTTGTGGAACAATTCAAAAAGGAAATAGAAATTTTTATACAAAGATGGTTACCTTTATCTGCATGAATTATCCTAGAAAACAAATGATTCCAAAAGTAATAAAAAGATAAATAATTAATAAATTTTACTTTGCATGATGTTTCTAATCCATCATATTGGAGTTATCATCATACATTTTCAAGGTATGATATCACTTTTATTTGATCCTATTAGATACTATTTTCAGAAAATATTGGTACCACCTTGAAATAATGAATTCTTCTTATGAATATGAACTTTATCTTCTTACCACTACTTGTTTTCTTTTATATACTTGGATAATACCGCTTGATTTTACGGATTAAGATATGTCATCCATTTTTTATTTCAATAAGAATTTCCAGATTCATCGTGCCTTGCATTAAATTTATTAGATTCTATACTTTTCTATATTTTTAGATTCTCCACTTTTCTATATTTCCAGATTCTCTATAATGGAATGAATTTAATAAAAGGCCCTATGACTAAGACTTATAAACAATCTTTCATATTTTCATTACCATTACAAGTTTATACATAGTTACAATCCCTACCTTAAATCCTATTTTCATGTATAATTTAAACACAACTTTATCAACAATGGGCATAAATACATGAAAATATAAAATAGTATCATGGAATCAATTTAAGATAATAGCATATAATCAATAATAAACAATATGTAGTGGGATAATAAAGGTTTAGCTGAACATGTTAACCTTTCCATATACATACCCATCATTATAGATTCCCTTCCTTATATCCATTTCTAGAGTATCTACCATTTCACTTAAGAAGTCACATAATGTTGGAAATAAATATTCAATATTTAATTAGCCATTTAATTATTAGGAAACTATGCTTATATTCCATTTCCATTACCATTATAGTTTCCCATTACATTCATTTCCAGAATACCTCCCCTTTATCATGGGGAACCACATATTGTAATAATACAGAATCAAAATCACCTAATTAACAAGACAATAAGACAAACTATTAATTAACCCAATATATATAGAAATTTAAAAGAAGAAGAAATGAACTAAAACAAGAAAGACATGATTAATATATATATAATTGAATTTAAATAGAAGAATCACATTCACATACCACTGGATGAATCCACAAACTAACTATGATGTGATGTATAGGTATAGTGTGTGTGAGAGATAGGTGTTTACAAAACCCATAATAATTGTGGTTAAGGGTTTTAAATGATCAAAGGCACTCAGAATGTTTCTCTAGTCATCCAAACTTCAAGAGGTATGTAGAAATAAAAATGGAGGTAAAGGAAAAATGAATTTAATAATTCAATTGCATGAATTTAATCAACCTACAACCCATCTAATTTCAATACAGATGAAGGAAGGCATATCAAATTAATTACCTCTATGTGAAAACATTTAAAATAAATGAATTTAAATAGAAGAACCATATATTGTAATAGTACAGAATCAAAATCACCCAATTAACAAGACAACAAGACAAACTATTAATTAACCCAATACATATAGAAATTTCAAAGAAGAAGAAATGAACTAAAACAAGAAAGACATGATTAATATATATATAATTTAATTTAAATAGAATAATCACATTCACATACCACTGGATGAATCCACAAACTAACTATGATGTGATGTATAGGTATAGTGTGTGTGAGAGAGAGGTGTTTACAAAACCCATAATAATTGTGGTTAAGGGTTTTAAATGATCAAAGGCACTCAGAATGTTTCTCTAGTCATCCAAACTTCAAGAGGAATGTAGAAATAAAAAGAAGGTAAAGGAAAAATGAATTTAAGAATTCAATTGTATGAATTTAATCAACCTACAACCCATCTAATTTCAATACAGATGAAGGAAGGCATATCAAATTAATTACCTCTATGTGAAAACATTTAAAATAAATGAATTTAAAGTGAAAACCTAAGATGAAAAGTACAGGTGCATGAAACCATGTGACAAATCTTCTAGAAACTCCCCCATTTTAAAATAGAGTTAATTCTTTTTAATTTACATTTAATAAAACTAGCATGATAATATCACCACCTTTAAAACATTAAAATCCTCTAAAATCATCCACATAATAAGTAGGGGGTAAAGGGATACCATTTCATAGAAAAAAATTCACTTTCACATGATTTTTAGTTTAAAATACAATTTTAAATCATAATAATGTTATGGAATGATTCAAAAAGAAACTAGAAATTTTTATACAAAGATGGTTACCTTTAGCAGCATGAAGTATCCTAGAAAACAAATAATACCAATTTTAATAAAAAGATGAAAAATAATAAATTCCTCTTTGAATAATACTATTGATCCATCATATTGGAGTTATCATCATCCATTTTCAAGGTATGATATCACTTGTATTTGATCCTATTAGATACTATTTTCAGAAAATATTGGTACCACTTTGAAATAATAAACTCTTCTTAAGAGTATGAACTTTATTTCTAACCACTGATTGTTTTATTTTCTAGACTTGGCTACTACCACTTGATTTTACATATTAAGCTATGTTATCCATCTTTATTTCAATAAGAATTTCCAGATTCATCATGCCTTGCATTACATTTACTATATTCTATACTTTTCTATATTTCCAGATTCTCTACTTTTCTATATTTCTATATTTTCTAATTTTCAATATTTCCATATTCTATAATTTTCTATATTTCATTTATTCTTCAAGATATTTCTTGAGATATGTCACATTAACTTTAATAACATTTTCCTTATCTATTTGTTCTTTCATTTTATTAGAAAATTCTCCTAATAAATTAATTTTCTCCTTCATCTTGAAATTTATCCTTTCAATGGTTTCTTTCAAGGTAAAATATTCTTGATCCATATTTTTATTCTATTTAGATAATTATAATATAAAAAACCTTATTTAATTTTAATTTTTTGATACTGAACATTTTTTCTCAAGTATTTAATCTCCTCCTAATTTTTGCAAGAACATTCTCCAGATTGAAAACTCGATGTAGTTATTACCTATTATTCTTAAAAAATTTCATCATCTCTTTTAATCACTGAGGGATAATGTGAAATATTAAATTTTAAATAAATTACCAAATTAGTGTTAGTTTCAATATACCATGAATATAAAATTTATTCACCTCTTTTGGATTACCTTTTTCATTTAACAACTTATTCTTATTCTTTTTCTTCATTTTTCCTATAGATAAAATGTATTTTTCTTTAATAAATTTACTTTCGCAACTTATTAAAGGAATCAAATCATCTTATTCAATACTTATAGAATTACTCATTCCATTTTTCTTTAACATGGGATCTCTATAGATCTATGTTAAAGTCTCCCATGTATCTAAAGTTATAGAAAAATAAAGAGCATTCTTATATACCTTTTCATTTAAAACACCAACAAAAATCTTCATGGACTTGTCATCATAGAACACCTATATGTGATTTTTCAGATCAAAATCATGATGAATACACTTTATAAAACCATATATATAAGTTTTTAGATAATCAAGAATCTCAAATTTACAATCTTCAAAGTTGTCACCATAAAAAATAGGAGGCTTAAAATCAAAATCCATATGTGCCATAATATTCATAAATAGATTTGATAGATTGGAATCTAAGTAATAACCTTTAGGATATGACACCATATATTTTTAACACATGTCCAAAACATATTCTAAGTAGATAATGACACTCTGAGGTGTTTGTGTGTGTGTCTGTTGGAGGGGGGGGGGGTACGAAGCAGGTTGTTCAATTTTTTTTTTTCAATTAGTGATCTATGTAAGATCTTATTCATATGTTGTAAAGAAATATAATTTAATCTATCAAACATTAAATTCATGTAAAATTGAAGAAATTTTATTTCCATAATTTATTTAAATAGAAAAATTATAAACGAGTTTCGTACCTGCTTCCTCTCTTAGTCTGACATCGTAGTCCTCCCCAAAGTGTGGAGGTATTTTGTAGCACCCTTATTTTTTATTTCTTCTTGATGCTTCCTAAAAAAAAATTTCAACAATAAAAAACTAATTATTAATGAAAATCATGGTAGTTTTCATTCAAAAACCTCAAATTTGATTAATACCTTGAATTCAACACTCTTCTAATATGAAATTATTTCTCGATAATATGTTACTGGACACTCATTCATGATAGGTTTGGACTTTAAATCCATACCAACTCTAGAACACCATCCACTATACAAATAATTCTTATATTCTCTCCATATCTCATCTAATTCCATGAGTTGTGCTATCCTCGCATTCTCACCATCGGGAAAATTATAACAAAGTTTACAACAAAACATTAATTAATATATACAATAATAATATAACATTAAATCCAATGAATTTTATTACCCATATTTTCACCCAAGAATCATCCTTTAATTAATTTGTAAGGTGTCTCCAAGAGAGTAGCCTAATGGGAATGATGTGAGAGTATTTGGAAATCATTTTCATAAAACTCCTACATTCTCACTAAGTTTTTCCAATCATTTGATTGTCCTCATTGTAATCCACCATCAGCTGTGTGCGGTGGTTCCACACCACATGCATGTGTTTATTCCCATGCCACCTAGTGGAAGATCCATCTATTAAAGAAAAAAACAAATATTATATCAATACATCTTATAATGAAAATAAATTATGGTAATTTTTTTACTAGGGTTCTATAAATATACTTGAGGCAGTTTAATCAGTGGGTCCCACTAGACCCCTAGGATATGAAGGAATGTCAACCTGTACAATGTATGCTCTGGAGGCTCAGAATGTGTCAGAGTATAAGTAGAAGGAGAATGATGTAGAAGCTCAGAGAGAAGGAAATATAAGGAAAACAAGATGGCATAGAAATCTATAGAAATTCATAATTTGGATGGGTATTAGGAGAGATCATCGAATAAGGGAAAGATAGGCGAGGAGGATTAGATGCAAATGGTGGAGAAAACATAAGTGACCTAAATATATCAGGTACCTCTAATGAAATAATGATATTAGAAGGTGTGATAGATGGTATGTCATAAGAAGGGACATGATGTGATCGGGTATGCCGAGTGGTGCGTGTAGCTCTAGTACCACCCCCTCATATCATTTGGTTGAGCACTAATACCACTAGGATAGTTAGAGAATAACTATCACCTAGGTGGTGGATCCTGATTAAAATTTAAAAACAAAATTAATCACATGACATTATATGTTGTTGATACATATATTTGAAATAAAATACTCATAACAAGAACTAAATGAGGGACACCCATCTCTCTCATTCGACAATTATTGTTTTTCATCATTTTTCTTCACATCTCTTCAATGTTTTTCATTTCTTGCATTTGAAAACAAATATGTAATTAATTATAAATCCATAAATAATGTGTAAACTAAACAATAAAGAATATGAGACATGAATTAACTAAGGAATACCAATTATCAAACCAAATAAAGGATACATAGAGATATAATAAAATCATTTTATATTTAGTGGTAATAATATCAAAATAGAAAAGACATGTCATAGAAAAATAAATACATTCAAATTAGTATGTTTAACATGGATGTGATATAGTTTTCTTCTATTTTGAATTCAATACAATTCAATTTAGGTTAGGCTATTTGGTTAATTTTTCTCAATTGATTAGGTCATTTGTCCAATTTTTTAGGTTAATTCATTTGGTTCATATTTTGGGTTTGGTCATTTTTTCATTTTTTTTGGTTAGGTCATTATTTTCATTGGTTTTGATTTTCATTTTAATTTTTTTAATATGTTTCAATTAAATTAATCTTTCTTTTTTTTCCAATTTAATTTTTTTTTCAGTTTTGTTTGGTTTGGTAAGTTCTAATACAATTCAATTCAATATTAGAAAATGAAACTCAAAGAAAACTGCAACCAATATATATTTAAAAATGCACATGAAGGTAAACTTGGATACAAAATATTTTTAATCAATAGTAAATCAATTTGAATAGTAACAACCTTAACAACCCAAGTCAAGATAAACCAAAATAACTGATAACATAGATGAATGAATATATATATTTTCCACCACAACTTCAGCTTCACAATCAACTCTAACAATTGAACTATTGGAGTCATCATAAGTACTAAATTTACTAGGGATAATGGGAGTAGGGATGGTGTCAATTACATTATCACCATCATCAAAAATATGTCTTGGGATAACTTCAATAATGACACCAAATTCAGGCCGTAGATGATCTTTCACATACAAAACTTGTTTCACAATTGATTCCAATATATATGGATCATCAGTAGAAAGAGTGCGAGTCATGTCAATAACTCAAAATCCACAATCATCAATAAATGTTCCATGCATCTTCATCGAATCAAACCACTTGAATTTCATCATAGTGACTCTAATATGAGAGTAATAATCCAATATTAGTATTTTCTCAATGACTCCATAATAAGACACATTTTCAAATCAAGGTATACTATTAGATACACTATCATAAAGTCTGTTGTGGTAGTTACCATAACACCATCATGTTGTGTTCTCATGTTCATTGCTCGTTCAGTGATAATAAATGTATACCCATCAATCACAATTGATTTGCATTCACAAACCACAGAATCATGACCAAAATTTAAAGCTCTTATTTCCTCAGAGATAGAGTCAACAGGAAAACTCAATACGTAAAATATAAATGAATATTAAAATTAACTAAATATTAATTTTATTAATTTATTACAGTAATACTTCTACCTTTAATTTCGACCAAGCAGAAAACTCTTTTCTATGTAAAGTCTCTCTCCTTCTCAAAGATAAATAATGATGATTTCTATTTATCTTTTGTTTATGGTCCCCACAAAAAATAGAAATAGTTTAACAGAAATGTACAATTACATGATATGAGATAACATATACATGTTCAATTTACTTACTTGATGTAGTCATCGAAAAAATTACAGTTAAAAAAAACTGTGAGATATTCCATCTCCCGCTTTTCAAGGATTAATGTGGTCAATGTATATATTATGGGAATTATCCCTGTTTAGGGAAGTTATGGAAAAATGGATTCAATTTTCTCATACTGCACTTCTTCATTTTTTATTGGTTTATTCCATCTCATAGTCACATTAAACCAATACATTGAACAGAAATCCATACATTCTTGAGCCAAGTAACCTTTTATGATAGAACCTTCAAGATGATTCCTATTCTAGACATAAGAATTCAATGTGTATATATTCCTTTTAGTTAGATACAACTAATGAAAATAAATAGGTCCTCTAAGAAGTATTTCAGTTGGAAGATAGACAGTTAGATGCAACGTGCATGTGAAAAACGATGGAGGAAATGTTTTCTCTAAATCACACAAAAATAATGATGCCACCACCAATTTTTTTTACAATAAATAACTGGACAACTTCTTAGAACAAAGATCTCTATAAAAATAGTACAACTAAATAACTGAAACCTTTACATTATTGGAAAAAAGATGATAGATTTCTATTGGAATCAACTCATACAGAAGGATGTGATAATCACGAGTCTTCAATTATTTCAGCTTCAACTCTCTTATGTTGACCTTTTTTGACATGTTTCTTGAATAGACATGAGGAACTTTAATAGTCTTTAGTACTTCCAAAAATTTACTTTTTTCTATAGGTTCCATCACATAAGAAGCACACATAACTTTCCATTTATTTTCACTGATACACACATGATAAAATTATGGTATGATGCCCCAATCCACCAAGTCATGCTGAGTTAGTAAATCATATTTTATCTTTACCTTGACATTTATAAGAATTGAAAGCAACATTTCAAATATTTTTTTGCAATGTTCATTACATCTAAGAAATGATGTAATAATTTTTTTTGAAAAATAAGGAAACTCAAAGAAGATATTTTTCTTATTCCAATTGTAATTGGTTTCAATGGAAACGTTCTTCTTCTTTCTAGATTTCATCTGACCCTTCCCGAATGAAAAAATAACATCTTGTAATTCATTAAGCACATCAATTCTAGACATACTATGAGGTGAATTGTTGGTATCTATGGTATTGTTAAACCTTTGAAAATTATTCCTATATGTATGATCTATTGGAAAGAATCATCGATGTACTATAAAGATGAAAATATGATGATATTTAAGTCTTCTCGATCATGTATTCTTCATACAAATAGGACATGATATTTTTCCTTTCATGCTCTATCCAGAAATCACTACATAAGTAGGAAAATCATTTATCATTTATATAAGAGCAACACACATATGAAATATTTCTTTCAAACATGCAACGTATGTGAACACACCCACATTAAAAAGGTGTTTCAACTCTTTCATTAAAGGTTTCATATATACATTTATATCATTGTCAGGATCAGAAGTTATAGATATGAGTATACTCATGAAAGTGAAAAGTTTTTTCATACACATCCATGGAAGAAGGTTACAAATATGTATGAAAACTATCCATGTGTTGTGAAAAGTAAGAATCTTACCAAATGGATTAAAACCATCACATGATAGAGCCAACCTCACATTACACACGTTAGCTACAAAATCAGGATATCGAGCATCAAATGTACACCATGAAAATCTATCTGCAAGATGAGTGAACTCATCATTATCCTTCTTTTTCTCTATATCATGCCATCATATTTTTATTGATATTTCATCATACATGAAAATATTATAGAGTCTAGAAATCAATGTAAAGTTCTAGATTAATTTTTGTGGCACAATGGATGGTGTTCCATTAAAATTTAGATTCTATCAGAATGTACCACAATTTATACAATCATTTTTTAGTAGTTTCCTCCCAGAATAAGTTGCAATATTTGGAGCAAACATGAATTTTGTTTTTAGAAAATCTAATTTCCTTAACTAATTTCCATGCAATATAATGGTTTGAGGGAATATCTACATCATTTGGAATTAATTACTTAAAAAATGTAAGAATATAATTTATGAGAATATTAGAAACTATATACATGGTTTTCCCATGAAATAAATGGATTTAAAATTCCAGCTTTATTATTTTACTACATTACCAATATACTGGATTCATGGTAGCATCATTCTATTTTTCACCCTGTCAACATCATCATTTTAATTACATGCATCATGTGTTCTCTTATCGAAGTCTTCTTGGGTCAACGTCCTTTATTTCTCATGATGAAGAATAAATGGAAACCAATCATCTAATAAACTCTCCAATCTAATCCTCTCATTCATATCATGAAAATTTTAATATTTTATTTTCTCCCCATTGTGATATGAGACATAGTAGTTTGTTTGAAAACCATATTTGGTTATATGGTATCTAACTTATTCATGACTTGACCAAGGTATTCCAATACAATTATAACATGGGTAATGTATATGAACACTATCTGAAGCATTGTTAAATGAAAATATAAAAATATATCTAACTTATTTTGAAAATTTATTGATATCTGATCAGTTTCATACATCAAAATTCTATCAATTTTGTAAAAAGATGTTATATTTTATGTAATAAAATCAATTAAATAAGATTGAAGTTAAATCAAAAATATATTTAAGGAAATGAGAATTGTTCACTTTATATGAAACCATACCTAACACACTAGTATATATGAGAATCATAATATAAAAGACAATAAAATACTATATATATAACAAAATACTATAAATATAAAACTATGATATTAAATTAAATTAAATTAAAGAATACAACAACTAGTAGGTAGGTGATGTCTCCTTGGTTTAACCAAAAGGTAACTAGTGTACAATTAATAGAGAAAGAAAATAAAGTAGTAAAGAAGAATAATATTATTCAATAACAACAAAAATCTATCTATAATGTGTTCCATCCCCATTAATATTGGAAAGATAAATGTTTAAGAATCTCATCATGTGGGATGGTCTTAATGCATGTTGATCTACTCGATATTCCAACTTGGATGGTATGAAATCCTTATAAATGATCAAATTAATTTCATGTTCCCTTGATGTATATAATACCATCTTGCACTTCTTGGAATTCATTTCAATCCTACCATTCTCTTAATCACTTTCTTATTAGTTTCCATGTGTCTTGGTTGAAGGGTGAAGATTCTTCAAATGAGAATATATCAAATCTTATCCTTACTTTAATCCATTCCCATGATCTTCATCAATATAAAATTATTAAATGGTTTTGATATGGAATATTTATAAGAGAACATACATATTTGGGCATACCATAAGAATAAAATGATTTTATGTTTATCCCGAAATCAATTTTGTGAAAAATTGATTTTTATGTTATATGAATTTATGAATAATAAAAGGGAATTTAATATTATGTTAAAGAAGATCCAAGGAAGATAATTATAAATTTTAGTTCTAGGATTCAATGCTTTTCCACATCTAATTTTCTACTCAAAAGTTACATTTGGATTCTAGAAAATGACTCATTCACATCCATCCTTTTAAAAATTCTCTTATATAGAGTAAAATTGACCATAAATCATCAAAGAATGACACTACTGAAAACTTGAACTATCACAATAGTTTCAAACTATTGGGATAGCCCCTGAAACCATTGGTATAGGCTATCCCAACGGTTCCAGGAATCATTGGCATGGGATCTGTTGGGATAGCCCTATGCCAATAGTTTCCAGTAAACCGTTGGTATAAGGTGGGTAAAATTCCAAGTTCCCAATGGTTCAAGGTGAACCTTTGGGATATATTTATACCAACAGTTATAAAACTATTAGTATATACCCCCATATCTATAGCATCACCTTAAATTCACCTATGCACCTGAAATTCACCTAGAGCAGAAAAACTGAACATAACTGTAAAATAGAACTACCTGCTCCAATGTACTTACACCTGAAAAATAGTACTACCTACTCTAATTCACCCACACCTGCAAAACAGAACTACCTGTAATACAATGCACCTATAGTTAAAACATCAAAATATAATTCACCTGTAATTAAAAACAAAACACCATATAATGAAAACAAAAACATCCTCAACAAACAGAACCTTCAATTAATGATAACAGAACAAATCACAATCAATGTATTTAACCAATGATAAAAAACATACAAAATATCACACATATATTTAGTCAAACCAAATCATCTAACATAAAATGTCATAACTATCAGTAAAAAATGTAACAGATCAATCCATCCCTCATCAACATCACTATCGTCATCGTCATCATCAGCCTCATCCTCATCCTCATCCTCATTCCTATCCCCATCCTCATCCTCATCCTCA
This sequence comes from Viscum album, assembly GCA_963277665.1. Lineage (NCBI taxonomy): Eukaryota > Viridiplantae > Streptophyta > Magnoliopsida > Santalales > Viscaceae > Viscum > Viscum album. The sequence continues at coordinate 821,904,196 of OY728127.1, forward strand.
TCCCCATCATCATCCTTAACCTCATCCTTTCCCTCATCCTCATCTTTAGCCTCAGCCTCATCCTCTCCCTCAGTCTCAACCTTTTCCTCATCCTTGGCCTCTTCTTTACCATCATCCTCGCCATCACTAGGAATGAAATCATCTCGACCACCACTGGGACTACCACCTGGTGCACTATATAATGAACAAATCAATGAGATATATTCATCACAATCTACGGTGGTCTTTGGTGGAAGTGATGTACATAAAAATTTCATTAGTTTCATAAATTTAGAATTTTCCTTTTTAGCTTGTTCTTACACCTGTGTGACCCTTTTTTGGCATTTTATACCTTATCCTTAGCCTATGCTGCCCATTCATGAGCCTTTTCCAACTCGATGATACTAAACCTGGTACCTAAATTGGGCCAATACCTCTTCGTTGGCGGATTGATATTGGACGATGACCGGTGACCGGATCAAGGTGTTTTAACAGACAACAAACACAACAGATCTTCTCCATCACCGGAGAACGTGTTCTTCACAAACAGATGATCCAATATTGAGGTAAGACTCTTAAATTGAGGTTTCTTCATTGATTAAAAATATTTATCATTATAAGATCAATTATTCCTTGATCCACATTTAAATAAATCCACTGCATGAGCTAGTGTATCAAATTAAATTGTTTATTCAATTTATTTTTGATTATGACATGAAATCACCCCTTTCAATCCCCAATTCTATGATCATTTTCCAAGAATGATTTCCCAACAACATTATCACCTTTTTTTTTGTGAGTTTTCCCCATTTTTTATTCACTTTATTCATCATTGGAACATGAGGTCACAATTCAACTATTTCCAAGCGGGTCTGAGAATGATCAGACTCCTGATTCATGGTGGATGTGCACACAATGAATGAATTAGAGTTTTGAGGATGAATTAATGGGAATTTTAGGTAGCAGTTATGGATTCATGGATCCGATATCCAAATCATAGGAGGCAGCAACATGAGAGCTGTGCGAGGTGTGTGGTGGCTTCGAGTGGATGATTGGAACTCTTATTTCCGGCCATCAGAGGTTCAGAATTGATGGACAATGGAGATGTGAGAGAATCCACCTACCTCTCAACGGTTAGAGAGAATGAAGAACGACACTTAAAACTTCTAGATCTGATCAAAAACCAAGTTCCCTTCAATATATCCAACAATATATTATCAATATTGAAATAAAACAACATATATATATCCATAATATACTAGATATAAGGTTCTGATAGAGAGAGAGAGAGAGGGAGAAAAAAAATGGATCTAGTATGAATAATGAAAACCTGATACTTTCCAATGAATCCATACCTTCTACACACTTTGATTCACCTAATAATCACTTCTATATTGAAGGGAAAAGTCTATAAATCATAGAGAGAAAAAGGAATTCTAGATCTTGAGATAATAGGTGATTAAAGGGGGTTTTAGGACTTAATTCGAATAGAATCCACAATTTTAGGGGTGCCAACTGTATGTTGCATGGTTATACTCCTGGAAAGAAGAGATATACCCATGGGTCTATACCCACAGTTTTCTAAAACCATCAGGACATCTTGATTTCCTAAGCTTATACCAACAGTTTTAACTAACTGTTGGTATAACCTCCTAAACCATGGCACTATCCCAATGGATTTTTAAAACCATTGGGATAGAGGTTCTATAACAATGGATTTAAAAAACCATTAGTATAGGATTTACCCAAATACACACGAGCTGATCCTCCCCTCACTTTTCAATCTAGAGCCCCCGAGCCCTAGCAGTTTGCATTTAGGTTTTCCCCCACTTGTGGTGATCTCTCATATCTTCTTGTTTTACCTTCATACTTATTCATTATTAAATATGTGAATTCCAAATAATTTAGGTATTCTATCAACCATCAATTTTATTTTTATTCTAGGTCTAAAACACCATAGTGGATTTATTTTTTTCACATTTAATTTCTTTTGATATGTTTAAATATGATTATGGGTGGTGAAACAACAATTTTCCAAACTTATATCGAAGGATAATTTGTTGATTTTTTGGTTGTTCATTCTTTATTTTTTCTTTTTTTTTTCTATATGGTGAGATGGGGATTTAATAAATATTTTATTTTTTTATTTTTAGATTCCATGGATCATTTGTAATGTAGATATTTTTTTTTATAATCTTGGTTTATATTTTATGATTATATTAATGAAGGTAACATAAAAAAACATCCATAATGGGTAAAAAATGTGGTTTCCTTTATGTCTTGGCTCAAGATAAATTAATTATTATTCATTTTAAATATTTTTATGCAAATATTGTGATTATATCATGAAATTGAATTTATATTTAAGAGTGTTTTGGCATGATGGTCACCAGGGGGTGTTTATTGGTTGATTTTGGTATTAACATTTAACGATATTATCTTAAATGGATTTTGGTTCAATAATGAGTTTTTTGAATAGCTAAATATTAAATAATTTGATTTTCTACTTTGATGTGATGACAGAATAAATAATATGGTTGATGATCAAGCCGCAATTTTTGAATTATTTTTAGGATTTTATAATTTTTTCACATATATTTACCTTTAATTTATAATAAATATCATACATTTGGACCTTTTTTATTCTTTATAGTTTAAAACAAAATTTTTTGATATATTTTATTTTGTTATGATTAATCATTTTTAAATTTTTTTGAATCAATATTACAATAAACAATTTTAAAAAATGTCAGTAATAACCATAATCTAGGATAAAGGACTAGATATAAGGATGAGTGATAGATATGATATATTCTAGAATCTTTAAACTAATAAAAATGGAAAAAAGACAAAACTAGAGGTAATGTGTAAGAGTAATTTAGAAGTGACTAGTTGAATTTAGACTAAGTTATCAATTCTGTAAGAGTAACATTACATTTAATAAGGGATTCACAAAGTGAAAAAATGTAATTTGAAAAAGATTTATGTCACCCTGAAAAGTATATGGGAAATTCTATGTAAAATTGGGGTTACTATTCCATGAGGAAGGGACATCCTGTACAAATATAAGAGTCATTCTTCAATGATTTATGGTAAATTTTACTCTATACAAGAGAATTTTGAAAAAGATGGATATGAATGATTCATTTTCTAGAATCCAAATTCAACTTCTAAGTAGACTATTAGATGTGGAAAAGCATTGAATCCTAGCACTAAAATTTATAATTATCTTCCTTGGATGTGCTTGAACATCATATTAAATTCCCTTTTCTTATTGAGAAATTCATATAACATAAAAATAAAATTTTACAAAATTGATTTTGGGCTAAACATAAAATCATTTTATTATTATGGCTTGAACAAATATATATATGATCCTCTAAATATTACATATAAAAAAATTTAATAATTTTATGTTGATGAAGATCATGGTAATGAATTAAAGTTAGGATAAGAGTTGATATATTCCCATTTGAAGAATCTTCACCCTTCAACCAAGGCACATGGAAACTAATAAGAAAGTGATTAATAGAATGGGAGTATTGAAATTAATTCCAAGAAGTGAAATATGGAATTATATACATCAAGGGAACATGAAATTAATTTTAGAATTTATAAGAATTTCATACCATCCAAGTTGGAATACCATGTAGATCTCCATGAAAGAAGACCATCCCACTTGCTGAGATTCCTAAACATTCATCTTTCCAATATTAATGGGAATGGAACACATTGTAGATGGATTTTTTTTCTGCTATTAACTATTCTTCTTCTTTATTACTTTATTTTATTTCTCTATCGATTGTACACTAGATCCCTTATGGTTAAACCATGGAGATGTCCCCCACCCACTAGCTATTGTATTCTTTCATTTAATTTAATTCAATATCATAATTTTATATTTATAGTATTTTTTTATATATATATAGTATTTTGTTGTCTTTTATATTATGATTCTCATATAGAATAGTGTATCAGTTATGGTTTCATATAAAGTGAACAATTATAATTTCCTTAAATATATTTTTGATGTAACTTTAATATTATTTAATTGATTTTACGAAATGAAATATAACATTTTTTTACAGAATGGATATAATTTAGATGTATGAAAGTGATTGGATCTTAAGAAAATTTCAAAAAAAGTTGGAGATATTTTTATATTTTTCATTTAACAGTGCTTTAGATAGTGGTCATATACATTACCCATGTTATAATTGTGTTTTAATACCTTGGTTAAGTCATGAAGAAGTTAGCTACCATATAACCAATATGGGTTTCAAATAAATTACTATGTCTTGTATCACAATTGGGAGAAAATGAAATATCAAAATGTTCATGATCTGAATAAGAGGACCATATTGGAGAATTTATTAGATGATTGGTTTCCATTTATTCATCATCATGAGAAAGAAATGATGCCGACCCAAGAAGACTTTTATATGAGAACACATGATGAATTTAATGAAAATTATGATGTTGATAGGGTGAAAAAATTGAATGATGTTTCCACGACTCTATTATATCAGCAATGTGGTAAAATGAAAAAGCTGGAATTTTTAATCTATATATTTCATGGGAAACCCATGTATGGAATTTATAATATTTTCATCAATTATATTCTTACCTTTTTTAAGGAATTACTTCTAAATGATGAAAATATTCCCTCAAACCATTATATGGAATGGAAGTTAGTTAAGGAAATTAGATTTTCTAAAAACAAAATTTAAGCTTGCCTGGAAGATTGCAGCTTATTCTGGGTTGAAACTACTGAAAAGAATGATTTTATAAAATTTGGCACATTCAAATGGAATCTAAATGTTAATGGAACACCATACCATGTTCCATAAAAATTAATGTGGAAATTTACATTAATTCCCAGACTCCAGAATCTTTTCATATCTGATAAAATATCAATAAAAATGCGATAGCATGATGCAGAGATAAATAAGGATAATGATGAGTTTGTTCATCCTACAGATGGATTTTCATGGAGGAAATTTGATGTTCGATATCCTAATTTTATAGATGACGTGCATAATTTGAGGTTGGGTCTATCATGTGATGGTTTTAATCCATTTGGTAAGATGCTTATTTCACACAACACATGGCCAGTTTTCATACATATTTATAACCTTCCTCCATGGATGTGTATGAAAAAACCTTTCACCTTTATGAGTATACTCATATATGTACCTTCTGATCTTGGAAATGATATAGATGTATACATGAAACCTTTAATAAAATAGTTGAAACATCTTTGGAATGTGGGTGTGTGCACATATAATGCTTGTTCGAAAGACATATTTCAAATGTGTGTTGTGGTTATATGGATGATAAATAATTTTCCTACTTATGCAATGATGTCTGGATGGAGCATTAAAGGAAAACTATCATTCCCTATTTTTATGAAGAATAAACAATCCATAGGACTTAAATATCATCATAGTTTCAACTTTATAAGACATCGATGATTATTTCCAATGGATCATCCATATAGGAATAATTGTTGAAGTTTTAACAGTACCATGAAGACTGATAATCCACCTCGGTGTATCTCTGGAACTGACGTGCTTAATGAATTACAAGATGCCAGTTTTTAATTCAGGAAGGTCCAGATGAAATATAGAAAGAATAAGAATGTTTCCATTGAAACCAATTACAATTAGAATAAGAAAAGTATCTTCTTTGAGTTTACTTATTGGTTGACCATTTTTTTACACCATTTCTTAGACGTAATGTACATTGAAAAAAAGTGAAATTTTTCTTTAAGTTCTTACAAATATCAAAGGAAATAAAAAAGATGATTTATGATCTCTACATGACTTAGTGGATTGGGGTATCATACCAGAATTGCATCCTGTGTGTATTAGTAAAATAAATGGAAAGTTCTATGTGCTTCTTATGTGGTGACACCTATAGAAAAAAAACCAATTTTTGGAAGTACTAAAGACTATTAAAGTACCTGATGGACATTCAAGAAACATATCAAAATGAGTCAACAAAATAGAATTGAAGCTGAAATATTTGAAGACTCATGATTATCACATCCTTCTGCATGAGTTGATTCCAATAAAAATCCACCATCTACTTTCCATAATGTAAAGGTGACAATTATTTGGTTGTACCATTTTTATAGAGATATTTTTTATAAGAATTTGTCCAAGTATTTCTTGTAAAAATTTTTGGTAGGGGAATCATTAATTTTTGTGTGATTTAGAGAAAATATTTCCTCCATCATTTTTCACATGCACGCTATATCTATCTGTCCATCTTCCAACCAAAATACTTATTAGAGGACATGTTTATTTTCATTGGATGTATCTAATTGAAAGTAATATATAAACATTGAAGTATTATGTCCATAAGAAGAATCACCCCGAAAGTTCTATCATGAAAGGTTACTTGTCTTAAGAATGTATGGATTTTTGTTTAATGTATTTGTTTGATGTGACTACAATACATAAAAGACCAATGAGAAATGAAGAAGTGCAGTATGGATCTTGTGTTCATAGTAATGGAGAGGTCATATCTAACTAGGGAAACTTGTTCACCTGGGGTATAGAGGTTTTTAACTAGGATATTTCCCAAAATACACACACTGGTGTGAGGTAGCTGTGTTGAGGGGTTCTAGGGCGAGGTGATGCAGTGTTGTAGGGTAGCCGGCTGGCCAGCTAATGATGGTACTAACTAAGAAGGAATAAAGTGGTCTTGTAAATGGTAGGAACCATCGATAAGGTTGAAAACCATGAGAGGTCTTGGATGTAGTGGGGCCGACCAGGGTGGCGACGACTCATGTTAAGGAATAGGGTGGTCCGAATTGGGCTGGTCGGAAGAAATCGACAGCTAGCAACCTGGTACATGTAGTGAAGGGATGGAGTTGGAAGTTTCCAGATTCAGATAAGATACATGGTAGGATTACTCTATAAGTAGACCATTTTATTTTTTTAATAAGAAACATCCAATGGAAGTTTCCCCAAGCCGCTCCAAATAATTCCCATTTATAATTTTTAGTAAAGCATACATAATAGGATTTACCATTATTGGGTTTATTGTTTCTAGTATATGTATATGTGTGGTGTGTGTATGTCTATATATATATATATATTATTCTTATTAAATCTTATAAGGAATATTACAACTTTCTGGGAAAAAATATTCAATCAAAACCCGACCATAATTGGATAACTTAAAATAAAACCATGAACAAATATATATTTATATTATTCTTAAAATTTTATCCTACAATAGATGAATTTTAGATCCATATTAAAATTTTTGGACGATCATAACTTGGATATAAAGATTTGGATCAATAAACATTCTATTCTGTTGGGATTGAATCAAGGCCTTCTACTTAATTTAATGAAAATTAATTTTTTTTTCTTGGCTCAAAAAAATCACACACTCCCTCTGATACTAATTGAAAGTATCGAGGCAGACAACGGAAGCTGGTGGGCTGTAGATTTAAAATTTTTCATCACCAAAGCAACATAACTTCTTCATCTCCAACGATATGATCCCCAGTAGTGGTCTGAGGATCTCGTGTGAATATTTCAAAGCACAAAAATTAAACAAATGAGCGCCTCATTCAAATCGGCAGTGCATTCAGCTATCATTTGTCATCAGCGAGTGTTGCTTGAAGGATATAATCACGAACCCCTCTAGATTATCCACACATACTTCAAGAATCCATGCGGATGCTGATCATTTAATTTCGAGTGATAGTGTGGAGCTTCAATGATTCATTCAATGTCACGATGAGCAACAAGATTCCATCATCCTGATACATAAAGTAGAACAAATATTAGAAGTTTGAACATGAGATTTATCTCTTTTGGATGTGGGAAATAAGATAGGGGAGCTCTCTAATTTGTGGGTATGAATAGTACCCATGAAAAGAGTCATCTCTTTCTTATATAGTGAAAGTTAATTACCCATAAAGGGTTCCCCGACCCCCGTATAAGTAATTCCCACTAAATAAGAAACAAGTGACACATCATGATGAACTAACTATGTCATAATTTTATTTATATTTTATCACATAATTGTAATATATTTTAAATATATTATGTGATAAAATCGATCCATTAACTTGACTGGTAATCCCAAAATATTAAACGATCCTTGAATATTAAAATAATATTTGTTCGTATAATATTTTTTCATGTATTTACTTAAATTCTTGTAAATAATTTTAATAAATAAATTCAACCCAATTATTCTATACTCTAATAATAATAAATTTATTTATTCACCAGTGATCGTTAATACTTAAATAACACTCAATCCCCATGGTGGGTCCACTATAACATCCTCAAAATTGTAAGGATAATAAAACCCTCTTTTCAAATAATTAATGAGTATTTTTTATGTGAAAAATGTAAATATTTAATAAAAATCACTTAATAAATGATTTAAAGGCTTTATGTATGGATAAAATCTTTGTTAACACTTTGGAATATTATATGGGATTGTTTACAATTTCAGGCGTTGAGTTAGCAAAAAATTTTAAGGCCCATAGATCCTAGATATTGTTTTAATAAAAATATTAAATATATTATATAACACACATAATTTTTTCCAAAAATATGAAATACCTCCCAAATGGTGTCTCGTATGAGAAATATGATACCATAATTAGGTCTGGGATGATGGGATTACCTTAGGCGCGATATAAAATTTGTGTGCATCTAACGTTTGGTAACATCACACACGAGGGTAATTTATTTAATATTTTTATTATATATTTTCCAAAAATAATGGAATATCTACCAAACATGGTATCATATGAGAAATATGAGACCACCATTAGGTTCATAATATAGATTTTACCCTAGGCGCAACATTTTGTGTTGGGTGTTTGGTTACATCACACGTAAGGGTAATAATAATAATAATATTATTATAATAATTTGTGCTAAAGATAAAAATGAAAATTACAAGAGTAATTAAAATTTCTTAATTAATGAGAGACGTTTCTCCATGGGTGAATATTTATTTATTGGGAGGTTATATAATAACGGTGATATTATTACCTTGTTCTAAATAAATGAAAGTGTGTAGTTAATATTAATTGATTAACTATTATGATCTTTTAATGAAAGTTGTGTTTGAAATATTAATGGTGGAAATAACGAGGGGTATTTAATAATAATAATAATTATTTTATTTATTATTATTATTATTAAACTGGTAAAATAATATTGAAGTGTATATATAAGGTTTAAATATATTTGTGTATATATATACATGCGTGGGTGTATATATTTATATATAGATGTATATATATATATATAAAGTGTGTATGTGTGAGTGTGTGTGTGTGTAATGTTTTTATATATATATATATATATATGAATGGCTTTAAAATATATTTAACAAGTGATTAAATATGTTGATTAAATTTATTTTAAAGAGGTTTAAAATACGCATGAAGTGTTCTAGGTGTGGCACATGGGTTAAGAGGCAAGAAAAGATAAAAATAAATGATAAAAAAATGAAACAATTAATGATATATATATATATATGGGGTACATGGGGAGATGCAACACACAAGAGGACAATTCATCTCGCTCTACAATGTCTCTCTCCTCTCTACTTCCAAATCTAGTATTCTTTTTTATTTTTCTTATTATTCTTCAAAATCTCATGTGATATTGATCGGATTGACATGCTGTGAGAGATGTTGGGTTCACCTCGATGAGCATAATTTTAATATAAAGTTTTTTTGAAGGTGAAAAGGTATGTTTTTCATATTTAATTTAATCCTTATTTCTTCCACTTTTTAAATATCAAATATAATTGTAAAGAATTATCAATAAATAATTACAATGAAATATAAAAGTATAATTGATAAAGATTATCAAAATATAATTATAAAAATTATGAAAATATAATTACAAGGGGATTATCACGTGACAAAGATTGTTGAAATTATAAAAATATAATTATGTGTATTATGGGATAATAATTATCAAGAATTATCAAGAGGTAATTGCACTATATTATCCAAGGATAATTAATAGAAAAATTATCAAAAGATAATCACACCATTTATCAAAGGATAATTTGTAAAAATTATTATAAGGTAATTGTAAAAGGATAATTTATGTAATATATCAAAGGATATTATTTAGATTGTCAAAGAATAATTATTTGGTTTTTAATTATTCTTGATTCGACTTTTGTGAGCACATGTGTTGGTCTAAAATGATAATTTGAAAATTATCTAGGAGATAGAAGGTATTATTGCATGTAATATTATAGTTATTCTAGAAATAAAGTATTTGGTTTTGGTTTTAGGAATCCTTGGTGTGTGATCGTATTTCTGGTTGGTGTGCGAACGCAGTTTGGGTGATGACATATAGTGGCCTAGGCTTCTCATATATATATATTACATCATTTTATATGAATATTCATCACATTACAAAAGTAAATTCCTCAGGATCATAACAGTTTAGTGTATTTAGAAACTTGGAACACAGACTTCTAACTTCATGAAAGACATTCAAAATTTCCCATGAAGATCTTCCCATTTAGTACTCATAATTAAAACCTTTATTTATAACCCATGGAAATGAAACATAATTAAGGGTGAGATCAGATGCTCAATAAGGGTAAATAAAGGAGATACATAAGAAAAACATAAACATACGGGTATGAGAACATAATAATAACATTTTAAGATCACACCCTGCATATAAAAGAAAAAAATCATGAGTAATTTCATAAATATTGGTAGTTAATAGGATAAGAATCAAAAGGAAATCAAAGAAATTGAGTCGTGAGAGCATAAAATTAGCATTATACACAAACTTGTGAAAAAACATAAGCTTGTAACATTTTAAACATATTCAAATAGAAACAAGTTCACTCAATAAGTTAAGGAAATTAAATCATGCCCTTAAATAAACTTATGGACATGAAACCAGGTCTACACATAACATTGTGAATGTGAAATCAGTTTCATACATAACATTATGGACATGTAATCAAGTCCATGCATAAAATTATTGACAAGAAATAAGGTCCACATATAACCTTATGGACATGAAATCAAGTCCATGTATAACATATTTTTAGTCAAGGTTCACCCCCAAACCATATTAGTAGTCAATGATCACTTCCAAACCATCTTATTAGTCAAGGTTCACTCCCCAAACCATCTTAGCAGTCAAGGTTCACTCCCAAGACCATTTTAGCGAACAAATTCTCTTACTAAACCAGGTTCACTCCCCTTTACATCCATATCTATCTCATAAGATATAAATATTTACCCAATGAATTGGAGGGAGATATAGGTCCCACCTGTTATATAATTAAATAATACATATGTGTACCACAAGATAATAAAACATTAATCATATAACAAACCATAAAAAAATATGGGTTTCACAAACATCATATCATAACCATTGAAATAAAATGGGTATAATAAGAATTTCTTAATATCATAACCTATGGAAAATATAAAAGTTTCATAATCATTTTAGCATAGAATAACCTATGAAAATAAGATGGTTTCATAAGCGTTTTATCATTGTATAAACCGTGAAAGTGAAATTAGTTTCATAAAAAACTTTTATATTAAACATAAACTATTAAAAGAAATAATAATAATGGTTTCCTTGGATCATATCCCTAGTAAATAATCAACTATGTCAAAGGATTTTATCTTATATGGAGAAGTTTTTTTAAAAATCACTTGGAGCATTTATTAAGGAAAATAACCTTTTTATGAAAATAATTTTTTAAGACATAAAACATTTGTTTAAAAACCAATTTAAAAAATTATAAAGTAATATTTAAAAATAATTTAAAAAATTTCTTGAGTAAAATACCCTTTCCTCTTTTAAAAACTCTTTTTAAATCAAAAAATAATTTGAAAACCTTTTTCTCTGAAAATAACCTTGAAAACTTATAAAGGAAGGTTTGAAAAACATTTTAAAAACTTTTTTAGAACAAATAAAAAATTAAAATATTTTTAATTAAAAATTAGATTAAAATATAATTTAAAAACACCTTTTTAAAAATTTTTATAAAACATGGGTTTTTAATAAAATAGATTTCTGACCGAAGAGAGAAATAAGGTTAGATTTTCTTAAAAACACTTTATTAATTATATTAAGTACCAAAGATTGGAAAACTAGTACCATTACTTGAATATATCATGAATAAACATAGTAGAATAAAATTAATGATAATTCTTGAGATATGGATCATAATATTTCATCAATTAAAGTATAATCATAAACAATCCAGATAATTAATGAGATTACAACAATAAACTCTTACAACTTTGATAACCTTGAATCAAAATAAACATGAAATAATAACATTACATAAATCTTAAAATATCATGAAAATAAGGATATTAATGATATAACATGAAAAATGGGCATTATATACTCTTCATAAAATAATATAGGTGCATAACATAACATGTGTCTCAAAGAAGGGAAATTGAGACAAAATTCTCTTACCAATTTGTTAACTTTGAAACCATAACACCATGAAAGATAGATCCTAAAATGGATCTGTAAATACAAAAAAAAAATAAGTATATTAATAATAAATTACATTCATGGGTATTATATACACTACATATAATAAATAGGTGGTGAATATAGCAGGTGTCTCACAAAAGTAAAAAGTGAGATGTAAATCCCTTACCTTAAGTCTTGACTCTCATTGTACTTGTTAAAACTTACTATATGATAAATATAGGATTATTATAAATATATCACATAACCATATTAATATATATAATACCATATATTATTTACTTATGACTTTATATTACCCACTTATTAATAATCGAATGTTAAATTTATGTTTTGGGTAATAACTACTTTGTTTTTCATACATGTTTTGACTTGTTATTCTTGGTCCTCCTATTTAGATCATGATTTATTAATCTTTATAATGATAAACATGATATAAATATCATATATATTCTTTATATATGTATTTATAGTAACCCATAAAATTTAGTGATAGGAAATTAAATACACCGTTCATAGAGACAGTAGGTCGTACATATGCATGAATGTTGTTTCCATTTTCTTATCATATTGAAAGAAATAAAAGTAAATAATATATATATATATATATTATCATTAAATTATAATTTTTATTTCATATATATCACATATTTATATTAAATCCATCCTTAATACGTTCTATATAAATCATGAACGGATCACATCAATTTGCGAGTCGGTAGTACGTTGTACACACGAATGGCATTATCATATTCCCACAAATTGGAAAGCATGGTATATAAAAATTATATAATTATAATAATTTCATAAAATCATAAATATAAAATATAATTTTTTTCTATCATTATTCCCAACATTGAAAGGTGTTAATGGAAAAATGAACGACATCAGTTTATGAGGCGGTAGTCTGCAATACAAACGAACAATGATTTTGTGACCAATTTGATGAAATTGTGTGTGGTTGAAGGTCATACCCTTAAAATAAAAAATATATTAGTATATTAAATTCAATTAAATTAAATAATACAATAACTGGTGGGCATGGGATGTCTCCTTGGTTTAACCATAAGGTATCTAGCGTAGAATTAATAGAGAAATAAAATAAAGTAGTAAAGAAGAATAATATTATTCAATAACAACAAAAATCTATCTATAATGTGTTCCATCCCCATTAATATTGGAAAGATGAATGTTTAGGAATCTCATCATGTGGGATGGTCTTCATGCGTGTTGATCTACTCGATATTCCAACTTGGATGGTATGCAATCCTTATAAATGATCAAATTAATTTCATGTTCCCTTGATGTATATAATACCATCTCGCACTTCTTGGAATTCATTTCAATCCTACCATTATCTTAATCACTTTATTATTAGTTTCCATGTGTCTTGGTTGAAGGGTGAAGATTCTTCAAATGGGAATATATCAAATCTTATCCTTACTTTAATACATTCCCATTATCTTCATCAATATAAAATTATTAAATGGTTTTGATATGGAATATTTATAGGAGAACATACATATTTGGTCATACCATAAGAATAAAATGATTTTATGTTTATCCCGAAATCAATTTTGTGAAAAATTGTTTTTTATGTTATATGAATTTATGAATAATAAAAGGGAATTTAATATTATGTTCAAGGAGATCCAAGGAATATAATTATAAATTTTAGTGATAGGATTCAATGCTTTTCCACATCTAATTGTCTACTCAAAAGTTACATTTGGATTCTAGAAAATGACTCATTCATATCCATCCTTTTAAAAATTCTCTTATATAGAGTAAAATTGACCATAAATCATCGAAGAATGACACTACTTAAAAATTGAACTATCACAATAGTTTCAAACCATTGGGATAGCCCATGAAACCATTGGGATAAGGTATCCCAATGGTTCCAGGAATCATTGGTATGGGATCTGTTGGGATAGCCCTATGCCAATAGTTTCCAGTAAACCGTTGGTATAGGGTGGGTAAAATTCCAAGTTCCCAATGGTTCCAGGTAAACCTTTGGGATATATTTATACCAATAATTATAAAACTATTAGTATATACCCCCATATCTATAGCATCACCTTAAATTCACCTATGCACCTGAAATTCACCTAGAGCAGAAAAACTGAACATAACTGTAAAATAGAACTACCTGCTCCAATGTACCTACACCTGAAAAATAGTACTACCTACTCCAATTCACCCACACCTGCAAAACAGAACTACCTGTAATACAATGCACCTATAGTTAAAACATCAAAATATAATTCACCTATAATTAAAAACATAACACCATATAATGAAAACACAAACATCCTCAACAAACAGAACCTTCAATTAATGATAACAGAACAAATCACAATCGATGTATTTAAACAATGATAAAAAACATACAAAATATCACACATATATTTAGTCACACCAAATCATCTAACATAAAATGTCATAAATATCAGTAAAAAATGTAACAGATCAATCCATCCCTCATCACCATCACTATCGTCATTGTCATCATCAGCCTCATCCTCATCCTCATCCCTGTCCCCATCCTCATCCTCATCCTCATCCCCATCATCATCTTTAACCTCATCCTTTCCCTCATCCTCAGCCTCAGCCTCAGCCTCATCCTCTCCATCGGTCTCAACCTTGTCCTCATCCTTGTCCTCTTCCTCACCATCATCCTCGCCATCACCAGGAATGAAATCATCTCAACCACCACTAGGACTACCACCCGGTGCACTATATAATGAACAAATAAATGAGATATATTCATCACAATCCATGGTGGTCTCTGGTGGAAGTGATGGACATAAAAATTTCATTAGTTTCATAAATTTAGAATTTTACTTTTTAGCTTGTTCTTACACCTGTGTGACCCTTTTTTGGCCTTTTATACCTTATCCTTAGCCTATGCTGCCCATTCACGAGCCTTTTCCAACTTGATGATACTAAAACTGGTACCTAAAGTGGGCCAATACCTCTTCATTGGCGGGTTGAGATTGGACGATGACCGGTGACCAGATCAATGTGTTTTAACAGACAACGAACACAACAGATCTTCTCCATAACCGGAGAACATGTTCTTCACAAACAAATGATCCAATCTTGAGGTAAGACTCTTAAATTGAGGTTTATTCATTGATTAAAAATATTTATCATGATAAGATCAATTATTCCTTGATCCACATTTAAATAAATCCGTTGCATGAGCTAGTGTATCAAATTAAATTGTTTATTCAATTTATTTTTGATTATGACATGAAATCACCCCTTTAAATCCCCAATTATATGATCATTGTCCAAGAATGATTTCCCAACAACATTATCACTTTTGTTGTTGTGAGTTTCCCCCATTTGTTATTCACTTTCTTCATCATTGGAACATGAGATCACAATTCGACTATTTCCAAGCGGGTCTGAGCATGATCAGACTCCTGATTCATGGTGGATGTGCACACAATGAATGGATTGGAGTTTTGAGGATTAATTAGTGGGAATTTTAGGTAGCAGTTATGGATTCATGGATCCGGTATCCAAATCATAGGAGGCAGCAACATGAGAGCTGTATGAGGTGTGTGGTGGCTTCGAGTGGATGATTGAAACTCTTATTTCCGACCATCAGAGGGTCAGAATTGATGGACAATGGAGATGTGAGAGAAGCCACCAACCTCTCAACGGTTAGCGAGAATGAAGAACGACACTTAAAACTTTTATATCTGATAAAAAACCACGTTCCCTTAAATATATCCAACAAGATATTATCAA
Organism: Viscum album; assembly: GCA_963277665.1. Classification (NCBI taxonomy): domain Eukaryota; kingdom Viridiplantae; phylum Streptophyta; class Magnoliopsida; order Santalales; family Viscaceae; genus Viscum; species Viscum album. The sequence continues at coordinate 821,920,446 of OY728127.1, forward strand.
TATTGAAATAAAACAACATATATCTATCCATAATATACTAAATATATGGTTATGACAGAGAGAGAGAGAGAGAGGGAGAACAAAAATGGATCTAGTATGAATAAGGAAAAAACGAAACTTTCTAATTAATCCGGATCTTTGACACACTTTGATTCACCTAATAATCACTTCTAGATTGAAGGGAAAAGTATATAAATCATAGAGAGAAAAATGAATTCAATATCTTGAGATAATAGGTGATTAAAGGGGGTCTTAGGACTTAATTCGAATAGAATCCACAATTTTAGGGGTTCCAACTGTATGTTGCATGGTTATACTCCTGGAAAGAAGAGATATACCCATGGTTCTATACCCACAGTTTGCTAAAACCATTAGGACATCTTGATTTCCTAAGCTTATACCAACAGTTTTAACTAACTATAAGTATAACCTCCTAAACCATGTCACTATCCCAATGGATTTTTAAAACCATTGGGATAAAGGTTCTATAACAATGGCTTTAAAAAACCATTAGTATAGGATTTACCCAAATACACACGAGCTGATCCTCCCCTTACTTTTCAATCTAGAGCCCCTGAGCCCTAGCAGTTGGCATTTAGGTTTCCCCCCACTTGTGGTGATCTCTCATATCTTCTTATTTTACCTTCATCCTTATTCATTATTAAATATTTAAATTCCAAATAATTTAGGTATTCTATCAACCATCAATTTTATTTTTATTCTAGGTCTAAAACACCATAGTAGATTTATTTGTTTCACATTTAATTTCTTTTGATATGTTTAAATATGATTGTGGGTGGTGAAACAATGATTTTCCAAACTTATATTGAAGGATAATTTTTTGATTTTTTGGTTTTTCATTCTTTATTTTTCTTTTTTTTTCTATATGGTGAGATGGGGATTTAATAAATATTTTATTTTTTTATTTTTAGATTCCATGGATCATTTGTAATGTAGATATTTTTTTTATAATCTTCGTTTATATTTTATGATTATATTAATGAAGGTAACATAAAAAACATCCATAATGGGAAAAAATGTGGTTTCCTTTATATGTTGGCTCAAGATAAATTAATTGTTATTAATTTTAAACATTTTTATGCAAATATTGTGATTATATTATGAAATTGAATTTATATTTAAGAGTGTTTTGGCATGATGGTCACCAGGGGGTGTTTATTGGTTGATTTTGGTGTTAACATTTAACGATATTATCTTAAATGGATTTTGGTTCAATAATGAGTTTTGTGAATAACAAAATATTAAATACTTTGATTTTATACTTTGATGAGATGACATAATAAATAATATGGTTGATGATCAAGATACAATTTTTGAATTATTTTTAGGATTTTATAAATTTTTCACATCTATTTACCTTTAATTTATAATAAATATCATACATTTGGAACTTTTTTATTCTTTATAGTTTAATACAAAATTTTTTGATATATTTTATTTTGTTATGATTAATCATTTTTAATTTTTTTTTGAATCAATCTTACAATAAATAATTTTAAAAAATGTCAGTAATAACCATAATCTAGGATAAAGGACTAGATATAAGGATGAGTGATAGATATGATATATTCTAGAATCTTTAAACTAATAAAAATGGAAAAAAGACAAAAATAGATGTAATGTGTAAGAGTAATTTAGAAGTGACTAGTTGAATTTAGACTAAGTTATCAATTCTGTAAGAGTAACATTACATTTAATAAGGGATTCACAAAGTGAAAAAAATGTAATTTGAAAAAGATTTATGTCACCCTGAAAAGTATATGGGAAATTCTATGTAAAATTGGGGTTACTATTCCATGAGGAAGGGACATCCTGTACAAATATAAGAGTCATTCTTCAATGATTTATGGTAAATTTTACTCTATACAAGAGAATTTTGAAAAATATGGATATGAATGATTCATTTTCTAGAATCCAAATGCAACTTCTAAGTAGACTATTAGATGTGGAAAATCATTGAATACTAGAACTAAAATTTATAATTATCTTCCTTGGATGTGCTTGAACATAATATTAAATTCTCTTTTCTTATTGATAAATTCAAATAACATAAAAATAAAATTTTACAAAATTGATTTTGGGCTAAACATAAAATCATTTTATTATTATGGCTTGAAAAAAAATATATGCTCCTCTAAATATTCCATATAAAAAACATTTAATAATTTTATGTTGATGAAGATCATGGGAATGAATTAAAGTTAGGATAAGAGTTGATATATTCCCATTTGAAGAATCTTCACCCATCAACCAAGACACATGGAAACTAATAAGAAAGTTATTAATATAATGGGAGCATTGAAATGAATTCCAAGAAGTGAAATATGGAATTATATACATCAAGGGAACATGAAATTAATTTTAGAATTTATAAGGATTTCATACCATCTAATTTGGAATACCGAGTAGATCTCCATGAATGAAGACCATCCCACTTGCTGAGACTCCTAAACATTCATCTTTCCAATATTAATGGGGATAGAACACATTGTAGATGGATTTTTTTTCTGCTATTAACTATTCTTCTTCTTTATTACTTTATTTTATTTCTCTATCGATTGTACACTAGATCCCTTATGGTTAAACCAAGGAGATGCCCCCCACCCACCAGCTATTGTATTATTTCATTTAATTTAATTTAATATCATAATATTATATTTATAGTATTTTTTTTATATATATATAGTATTTTGTTGTATTTTATGTTATGATTCTCATATAGAATAGTGTATCAGTTATGGTTTCATATAAAGTGAACAATTCTCATTTCCTTAAATATATTTTTGATTTAACTTTAATATTATTTAATTGATTTTACGACATGAAATATAACATTTTTTTTACAGAATGGATGTAATTTAGATGTATGAAACTGATTGGATCTTAAGAAATTTTCAAAACAAGTTGGAGATATTTTTATATTTTTCATTTAGCAGTGCTTTAGATAGTGGTCATATACATTACCCATGTTATATTTATGTTGTAATACCTTGGTTAAGTCATTAAGAAGTTAGATACCATATAACTAATATGGGTTTCAAATAAATTACTATGTCTTGTATCACAATGGGGAGAAAAAGAAATATCAAAATGTTCATGATCCGAATAGTAGGACTAGATTGGAGAATTTATTAGATGATTGGTTTCCATTTATTCTTCATCATGAGAAAGAAAGGATGCTGACCCAAGAAGAGTTTTATATGAGAACACATGATGAATTTAATGAAAATTATGATGTTGATAGGGTGAAAAAATTGAATGATGTTGCCACGAATCTATTATATCAGCAATGTGGTAAAATGAAAAAGCTGGAATTTTTAATCTATTTATTTCATAGGAAAACCATGTATGGAATTTATAATATTTTCATCAATTATATTATTACCTTTTTGAAGTAATTACTTCTAAATGATGCAAATATTCCCTCAAACCATTATATGGAATGGAAGTTAGTTAATGAAATTAGATTTTCTAAAAACAAAATTCAAGATTTCCTGGAAGATTGCAGCTTATTCTGGGTTGAAACTACTGAAAAAAATGATTTTATAAAATTTGGAACATTCAAATGGAATCTAAATGTTAATGAAACACCATACCATGTTCCATAAAAATTAATGTGGAAATTTACATTAATTCCCAGACTCCAGAATCTTTTCATATCTGATAAAATATCAATAAAAATGTGATAGCATGATGCAGAGATAAATAAAGATAATGATGAGTTTGTTCATCCTACAGATGGATTTTCATGGAGTAAATTTGATTCTTGATATCCTAATTTTATAGATGACGTGCATAATTTGAGGTTGGGTCTATCATGTGATGGTTTTAATCTATTTGGTAAGATGCTTACTTCGCACAACACATAGCCAGTTTTCATACATATTTATAACCTTCCTCCATGGATGTGTATAAAAAAACCTTTCACCTTTATGATTATACTCATATATGTACCTTCTGATCTTGGAAATGATATAGATGTATACATGAAACCTTTAATAAAACATTTGAAACATCTTTGGAATGTGGGTGTGTGCACACATAATGCTTGTTCGAAAGACATATTTCAAATGTGTGTTGTGGTTATATGGATGATAAATAATTTTCCTACTTATGAAATGATGTCTGGATGGAGCATGAAAGGAAAACTATCATGCCCTATTTTTATGAAGAATACACAATCCATAGGACTTAAATATCATCATAGTTTCAACTTTATAAGACATCTACGATTCTTGCCAATGGATAATCCATATAGGAATAATTGTTGAAGTTTTAACTGTACCATGAAGACTGATAATCCACCTCGGTGTATCTCTGGAACTGACGTGCTTAATGAATTAAAAGATGGTAGTTTTTAATTCAGTAAGGTCTAGATGAAATATAGAAAGAATAAGAATGTTTCTATTGAAACCAATTACAATTAGAATAAGAAAAGTATCTTCTTTGAGTTTCCTTATTGGTTGACCATTTTTTTACACCATTTCTTAGAAGTAATGTACATTGAAAAAAATGTGAAATTTTTCTTTAAGTTATTACAAATATCAAAGGAAATACAAAAGATGATTTATGATCTCTACATGACTTAGTGGATTGGGGTATGATACCAGAATTGCATCCTGTGTGTATGATTAAAATAAATGGAAAGTTCTATGTGCTTCTTATGTGGTGACACCTACAGAAAAAAATCAATTTTTGGAAGTACTAAAGACTATTAAAGTACCTGATGGATATTCAAGAAACATATCAAAATGAGTCAACAAAATAAAATTAAAGTTGAAATATTTGAAGACTCATGATTATCACATCCTTCTGCATGAGTTGATTCTAATAAAAATCCACCATCTACTTTCCATAATGTAAAGGTGAAAATTATTTGGTTGTACCATTTTTATAGTTATATTTTTGATAAGAAGTTGTCCAAGTATTTCTTGTAAAAAATTTTGGTAGAGGAATCATTAATTTTGTGTGATTTAGAGAAAATATTTCCTCCATCATTTTTCACATGCACACTACATCTATCTGTCCATCTTCCAACCAAAATACTTATTGGAGGACATGTTTATTTTCATTGGATGTATCTAATTGAAAGTAATATATAAACATTTAAGTATTATGTCCATAAGAAGAATCACCCCGAAAGTTCTATCATGAAAGGTTACTTGTCTTAAGAATGTATGGATTTTTGTTTAATGTATTTGTTTGATGTGACTACAATACATAAAAGACCAATGAGGAATGAAGAAGTGCAGTATGGATCTTGTGTTCATAGTAATGTAGAGGTCATATCTAACTAGGGAAACTTGTTCACCTGGGGTATAGAGGTTTTTAACTAGGATCTTTCCCAAAAGACACACATTGGTGTGAGGTAGCTATGTTGAGGGGTTCTAGGGTGAGGTGATGCAGTGCTGTAGGGTAGCCGGCTGGCCAGCTAATGATGGTACAAACTAAGAAGGAAGAAAGTGGTCTTATAAATGTCAGGAACCATAGAGAAGTTTGAAAACCATGAGAGGTCTTGGATTTGGTGGGGCCGACCAGGGCGACGACGACTCATGTTGAGGAATAGGGTGGTCCGAATTGGGCTGGTCAGAAGAAATCGACAGCTAGCAACCTGGTACACATAGTGAAGGGATGGAGGTGGAAGTGGCCAGATTCAGATAGGAGGCATGGTAGGCTTACTCTATAAGTATACCATTTTGATTTTTTTAATAAGAAACATCCAATGGAAGTTTCCCCAAGTCGCTCCAAATAATTCCCATTTATAATTTTTAGTAAAGCATACATAATTGGATTTAACATTATTGGGTTTCCTGTTTCTAGTATGTGTATATGTGTGGTGTGTGTATGTCTATATATATATATATATTATTCTTATTAAATATTACAACTTTCCGGGAAAAAATATTCAGTGAAAACCCGACCAGAATAGGATAACTTAAAATAAAACCATGAACAAATATATATTTATATTATTCTTAAAATTTTATCCTACAATAGATGAATTTTAGATCCATATTAAAATTTTTGGATGATCATAACTTGGATATCAATATTTGGATCAATACACATTCTATTCTGTTGGGATTGAATCAAGGCCTTCTACTTAATTTAATGAAAATTAATTTTTTTTCTTGGCTCAAAAAAATCAAACACTCCCTTTGATACCAATTGAAAGTATTGAGGCAGACAACAGAAGCTGGTGGGCTGTAGATTTAAAATTTTTCATCACCCAAGCAACATAACTTCTAAATCTTCAACGATATGATCCCCAGTAGTGGTCTGAGGATCTCGTGTGAATATTTCAAAGCAAAAAAATTAAACAAATGAGTACCTCATTCAAACTGGCAGTGCATTCAGCTATGATTTTTCATCAACGAGTGTTGCTTGAAGGATATAATCATGAACCCCTCTAGATCATCCACACATACTTCAAGAATCCATGCGAATGATGATCATTTAATTTCGAGTGCTAGTGTGGAGCTTCGATGATTCATTCAATGTCACGATGAGAACCAAGATTCCATCATCCTGATACATGAAGTAGAACAAATATTAGAAGCTTGGACATGAGATTTATCTCTTTTGGATGTGGGAAATAAGATAGAGGAGCTCTCCAATTTGTGGGTATGAATAGTACCCATGAAAAGAGTCATCTCTTGCTTATATAGTGAAAGTTAATTACCCATAAAGGGTTCCCCGACCCCCGTATAAGTAATTCCCACTAAATAAGAAACAAACGACACATCATTATGCACTAACTATGTCATAATTTTATTTATATTTTATCACATACTTGTAATATATTTTAAATATATTATGTGATAAAATCGTGCCATTAACTCAACTCGTAATCCCAAAATATTAAATGATACTTGAATATTAAAATAATATTTGTTCGTATACTATTTTTTCATGTATTTACTTAAATTCTTGTAAATAATTTTAATAAATAAATTCAACCCAATTATTCTATACTCTAATAATAAGAAATTTATTTATTCACCAATGATCGTTAATACTTAAATAACACTCAATCAACATGGTGGGGCCGCTATAACATCCTCAAAATTGTAAGGATAATAAAACCCTCTTTTCAAATAATTAATGAGTATTTTTTATGTGAAAATGTAAATATTTAATAAAAATCACTTAATAAATGATTTAAAGGCTTTATGTATGGATAAAATCTTTGTTAACACTTTGGAATATTATATGGGATATTTTAAAATTTCAGGCATTGAGTTAGCACAAAATTTTAAGGCCCATAGATCCTTGATATTGTTTTAATAAAAATATTAAATATATTATATAACACACACAATTTTTTCCAAAAATATGAAATACCTCCCAAATGGTGTCTCGTATGAGAAATATGAGACCATAATTAGGTCTGGGATGATGAGCTTACCTTAGGCACGATATAAAATTTGTGTGCATCTAACATTTGGTAACATCACACATGAGGGTAATTTATTTAATATTTTTATTATATATTTTCCAAAAATAATGGAATATCTACCAAACATGGTATCATATGAGAAATCTGAGACCACCATTAGGTTCATAATATAGATTTTACCCTAGGCGCAACATTTTGTGTTGGGTGTTTGGTTACATCACACGTAAGGGTAATAATAATAATAATATTATAATAATTTGTGCTAAAGATAAAAATGAAAATTACATGTGTAATTAAAATTTCTTAATTAATGAGAGACGTTTCTCCATGGGTGAATATTTATTTATTGGGAGGTTATATAATAACGGTGATATTATTACCTTGTTCTAAATAAATGAAAATGTGTAGTTAATATTAATTGATTAACTATTATGATCTTTTAATGAAAGTTGTGTTTGAAATATTAATGGTGGAAATGACGAGGGGTATTTAATAATAATAATAATTATTTTATTTATTATTATTATTATTATTAAACTGGTAAAATAATATTGAAGTGTATATATAAGGTTTAAATATATTTTTGTATATATATACATGCGTGGGTGTATATATTTATATACAGATGTATATATATATATATAAAGTGTATATATATATATATTTATATGTGTGGGCATGTGTATGTGTGAGTGTGTGTGTGTGTAATGTTTATATATATATATATATGAATGACTTTAAAATATATTTAACAAGTGATTAAATATGTTGATTAAATTTATTTTAAAGAGGTTTAAAATACGCATGAAGTGTTTGTAGGTGTGGCACATGTGTTAAGAGGCAAGAGAAGATAAAAATAAATGATAAAAAAATGAAACAATTAATGATATATATATATATATATATATATGGGGTACATGGAGAGATGCAACACACAAGAGGAAAATTCATCTCGCTCTACAATGCCTCTCTCTTCTCTACTTCCAAATCTAGTATTCTTTTTTATTTTTCTTATTATTCTTCAAACTTATTTCTTCAAAATCTCATGTGATATTGATCGTATTGACATGTTGTGAGAGATGTTGGGTTCACCTCGATGAGAAGAATTTTAATATAAAGTTTTTTTGAAGGTGGAAAGGTATGTTTTTCATATTTAATTTAATCCTTATTTCTTCCACTTTTTAAATATCAAATATAATTGTAAAGAATTATCAATAAATAATTATAATGAAATATAAAAGTATAATTGATAAAGATTATCAAAATATAATTATACAAATTATGAAAATATAATTACAAGGGGATTATCACGTGACAAAGATTGTTGAAATTATAAAAAGATAATTATGTGTATTATGGGATAATAATTATCAAGAATTATCAAGAGGTAATTTCACTATATTATCCAAGGATAATTAATAGAAAAATTATTAAAAGATAATCACACCATTTATCAAAGGATAATTTGTAAGAAATTATTATAAGGTAGTTGTAAAAGGATAATTTATGTAATTTATCAAAGGATATTATTTAGATTGTCAAAGAATAATTATTTGGTTTATAATTATTCTTGAGTCAACTTTTGTGAGCACATGTGTTGGCCTAAAATGATAATTTGAAAATTATCTAGGAGATAGAAGGTATTATTGCATGTAATATTATAGTTATTATAGAAATAAAGTATTTGGTTTTGGTTTTAGGAATCCTTGGTGTGTGATCGTATTTCTGGTTTGTGTGCGAACGCAGTTTGGGTGATGACATATATTGTCCTAGGCTTCTCATAAATAGATATTACATCATTTTAGATGAATATTCATCACATTACAAAAGTAAATTCCTCAGGATCATAACAGTTTAGTGTCTTTAGAAACTTGGAACACAAACTTCTAACTTCATGAAAGATATTCAAAATTTCCCATGAAGATCTTCCCATTTAGTACTCATAATTAAAACCTTTCTTTATAACCCGTGGAAATGAAACATAATTAAGGGTGAGATCAGATGTTCAATAAGGGTAAATAAAGGAGATACATAAGAAAAACATAAACATACGGGTATGAGAACATAATAATAACATTTTAAGATCACACCCTGCATATAAAAGACAAAAATCATGAGTAATTTCATAAATATTAGTAGTTAATAGGATAAGAATCAAAAGGAAATCAAAGAACTTGAGTTGTGAGAGCATAAAATTAGCATTAGACATAAACTTGTGAAAAAACCTAAGCTTGTAACATTTTAAACATATTCAAATAGAAACAAGTTCACTCAATAAGTTAAGTAAATTAAATCATGCCCTTAAATAAACTTATGGACATGAAACCAGGTCTACACATAACATTGTGAATGTGAAATCAGTTTCATAAATAAAATTATGGGCATGTAATCAAGTCCATGCATAAAATTATTGACAAGAAATAAGGTCCACATATAACCTTATGGACATGAAATCAAGTCCATGTATAACATATTATTAGTAAAGGTTCACCCCCAAGACCATATTAGTAGTCAATTATCACTTCCAAACCATCTTATTAGTCAAGGTTCACTCACCAAACCATCTTAGCAGTCAAGGTTCACTCCCAAGACCATTTTAGCGAACAAATTCTCTTACTAAACCAGGTTCACTCCCCTTTACATCCATATTTATCTCACAAGATATAAATATTTACCCAATGAATTGGAGGGAGATATAGGTCTCACCTGTTATATAATTAAATAATACATATGTGTACCACAAGATAATAAAACATTAATCATATAACAACCCATAAAAAATATGGGTTTCACAAACATCATATCATAACCATTGAAATAAAATGGGTATAATAAGAATTTCTTAATATCATAACCTATGGAAAATATAAAAGTTTCATAATCATTTTAGCATAGAATAACCTATGAAAATAAGATGGTTTCATAAGCGTTTTATCATTTTATAAACTGTGAAAGTGAAATTAGTTTCATAAACAACTTTTTATATTAAACATAAACTATTAAAAGAAATAATAATAATGGTTTCATTGGATCATATCCCTAGTAAATAATCAATTATATCAAAGGATTTTATCTTAGATGGAGAAGGTTTTTTAAAAATCACTTGGAGCATTTATTAAGAAAAATAACCTTTCTATGAAAATAATTTTTTTAAGACATAAAAATTTTTTCAAAAACTTTTGTTTAAAAACCAATTTAAAAAATTATAAAGTAATATTTAAAAATTATTTAAAAAATTTCATGAGTAGAACACCCTTTACTCTTTTAAAAACTCTTTTTAAATAAAAAACCAATTTGAAAACCTTTTTCTCTGAAAATAATCTTGAAAACTTATAAAGGAAGGTTTGCAAAAAAATTTAAAAACTTTTTTAAAACAAATAAAAAATTAAAATATTTTTAATTAAAAATTAGATTAAAATATAATTTAAAAGCATTTTTTTAATTTTTTTTATAAAACATGGGTTTTTAATAAAATAGATTTCTGACCGAAGAGAGAAATACAGTTAGATTTTCTTAAAAACACTTTATTAATTATATTAAGTACTAAAGAGTGGAAAACTAGTACCATTACTTTAATATATAATTAATATACATAGTAGAATAAAATTAATGATAATTATTGAGATATGTATCATAATATTTCATCAATGAAAGTATAATCATAAACAATCCAGATAATTGATGAGATTACAACAATAAACTCTTAAAACTTTGATAACCTTGAATCAAAATAAACATGAAATAATAACATGAAATAAAGCTTAAAATATCATGAAAATAAGTATATTAATTATATAACATGAAAAATGGGCATTATATACTCTTCATAAAATAATATAGGTGCATAACATAACATGTGTCTTAAAGAAGGAAAATTGAGACAAAATTCTCTTACCGATTTGTTAACTTTGAAACCATAACCCCATGAAAGATAGATCCTAAAATGGATCTGTAAATACAAAAAAATTAATTATATTAATCATAAATTACATTCATGGGTATTATATACACTACATATAATAAATAGGTGGTGAATATAGCAGGTGTCTCACAAAAGTAAAAAGTGAGATGTGAATCCCTTACCTTAAGTCTTGACTCTCATTTTACTTGTTAAAACTTACTATATGATAAATATAGGTTTATTATAAATATATCACATAACCATATTAATATATATAATACCATATATTATTTACTTATGACTTTATATTACCCACTTATTAATAATCCAATGTTAAATTTATGTTTTGGGTAATAACTGCTTTGTTTTTCATACATGTTTTGACTTGTTATTCTTGGTCCTCATACTTAGATCATGATTTATTAATCTTCATAATGATAAACATGATATAAATATCATATATATTCTTTATATATGTATTTATAGTAACCCATAAAATTTAGTGATAGGAAATGAAATACACCGTTCATGGAGACAGTAGGTCGTACATATGCATGAATGTTGTTTCCATTTTCTTATCATATTAAAAGAAATAAAAGTAAATAATATATATATATATATATATAATCATTAAATTATCATTTTTATTTAATATATATCACATATTTATATTAAACCCATCCTTAATACATTCTATATAAATCATGAACGAATCACATCAATTTGCGAGTCGGTAGTCCGTCGTACACACGAATGGCGTTATCATATTCCCAAAAAATGGAAAGCATGGTATATAAAAATTATATAATTATAATAATTTCATAAAATCATAAATATAAAATATAAATTGTTTTTACATCATTATTCTCAACATTGAAAGCTATTAATGGAAAAATGAATGACATCGGTTCATGAGGCGGTAGTCCGCAATACAAACGAACGATGATTTCGTGACCAATTTGATGAAAGTGTGTGTGGTTGAAGGTCATACCCTTAAAATAAAAAAAATATTAGTATATTTAAAATACTTATGTTATTATATAATAATTATATAAAAATAATTTATTAGGTTTTAGGAAGAAATAACACAAAAACGTTTGTTGATGAATGCTACCACTTCTTTAGGTATCTCCTATTGGTTTGCACCAAAGTGCTTCTTTTCTAGGGTTTATACCCAAAGTAAGGATTATAGTATGAGAGGTTGAATTTTAAAATTGATTTTTTCAAGTTTTGGTTGAGACAAATGGCTTTATATGTGTGAATAAGTGGGGATAGTGAATTCCCTTTTATAATGGAGGAGGAGTGACATTCTTATAAATACCCAAAAGCATTCACTATTGGGAGCTCTCCCTTACCTCATGTGCCTAAAAAATTTAAAAACAATGGATTTTAGGTATGAATTGGTTGATAAATACCTCAAACACACAAAATAAATATATTTTTATCAAGTTATTCCGTATTCTTTAAGTTTACTTAGTTTTATCTTTATAGTTTTTACCAGGGTAACTTGTATCTTTTTATCTACCTAGGTAATTTATACTTAAATATTATAATTAAAAATTTATTTATTTGATAATTTAGACACAATTATTTTAAATATAAAGTTAAAATCATTAAATAAAAATAATATTTGTGTGTAAAATTAATTCTAATACAAATACATGTAATGCCAAAAACTCCGTTTTAACCTTAATTGTGTTAATTAATTTTCATTGTTTTCATTAATAATTATGGTAAAAAATTATTTTTAACTTATTATAAAATATAAATTATGATGATTCCAAATATGTAATCAATTTTTCTAAATTAAATTCATATAAATGGAAAAAATTAATTTATAATTAATCCTAAAGGCATGTTGAGAAAACAGGTTTTTAAAGTGAAAATGTTCAAAAGTTTACAAAGTTTTTATATCCAATTTCAATATAAAATTGATTCCAATGACATAAATTGTATTAATATATGTATAATTGATCTAATTATAATTTAAAAATAGTTTAAATATAAGTTAACTATATAAATAATTCTAACAAAAAGAAAAATTTCAATTAAAATTCAATATTTTTTACTATTTATCAAAAAATAAATCTTTTCAAAAAAGTTCCAAAAACTCATACCCAGATAATTTTTACATCCCAATTTTAAAAATGAAGTTTATTTTTACAAATATACTTTATAAAAATGTCAAAAATTAGTTTTAAAATATTTTTTTCGTTAAAAGGCGATAAAACTATCTTTTAGAAAAATACATTTTTATGTGTAAAATTGGGTTTTTATTATATCTTTTCTAAAAAAACATAATTTTAATAACAAATAGTTTATTGAATATAATATATATATATATTTCATTAAAATATTTCATCAAAAGTTTTTTTTAATTTATTGAGATAAAATGTGTTGATGCGTAAAAAAATAATTTTTCAGAAAAGGAATTTGTTTATTTTAAAATAGTTATTACTCTCATTTATAATTATTTAGCAACCAAATAATTCATTTTTTATACATGTTTAAACCATATTTTTATAATTTAGTTAATATTATTCATAACTTTCATTCCAATGTCTAGGTGATAAATATAATAATATTTTAATAATAATAATATTATTTGTTCGATAGAACTCATTCTTACGTGTGATGCAATATTTTGAAGGAACTCGGTATTAAATATACTAAAAAATTAACATGGTATAACATTAAATGAAATATATCAAATAATTTTAATTTATTCAAAAATAATAATACATAAAATCTCTGGGTGTTACATTCTACCCCAATTTAAATGAATTTTTCCCTAGAAATTTTTATAGGTCATTAAAGTTTTAATACATAAAAGTTACTTTCATATAAACCCATATTGTAAAAATTAAAACTAAAAATTAATTTAAATAGAGAAATTTGGAAACATAATGGTTACCAAAAATTAACTCATAACAAGGTTTCTACATTGGAGAACATAGGTGGGAAGTGAAGATTTGGACATGGAAGAAAAGCGTAAATAATTATAGATAGTGATAGATATCACTGGCCATAAGAAAGTAGGTGATCCATATAAAGTTAATGATAAAAAAACCATAAATATGTGATGTTCTAAGTGATAATTTGATTCATATGAAATGAAGGTATTAGGATAACATTTTTTCAATATCCTTTTCCTAAAGTTGATGAATTTTCACAAGGACATATACTTACTTGATTTCATTCCATTTTATATGCACAATCTCACCCTTTATTTGTGCCTTGATCAATTTCAACTTCATCTATTACTCCAAGAAATGAAGGTGAATTTTTTTCCCTAAATAACTAATGGATTATAAGATCCATAGGTATAATGATAATTAATTCTGCCTATCTTCAGTTATCATCAAAACAAAGTGGTTAGCACAGGTTATCCAGTATGCTTAAATCTTCAAATGGAGAAATAATACATTAATATTTAAGACCCAATTCAAAGATAAACATAAACCATTTCATAAATGGTTATCCATTTGAACCTTCTAAAAATGAAAATCCAAAACTTTATAAAGAAGGTTAATAAATTTCTCAAAATCATATTAGCATTGATTCCCCATATATCATAATATATCTCTTGATTGAAATATACCAAACATGTGAATATCTTCATCATGTATTCTCTTGAAACATGGTAATAACCTTAATTACCATAAAACCATACATTCCTCTTCATTCCTTATATACAACACATATTATTGGATATATTCCTTAAATCCAAAAATTCTATAAATTCCATCCATGATAGAATAAACCACTTTGTCAACATATCATTAATTTGTTCCTAGATAATTAGTAATATCCAATTTACTTTATTATTATCCAACATCTCTTTTTCAAAACTAAACACCATTTTCTCAACATCAAGAACATATTAAGGGTTATCTTCCCTTAATAAAACTATTACCTATCCATTAAATCACTTTCCCAATCCATCAACATCATTCAACATATTCTTTCAAATCCTTAATGAAAAACATATAAAGATCCATCCTTATATATTTCACAATTCACAATTCTTGAATACAAATACATAAACAAATCAATCCTTATACTTCAATTATTTTCATGGAATAAGTAATTACTTGATCTATAAGTTAATTATTGGGTTAGGGCATCGAGTTGGGTAATGCCCATGTTATCTACATATAAGACATTGATCTCCTCAAAAAATTATCACTTTATGAACCTTTTTTCCACATAGATAAAATATTATCTTCCATTTAAGATATTTCTATAGGTTTTTATTCCCACCTTCTTGACATGTAGAAAGTTGAGTCTTCTTTCCTCTATTACCACATGAACTTTCATAAAAGTCCATCTTCCTCTTACTCTATGTATCAGTAATCTCACTGAAGTTCATATTGTTAATCATATATCATGATAGCCAGTTAAGCATAATCACAATATCTTTGTCTCTAATCATTATCCTATTTTGTTGCTTATAATCACTAAAATATCCATCAGATTCAATGTTAACATGATTTCTTCTGGTTTTATCCATTGACTAAAACCAAAAGCATTGTGTGAGCAACACTAATCATAGTGGGGAACCACATAATTATGAAAAATCACTTATAAAAAGTCTAAATCATGAAACCATATTTAATCTATGATATATTTTTTCATTTATAGTCAACATTTATTTAAATACTTCATGATGGTTCATAAAGAGTTTGTGAATTTTTAGATCATATCCTTTAGGAGTGTAAAACCAAGTGTGTAGTAAGGTCCATTGTCGTGCACTAATTCCTAATCAATTATAGCTCAATATGGCGTTTTCAAGATTTTTAACCCTATGTACATCTGTACAGAGCCACGTACACTTTTAGTATATATACATGGATTTAATTTCTTTGAAACCACTCTCCCAATACTTTAACAAAATTCCATGACATTTTCCTAAACTTTGACTCATCTATAAACTTATCCTTAGACACATCTGTATAAATATCCTTATAAATATATCTAGGTATCTCACTAAATTTTTCTCATCCAAGTTTCCAAAGGTTAACTAATACTTTCCTTCGATACCATCTATAGAAACCCAAGATTCTCATACATGGATATTACATCATTTTAGATGAATATTCAACACATTAAAAAAGTACATGCTCGAGGACCATAATATTTTAGTGACTTTGGAAACTTGGAACACACTATTATAACTTGGTGAAATAAATACAAAGTTTCCCACAAAGATATTCCCATTTATCACTCCTAATTAAAACCTTTCTTCATAACCCGGGGAAATGAAACATAAGAAAGGGTGATCTCAGATGCCCAATAAGGGTAAATAAAGGAGATATATAAGCATAACATGAACATAAGGGTATGAGAACATGAGCATAACATTTTAATATCATACCCTACATATAAAAGATCATAATAATGATTAATGGAATAAATATTGGTAGTTCAAAATACATGAATCATAAAGAAATCAAAGAACACGAGTCATGAGAGCATAACATTGGCAAAAGACATAGACCTGTGAAAAAACATAAGCTTATAAAATTTTGAAAATGTTTAAATAGAAACAAGTTCACTCATTAAATTAAGGACATTAAATCAAGCCCTTGAATAAACTTAATGACATTAAACCAGGTCCACACATAACATTGTAAAAGTTAAATCAAGTTCATTTATAACTTTATGGACATGTAATAAGGTCCACTCATAATATTATGGACCTGAAATCAGGTCCATGAATAACCTTATGGACATAGAATAAGGTCCATGAATAAAATATTAATAGTCAAGTTTCTCTCCCAAGACCATCTTAGTGGTCAAGGATCACTACCAATGCTATCTTAGTGGAATGGGTTCATTCCCCAAACCATCTTTGTAGTAAAGGTTCACTCCCAAGACCATCTTAATGGACAAAGTCCCTTACTGAACCAGGTTTACTTCCCATTCCATCCATGTCTATCTCATGAGATATAAATATTTATACAATGAATTGGAGGGAGATATAGGTCCCACTTATCACATAATGAAATCATACATACGCGTGCCATAAGATAATAAAACATTAATCATATCATAGACCATAAAAAGAGATGGGTTTTATAAATATCATATAATAACCCTTGAAATGAAATTGGTATCATAAATATTTCATCATATCATAACTAGTGTAAAAGAGATAGGTTTCATAATAATTTCATTATAGAATAACTCGTGAAAGGAAGTGAATTTCATAAGTGGTTTTCCATGGTATATCCTGTACAAGAGAAATAGGTTTCATAAAAAACTTGTAATCTTAAACATAAAACATTAAAATAAATAATAATAATGGTTTAATTGTATCATATTCCCAATAGATCATAAACCATATCAAATGATTTCATCTTAAATAGAGGAGGATTTTGAAAGATTACTTTGAGTGTTTCTTAAGGAAAATAACCTTTCTTTGAAAATTAATTTTTAAGACATAAAACATTTTCAAAATCTTTTTATTTGTAAACCACTTTGAAAACTTATGAATTAATCTTTAAAAATAATTTAAAACATTACTTGGGGAAAATATCCTTTCCCATTTGATTTTTTTTTTAAATTATAAAACAATTTTAAAACCTTTTTATTTAAAAATAACATTGAAAACTTATAAAGGAAGCTTTGAAAACCATTTTTAAAACTTTTAAAAACATAAAAAAATTAAAAATCATTTTAATTTAAAATTATATTAAAATATAATTTGAAAACATTTTTAGAAAATATTTTTTTTGAATAAAATGGATTTCTAACCGAAGAGAGAAATAAGGTCATATTTTCTTAAAAACACTTTCTCAATTATCTTAAGTACCAAAGAGTGGAATAATGGTACCATTAATTTAATATATCATTATTAACTGGATGATAATAAAATTAATTAGAATTCTTGAGATACAGATCATAATATTTCATCAATGGAATCATAATCATAAATAATTCTGATAAACTATGAGATTGTAGTAAAAAAATCTTACCACTTCACTAAATTTGAATCAAAATCACCAGGAAATAATAACATTAAATGAAGCTTAAAATATCATTAAAATAAATAGATTAATGATATAAAATGTCAAAATGGAAGTTTATATAACTCTTAAAATAATATAGATGCATAACATAACATGAATCTCAAAGAAGGAAAATTGAGACAAAAATTCTCTTACCACTTTGGTAAATTTGAAATCATAACCCCATGAAAGATAGATCATCAAATGGAAGTGTAAATACCAAAAATTTTAAGTTTAATAATAATAAATTACATTCATGGGAATTATATACACCACATAGAATAAACAGGCGGCGAATATAGAATATGTCTCACAAAAGTAAAAAGTGAGACGTAAATCCCTTACCTTAAGTCTTGACTCTCATTGTACTTATCCAAACCTACTGTATAATAAATATAAGTTTTTTATAAATATATCATAAAAACATATTAATATATACAATACCATATATTATTTACTTATGACTTTATATTACTCATTTATTAACAATTCCATGTTAAAGTTATGTTTCGAGTAATAACCGCCTTGTTTTCCATACATGTTTTGACTTATTATTCTTTGTCCTCTTACTTAGATCATGATTTCATCATACATGGAATTATAAAAATGTTATAAATATCATATATATTCAGTCTAAATATTTATTTAGAGTAGAATATAAAATTTAGTGATAGGAAATGAAATACACCGTTCATGGAGACGGTAGGTCGTACGTACGCATGAACATTGTTTCCATCTTCTTATCGTATTGAAAGAAAAAAAAAGAAAATGATATATATATATATTATCATTAAAATAGAATTTTTATTTCATATATATCACATATGTATATTAAACCCATCATTAACCCATTCCATGTAAAGCGTGAACATATCACATAGCTTCGTGAGACGGTAGTCCGCCGTACACACGAACGATGTTATCGTATTCCAAAAAAATGGGAACCATGAAGGTATGTGTTATATAACAATTAAATAATCATAATAAAATAAAAAAACTAAAAAAATATCATATATAAATAGTTTTCCCATCATTATTACCAACCTTGAAAGGTGGTATTGAAAAAACGAACGACATCTGTTCACGAGGCGGTAGTCCGCCGTAAAAACGAACACAGATTTTGTAGCCAATTTGATGGAAGTGTGTGTGGTTTTATGTAATAACCTTAAAATAACAACATATTATTATATTTAATATATTAATGTTTTTATATAATAAAGGTATAAACATAACTGAATGGGTTTGAGGAAGAAATAACACAAAAATGTTTGTTGATAAACACTACCTCTTCTTCGGGTATCTCCTTTTGGTTTGCACCAAATGACTTCCTTGGTTTTATATATGATAAAATTAAGGATTATATGATTATATTAGGAATTTTTAGTGTATTTTTATGTGGTTTTTTAGATCTAAATGGCTTGATAGGTCTGAATAAGTGGGGAGAGTGAATGCCCTTTTATAATGGAGGGGGAGTGACATTCTTGTAAATACCCAAAAGTAATCACTATTGGGAGGTATCCCTTACCCGATGTACCTCAAAAATTGAATAATAATGGAATTGAGGTATTAATTGGTCTATAAATACCTCCACCACACAAAATAATTACATTTTTTATCAATTTATTCCTTAGTCTTTAAGTTTTATCAATTTTATCTTTACTGTTTTTACTAAGGCAACTTATATCTTTTTATTTACCTAGGTAATTTAACATTTAAGATTATAATTAAAAATATATTTAGTAGAAAATTTATACCCACTGATTCTAAATATTATGTTCAATTAATTAAATAAAAATACTATGTGTGTGTAAAATTAATTTTAATACAAACACATGTAATGCCAAAAACCCTATTTTAACATTAATTGTGTTAATTAATTTTAACTATTTTCACTAATAATTATGGTAAAAAAATATTTTGATATTATTATATAATATAAATTATTATTATTCCAAATATGGAAACAAAATTTTCAAATTCAATTCACATAAGTGTTAAAAATTAAATTATAATTAATCCCGTCAATGTGTTGAGAAAGCGGGTTTTTAAAGCGAAAATGTTCATACGTTTAAAAAGTTTTTATATCCAATTTCCAAATTAAATTGATTTAAATGAAATAAATTATATTAATAGATTTATAATTTATATAATTATACTTTAAAACCAATTTAAAATATAATTTAACTCTATAAATAATTCCAAAAAAGGAAAATGTTAATTAAAATTCACAATTTTTCATTATTCATCAAAAAATGAATCTTTTCAAAATTCACACTATGATAATTTTAAAATTATTCTTTAAAAAATGAAGTTTATTTTTTCAAATATAATTTATAAAATTATAAAAAATTAGTTTTAAAATAATTGTTCCATTAAAAGGTGGTAAAACTACCTTTTAGAAAAATACATCTTTTTATACATAAAATTGGATTTATTCTTATCTATTTTATAGAAAACACATAAGATGAATGTTAAATATTTTATTGAATAATATATATATATATATATATATAATTAATATAATTCATCAAAAGGGGTATGTTTAATTTATTAAGACAAAACATGTTTGTGCTTAGAAAAATAGTTTTTTCAGAAAATGAATTTCTTCATCTTTAAATAGTTCTTACTCACATTTATAATTATTTTGTAACCAATTAATTCATTTTATATACATGTGTAAACCATATTTTCATAATTTTAGTTAATATTATTCATAACTTCCATTCCAACAGCTAAGTGATAACTGTAATAATATTTTAATAATAATATTAATAGTTTATTGTAGTTCGGTAGAACTCGGTCTTATGTGTAAAAGAAGCTATCAAAGGAACTCAATATTTCATGTAACAAAAGATTAAATTGGTGTATAATGCAATGAAATCCATCAAATAATTTTAATTTATTCAAAAAAACAATTCATAAAAACTTGGGGTGTTACACAACACCTTCGACGGATCCACCGTTGACGTCAACGACTTTAAGGTTGGAAGTTCCTTACCATTTTTGACCTTGTATATGATGTTAGCATGATGTTTGATTTATTTTTGACGAACTCATGATTTTTAGGTGATGCATGTGGGTGCGTGTGCAGCCATGAGTCTTTCTTGATTTACATAATATGATTATGCATGTTGACGTGCTTTAGACCATGTTGAGTTACTCACATGTGTGTATGTATGGATTTACTCACACTTATGACATGTTATGTATGATTCCACTATTTAATTAATATATTATTGGTATATTATATTTTTTTTGTGTTATGTGTAATAACTTGGGTACTTATAAAATATATTGTTTTCCATTCTGTAATTAAATAGTTAAATATATTATAAATGCATAATGAAATAAGTGGTATTTATAGAAATTAAGGAATATGTACTAATAGAATAATAACCTCACCTATGAGAGTATAAATAAAATTTATGTATATTATAAGTGAAAATATGATATATTTATATCATGTAATAAGCAAATAAATGTTTGAAAATGATAAATTAAGTGTTTGTATTTTTGTGAAACATAAATATTTATCTAAAATTTTATAATTAATATAATAATTTAAAAGAAAATTCATCTTCATAAAATAGATTCATAAATCAATATTTTTTTATTGTTATTATAAGATAATTTTATGAGACCTTAATTAATTTTTCAAAGTGTCATAAAATCAGTTATAATTTTAAAATCTGTATTTTTAAAATAAATGATGATTTTAATTAAAAATTAAATTTATCATGTAAAGACCCGAAATTTCCATGTTTTTTTAAATAAATGGGAATTTTACGAGTCTTCTAAAATTGATGGCGCGTGATTCCGAGGCCCAGAGTGCCCGAAATGAATTTCTGAACTTTATTTCGGGTACGTTCAGTAAACGTGCGAGCGAGTTTTTTCTAACTTTCAAACCAGTGATCGAAATTAAAATATGAGGGTACCGTTGAACTCGCAGCGCCGATATTAACGTAAGGATACTTTCACCTCAATGGTAGTGGGTCGAGAGTGAAAGATAGATTTTGGTTTTTTCGTGAATGAATAAAATAAAAATAAAGTTGTGTAGCTTTATTTTTATTTTATTTGTTAAAACCTCCATGTGGAAGTTAGGAAGTGGGGAACACCAAACCTTAACCTCCCATGAGAGGTTATGGTGGTGGGGACCACCCAAACCTAACCTCCCATGATAGGTTATGGTGGTGGGGACCACCTGAGGTAGAAACCTCTTCAACTCCCTCATTAATGTGGAGGGGCCTCTTGAGCTTCCTCCACATTAATTGTGCCAACCCTTGGTATCCTCCAATTTGAAATTTTTATGCCAACGCAACCCATTTATTGTTTCCAATTAATTAAACCAACTTTGATTGCCAACAAATTAAACATATAATCATATTTTATTTGGTTATCTATTCATTTTTTGGAAAAGTATTGGAAAAGGAGGATTGAGAGAACTTGGGAGAAAGCTCTCCAACAAATAATGCTCCACCAACTAAGAACGCCGAACTCCTTCGACCTTCTTCCTCAGGACTTCTTCCGACGTGAGATGTCCTCATCTATAGAAAATTGACGACCGTACTAACTTCTTGCGCCAATGTCATCAAGCGAACGAGGTAGGGGTGTGTTTAAAAATTGATCAATGTCTTTTTCCTCTCGCATTGAATCTCTATATGATGAGCCACTTTCTACCGCCCTAACGTGGAGGGTACGGGCCAAACAAACATGGCCCGACCCTTCTGAAAATCTTGTAGTGTTCTTCGCGATGGAGGAGGATGGCAACCATCCATGGTTGGGGCATGAGAACGGTGGCCGATACCACCGCCGACCGCGACGAAGGTGACGACGCCGCTGCCTCATGGCCTCCGTGCCAACCGCGGCCACCGCTGCCGTCCGCAGCTCCACAATGACCCGCAGCCGAGGCGCCGCCCCGTGACCGAGGTGTTGCTTCCACGGCCGGACCGCTGACCCGCGGCCGAACCGCCTCCCACGGCCGAACCACCGCCGCCCCGCGGCCGGACCGCCCCCCCTCCCCCCTGCGGCCTTCGCCGTTGAGCCGAGCCGAGCCAAGCCGCCTCGTGGCCCTCACAGACTTCATGGAACTCTACGGACCTCATGGCCCTTGCGGCCTACCAGACTACCCAGCAGGTCGGGCCGAACCCAATAGGCCAGGTCGGTCCGACCGGGTCGGACCGGACCCGGGTCCACTACGACCCTTTTTACTTTCTTTTGGCCATAACTTTGGCACCCGACGTCTGTTTGATGAACTGTCAGTGGCGTTGGGAACCTTGGAGCGAGTCGGTCCATTTGAGTGATACCCCATTGAGTTTTGGATTGAGATGGGAAATGGTCAGGTTGGATTGAGCACGAATCCAACCGGGCCCCTGGGACTAAAAGGCTAATAACTCACAGACTAGGCGTCTGATTAACGTGCCGTCTGTTACGTTGAGATCCTTATGACATGGTAGACCTTTGAGTTACTTATTCGTGGGAATTAGTGGCAGTTGTAGTATCGAACAATATCTTGTGGAGCGGATCCTCTCAGATATGAGCGAACATAGTGCGGGTACCTAGTAATTGGCTGAGACCTGACGACTGCTGACCGTTTCGACTCGGAGTGACTTGATAGGACCAGTGGGGAGAACCTTGGTGATGCGGAAGAGCCACGGTGGGGAGAACCTTGGTGATGCGGCATGCCCACGATACTCGACAGGAGGAGTACCTCAGCAGGCCACGAGGGGGAGCACCTTGGTGACGCGAAAGACCCACAGTGGGGAGCGCCTTAGTGACGCGGAAGACCCACAATATTCGACAGGAGGAGTACCTCAACAGTCCAAGGTTATTGGGAAGCACCTCTGTGTGAAGCGGAAGGCCCACTGTACTCAATAGAGGAGGAGTTCTCCAGCAGATGAGGGTTCAGAATGTTACTTGATACTACCCCTAGAATAAATCCTGGTGTGAGCTGAGTCAGAACCTCTATGTTTTCCTCATGATTGAGATGGATTACTTGATAACTTAGGTATATGTATGGGAATATACCTAAGTAAGGTTATCTGTTGATTTCATACTTTTTGATTTATCCTTGATGGATTTTGTGAGACCTATAGGGTCTCAGGGTCCCTACTGAGTATTGTTATACTCACCCCTGCACGGGCTATGCCCACACCTTGTTGTATTGGATGAAGAAAACAGACAACGCTGACTGAGGCTGAGAGTACTAGGACTGGACGGTACCTAGAGGTGGACAATACGGCGTGTTAGTACGCAGAGGAGACAGGTGGACGTGGAGTGCTGAGGAGGTGATCTGTACCTACCCTTTAGGTAGGAACCTCAGAGGACGATCAAGTAGCTGTCTTTTCTCTTTCTTTAGTTGTATTGCATTTTAGTTGTACTTGTACCTTTACTATTGGGCTTATATTCCAACCCCTTTTTACTTTCATCCCTCTTTTGGTTATACAGTTTACTTGTGTTCCTATCTTGTTGTGTGTTTGGTTACATGTGATTACAGGTTATAAAGGCAATGCCTTCCCAGTTTTAGGGAATATGCCTTCGGAGCTAGTCTTCATCCCCTGGCCTACGGAAGGCGGGCTTGGGGTAGTCATGGCACGGGCCCCAGGGGACGGGTCATGAAAAATTAGTATCAGAGGAGTCGGTTCTACCACAGAACATAGGACTCTGATGTTTTCTATGAAGAAATAGTGTTAAGGGTAATGAGTATGGTTTTCAGTTTAGGGAGTCCAGTATTGGTGCGATGACCGATATATCCATACACCAGGACCCTGACTTCTGATATCCGACTCAGTACACGAAAACACTGATTGAGTGTGTGTTTTCAAGAGTCTTCTTTGTGAAATATTTGAGTCAGCTCACCAGGTCAGCTCACTAGGTATAACTTTTTGACCGTAGCACACCTGTTTCTTTTCAGGATGCCTCCACGCAGAAAACCAGCTAGAGTTCCGAGAGTTGTTTGCACTGATATCCCACCGAGGCAGAGCTAATTATGCTAGGAGAGGGAAATGTTTCTTATGCGGTGGGAAGGGTCACATGACTCATGACTTTCCAACCTGTCATACGAATGATCAGTAGATGGTTGAGGGACCGCCCAGGTAGAGACAGTGGTTCGATCGAGGTGGTCCGCAGGGAGCAGGCGGACGTGGAAGAGGAGCTGGTCGTACAATTGGAAGTGGATGATGATTTGAGATATTACCGCCACCACCACCAGGAGGTCCACCCCGACCGCATGGAGCTGGTGGACAAGGGAGAGCTCAGCTCCAGGTAGCTGAGGCCTACGATCACAGTGCTCTGAAGATGATATGAGGTACAATCTGTATCTACTCCACCTTATATGCAGCACTTATAGACATAGGTTCCAGTCATTATTTTATTGCCACTGCCCTCGTTCGGAGCTCGGAGATTCTGAAGAAGCTGTTGGCTCGATCCTTACGACTAGAGACTCCTACGGGAGTAGAATCGATGATTACACACTAGTGTCGGAAGTGCGAGCTTACTCTAAGAGGTGAGAGCTTCGGTTGGGATCTCATAGTAGCAGCATCGAGGCCTTACGATGTCATATTGGGTATGGACTAGTTATCTACAGTCCATGCTCAGATTGAATGTATTAGGCGCAAAGTATGGTGTGTCCGCATGGATGAGACCAGGTTTACCTTCACCGGTGAGAAGGAAGCCTTTGTAGTGCAGGATGGACTTACCCGGAGGAGGGTGCGGCCGATTACTCATCAGTTGGCTAGCCTTACCCTCAGAGCAGTTGAAGTGGAGAGTCTGATTTATCCTGTAGTGGTGGACTAGTACGTGGATGTTTTCCCTGATGATGTCCCAGGTCTACCTCCTCATAGAGAGGTGGAATTTTACATTGACTTGTACCCCATGAATACACCGATATCTACACCAGCGTATCAGATGGCTCCCGCAGAGCTTCATGAGTTGTGGGTACAACTAGAGGACTTGCAGAAGAAGGGATTCATCCGGCCCAATGTTTCTCCCTGGCCAGCCCCGATTCTGTTCACCAAGAAGGCGGATGGGAGCTTGAGGCTTTGTGTTGACTATCGGTGCCTGAACCAGGTGACTGTGAAGAACAAGTACCCACTCCCGAGGATTGACGACCTCTTTTATCAGCTAAAGGGCGCACGATTGTTCTCGAAGATAGACCTCAGATTAGGCTATAATCAGCTCAGAGTACAAGATGAGGATTTGCAGAAGATGACTTTCAGATGCCGGTACGACCACTACAAGTTCTTGGTTATGCCATTCGGTGTAACCAATGCTCCAGAAATGTTCATGGGACTCATGAATAGGATATTTCAGCCATACCTTGATTGATTTTTGGTATTCTTCATCGACGATATTCTGATCTACTCGACTACTAAGGAGGAGTATGACTATCATTTGTAGGTAGTACTGGACACACTCCGAGAGCACCAGCTTTATGGTAAGCTCTTGAAGTGCCAGTTTTAGATCCGATAGGTTCACTTTCTGGGACATATCATATTGGAGGCTGGAGTTGCAGAAGATCTAGTGAAGATTGAGGTGGTACTTGCTTGGGAGCCACCCAGGAGTGTGACAGAGGTACGAAGTTTCCTGGGTTTGGCTAGATACTACTGAAGATTTGTGCCAGACTTCTCCAGAGTTGCAGCACCACTATCAACATTGATGAAGAAGGGTAAACCCTTCATTTGGTCAGAGAAATACCAGCATAGTTTTCAGGAGCTGAGGTAGAGGCTGACCAGTGCCCCCATCTTGTGGATTCCAGAGGAGGGCGTAGGGTACGTAATTTACTACAACACATCAAAGACCGGAATCCGATGTGTCTTGATGCAGGAGCGAGCAGTGATCACATATGGTTCTCGACAAAGTTGGCGAGGTGGCATACCGCTTAGCTCTTCCACCTCAATTGCACCGGGTGCACGACGTCTTCAACATATCCCAAATGAGGAGATACGTGCACGACCCTTCTCACACCATTGACCATGGTGAGCTAGACGTCGATGATGGGAAAAAATTTATAGAGGTTCCAGTAGAGATTGAGGATCAACAGGAGCGGGTCCTTCATGGATGGTCGATACCTCTAGTGTGCGTTTTCTAGTAGCATGGTGACTTTCAAGAGAGCACATGGGAGCGGGAGGCTCAGATGCGTGCTCAGTACCCCCACTTGTTCCCATAGTTTGAGTTGTGGATTAGAGGGATGTAGAGCCCTGAGTTGGAGAGAATTTAAAAACCCAGAATTTCCATGTAATTTTTTTAAATAAATGGGAATTTTACAAGTCCGTTAAAACTGATGGTGTGTGATTCTGAGGCCTAGAGTGCCCGGAAGGAATTTTTAAACTTAATTTCAGGTACATTTAGTAAACGTGAGAGCAATTTTTTCTAACTTTCGAACCAGTGCTTGGAATTGAAATATGAGGGCACCGTTGAACTCGCAGCACCAGTATTCACTTAAGGATACTTTCACCTTGATGGCAGTGGGTCGAGAGTGAAAGATAGATTTTAGGTTTTTTGTGAATGAATAAAATAAAAATAAAGTTGTGTAGATTTATTTTTATTTTATTTGTTAAAACCTCCATGTGGAAGTTGAGAAGTGGGGACCACCAAACCTTAACCTCCCATGAGAAGTTATAGTGGTGGGGACCACCTGAACCTAACCTCCCATGAGAGGTTATAGTGGTGTGGACCACCTGAGGTAGAAAACTCTTCAACTCCCTCATTAATGTGGAGGAGCCTCTTAAGTTTCCTCCACATTAATTGTGCCAACACTTGGTATCCTCCAATTTGAATTTTTTATACCAACGCAACCCATTTATTGTTTCCAATTAATTAAACCAACTTTGATTTCCAACAAATTAAATAGATAAACATATTTTATTTGGTTGGCTATTCATTTTTTGGAAAAGGAGGATTGAGAGAACTTGGGAGAAAGCTCTCCAATGAAGAATGCTCTGCCAACGAAGAACACCGACCTCCTTCGACCTTCTTCCTCGGGACTTCTTCCGATGTGGGATGTCCTCATCTACAGTGAATCGACGACCGTACTACCTTCTTACTCCAACGTAATCAAGAGAACGAGATAGGGATGTGTTTAAAAATTGATCAATGTCTTTTTCCTCTCGCATTGATCTTTATATGATGAGCCGCTTGCTACCACCCTAACGCGGAGGGTGCGGGCCAAACAAACATGGCCCGACCCTTCAACAAATCTTGTGGTGTTCTTTGTGATGGAGGAGGATGACAACCATCAATGGTTGGGGTATGAGAACGGAGGCTGACACCACCGCCGGCCGCGACGAAGGCGACCGTGCAACGACGCCGCCCCGCGGCCACCGCCACCGCCTCACGACCTCCACGCCAACCGCGGCTTCACACCGTCCTGCAGCCAAGGCACCACCCCGCGGCTGAGGTGCCACTCCTGCGACTAGACCACCGACCCGTGGCCGGACCGCCTCCCGTGGCTGGACCGCCGCCGCCCCACGGTCGGACCCCCCCCCCCCCCCCCCCCCGCGACCTTCGCGGTCGAGCCACCTCGCGGCCCTCACGAACTTCATGGCCCTATACGACCCTCATGGACTACTAGACCACCTAGCAGGACGGGCCGATCCCAATGGGATAGGATGCATTGTGGGTCGGGCCGGGTCGGTCCGACTGGGTTGGACCGAACCCGAGCCCACTACGACCCCTTTTACTTTATTTTGGCCATAACTTTGGCACCGAACATCAATTTAATGAACCGTCAGCGACGTTGGGAACCTTGGAGCGAGTCAATACCTTTGAGTGATACCCCACTGAGTTTTGGATTGATATGGGGAATGTTCAAGTTGGATTGAGCACGAATCCAACCGGGCCCCCGGGACTAAAAGGCTAATAACTCACAGACCGGGCGTCCGATTGACGCACCGTCTGTTACATTGAGACCCCTATGATGTGAAAGACCTTTAAGTTACTTCTTCATGGGGATACGTGGAAGTTGAAGTATCAACCGGTATCTTGTGGAGCGGATCCTCCTGGAGATGGGCGAACATAGTGCATGTACCTAGTAGTTGGCTGAGACCTGAAGAGTACTGACCGTTTCGACTCAGAGTGACTTGACAGGCCAATTGGGGAGTGCCTTGGTGACACGGCAGACCCACGGTGGGGAGAACCTTGGTGATGCAGCAGACCCATGGTACTCATCAGGAGGAGTACCTCAGCAGGCCATGAGGGGGATCACCTTGGTGATGCGGCAGACCCATGGTGGGGAGTTCCTTGGTGACGCGGCAGACCCACGATACTCGATAGGAGGAGTACCTCAGTAGTCCAAGGTTAGTGGTAAGCACCTCTATGTGATGCGATAGGACCACTGTACTCAATAGAGGAGGAGTTATCTATTAGTCGAGGGTTCAAAATGTTACTTGATACTACCCCTATAATAAATCCTGGTGTGAGAAGAGTCAGAACCTCTGGGTTTTTCTCATGATTGAGATGTATTAATTGATAACTTAGGTATATGTATGGTAATATACCTAAGTAAGGTTATCTGTTGATTTTATACCTTTTGTTTTATCCTTGATGGATTTTGTGAGACCTAGAGGGTCTTGGGGTCCCTACTGAGTATTGTTATACTCACCCCTGCACGGGTTATGCCCGCACCTTGTTGTGTTGGATGCAGACGACGGAAAACACTGACTGAGGTTGATAGTACCAGGACTGGATGATACCTGGAGGTGGACCATACAACATTTTGGTACATGGAGGATATGGGTGGAAGTGGAATGCAGATGAGGCGATCTGTACCTACCCTTCAGGTAGGAACCTTAGAGGATGATCCAGTAGCTGTCTTTTCTCTTTCTTCAGTTGTATTGCATTTCAGTTGTACTTGTACCTTTACTGTTGGGCTTGTATTACGACCCCGTTTTACTTTAAAAACTCTTTTGGTTATACATTTTACTTGTTTTTCTATCTTAATGTGTGCTTGGTTACGTGTGCTTACAAGTTATAAAGGCAATGCCTTCCCAGTTTTAGGGAATACACCTTCGGTGCTAGTCGCCAACCCCTGACCTAAGGAAGGTGGGCTTGGGGTAGTCATGAAACGGTCCACAAGGGATGGGTCATGACATCTCATATTTATAAAATTATTTTCATAAAATGGAGTTAATTTTTGAATTCTATAAATAAAAAAAATAGTTAGGGAGAATTTTCAGGATTTTTCTAAAATACTTGATTTTTTTTGTGAATAATAAAATACGATAATTTATGGTATGTATAAATTATAAGTTAAGTAAATTATTCCTTGATTCATTTCTCATGTAATCACCATAATCTCAAACCCCCTTCATTATTTTAATATATTGAGTGATAATTCTAAAACTATTCATATTCTTGAGCCAAAATAATAAATTAATGAATAAAATAATAAAAAAACACCCATCTCATCCACTATAAATACCACCCTCACCACCTCTTCTACTCACACATCCAAACCTTGAAGATTTTAAAAATTCTGACCAATCCTCTTCCTAAGTCTCTCCCCCACATCTAGGATCCTTTGGCCTCAACAAACTCAAGGAGGGGAATTCAAGAGGTAAAATCCTCTTTCATTTTATTTTATTTTCATTTCAATTTTTTTATTTTCTTATCCTCTTCTCACCTCCTATCCAAAGTGAAATGAAAATTACAGAATCTTAAGTATACTTAAATTTTATTTTATTAATGGAATATCCATCATCAAACCTCTTTTCTTCTCTTATTATTCAAGAAAATGAAAACATCATTTGTGGCGTGTCGATTCACCACCTTCATGGATGATGAGTTTTCATTTTTCTTTACCGCCTTCAAGGCTGACCATACAACCATTATTATGGTTAAAAAATATTATAACATGTATATTATAACTTTTTTAATGTTCTATAACTAATTTATATACATAACATTAAATAAAATGAAACTAGTTTGTGATAGTTGGAAAAACCCACCAAAAATAAACCAAACTTTTATCATTAATGTTTTATCTAATGAATCATCCTTATATCCAAAAAAATGTTATATGATATAATTTAAAATTATGGAAACATATTAATACCATTTAATTCCACTTATGGAGTTTTTCTTCCATTTCAAAAGAAAATACATAATGAACCAACCATGGAAACCATGAAATAAATGCACTCGAAACAATGAAAATAAAAAAATATTATTAATAACTGGGTGGAAAGTTGTTATAAAAAGAACATATAAGGTATTATAAAAATGAATATAGTTATGTAATATATTAATAACACTATTTAACCCATTATACATGAGGTTTGAACATGTTTTAAGTAATACAAACCCGAGGTAAGATATTTTTCTTTTAAAATCACATTTAATATTTTTTTACAAAATTTTAAAAGAATATTTTTTAACTTATAAAGCATGATAATATTTTAAA
The DNA here is from genome assembly GCA_963277665.1 of Viscum album. NCBI lineage: Eukaryota > Viridiplantae > Streptophyta > Magnoliopsida > Santalales > Viscaceae > Viscum > Viscum album. Next base: position 821,952,176 of record OY728127.1, read on the forward strand.
ACCATCATGAAAACTTAAATTTTTGATGTTTTCTTTACAATATTACATGTTTATTTACAAATAAAAGTATTTCATTTTTATTTGTACATTATTCTTTTAAAATAAATGATTTTCCTCAAGAAATGTTTTTATGATACAAGTGTTCATGTTTTATGATTATGTTCTGGTTATTGGGAATTTTTTATGATGAAATGTGAGACCTATATCTCCCTACAATTAATTTGGTATGTTTATATTGGAAGTTTACCTTAATGTTTATTCTAAGTGTAACTGTGATGGTTACATCATAAGGTAGCCGTGAGGGTTACATTGTAAGGTAGTCGTGAGGGTTACAAATCATAAGGTAACCATGAGGGTTAAAATCCTATGTAAGTAAGGTAATAAAATGATTCCCAAATTTACCTAAATGGTTTATTTATGTTTTATATGTCATATTTAAATATTATGTTTTCAAAAAGTATATATCTAATACATTAAGGGTGAGAAGTATATCTTTGTGAAAATGATTTCATATGTTTATAAGTATTCATAGACTAATGATTTATTTCCTTATTTTTATGTAACTTACTAAGATTATTGTTCCCATAACAAGTTTTTAAATTTTTTTCATAGGTTTTAAGGATTGGTAAGATAAAAATAAGAAGCCAAGTTTAATTTCGTGAAAAATTTTCATGAAAAGAACTCATGTTTTATTAAAAACTTTTGTATTATGAAAGAAATGGATATTGTTTTAGTAGTATCCACTTTGTATGCTTATGGGTTGATATGTATTATTTATTACCTAATTATATAAAAATATAAACTAAAAAGTTATTTAGGAATGTAAGAAAGTGAATTCTAAATGAATTTACTATATTATGAAATGTTTAAGGCCAGGTCCTTATAGTTGGTATCAGAGCACAGTTTGGATAACTTTAGGGGTTATGATGATATTAATTGAATAAAATAAATGATTTTTACTTTATGGTTATCTTGAAATGATATAGTTTTTAAATATTACCCTGTTACTTTATCTAAGATGTGTCTGTTTAGAATGGTTTTCTGTAGAAGAAATAGGGAAGCTGAATTAGGAAGGCACTGAAAAAATGATATCTTTTCGAATCCATAACCTAGATTGGTGGGAATTGGAACTGATAAGTTTGTGATAGTAATGGATCAATTTAATCAGACCATAAATGGTTTTTTCATCCATGCAATATAAAATATAGAGCTACCATAAAGAAACATGATGATAGTTGAACATTTTATGAGGCAACACCCACATACTTTCAGTGGATCTTCTGAACCGGTGGTGACTAAAGGGTGGATTAAATACCTTGAAAATATATTTGATGTCATGGGGTGTTCAGATAATAAAAATGTTAGTCTTTACATTTATCATTTTTAAGGTGAAGTCAACCAGTGGTGGTCAATGATCAATAATATCAGGGATAATGATGAGATTGATGCTTTGGAATGGGATAAATTTAAGAATCTTTTCCTTGAAAAATATTTTCCTAAGGTGGTTCGACTTAGGATGAAAAAGAAATTACTTTAATTGAATCAAAATTAAGAAGATTCAGTGTCCATGTATAAATAAAACTTCACTCGTTTGGAAAGGTATGATCTAAATCTTATTAGAGACCTTGATAGTAAAATCAATCATTTTTTACTTAGGATTGAAGCCAAGATACTGAAGGTAATCAGCTTCCCATGAATTCAAAATTTATGAGAGACTTGTTCAATGTGATAAGAGGGTATAAATGGAGTTTGTTGTTGATCACATGTACCTTGAAAACAAGTATAAAAAAAGGTACATATTGCAGGAAACGAGTAAGAATCAATCAAAGAAATTTGAAGGTAAGAAAATCCAGTTTCCAATTTGTGAAAAGTTTGGTAAAAAGCACCCTGTGGAATGACTTAATAAATCTGGGAAGTGTTTCCAATGTGGTAATTTTGGACATATGACCCAATATTGCAATGAAAATTATACTATTTTTAATCTTGATAAGAAAACTATAAAGTGTTTTAAATGTGGTGAGATGGGGAATTATGAAAATTCCTATCCAAATAAATATCTGAATGACAGAAAGTAGCTGAACTACAAGAAGAAAGGTGAAGTGAAGTATTTTGCGACTACTTTAGTAGATGTTGGGCTATCCAATGAAGTAGTATTAGGTACTTTGTTTGTTTACTTATATTTTTCTAATGTTTTGTTTGATACGAGGTCAACACATTCCTTTATTTCTGATAAATTTTCTATTAAATTGGAAATTTCACCTCAATAAATGAAACCAAAACTTATGGTAAAGACACAAAGGGGAAATATTAAGGAAAAAGGCATTATAAGAATATTTTTGTCATGTTCTGTGGAAATAAATTACCTGCAAACCTTTTTGTTTTTCCCTTAGTAGAGTTTTATGTTATTCTGGGTATGGATTGGATTTCTATTTATCATGATAAGATTTATTATAGAGATAAAGAAGTTGTTTTTTAGAAACAATTTCAGTTTTTATACAATAATTAACCCATATAATTGATAACATATTAGGAATTTGAGAAACTATTAAAATATGGAAATGAAATTTATCTTGCAAATATTTTTGAATATAAGGGAACTGTTCAGAATAATGATGTTCCAGTGGTAAATGAATACTTGGATGTTTTTCTTGATGAGTTTCCTAGTGTTATACCTAATCAGAAAGTTGAATTCACCATTGACTTAGTTCCAGATTCTAATCTAATTTCAAAACCCCCCTCATTGAATGGATTAAGAATAACTTATAGAATTTAAAAAGCAATTATAGGAGTTACTTGATAAAGGTTTCATTCATCCTAGAACTTCACCATGGGGTGCTCTTATTTTTTTTGTTAAAATAAATATGGTTCTATGAGAATTTTAATTTATTATAGAGTTTTGAATAAAATTACTATTAAGAATAAGTATCCACTGCCTCATATTGATGACTTGTTTGATCTGCTCCTGGGAGCTTAGTATTTTTTCAAGATTAACCTGAGATTTGGGTACCATCAACTGAAGTTGAAGGAGGATGACATTCCAAAAACAGCATTCCATAATATATATGTGAATTATGAGTCTATTTTTATTCCCTTTGGTTTGAAAAATGATCCTACTATATTTATAGGTATTATGAATAGAATATTACATGAATATTTGGATAAGTTTTTTTATTATTTTTATTGATTATATTTTGATTTATTTAAAAATTTATAAGGATCATGAAACAAATATATTAATTTTTATACAAACCATTAAAGAAAATAAGTTATACAGAAAATTTATAAAATGTGTTTTTTGGTTGCAACCGATTTATTTTCTTGGGAACACTGTAAATAAGGATGAAATAATAGTTGATCCCACAAAAACAAAATTGGTTGATGAATGACCAAGTCCTAAAACTGTTACTAGGATTCATAGTTTTCTTGGATTATCAATCTATTACCGAAGGTTTGTTAAAAAAATTTCACGATTATCTAGACTGATAACTAAGTTAACATGAAAAGGGGTTAAATTTATTTGGATAAAAGACTGTGATGTTTGTTTTTAGAAACTGAAAAGAAGATCAGTGAATGATCTGGTTTTGGATCTTCCTTTTAGAAATAGAGAGTTTTTCATCTACAATGATGTTTCATTTAAGGGGATTGGTTTCATTCTGATACAGAATGATCATATAATTGCTTATGCTTCAATAAAACTGAAACCTCATGAGTTAAATTATCCCACACATGATTTGGAATTAGAAGTTGTGGTTTTCATTTTAAAAAAACTGAGGCATAATTTATATGGATCCAAATGTGAAATATTTATTGACCATAAAATTTTGAAGTATATATTCACTCAGAAGGAGTTGAACATGAGGCAGAGAAGATGGATTGAACTAATAAATGATTATAATTGCAATATCAATTACCATCCAGAAAAATCAAACAAAGTGTTAGATACCTTGATTCAAAAACATCATGCATCATTAACCATGTTATGTATGGAACATGACCCTTTGATTAATGATTTGATGAATTTTTTCTTGTAAGTTATTGGTGTACGGAGTTCCTCCTTTTTTTTCAGGTGTCATTGCAATCATCTTTGTTAGACAGAATTAATCAAGCACAGAAGGAAGATTGCGAGTTACAGAAAAAGGTATAATTGGTAAAGAAAGGTAATTTTACTGAATTTAACGTTGATAAATACTATTTCTTGAGTTTTGGAAAGAGATTATGTGTTCCTTCTGATTCTAATATGAGGAAAGAGTTGTTATGTGAAGCTCATAGTTCTACATTTTCATTTCATCCTAGAAGCACTAAGATGTACAGAGACCTTGGGGAGTATTATTGGACGGATGGAATGAAAAGAGATATTACTGATTTTTCCATGAAATATTTGACTTTTAATTAGGTTAAAGTATAGATACAACTACCAAAGGTGATGCTTTATACTTTTCCAATACCAAAGTGGAAATGAGAAAATATATCCATGGACTTCATGATGATACTACCAAATAATTCTCGAGGTAACAATACGATTTGGGTTATTTTTGATCGAATGGATAAATATGCACATTTTATTTCTATTCAAGATACCGTGTCTCTAGATTAAATTCCTCAATTGTATCTTAAAGAGATAGTCAAGATACATGGAGTTTCTATCTCTATTGTATCTGACCGTGATCCCTGGTTCACTTCTAACTTTTGGAAAGTCCTTCAAAAGTTGTTAGGAATAGAATTGAATTTCATCACAACCTTTCATCCCCAATATAATGGATAGACTGAGTGAACAATTCAGACCTTGGAAGACATGTTGTGTGCTTGTTCAATAGATCACCAGGGAAGTTGGGATCAACATATCTCTTTAGTTTATTTTTCTTATAATAACGGTTTTCATTCCAGTATACAGATAGAAACTTTTGATGAATTATATAGAAAGTGGTGTCGAACTCCATAATTTTGGGATGAAGTTGGGGAAAGGAAGTCGATGGGACCATAATTAGTAGAGTAAGTGGTTGAGATATTAAAGATGATACAACAACATATGAGGAAAGCTCAAACCAGGAATAAAAGTTATACAAATAATTGAAGGAAGGATCTTTCTTTTGAAGTAGGTGATCACGTATTTCTAAAAGTTTCTCCATGGAAAAGTGTTATGGGTTTTGGTAATAAAGGGAATATGAGTTCATGGTTCATTAGACCTTATGAAATTCTAAATAAATTTGGATCAGTTGCTTACTGAGTGGTTTTGCCTCCAAGTTTTTCCCAGGTACATAATGTTTTTCATGTTTTGATGTTAAGAAAGTATGTTCCGGATTCATCTCATGTTCTAAGACCTAAGATTATTTAGTTGGAATATAACCTTTCATATGAGTAAAAGGCTATTCAAATTCTTGACTATAGAGATCAAGTATTACAGAATAAGGTAATTCACCGGGTTAAGGTTTTATGGAGAAACCACATGGTTGAAGAAGCAACATGGGAATATGAAAATGCTATGAGGGAAAGGTATCCTCACTTATTTAATAAGTAAATAAAAATTACAAGGATCAAATTTCCATAATGTGGGGAGAATTTAACAACCCAGGTACTTATAAAATAATTTTTTTTTATTCTTGAATTAAATAGTTAAATACATTATAAATGTATAATGAAATAAGTGGTATTTATAGAAATTAATGAATCTATACTAATATAATATTAACCTCATCTATGATAGTATAAATAAAATTTATGTATATTATAAGTGAAAATATGATATATTTATATCATGGAATAAGTAAATAAATGTTTTGAAAATGATAAATTAAGTATTGGTATTTTTGTGAAACATAAATGTTTATTTACAATTTTATAATTAATATAATGATTTGAAAGAAAATTTACCTTCATAAAATAGATCAATAAATTAATATTTTTTTGTCTTATTATTATAGGATAATTTTATGAAACCTAATTAATTTTTCAAAGTGTCATAAAATCAGTTATAATTTTAAAATTGGTATTTTTCGAATAAATGATAATTTTAATTAAAAATTAAATTTCTCATATTTAGAAAATTATTTTCATAAAATGGATTTCATTTTTTAATTTTAAATATTGAAAAAAATTAAGGGTGGATTTTTGGTATTTTTCTAAAATACTTGAATTTTTTATGAATAGTAAAATACGGTAATTTATGGTATATATACATTATAAGTTAAATACAGTATTCCTTGATTAATTGCTATTTTAATCATCATAATCTCAAACAACCATTAATTATTTTAATATATTTAGTGATAATTATCAAAATATTCATTATCTTGATCCAAAATAATAAACTGATGAATAAAATAATAAAAAAACACCCCTCTCCTCCACTATAAATACCACCCCTCACCACCTCTTCTCCTCACACCTCCAGACCTTTAATCTTGTCCAAATTCTCCCTACTAATCTTAACTAGACTCTCCCCCATGTCCAAGTGCATTTTTTCTCAATAAAAGACTAAATCCAATTTCCCTAAGGAGGTTCTTAAGGAGGACAATTCAAGAGGTAAAATCCTCTTTCATTTTCTTTTATTTTCTTTTCAATTTTTTTTTATTTTCTTATCCTCTCATAACCTCCCCTATCCAAAGTGAAATGATAACTCTAGTATCTTACATATACTGAAATTTTATTGTGTTAATGGAATATCCATCATCAAACCTCTCCTATTCTATTCTTATTCTATAAAATGAAAACATTATCCGCGACATGTTGATTCACCATCTTCGTGGATGATGAGTTTTCATTTTACTTTACCACCTTAAAGGCTGGTCATAAAATATTTTTATGGTTAAAAAATTTTAATATATAAACTAATACTTTTTTTAATGTTATAGAACTAATTTATATACATATCATTAAATAAAACGAAACTAGTTTGTGATGGTCGGAAATATCCGCAAAAAATAAACAAAACTTTTATCATTAATTTTGTATCTAATGAATCATACTAATATCAGAAAAAATTATATATTGTATCATTTAAAGATTTTAAAAAATATTAATACCATTTCATTCCACTTCTGGGGTTTTTCTTCCATTTTACAAGAAAATTCATAATGAACCAACTTTGAAAACCATGAAATAAATGCACCCAAAACAGTAAAAATAACAAAATATTATTAATAAATGGATGGAAAGTTATTATAAAAATATCATACAATGTATTATATAAATTAATATAGCTATTTAATATATTAATATCACTTTTTAAACCATTAAACATTAGTTTTGAACATGTTTTAAGTAAGACGAACCCGAGGTAAGAGATTTTTATTTTAAAATCCTCTTTAATATTTTTTTTATGAAATTTCAAAAGAATGTTTTTTAACTTATAAAACATGAGATAATTTCCCCACTTTTATGATTCCTTAATTTTTTTATGTTTTATTTACAATATTACATGTTTATTTACAATGAAAAGGATTTCATTTGTATTTACACAATATTCTTTTAAAATAAGTGATTTTATTCAAGAAATGTTTTTATAATACAAGTTGTTCATGTTTTATGATTATGTTCTGGTTCTTGGGAGTTGTTTATGGTGAAGGGTATGAAATATATCTCTCTATAATTCATTGGGTATTTTTATGTTTTAAGTTGACCTTAATGGTTATTACATGTCTAACTATGATGATTACATCATAAGGTAGCTGTGAGGGTTACATTTTAAGGTAGCCATGAGAGTTACAAATCATAAGGTAGTCACAAGGGTTACGATCCTATGTAAGTATGGTAAGAAAATGATTCCACAATTTACCTAAATAGTTTATTTATGTTTTCTATGTTTTATGGAAATCTCATGTTTTCACAAAGTAAGCATATGATACTTGAAGGGCGAGAAATATATCTTTGTGAAAATGATTTCATATGTTTATAAGTATTCATGGAATAATGGTTTGTTTACTTATTTTTATGCCACTTATTGAGATTATTGTTATTATCCCAAGTTTTTAAATGTTTTCCAAAGGTTTTAAGGATTGGTAAGTGAAAATAAGAACCCAAGTTGAATTTCGTGAAAATTTTTCATGAAAAGAACTCATGTTTTATTAAAAAAAATTGTATTATGGAAGAAATAGATACTATTTTAGTAGCATCCACTTTGTATGCTTGTGGTTTGATATGTATAATTTATGACCTAATTCTCTAAAACTATAAACTGAAAAGATATTTGGGAATTTAATAAATTAAATTCTAAAATAATTTTCTATATTATGAAATGTTCCAGGCCAAATATTTATAGTATGAATGGTACCAAAGTGATTGGTGGGTCCATCATGGCTCGGTAGCCTTGGAGGCATAGCATGTTCAGATGGTGCATGTGATTTGATGACGAGATTGAGATGGACGATGGTTCATGATGGCATAGTGTGGCCTAACCTGGGGTTATGATGATCATGAGTGATTAGACCATATGAGGATCATAGAACACATGGGCATTGAGGGGTTGAATGCAGACATAATGAGGAGGGCAGAATGCACAGGATTTCAAAATACCTTTTGTGAGAAATTAGAGGTCCAATGACAAGGGATTGAACCAAGATAATGGAGGATTACTTACATTTATTAATAATTAATATCCATGGGGATTCCTAATACCCTTTATTGTGGGAATCATCTAGGCCTATATTTACATTAAATAAGGGAAAACATGATTTTAAAGACCCAACCCACGGTGTGATATGAATTTCAAGCTCACCCCACCATATAATCTTCAATGTTAAAATTAGTGGGATTGTTGTCTTTAATTTCCAAAAGGGTATTCTACTTGTATATTAAAGTCACATGCATGTTCCAAAATTTTCAAAAGCATCATTTAGGAACTTTGACTTGTGGAAACTTGGAGATAGACTTTTGTATCACTCTTTGACTATAAATAGACACCCATTGTACTCTTTAGAGATGATGAATGAAGGTATTGTTATTATAGTGTGTTCTGCTTTCAATCTTTGTATTCTTGTTTAATTATTGAATTATAAAATGATTTTTCATCCTTTGTGGAATATTATGGATAGAGTTCTTAGTGAAAATTTCTATTTGGGTTCTACCTTTATCATTTCCCCCATCCCTCTCATTTTCACTATCTATATACCACATTTCACTTGTTTTCTTGCAAAGATCCAGGTGCTCAAAATTCGAACATTGAAAAAGGTTCCTAGGACACTTCTTAGTGGTTCTAGGATTATGTATCATTTGGTATCATATAAAATTTCAATAAATCATGTTCATAATTTTTTTATCCCATCTTCCATCTTCATTTCTCTTCGAATCGAGCTGACATCAATTCCAATCCAATTTATTCTTCACCTACGTACATAATTTCTTCTTCATTTTGAATGTATAGAATATCAATATTGTATTTTATAATGTCATCTTTCTTCTCCATCTTTAATCATAAAAAACAAAGCTATAAATCATGATATACAGTGGGTTTAATTTTTTTTGATGAATTCTACAATTTTAAAACCATGCAACTCTCACTTTGATTCTTTTTTATGTTTCAAATTATTTATTCTATTACATTTACATATTGAAAATTCATCTTTTTATTGTTTCATTTATTAAAAAAAGAGCCTAAAAATAAATAAATAAATTAAAGGCACAAAAAAATGGCAACATCTTGGGTCCTACATCCCATTATCATTTTTCTTCATCCATTTTCTCCCCCTTCCCAAGTTCTTTATCTTGAATAATTTTTGAAATTTATCTTTTATTTTTAGTTCAGTATTGTCACATTTCAATGCTCCTTTAAATTTGTTAAAATTGGGTAAGAATTTTATAGGAATAAAGTGGAGTGGTAAAAGGCAAGAGTGTTACATTTTGTTAAAAAATCCAAAATTGAGTGAAACATGAGAAAAAAATTATTTTTAGTGTAAACATGTGAGGGAGTGTGTGAGGTTCATATTTGTTTATCTTAAAATTTTCTTGCAGGATTCTTAAATGGAATAGGTGAATAAAACCAATGAAATGGACATTAATTTGTTCATGAGGTCTGTAGAAGAAAAATTCCAATGGTTGAATGAAAGGATGGATGAATTGTAATCCCCTTACAATTATAGAGTACCACCAAGGAGGAGGGTTGTTGAAGAAGAGGAGGAGTTCTCTAATTTTCATGAGTCACAAATTTAGAGAAATAAACCACCATGGAGTCATGCCAATGATCATGGAGTAGTTTAGTTTAGGATTAATTCATTCCAAGGTAAGAATGACCTCAAAACATAATTGTAATGAGAATGAAAGGTCAAACATGTTTTTGGGTGTCACAACTATTATGTGGAAAACAAAGTGAAATTGGTGACCATGGAATCCGCCAACAATACTAGTATTTTGTGTGACTAACTATAGGTGAGTGACGATGAAGTTGATAAAGACACATCCACACCTGGGAGGAGATGAAAGTGGTAATGCATTAGAATTCAATTTCTAGTCACTATTATCATGATTTTTTCATTAAGTTGAAATGTTTGAAATAAGGATTCATGAGTGTTGAGGAGTATCAAAAAGAGAAAGAGATCATCATGATTCGGTCCAATATTGATGAGGATAGAGAAACCACCATGGAAAGGTTTTTGAATGGCCTCAACCATGATATTTGATACATAGTGGACATGAACCACTACCTGGAAAGGGATGATCCTTTTCACATGGATACTAAAGAGGAGATTCAAGTAAAGGAAAGAAGGATGTGCCCTACATATTTTGGAAAGAATTATAAATCTTATTTTAAGTTCATGTATTCCAAACCACATGAGTATGTAAGGGAACACAAAAATAATTTAAATTAGGCAACAAAACCAAATACATTATTTTCTAAATCCAAAAATAAAATGGAGGGTATGGTTGTTTCCAAATAACATGATATCAAATGTTTTAAATTTCAAGGATTTAAATTTTTTTTCTCAAAATTCCCAAAAATGTGGACCATGATTATTTTTAATGATGGATATGTTTTTACTACTAGATCAAGTGAAGATGAGATTCCACCACATGATGAGTGTTCATATATGGAAATAGAGAGCCTTGTACATGGAGAAATGCTTATGGTGAGGTGTGATTTGAGTTCTCAACCAGAAGGAGAACATGATCAAGAGAAAAGGGATCGGTTTTTTCATACCATATGCCTCATCAAAGATAAGGTATGTAGTATGATCATTGATGGGGGTATTTTCACAAATGTACAAAATGGTTTGATGGTTAATAAATTGGGATTATCTATGACCAAACATCCTAGAACTTATAAATTTCAATGGTTAAACAATAGTGGGGATGTTAAAGTGACTAATAAAGTTCAATTTCCATTTTCTATTGGTAATTATGAAGACAAGGTGATATGTGATTTTTCCCATTCATTCTAGTTACATCTTGTTGGGAATGCCTTAGCAATTTGATAGGAGGGTCACACATGATGGATGCACCAACCGCTATTCTTTTGAGTATAACAGGAGGATGATTTTACTTACACCCTTGAGGACTTTGCATACTTATGAATACCAATTGAGTATTGGGAGATATTGTGATAAGAGATAAAAATAAAAAATATAAAAAAATAGAGATAACAATAAGAGTGGGAAAATCAAAAGTGAAAAGAAGAGTGTTGAGGGAAAGGGAGTTTCACTAGTGGAAAATGGGTTTATACTAACGCATGCATGCCCACGGTTTATAAGAACCGTTGGGAAATTGTGGTTTATTCCTATAGTTGTTCTAAAACCATCGGTATATATTACCGATTTCTGATTTTTATCGGGATCCCTTTTGATTTTTCACCCCCCCCGCGAACCCTCCCCAACCTCGGCCTCCCGGCCCTCTCCTCACCTTCTTGACCTCGACCTCCATGACCTCCCGACCTCTGCCTCCACCTCCCGACCCCCAAACCCTCTCGGCTCCCTCTCCTCTAGCAACGTTCAACACTCCCCTATCGAATCCCTCTCTGATGATTACGTCCCCCTCTCCTCTCAACTCTTGGCTTCCTCTCCTCCGGCGAAATTCCCCCCTCCGACGATGTCCCCCATCCCACTCTCCAATTGCGCGTGAGACCCCCCATGGCCGAACACGCCGTGCGATGCCCCCTCTCTCGGATCCCTCTACTCCACCATTTATCCTAAATTTCTTGAGGGTTCTTGATCGGTACTTCCAGGTAAGAATTCATCTTCTTTAATTCTTCAATTTCTTAGATTTTTCCTCTCTCTGGTTGCCCAGTTTCATTCGGTTGAACCCTAGGGGTTTTGAGGTTTCCTGATTCAAACTTTGATCCTTGTTTCTAGGGGGTATCATGGTTCTCTCAGGTCTTCTGGGGCATGTTTTGGCATCCGATGCCGAAGGCAAAGTGGTTTGGATAGTCTTGGTTCATCTGCCACCATTTGAGGTTGGTTTATTCTTCTCTCTTTGTTTGGCCCAATTTAATTTGGTGCTTGTAGTGATTTATGTGTCTATGAAAACTCTATATTAGGTATGAATTGCATGAATAAGACTACTTTACATCCTGCATATCTATTTGTGTGTGTTTGTAGCTCATATCATGTTATATGTTCAAGATTCATCCTTTGGTATAATCATATCATGTTTGTTTATTGATGGGTGAGTGGAGATATGCTGAGAAACATGATATTGTACAATGGATATATGAGTATAATTGATTTTTTATTCTGTTTTGGTATGTGCTATTATATTTGTCTAACACGGCCTAGTGTATGCTTTATTCTACTTTCATTGAATCTTATTTTTATGATTCATTTTTTAATTTTGAATTGATGTTAATTATATTAATCTCATTTGGGTTATTTATCTTTTTTTAATTCTGTTTATTTGATGTTTCATGGATGTCTAATGTATGGGTGACCCATTCTAGATTCTCAATAACTGATTCAATGCCACACATTCTTGAGGATGAAACAAACCAATTTAAATAAAACCAGCATGAAATCACTCAAACTGAATTGAATGAAATAAGACATAATATAAGTTGGAAAAATCAAAATAATCTGAATTGTATTAACCTATAAAGAGTAAAATTGAATATTCTTAAATGAATCTACAATAAATTAAATTAGCGTATACCGAACAAATAAATTAAAACTAAACAGATCTAAAACAAATCATATCATGTTGTATCAAAATGAATCATACATAATCAGTGACCTGCCTCAATTAGGATGACATCAAACATAACAAACCAGGATGAACCACAGGAAACCAAACCAAATAAGATTACGAAGAGTAAACCCAAAATGAGTTGAACTAAATAAAGTGGCACCATACAAACCCACAAATGATGTATCAAATTGGACCAAATATAATGAATTAAAACCTATATAACCACAACTGAAATGAACTAAATTGAACTAAACCAAACTGATATGAACCAAATGTAATGAAACTAAATTGATTAGAACCCCATCTTGAAGTGATAACTTGCATGCCCTTTCAATAAGAGAGTCATCTCCATTTTCAATAATTGGCCCAGTCAGTGAAAGAAAATGTGTGAAATAGAAACGGTCAGATAATCTCACCAGATCAAAAACCTCATCAGGGCCTAATGGTGTGTACTCAAATCAAGAGATGTATAGTAGCCTGGGGTGAAACAAGGCACCGGGGATTATGGTGGTGTTGTGATAACTGTATCAATGGAGGTGATCCCCTATCTATCCAAATAAAAACTGTAAAGGACCACTAAGTCTATAATGGATATTTTCCTATTGAATATGGATCAAGAGATGCCAGAGGCCTATAAGGGTCAATACGACTATATTAAGAAGCCGAATCTCTACCACTCAAGCTGCCATTACCAAAGTTCCAACTTGGATTCCTGAACATGCATCCCCTACTAGAAAAAACCACCCATTCAAAAATATTTACATGAAACCATCAATCCTAAGGATTATATATATTTACAGCCTCACCCAATAACCCCATGTGGTGTATTCTCCTACTTATATGATTTCCGAATATGAACTAACACTATTATGGACCTTCTGGGAAGGGAACCAGTGAGGGAGTATAGAGGTCGGCCAAGCTCTACTACGATAGAGTAAAATATTGATCCAATCTTTAAAAGATATGAGCGATCGTATAGAAATATCATTTCTTAACTTTTATTTCATGATATTGAGCATATCCCTCACCAAAACTAGAGTCTATGAGGGGTTATCCCAGACATCCATGACAGGAAGAAATTTTTCTCACATTTCCCCAAGGGGGGGTATCCTGCCTATTCAATAGACATCCTAGAAGCTAATTCCAACTTCGTTGTGGGACAAATGGAATGAGTTGGTTCCAAGGAACCAATGGATAATCAGTTCTATTAGAATAGTAGACTGGTGGTATATGATATACTAGGAAACCCATACTAGTTCATAAAGATGGATAACGTGTAGCTAGTCGGAAAAATCTAAGCAGCTTTACCTAACCTAGAATAGCCATGCTCATTAATCAGAGATGTGCCCATGCGGTTCGCAAGACACCATGGAAGCCCTGGCGATAGGTCTACCTTATCACACAAAATCTGGTTGGCATGTCACATTCATCATAAAAAAGGTTTTAAACACGACCATTTGACTCTGTGTCACAATGAACGACTCCATGGAAAGACTAAAGGGTTTTACATGATAATGATCATGCATCACCACAAGACCCTTCATTGGTGATGCGACATAGTACCAACAGGTAGAGATATTATCTTTGATAACACTCTTATGAAGTTTCAAGACCCCTTGCCTTTATCAAATAAATAATTAAATAAAATAGGAAATGGTGGATGATTCTTGTGGAGTGTGATACGTTGGAAATTACCCACATGGTTAGTCAATACCCCATTGGTTGGACAAAGTATAATAATTGGGGTGTAGGTGGAAGGTTATTGTGGTCAATGATCATTATGTGACACCCCATGAATAAACCATTACTGGATCATATGAAATGCATAACAACAATTCACTACATTGAATCCATCCTGAATCTATGAGATACACACCACAAAAGGTGGTGTATAATTATGGTTTTGAGGCCTCTATATCCCTCCCCCTTAGCACAAAAAAAGGAATCTATGCACTTGCACATTCATGCATCCACAAATGATCACATACGTTGCAGATTTCTCATAGCGGCCAATCTCGTGATCATAATGATTACCCACTAGGTAAAATATAGGGAACAACCTAAGGGGTCATGAGGCATGCATAAACACTTCATGTGATAACATGATGTATTGTGAAGGACTTCTGGCATGACATCCAGGTCATGTGAAGGAGGTCCTGAATATATGATGAATCATTTGAATCCTTAACAATATACTACTAGAAAAATCTAAGGAATATATGTAATAACATATGGAATAAAGATTAAAATACATGATACTTATGTAAAGAACATATACAATGATCCTCATAAACATCACATGACTCACCCAGATCATGTGAAATTATCGGGACATGTCACCCAAATCATGTGACCCTCCCTGGATATGCCATTTGGATCATGAGATGTCCTCTAGACATTTCTATAAAGTCTCATGACACCCCTCAGACATGAAACCTAATTCTTTTGAATCCCTATGGGCTCTCCATATAGATCTTACAATTTCCACATATAGGTCACCAAAATTATGCAACAACCCCATTGTCTATTAGTTAGGTCTCGCAAAGTCCTCCACACTTACCGACTAGATCATTTGACATCCTGTAAGAATATCATGAAGGTTTCATGATGAAAAAAGGTCAATTCACCTAGATTTCACTGGATCAATGTCTTTAACACAGTCTTGAGGATGAATTTTTAAGTTCTATCCACATGAATTAGGAATGAAATTTCATCACATGGTATATGATAATCCAATGATAGATGATGTAGGTCCAACACTAGTGAGAGGTACAATTAATATTGATTCATCATTATATAGTGTTTTATTTGAAAATATTTCCACCAATTATATTATTTAGACCTATATTGTGTACATGATAAATCATTTTATTGATTTCATGCATTTTGTGATTTAAATTTCAATGCCTTTAGATAAAAGGAGAGAGAAAGGTCTCAAATGCCCCTCTTATGATTTTCCTTATATGATATTATTCATTTATATGTATTTTTTACTCTAGATATGGAACCAATGGATATGATTATTAATATGTATTGATTGATTACTATTAATTCCATGATCGACTAGAACCCAAATTAATGAAATTGTCCAAGATAATATAAACAAAAACAAGACAAACTAAATCTAATGGAAATTTCCCAAACAAACTTATATTGAAAAAAACCAAACTAAGCTGAAACTCGAGCCAAACTAATTATATACCATTTATAGGAAGATTAATTTTTAATTAATAGGAATTTAATTTTTTATAGTATCATTTTGAAACATGGATTTGTTTCCCCCTTTCTTGCAGGAACATGATTTGACCCATGTGGTATTGTGGTTCTTATATGTTGGGCGGTGACATGTATAGTCATAGGAGACAGGTATGTTTTAGTTTAGTTTTTATTTTATTTTCTTTATCGCATTGTCCACTTAGGTCTTTTACTGGTTTCTATGAACATGAAGTAGTTATATTCTATGAAGGAGGATAGAAGGGGTTCAGATTGTTTCAGTCCGCCGGCTTTGATCCGAGGTAAGATTCTATGATTAATACTTGTCTTGCACCTCATATATTTTGGGGATTTCAATGTTTTTGACTCCATATTGTGTTTTTGGTAGGGCGTTGGATCGTTTTGTGTTGGTTCAGGTGGATTTGGTTCTCTACTGCCAATCGAGGCAAGGTTTTAATTCTGTTGGTTGGTTTTTCACTGGTTATGTAGGGTCCTTTATGTGTTTTAAGGTTCTTAATATCCTTTTTGTAGTGTGTTGATCCCTGCTCGTTGGTTTTGAGTCACCAAGTCAAGGGTGACTCGCCTGCATGTGCATAGGTAAGTAAGTATATATATGTGGGTTCCCCCGTTACGTGTATAGTAAACCATGTCAATGATTATACATGTATGGGGTTAGGTGTTCCCATGTATATATATAAAAATGCATACGCAGGTGAGTGGAGACTGGTATATGCATATAAGCATATGTGTAAGGATCCCCTTGCACATGCTCATGGCCATGCGGGTGTGTGAATAGGGGATAGGTTTCCTTGCATATGCGTGAAGGTGCGTATACCCAGTGGGGGAACAACAAATTTTAGTTAGAAATCTCCAAGAGCTGAAGTGGATGGCTTGGTTCCACCTTGAGGTAGAGTCTCTCTCATAGCCTCTTTAATTTAAGAATGATTTAAATTGAATTTATCTTCTTTCTTAATTCTGCTTAATTATATTGAATTGCATATATTGAATAAGTTTTCTTTAATATAATTGTTTCATTTGATAAATAAAGTCATGTTTTTATAATAAAACCACTTTTAAAAACAATTAATATAAAATATATATCTTTATCATACCACAATCCCGAATCAAGAGTCTATTTTTTATAACATAAGATCGGTTTCTATAATGTGAAGGACAACTACATAGGATTTATTTGGAATCCTGGCAGGAAGATTCTACCCTGCGGATGTTGCTGGACCGGGCCAACACGCCGCGGTCACGCCGTGATTTGGCTCTGTTCCAGGATGATACCCCGCAACGGTTCACAATCTTGTTGGAATTCGATGTATGATACCTAGATAGAGTTTTAGATACATTACCCACCCATAGTTAATGGGGAGGGAGGCGACGACCGGAATTTTGCACCACTTCCTCCCACTCCCTTCGCTCCTGGCTGGAAGATGCTGCCCCGTAGATGTCTCCAGACCGGGACAACACGCCGTGGTCATGCCACGGTCACGCCGCGGTCACGCCATGATTTGGATCTGCTCCAGGATGACACCTGGTGGCGGTTTGCAGTCCTGTCGGAATTCGATGTATGATACCTAGATAGAGTTTTAGATACATTACCCACCCTCTTTCCTAGACCCCGGACAGCCCCCCCCCCCCACCCTCCTCCCTGGACCCCAGACAGCCCCCCGGACAACCCCCCCACCCTTCTCCCTGGACCCCGGACAACCCCCCCAACCCTCCTCCCTGGACCCCAAATCCCAATATAATCTCTCTTTAAGATTCACCCTAAATCCCAATAGAAAAGAAGGTTTTAGAGATTCAGAAGAAGATGAGAGAAGAGTAAAAACCCTAATTAAAAAGAGGAAGAAAGAAGAGGATTAGACTCATTCGGATCTTCAATCTTCACTTGACGACACTCAAAACGCCCAAGTGACGTGTACGAGTCAACCCCGCCTCAAACCGAGGAACGGTGTGGCCGGTACCACTCAAACTGTCTCACTTTTATTTGAAATGGACAACATTTTAAATGAAAACAACAACTAACATATGGAAAACTGACCAAACAGATTCAGATTGTGTTGACACCCCCACCCCCATGGACAACCCCTCACCCCTGGACACCCCCACCCCCGTGGATAGCCCCTCACCCCTAGACACCCCACCCCCCGGGACACCCCCAACCCCTTATATGTCATATTATATATGTGTTATATATAATTCATAATTCTGTATGCAACATAATTAATTTTGTATGTGTTATTGATTCATAATTCAGAATTCATTATATAATTCATTCTGCATGTATTCAATTGAGAATTCAATTATGAATTCTGTATTGAATTGGGTAATTGGGTTCATATACATGATTATAAAAACAGTTCACAAGTTCTTGATTTTTTAAACCGATTTCAGATTTCCTACAACCATGCTCTAAAAACTTTTAGAGCAGTTCACAAGTTACAAAAACAGTTCACAAATTCCTGATTTTCTAAACATATTTCAGATTTTCAGTTTTCTGTAAACAAGTTCTAGATTTTGATAACCCAACACATTTCTAAATTCACAGCTTATCCCTTTTAGCAGCTCTTTCTAAATACATGCTTCCCTTTTCGAGATCACTCCCCCAAAAGGTTAGACACATATAAAACTCTAAACACACCTATCATTTCCAAAACCACACAATATATGTATCGTGAAACCTTAATAACCCACACTATGTGCTAACCTATGTCAGTATATCCTCATTTGACTCATTCCCTGAGCACCTATCTCCATTCTTCGGCATGTTTCCACCTCAATTCATTTCAATGCCTTCACTACCAAAGGCATTACACAACCACCCAAACCCACCAATTGGAATCTGTACCCGACCCTAGTGTAGTTCAATAGTCAAATCCTCTACTAAATCAAAACCATATGGAATATTTTTCCCAATATATTTACATGAATCCTACTTCCCAACCGACTCTCGACGCGAACCCTACTCCCCAACGCGACAGGTATGGTTTTCTAACACTCTATTCTTCCACATTGAATGGGTACGTGTTATGATCCCCTTACGATTTTAGGTTGTGTTTGGAACCCTACTTCCCTACCTGCTCTTGAGGGTTATAACTCTACTTTCCAAACGGTCATCTTATCTTTGATTCAAGTAATTTTTGTTCATTCACTTTAAATCAGTATGTATGCCTTCATTTATTTTCAATTTTTTGGTTCCATTTTGCTGAAATGTACTATCTATTATGATCCCCTTATGAACACAAGAAATATATCATTTTATGTTTCAGTTTTGTTGTAATTTACCTATATATAATCATTTTGATTGATATTTAAGAGGTCAAAATGAGGTGGGGAGGAGGGGGGGGGGGGTGATGGGCAGGGGTGAGGTGAGGAGGAGGGGGGCTGGACAAGGGGTTGGAGGTGGCTATGCAGGTGGGGGAGGGGGGGGGGATTTGCTGCTGGTGAGAAAAGAAAATATATGGGGGTGAAAGAAAATCCATGTTGATGGTAGCACCAATAAATCAAAAACTAGAAAAACCTGCTCTGTGAGTACCTCAACACATTACGATGTTAAAGCCACTCTATCCTAAGTGCTCATTCAACTAGAGTGGTGTTTCACTCATCCAGATCTCCCATTAGATCACCAATCACATCTAAATATAGTAAAAAAATTTATATAACTAGATCAAAACATAGTTCCAATGCCTGATCTATGATATCATATGTGTCTCCTCCTTGGACTAGAGTCTTGACCAGAAACATCCTCAAACCTCACGACCAAATTCAAACCAAACATGGGATGGTCTATCCTTCAAACCACTATCCAAATAGCTGATCTAGAAGCATCGATCAAATCACATAAAACAAATAACATACCCTCTCCATGGTCCCTAGGATATTATCCTCTAAAAACAACCACTATTGGCTCTTTTTGACCCACCTTAGTTCCAAACCAAAACACGAGGCTCCCATGGTCCTCAATGTGACAATATAAAGTGATTTCCAACTATATTGTCCTCAGGTGCACCCAAAATCTTGGCCCAATCCATTCAAAAAAAACCTCAAATGGTAAAAATTCCATAGTAAGAACATACACCCTATGAGGGGTACCTCTAGTACATCCAAAGCACAAGACGCACCCAATGCAGAAATATCCCAAATGCCCCTAAATGGCCTCCAACTGATCATCGATCAACAACGTCTCCAACTGGTCATCTATCAACAACGAACCCAATGGGGTATATAAAATAAATGAATAACCAATGAATTATCAATGGTCCTCATGAAAATCATAAAATTTTTACCTTACAAGGGCTCTAGAGTACAAGATTGACCACTCCACATGGGAATTATTAATTAACATCTATAGAAAACACTGGTCACTCAATCAGTAACAATCCCACTATGGTATCCTCAAGAGTCCCTTTGATGCATATAAATATCTTAAGAAAATCCGACCATAACTTCTATCCCACAACATCATCCCATCCCAAAGGTTCCAATAGTTCCAATCCTAAAAAAAGGAGGTAATCCTCAACTGTTCTAACCTTGAGAAATAGGTACCAACATGTCAGGATAAAACAATATATCTTCATATATACTACTTGATTATAATTTTCAGGATCTATATGAAATAACATTGAAAAAAACTAGCTTAGATTTTTCAATCCATTCCAAATAATGATCTCATAACCCTCACACATGATTCTCATCTCACAACCCAACCTGCTTGAGGATTCTGAATCCAATTCATGTAGTAATATACTGGATTGTCATGGAGGATTATCTGAATTTTTTCATTATAGATTGGGGATAGAATATTACCTTGTAATCTTATCCTCTTAGAATATGATAGAAAATTTCCAAAGTAATCCCAACAGATGATGTAAATGATTCATAACCACTGAAAAACACCATGTTGGATTTCATCATAGTAGATCCCCTTGAAAATTAGGCATGTGATATATCTCATGAATCAAGTAAATATCTATCCCCATAGAATCTATGTGTCATATAATCCTGACCAATATCCCTCTCTTAAACACAAACCAATACCTTGATAAATGCAATAATATAACTAAATCTCTTGACATTATATAAGTCATTTCCCCATAGTATATGATTCCCCCGTCATTATACTCTAGGAAAAAAAGGGTTATAATGGTCATAGTGTAAATATCCTTCTAGGATAGTATATTGAATGATTAAATTCATCGAAAAAATATCAAATTTATCCTGGAGTAATCAAAACCAATAACCCTTATCCGATAGATCAGGATTGAGGTAGGGGATTCTTCATATATAAGTTATAAACTTGAATTTCCAATATCCCCATCCCTATTTGATCAACAAGACAAAATTTTGTTGGTTCTTGGTCTTTCTACCACATCAATATGTGAACCATACAAGGGGAAGGGATGTGAGTAAGCCTTAAAAAATGAGATGATTATTTCTATGTGTTTCTTGGGTGTATTTTGTGTGATTGCAGGTTATTGAAGTGAGTTTTTGTGAGTTTTCTATGTGTGCAGTGTGTTTTCTGTGTTTTCAGGTTGCGGTGTTCCTAAACACATATAATGAGTGTTTTTTTTGTGATTGAAGTGTATTTTTGTGAGATGGCACGTTTTCACATAGATTGCAGCCTTCAGTTGATTGTAGGCTGTTTTATTTTAAATTAATGGGGGTCTAAGCAAACGATTTCAAAACTGTTGGGTTATACCCCTGTGTGTTGCTACATTTCCCAACGGTTCAAAACCGTTGGGTTATACCCCCTATATGTTTATGCCAATGGTTTTAAAACCATTTGCATACCCCTGTGCGCTGATTTTCCCAACGGTTCAACTGAACCATTGATATAACATGATCCAATTTTATTCCAACGGTTCATTATGAACCATGGGAAATTGAAATCTAAACAGCCTTTTCCCAATGGTTCAACATGAACCGTTGGTATAAGGCTTTCCCGACGCCTCACACACTAACGGTTTCTAAAACCGTTGGGATAATATTTCCCAACGGTTTTAAACCGTTGGGAAAACATGGATTCCCAGTAGTGTTTATTTTCAGAAAAAAGAGAGATATAAAGAGATTTAGAGGGGAAGTAAACTCTCATGCTTATATAAAAGGTATAATGTTTTCTCACTAACTCTTGTAACCCATAAATTCCTTCTTCTATTATGTCACTTTTTTAGGAATTTGGTGATGTGTTTCTAGAGGAAATTACCAATGGATTACCTCCCTTGTGGGGTATCGAGAACCACATCGACTTCCTCCCAGGAGAAACACTTAATAATTAACCAAATTATCAGGATAATACATATGAGACTCAATAAATCCAATGATAAACGGAATAATTTATAAATAATGGATTTATTTGAGAGAGATCTTGGGTTCATGTGTGGTGCTGGTAATTCTTGTCCAAAAAAATAGCAAGTGGAGAATGTGTGTGGGCTGTTGATCTATCAACAAAATCACGGTAAAGTATCTCTATCCCATAACTCATTTGAATGATATGATTGATAAACTCCATGTTTTATGATTTTTACTAAAATTTACCTAAGGAGTGGATATCATCAAATTAGAATGAAATTGGGAGATGAATAGAAAATCACATTTAAAACTAATCTTGGGTTGTATGAATATCTAGTTATGCCTTTTGGGATAAATAATGCCCCAAGTAACTTCATGAACTTAATGAATCGTGTTTTCCATCCATTGATTGGGGAATTTTTGGTTTTTTATTTTGATAACATCCATATTTATTCTAATATCCTTAATGAACATCATGGACATTTGAAACATGTTTTTGAGACTTTTAGGAAAAATAGGTTGTTTTAAAACTTAGAAAAATGTAGATTTTGTTTAAATTAGGTTGTTTTCCTTAGTTTTGTGGTAGGGGATGATGTAATGAGGTTTGATGAAGATAAGTTGAATATGATTCAGGACTGGACAAGACCAAAGATGTCAATGAGGTGAGGATATTTCATGGACTTGCGAGTTTTTATTGAAGGTTCATGGGGAATTTTTGAGAAATGTGGAACCATTGAATGAGTTGGTCAAGAAATATGTGAGATTAAAGTGGGGAAATTCTCAAGAATATTCATTCTCCACACTCAAAGGTAAGTTAAAAAATTCCCCTCTCTTAATTCTACCCAACATTTCTAAGTTATTTTAGGTTGAATGTGATGCCTTTGGAATTAGAATTGGATCTGTTTTAATACAAGACTCTAAGCCTATTAATTAATTTATAGGGAATATTAATGGGGATAAATTGAACTAATATACCTATGATAAGGAATTATATTCCCTCAAAATAACTTTATAAAATTTTAAACATTATTTTTGGACAAGGTAATTTTTGATTAATTCGGATCATGAAAGCCTAAAATGTCTAAAGTCATAAGGAAAATTGAATAGGAATCGTGAAATATGGACTGAATCCATGGAAACATTTCATTATATAATTAAGAATAAAAAAGGAAAATAATTTTTTTTCACCAATTATTTGTATAGTATATACTCTTTTATCACTTCTATGCATGTTAAAATACTTGTGTTTGAAATGTTGAAAAGCATGTATGAGAATGATTCCATTTTTTCTGAAGTTTGGAAGTTGTGTGAAAAACACGGAAAAAATTATTTTTACAAAAATAATAGATTTATTTTTTGGAAAAATAAATTGCATGTTCTATATTGTTACATGCATTAATTTCTTGTTAGATAAACTCATGGTAGTGGATTAATGGGGCATTTTGGGGTTGAGAAAACTTTGGCCTTATTGTGTGAACATTTTTATTGGCCTCACATGGATAGGGATGTGGTTAGTGTTTTTGGAAATTGTAATTTTAAAAAAAATGAAAAGTCAAAAGTGATTTCACATGGCTTATACACACCTTTACCCATTTCTTATCATCCTTAGGTTGAAATTTAAATGAATTTTGTTATTGTCTTGCCAAGATCACAATCATGGAAGGATACAATTTTTTTTTGTGGTGGATAGGTTTAGTAAAAAGGATAATTTAATTTCTTGTTCTAAAACCAATGATTAAAATCATATCACTAATTTTTTGAGGTAAATTTTTAGGTTTCATGGATTACATAAGAGAATTGTGCGTGTTAGGGACCTCAAATTCCTCAGTCGCTTTTGGAGGACATTGTGGAATAAACTTGGAACCAAACTTTTCTTATGTACCAATGAACACCCACTAATAGATGGCCAAACTAATGTGGTAAATATAACACTTTCCACATTATTGTGTTCCATCCTTAAATTTTTTTTGAAACATTGGGAAATATTATTTCCTCACATTGAGTTTTCTTATAATCAAGTGGTTCACTCCACTGCTAATAATTCACCATTTTAAGTTTCATATGGTTTTAACCCATTGAATCCACTTGATATTTTCACTTCTTATTAATCAATTTTATAATATTGAAGGTTGAAAAAAGTAAAAGTTTGTTCATGAGTTTCATGTAAAGTTAAAGGCCAACATTGAGTGGAAGAATGAACAAGTGGAAAAAACATGCCAACAAAGGTTGGTGGAAAATGGTGTTTCAACCTAGATAATGAGTTTGGGTACACTTGAGGAATGAGAGTTTCCTAGAGAAAACAAAATAAAAACTTCATCCACAAGGATATGGACCTTTCTAATTCTTAGAGAAGATCAATGATAATTCCTATAATATTGTGTTACCCAATATTTATGGAAATATTAGTTCCACCTTTAATTTTATTTCCCTTTATACATTTGAATTTTCAGATTTGGGAATGAATAATTTTGAGTATGGAGGGGATGATGATGATCATGTAACACATGGGAATTAAGGTGTTTAAGGCAGACTTGACTAGGAGGGAGGAATGTGCATGATTTCACAAGACCCATTGTGAGGAATTGGAGGCCTAATGATAAGGGAGAGGACCAAGAGAATGAAGGAGGCCTTGCACGGATTAATCCTGAATATCCATGTGGAGTCCCAATAACCTTTCTTGGGGGAAGAATTCGGGCCTATATTTATATTAATTAAGGCCCAAAAAAGATTTGAAAGACCCAACCCATGGTGTGCTATGAGTTTCAAGCCCACACCACCATGGAATCTTCAATGTCAAAAGTGGTGGGATAATTGTCTTTACTTTCCAAAAGGGTGTGATACATCTCTCATAAAGTCATGGGCATGTTCCAAAATTTTCAAAATCATCATTTAGGATTTTTAACTTATGGAAACTAGGTGTTAGACTTTTTTATCACTATTTATCTATAAATATCCACCCCTTATACTCTTTGGAGATTATGAATGATGGTAATGTTATTATGGTGAGTTTTTCTTTAATTTTTTTTTTCTTGATTAATTATTAAAGTATAAAAGTATTGGTATTCCTTTATAGTGTATTGTGTCTAAAGTTTTTAGAGAAAAGTTATTTTGGGTTCTACCTTGACCATTTCCCCCATCATTCTCATTTTCACTATTTGAACACCGCTTTTCACTTGTTTTATTACGGAGATCTGGGTGCTCAACACACGAAAATTGAACAATATTCCTAGGACACTTACTAGCAAGTATTAGATCACATATCAAGACCTATATGTGATGACCATGGGGTATGATGATCATGATTGAACAGAATTGCATGGAAATAGTGGGACATGATGATCTATGTGACCTGACCTGGAGATAGTGTTGGGGAATTTTAACCTAGTGTGGTTTGAATTGGAGGATCGGGTACTGCACAACTATTTAGTATCTTGAGGCTAGCTCTGACATCGATACATTACCATGATTTTTCCAATATTTTCTAGCATGGAACTAAAGCAGGTATAGCTAGGGTTTATGGAAACTTGGTTAACACATGAATGCTCGGATTGATTGTTTCTTGTGTGTGCATTTATTTTTATTATGTTATACACTCATATGAATGTGAACACTTGTTAAGAATGAATTGGTGGTGTCTTAATTAATATTTATACTGACACCCTACCCATTCATTTCAGTGCACTTCTAGATTTCATGAACCAGAATCTGGTGAAGGGAAAGGGCCCTATAGTGGATGGTTGAGCATTAAAGCATGGAGTAGGATTGGATTAGGATAGACTTTGGAGGACCTAAAAATGTTTATTTTTTTTTCTCTTTATGTATCTACTAATTACTTTGTAGATAGGCTTTCCACATTGAATTTTTTTTATTGAAATGTTTAGGTCACTATTCCTATTGAATACTCTGATTATTTATTATTATTATTTATTTATTATTGTGTTATGACTTGATAGGGAGGGTGTAGTATCCCCACTATTGGAATTAGAATCTCATTTCTATTATGCATCATCTTGAACATGGGGAGGCATGCATGAGGTTATGTAGAATCCGGATTGGACTCGGTGGTTTGGGTCGGGATGTTACACCCACCATGCCCTATACACCTATTCACCAAAATAGGGCATACTCTTGAATACACTATTATCTGTGACCCTCTGGGACTGTATCTAAATAGTTGTGAATATTATTCTCTAAATAGGAGAGGAGTCTAGAAACCTATCAAGGATCCTAAAGAGATAAGTAATATTTATAGCAATGAAAACCATCCTATGAACACACACTGTGTAATATAATCTCTTTGTCATACGATATCTCATAAAGAGGGATGCACAGTCTGTGTCGTCATCTATTATTACTTTATTATTTGTTGATATAAATGGATGGACTTAACTTCAACTACCATGACCATATATTTAATTAAGTTACTACCATCCTGATCAACTAGGCCCGATATATCACTTCCTTAACTCAGAAGTGAAAAATTCTATCCTGACCATTCAATGAATGTCATACCACCAAAGACACACCCAACACATGATACCTCACCACAACTTCAATGTCATGGTTTTTTCCTTCCATAAAATTACACGATAAAATGGAACATATTAATAATGATCTCAATTCAGAAGACCAATACACATGCTTATATATAGGAAAAACCAATGACAATAAAAACATGTGGTATTACCATTGGAGGGTATGTCCTCATGGTCTCGTCTACTAGAGATCAAAAAGTGTGAACTTCATGAGAATAAGTCTTAATTATTATGATACCCTAGAACTTGATAGTCTAAAAATAGTTGTGTCCATTCAGTATGATGTATCTAGAAAATAAGAAATATTTTTTTAAGATTAATGTCATAGTATCTCTAGGTTATCATTATAGCCTGGGAACTACTATAACCTTTTGATACGAAAAAATAATTGTTGGATATTACCATTTAAATAGTGGAAATAGGAAATAAAAACTATAATGGTAAGTGAACATCATGTACAAATCACTATATATATGGTATGGTAATTAAAAATAACTATTCAAGCTGGGTATAGGGAACCCACTATGATAATAGAGTTTCCACAATTAATTTCATTAATCAATATTGATTCAAAGATATTAAAAAAAATCATATATTAAAAAGGGCAGGAAATACAAGGATTGTAGATGAAGAGACAATTATGGAAACTTTTCATAACTTCTCTACTCTTTTGTTCAGATCAAATGGTGATCGAAGTTGGGGTATTTCCCTCAACTCTATCCCTCAAACATTTTAGAAATGAATGATTTATTGGGATGAGTTGTGGCTATAAAGGAAATTAAGAAGTATGGGTTTTAACATGGTGTATGTGAAGCTCTAGGATTAGATGGTTTATTGAACATTTTCTATCATCGATATTATCACATTACAGGTGTTATCATTGTCGACATGATAATGAATTTCCTAAATATAGATTATCCTCCTTGCTTTATAAAACACACTGGAATTGTCTTAATTCCAATGGTCCTTTTTTCATAATATGAGAATCAATTTTTTCATACAATTATTTTTAAAGTTATCTATAAAATCAAATTAAGGGTTATTGTCAATGGTCAAATCCATTTTTTCACAATATGTGAATCAATTCTGTCATCGATGCACCGTCGGTGGCATCGAAGTTAGTGTGGTTGTTAACATTTCTACTATTGTTTATTATTTAGATGGATTTAAAGGGGGGTTAAATTAAGGGAAAGATCTTATTATTCCCATTTGTTATGTCATTTTTGAAAGAAAGGAAAGGGGGAGAAGCCACATAATGTTCCTATCCTCATGTTCAGAGTTCAATCTCTATAAAAGGAGAGGTATCACTCAGTTAAGTATTTTACTTTAATCTTATCCCCTTCATCTTATTCTACCTTCCACTCTTTATCTATGGGTTTAATTTAGGATTTTCTCTATCAGGTGGTCAAACCCTCAATTTTAGAGATGGTTTTTTTGGGAAAGGATAAAGGAGTCCAAGGATAACCCCATGTTGGATAGAGGATCCCAAGTCTAAACCCATGCACCTCATTTGAGGTTTTGACACAATTGTTTCATTGATCGGTGAGTATGGAGACAACCAAGGCTTAAAAGAACCTATCTATTTCTATGAATAAATCATATAATTGATTATTTATGGTTTATTCGACGTCAATGGTAAATTATATGTAATTGACATGTTGTTTTTATTGTGTATAAACACTTTTAGGTTGGTAGTTTTATTTAAAGTTACATTTGTGTCTTATAAACTATTGTTCTTGAGTTTAAACTTTATTTTCATGATACCGAATTATATTTAAGATATTTAAATATGTTTTTAAAGTGTATATGGATGTTTTTATATCACATATTTTGATAAAAAGGGTTTTGACCACACCATCTTATGTGTTATTTTTTTTTAATTTTGATAGGAGTTATAAGGCTATGTTAGGAATGATATCAAATGTTTATATGGATTGGTTTATCAGTAAGTGGTTTTGGGAATGACTAGTGATAATGATTCATTATTCATAATTTATTCCTCATTACTACAATAAGTTAAATAATGGGGATATCCTAGTAATGACTTAATCTTGACTAGGGAAGTAACTGATTGGGCTTTTATCTAACAATTCGGGTTAGGATTTTGTATTACGGCTAAAAAAATGGTCCCATTATTTTAACAAGGACCTCCCATGAACCCTAGTGGTCCATGACGTGATTTGTTTTATTTTGAGTTATGGTGTGTGTTTATTTTTTATTTGGAACCTAACTTGTGAATTTATGGTAAAAAGATATTGATGTACATTTAAAGGAACCTATCTTCATATAATGAAAAGTATACATTTTTTTAAAAAGTTTATCTTAATGACTAGAAAAAGAGCTTATAATAAGATTATTTCTAAATAGTTACTGTATGAGTATTTTCATCTGAGAAAGTTTATATAATCATATTTTATATGCACAATGGGTCTCTAGAGAAAAATTTCTATATATTAAGCATCCCCAATTTCTTAATCTAGTGAAATGAGTTAGGTAAAGAGTACTCAAAGTGTGGATGTGGGCATTCAATTATGATCAATTTTCATTATGATAAAAAAATAACCTACTCACAACCATCTATATATAATAATTTTAAAAAATACATATCAAAAATACACATTAAAAAGCTAAAATTTATTAAAGATGTTGGAGATTTGATTATTCTCTGAATGAGGGAGGATCACATCTTTAATCGGTGTATCATCCATCCCTTCCTTACTCCATGATCATATCCCATTGTTGAGTAGGTCTAATAGAAATTAATATGGATTTTATATTATCCATAGTGATAGAGATGAGTCAGGCACTTGGAAAACTGTAAGATCAATGTGCTCGATTATTGAAAAAAATGCAGTTTTGTGTTGAATTTGATTTACAAGGTTGAAGTACGCCACTCATAATATCATTTTAGAGATCATTTTAAACAACATACCAAAATACAGGGATGGGTCTCCATTTTCAAAATTCAATCTAAAAAAATATCATATAGATGACTTAACAGAATGGTTTTAATAATTTAAAGAAAAATGATGTGAATAAAATCATTTACACAAAAAAATATTACCCAAAAAAATAAGAGGATATTAAATTAGAGGATATAAAAACTATAGTGGGACCCACTTATCTATTGTGTGCAATAATATAATGTACAGAACCAATTAAACCATTCCACTTTCCCTACATATCATACCATGAGTATGGATCAACCAAATGGTTGGCCAAATAGGGGGATATAGTATCGATCATTGACACACATTCCACTAAAAAAAATAACCACTATAAAAAAACATCCTATATCATCCACTAACCTATCATCATTACACAAAAATGATACATGTCATTGATAATTGAGTGTAGGATCCATCATTTGGGTTTATAGGTCTATGCATCCCACATCATGCATTTAACAACAATGTATCATTTATATTATTTTATTTAAAATATCCTCAAATAATTTAACTGAAAACCAGACCAATTTGGGGGGTATTGAGGGTTTCATAGGTCAATCTATATTTTTAGACCCATTTTTAAAATTAAATTTTTTATATTACATCAAATGTTTACAACTAAGGGTCCACATAGTAATGGTTTCCACTCACAATTTTCAAGAGTTTTTTAATGTCTTTTAATGATAAATGTCCATAAAATTCCTATATCATGCAAAAAAAAATTCACCAAGAAAGTGTGAGTTTTATTTGATTCAAGATAGGCCTAGGGAATCTATCCAACCTAAGAAATCATATGTGTCAGTCATTTTTTTCAAAAATAATTAAATAAACTATGAGTGACCCATACAGACCACCAATCTAATAGACCGAGATTTAATAATCCCATTTGGTTATGGAATTGGAATTTTAAATCCTGATTTTTTAACAATTTGAGGGTAAATACCACTTTATTAAATAAAGAAAATATAACCCCTTTTAAAACTATGAAAAGAGGGAACCCATTATAAGGAAAATGGCCCAAAGGCCCTTTTAAATCCTGAAATTTCTTCTAATGTCCCCCACCTATCTTCTTGACTATATTATAAAATGAAGAAGTTTCCAAAGGTGATGTTGTGCATAAGGGTGTAAATTATATATTGATACTTACAAGCTACTCAGCCTTGGCTTGAAGAAAACTTAAATTCTTCTTGAGTTTTTAGTACTAAAATAACTCAATCGAGTATCTTACAAGCTGAATATTTCAAGTATAAATATTGAGCTAAAGAACTTAAATGCCTAGTATAAATTACTTGGGTGATCCAAAGAGATAACTCCCAGGATGAGATGGAATAAAGTTAGTAGGAATTGTTTGAAAATCCATTTTCTGAGTCTATCAAAATATTTATTTTAACTACATTTTTCCTATCAACCTATCATAATATTGATCATCACAACAATAAATAAATGATAGAGAAATATTAACCAATTTATGTGATTAGTGAATCATTGTGACACCCATGATGTCAACATATGTATTTATTCTAATTATTAATGATTTTATGGAGTTTCTTGATGTTCAAGTAAAAAGTTTTGAAATTATGAAATAAAAATAAAAATTAATGGGTAGAATTCATAGTTAGAAAGAGAAAATAGTGCATTTTTGTCATGAAAGTCTAGGGAAGAATTCTAGTGGAGAATGTATGGTCTCATGCTAGTTTTTGACCCTATGGTGCACATTTTTAAACATTTTTAGAACTAATAAAACTATATTTTCATAAATTTCAACTATACTATATGATTTATTGAAGTTTAGTCTATTTATAAATGACAAAAATTAATAAATGATCATTTCCCTATGATTTCACAACAATATGAGGTTGTTTTCTAGGTTTTAAATCCTTTGATTCGTGTTTTTTTACATTTAAAACAATAAAAATGAACTTTTTATCATTTTGAGAAAAATGTGTGTCAAATTAATGTGTGGTTTATTCCTACATGTCACAAATTTAAAAAAGTAATTCCCCTGTGATTTTAAAGAAAATATGAGGTTGTTTGCAATATTTTGACCCTTTAAATGATCAAAAGTTTGTTTTTATGGATTTAAAGTAAAAAATCACGCGTAAAAAACTAAAAATCATATTATATTATCATAAAATCATAATAAAATGATTATTGAATAATTTGTGACATGTCAGAACAAACGGACTATCAAAAATAGGGACCACCTGAAAATCATCGATGATAGTTATGTCGTTAATCACCATAATGCTAAAACAAGCCAACACACACATTACCAAAAATGGTGACCACCCAAAAACCATTAATGAAAATAAAATTGTTGAGAAAAGAATTTTTCCAACTCAAATTATGCACTTAATGAGAGAAAAGGGGTCCCACAACATAACCTAGAGCATCTGGTTAGTTTAAAAAATTTGGGGGTTTGTTATGGTTCCCATAGCTATTTGGGATCCCACATGAGGGATAGAGGGAAAGATGTGGTTAAAAGGTGGAGGGGGTGAGAGAGAAGGGAAAAAAGAATATTTCTGACAGTTAGGTTTCTTGGGATTGGTAGAATAATTCTTCTTTTATATTCTTCTTTTCTAGTTTTTCTCTTCCCCCCTTTACTCTACTTCTCATTCTGCCTGTTTATAATACAAAATGAGTTCCATAGAGTCATGTATTATAACATGACTATGTATGTTTGGGAATGTATAATAAAGTTGAATACTCCTTGTCCTAGATGGATAAAGAGAAGTTAACTTGTCTATATGGGGAGAATTTGTGGGTCCCATATAATGTAGCACATGCCCTAGGGTGCCCGTGACATGGGAGTAACCACCCTGATGCTTGGAAATAGGGTGTTACAGTGTGGAACATAGGGTGTTATGCAATGAAAATTTACCCTAAGTCCCAAATCAGGTCTTGTAGGAGGTTTGGGATATAATAGAAGTCCCTTGAACCATCATTCCCATAAATAAGTCCTTTTCCAACAAGGGTGAGCTCTAATAAGCTAACCCTAGGAAAAACAAAGTCGCGAGGGATAAAACCCAAAGTGGAAAACATTGTTGGTGATAGGGAATACTGACTTGGTCCTAACAAGTGATATCAAAGATAGGGAAAACTTCAGTCCCTAGGTAAAGTTCCTAGGGGGAGATTATGGGTCCCACGTAATGTAGAATGTGCCCTAGGGTGCCCATGACATGGGACTAACTACCCTGCTGCTTGGAAGTAGGGTGTCATGGAATGACACATATGGTTTCATGTCAAGAAACTTTCCCCTGAGTCACACATAGAGACTAGGATGAGGTTTGGGCAAGAATATAAGTCCCCTGTAGCCTCCTCCCCATCAAAAATTCTTTTTATAGCAAGGTTGATCTCCAAACATCTAATTCTAGTAAAAAAATTCCTTAAGGGATAACACCTAAAGCGGATAATATTATTGGTGGCAGGGTATGATGCCTTGGTTCTAACATAAGATATTTTGTAAAATAATTACCAATCCATTTTTTATTAAATGATTAAGAGTGAAATTCTATAAGAAAATGAATTATGAAGTATCTTAGTGAAAAACTATTGAAAAAATAGTTATCATATTATTGTGAACATCTGTTGTATTATAATGGGAGGCTAGTAAGCACATGAGCCTCAACCCAGTTGGTGAGGACTCCTTAAGTGCATCTAAGAGACCTGGGATCAAATCCAAGTGGGGGATAATTTCTGGGTACTGTAGCAGTACTGTAGAAGTACCTATAGTGGGAACTGTAGCAGGCACTGTTTGGCACTATAGCAGTCGAGAATATGTCCCCATTTAGGCCTTCGGGCCACCGATTTGGTCCCTGAGTCCTTTAAGGCCTTCAGGCCACCCAGGCCTTCGGGTCATTAAGGCCTTCGGGCCACCTCAAGGCCTTTGGTCCACCTTAAAGTGCAGATGCAAACCAGACAACCTACAAGGAACACGCTTCAAAAGTAGGAGGATCAAGGAGATTTCACCATAGTAGAAGCTAAACGGATTGAAAGAATGAGAGGGTATGACACATACCATTGGGACAAGCCTGTGCATGCACAGGAAAGCCTAGCTGAACAGCCATGCGAAGGTGGAGAGCTGATTTCACGATGAAGATGCTGGGGAGGAGCAGTTCCAAGTAGTTAGTCTGGGTTGTATGTAATGTTTGAAGACTATAGGAAATGAATTCCTCTAAGGCCTATGAGACATGTAATACTTATGCCTATGGTCCTTTTAAGGGTTACACCTCATCCCTTGAAAATGTGGATTATTAAAAATCAATAAAAAAAATGAAGGCCTTCGGGCCATTGGAGGAGGAAAATGGGAGGCTAGTAAAGTCTACGAATTTATTTCTAATTCCCATGTTTCTACACTATTATCTAGGTTTTTTTTAAAGGAAATGGAAAAAATAATTTTCAAATTTACAAGACAGTGTGATACTTCTAAAATGATAAAATAGAAATCTATGTCCACAATGAGTTAATTTTGGAAGTGATATCCACAGATATCATTACAGGGTTTTGTAATCCCCAAGAATATGGGGTGACCCTAATTGTGGTATTGCGGTTGAGTATGATCATTTTATCCCCCTAAAGCACCAATATATAACTAAAAATATGGAAATATCATTTTTATGGAAATAGATTGATTACATGGTGGTCCCAACTCAGTTCTTAGTGAAAATGATCCATTGTTTATAATAAATTCTTGGAAGATATATTTATAATGAAATAAACTACATTAAAAATTATTTCATCTTAACATATGAAGATTGAAGAACAAACTAAAATTTTGAAAAAGTGCTTGGAAGAATAAGGTGTTCTATATATGAACAACCAAAAAAACACGGTCATAATGACTACTTTGGACTAAGTAATGTTATAATATAGCTTCAAATGTGTCTATAGGAATAAAACCATTTGAAGTTATTTATGGGAGGAAAACACCAACAATCCTATAATATAGTAAGAAAGAAACTAAATTCAAGACGATAACAAATTATTTTGTAGAAATAGGTTCCAATTTAGTTCAACAAAGAGGAAATTTTTTAAGAGTCAAGCAGTTGATGGTTAAATTTTAATATAAACATAGGAGGGATGTAAGTTTTGAGGTGGGGGATTATGTATTTGTGATGTTTAGGACCAATGTGATGACCCTAAAAGAAAAAAATTATGTTTCAAATTGGTTTCTAGGTATTGAAGACCTTTTAAAGTGATATAAATGTTGGAGGATACATAGCTTACAATCATTACCTACCAACATTCAGATACACCCTGTCTTCCATGCTTCCCAACTTAAGGGGGTTAAATGGAATCTTACACTATATAAATAAAACCTAAAGAATGGGAAAAAATGATATATTCATGTACTAAGAGAATGATAATTTTTATATAAAATGAGAGGAACTAGATTTAGAGTTAGAGGAAGATGATGAAATAAGAAGAAGAAGAAGACCCAAGAGATTCCCTAGAACTCTCGCGCAATCCACAATGGAAATTTACCAATCCTCTTGGCCAATCTAATAAAAAATATTCTCCTCTTCATCTCACTCTATCCATGAGAATTTTATATCTTTATTCCACATGTGGCATCCAACTAATTTATCTCTACTTGCTAGGCTTACCCTATATGGACATTTATACGCCTTCTAGATACTTCTTTTAGGTTGCCCAGTTGTGGTAGGTATGGGTATCTAACACTCTCCCATCCATGATATCTAGTTTTTTCCTCAAGACTAGTAAAAATTGGTGAATCCACCTTCAATGTGTTTTAATCCCCAAGAAATCTTCCAGATAGTCATTCCTGAAAAGGCAACTATTTCATATGGACCCCACGGTCGGTGGGCGCCAAGTAATCACTCAGATTCACTATATAGTTTTATGGGATAACGTTGTTTTCTACTATGGACTAGGCTACAAGGTCCACCCCCTTATGTCCCATTCTTATGTGTAATAGAATGTGTCACTCCCCCAGGACCCTAGGTACCAACTCTGGTCTCTGCAACTATCGTACCATGTTGGGAAAGGTTTATTGCTAATAGTTGGGGTACATGATCGTGTATTTTAACCCAATCACGAACTAATGTAACATAGATTGTGTCTCAATACAAATCCTTCATAAAACCTTGAAACATCAAAAGAAGAACATATATGTGAAATAATAGGGAACAAGTAGTTTCCAAAATATGACATTGTTTACGCTCAGGCACACTATTCTATTGAGTGGTATCAGGGTGGGATATTTTTTGAAAGACACTGTGATCTTGAGAAACTAATTTAGGGAAGAAGATAAATATTCTTTTCTATTTTCCAAGAAGATACATTTAATTGGCATGGAGAACTGAGTGTTAATTTTATGGTAAAATGTTTTGAAAATATCACACACCTCAGAATAATCATGAAGAAGATAAATCCATGTTATGTAAGAATTACTAAGAAGACCTAGGAATCTACAAATGTCTCCACATTTACATGTCACACCAGAACACTTTGATCAAAATAAGACAAGGAGCAGGCACTCACAATGGATCTTCCCACCATTTAAGGATTCCACTAGATTGATGGATTGATGAGGTAAGGACACTCTAAGAGAATTGCTATAAAACACAACCCAAATTCCAAAATGAGGGGACTCTAGTAGAACTTATGACTAGAAACTCATCCAAAACCCCAACAAAATAAACACTAATTCTCCAAAGTGTTTCCCTAGGATCAAAAAAATAAACACAAAAGGAAAAATTAGGAGTAAAGAAAATGGAAAAGAATATAATAACTCAAAATATTTACCCAATAATTCTTAAGGAATGACATAACCTAAAGATCACTCCAATTATTCCCCAAAACAAGGGCCACTAACACACTCATCACCACACTTATATATAGGAACGATGGAAAAGAGGCATAAATCATGAGCATTCATCTTTAATAATGACATGGGATCCACTTCGATGGAAAAAATAAAAGGGTCATAACCTAGGACCTCAAATTCGAATCACCAAGCATGGTGATCTCAACAATAATCAAACCAACATGATCCCAAGTATAAATTAAACTAGTGTGGATTCTATCCTTGTCAACCAAAACAATCACAGAGGGTTATCAATGTCTAGTCAATAAGAAGAAAAATACCTCACAACAACCTTCATCACCTAAGATCCCCAAGAATCACATTCCCCACTGACATGTCAAAGTCATAGCACAAGAACATCTAAAATGAAATGAACAATAAAATATACCTAGTAATATAAAAAAATACCCACATTTATACATCACACGTGAACAATTTGATCAAAATAAGATAGTGATAGGGAATTCACAATGAATCTCCATGCTATTTAAGGATTCCACTAGATTTATGGGTTGACGAGGCAAGGACACTCTAAGAGGATTACTACAAAACAAAACCCAAATTCCAAATAGAGGGGACTCAAGAATAACTTATGACCAAAAGATCATCCAAAACCCCACTAAAATAAAAACTAATTCTCCAAAGTATTATCCCTAAGAATAAAACCAACAACACTAAAGTAATAAGAGAATGGAAAACTAAAAAGAACAAAATACCTAAAAAAATTTACGTAACCATTCTCAAGGAATGACATGACCTAAAGAGAACTCTGATGATTCCCTAAATCAAGGTCCACTAACACACACATAATCGTACTTTTATATAGGAATGAGGAATAAATCACGAGCATTCCACTTTAAAAATTACATGTGCTCCACTCCATTGTGAAAAATAAAAGGGTTATAACCTAGGACCTCAAATACAAATCACCAACCATGGTGATCTCAACAATAATCAAACCGACACTGGCCCAAGAGTAAACTCAACTGGTGTAGATTTTATCCTATCCACACAAAACACACACTAAGGGTATCCCATGTCTAGTAAATTAGAATAATAAGACCTCACCACAACCCTCATCACCTAAGATCCTCAATAAGAACATTCCCCATAGACAAGTCAAAGTCATATCCTAAGAGAATATCAAACAACACGAACAATTGAAGAGGGACCCAAAGAGAAAAACTCAAGCTTGTAATTCCTTAAGAACTCAATAAATCAAGAATCCATAATATGAAATCTCTAAGTCCTAACAAAACTTAAGACTCAATATGATAAAAAATATAACTCTCTTCAAAAAAAGACAAAATCCCAACTTTTAAATAATTAAATATTCATAAAAATCATTTTAAAACTTTGAAAGTTCTTTTTAAAAATGCATCGCGATTATTAAAACAAAAAAAATACATTTTATTTCAATTCAAGGAAAATAATCATTAATAATTTCAAAATTGATGTTTACAATTTAAAGATGAAACCATTTTTAAAGATCCATTGAAATCAATCCAAATCATTTTAGCATGCTACTTAGAAAAATTATGAATCTAAAAGAACCTAAAATAAAATTATGAAGGGGGTATAGTGGTCATATTTAGTTGGACCACGCAGTTTGACAGACTGTGATCCAATCATACAACTACCACTAATATTTTCTTGGAACCATCCACACATGCTCCATAAGGTTTGTAAGGCCATACGATCTACCGGTTTCTTCTGTTCCGCTCCCTTTTCACATGAAATTCCAAAAATATTTTGAACCAATCCATAAAACATCCAAAGAGACCATAATGACATCATATTAATATTAAAATCCATAAAAAGAATAAAATAAGTCTCAAACTCAAGATTTAATCCCAACATCCCTTGATAACTTGGGTTTCACCATTATAGGTGGTGATCAGGCACCAACCCATGAACTACCTCCTGAGCTCTAACAATATTTTATTCTATCTACCAGAAATCCCAAATAAGAAGGTATACTTTAAAAACCTTAGTCCACTTAGGAAACTATTTCTATGATTCCATTTTGTCACACACCATCCTGATTCTTCCCATCTGATGACCAAGCTGGTTTATGACATAGCCTGAAGGGTGTTCCTGATCCCCATAGGCTAGTACAAGTGTCTAGAAATAAAGAAAGAACCAATTGGGAATGATTTAATTCATAATAATTAATTAAATAAGTAGAATAAATTATAATAAAATTTAATAATTACCCATCCATAATTCAAAAGTCCCTACTAAATCAAAAGTATAGGAAAAGTAGATATAAATGCAGTAAATAAAAACAATTAAAAATATATACTAATCCATCCCCACACCCCTAGAATCCCTCCCCTACAAGGTAAAGAAGGACAAATCACCAGGTTTATGTGACTAACCCTGGGGATTTTCCATAATCGAGTTTAAATAGAGGAGATTAGGTCTGGTGATATACTAAATAATAAATTAATTAATTTATTTATTAAATTACTAATCTTCCCACGACCACACTTAATCCAAACACCTGATGAATACAAATATCATGTCACACCTAGTGTAAAAACCATATTTTTTTATTTAATTGAGGTCTCATATTTCTCACATGAGACTTCTTTTGGGAGTTATTCCATTATTTTAAAAAAATTATGCACACATGATATAATATATTTAATATTTTATTATATCAATATCAAGTCTCCCAGGGTCCTAAAATCCCACCCTAACTTAAGGACTAACCATGAAAATATTATTTAAAACATTAAAAAGTTTTATAGTGAAAAATAAGATTTGTTACATCTCAAGTAGACTCTGGGTTGTTTTTTAGGGTTTTAGGGGCTTTAAGGGGGAGCACTATTTAAACATAGTTAGGGAAAACCGTACATTTTCCTGTAGTTAGCCATGTGACTTATTGGGGATGGGAAAGGGTGGTTCATAATAAGAGATAACCATGTTAAATTATCTAGATAATTATGTAACTCAGAATAGAATCAAAATCATAGTTGGTGCACAATTTAAAAAATTGTGTGGCCAAATCATGTGGGTTTCCTGAAGAGATAGTGATCCTCAAACAATTGGCGCATGGTTTGGAAACTAAGTGACTAAACTATGTGCGTGTAATAAATTAATTCAAAAATTATTATTTTAGTATAAACAACCTTGAAAACCCATATTCTTCATCTTACACCTAGGGATATCAAACTTAGGGACTCTGGTGGTAGTTCTTGGTGAATTGCCCCCCTATGGAGAGAAATTTTGTTGGATCTAGAGATTTTGGTCCTAGATATTTCAAGGTAAGTGATCATTTTTCCTCCATTATTATTTTTCTTTCTAGATATTCTCTTATATCCTTGGAAAAGACCCTATATCTAGAATTTCAAGGTTATATATTGGAATTATGGCATGATCTAATATGATTCCTTTTATATTTGAAGAAAAATAATGTGAAAATTAAATTTTTTCTTGATCGTTATTAGATTCAGTTAGATCTGCTCATTACATTGAATATTGTTTGGTTTGTTTAAATATGTAATATTTCATGCCTTCTCGTTCTATCACCTTGATGGTTTGGGAGTTGGAGGTGTTTTGAGAAGTCATGAGGAGGTTTCTGTGGAGGTTAGATCTTCATCACTACTATAACAGTATGATCATGATGTGAAAAAAGGATTTTACACCATGAGATTTTGATTTGCAGCTTGTGTGGATTTTAATTCAAATCTTGTGTTTAGATGAGGGGTTCTATGTAGAGGAAATTCATGACATTAAATTGAAATTCATGAAATGAATTAAATTGGTATAATTCACCATGAATTTCTACAGAATTTCATCAGGATTGAGTTTTGAGGAATTTACAACATAAATCAGTTTTACAACTTGAATTTTCAGGCCACACAATAATTCACATCATGAATATGTAATTCACAATGTGAATGAGTTAAGTTACAGATTATTTAAAAATATGTGGTTTTATCCAAATCCTCTCATATGTCTCTCACTCCCCTTAGTTTTGAGCAAACCCCAGGTGTCTTTGGGGGATTTTCATGCCCCTTTCCTCCCACTTTGATCCTTGGGTTTTTGAGGTTGATCATTGGATATATAAGGCGAGTTTTTATCTTTATCCTCCTTATTTCTTTTTTTCATTACTTTGGGTTGAGTTTGGGATATTTTTTGATGATCCCTTAGTGTAATCCAGGTTGATTTGAGGTTTTTCTCAATTGGAAATTGTTTTAGAGTTATTTACCTTCTCCTTATTATGTGCAGCAAATCATAGAGATTCTTTAAAGTAGAGGATCCTCATTCTCCCCATTTTTATATGCTGGTGTTGGGATCACATGATTTTTCCTTCCATTGGGTGGATAGTAAGGGT
Organism: Viscum album; assembly: GCA_963277665.1. Lineage (NCBI taxonomy): Eukaryota > Viridiplantae > Streptophyta > Magnoliopsida > Santalales > Viscaceae > Viscum > Viscum album. The sequence continues at coordinate 821,993,444 of OY728127.1, forward strand.
CAACTTAATAAATAATTTTTTTTATTAATCTAAAATTTATGGAAATGGGGACAAATTGCATGTTTTATTATTTTTTATGTTATTTCTATTGAAATTATATATGTTTGTTGACATTTCTAAAAAACACAACTATTGGGAGCCTTTAATATGTTGTAGTTGATATGTATGTGAGACCTTTTTTGTTATGTTGGTTTTATCTCACCCTAAATGAAAAGGATAAGAATTTATGTATGGATACTTAATTGGTTACCCATGGAATCCGGTTTGTGTGAGAATACCCATGCTAAGTACAGATGTAAAGTGGTGTAACCACTTGAAGATAAATTGTGGAAGTTGAGATGTGATTCTTTGTGTGGTTGTTCTTTTTGTGTTGCCTAGTGTGATATGGGATGTTGTGTGGTGATGGTGGTGACTGGCTAGGTTGTGAAACATGTGGGGCAGTGTTGTGATGGGTAAATAAAATGGGATGTGTTGTGGGAAGTTATGAGATGTGGTTTTGATGTGTAGTGGTTAAGATGTGTGGTTATTATGGTGTGATTGATTGACTGGTGTGGTGTGGTGGAAATGGTTGATGTAGGATGGATGAGCTATTGTGTGGTGTGGTTGTGTTAGTTTCCCGATTAGCCATGGAATAATTTGTAATGTTGAAATGAAATGTCATGGGTTGGTAAATAAATAATAATTGGAGAGAATTTATGTGTGATAATTTGGATTAAATAATATGAAGGATAAATGAATGGTCTATGTAAATGTTAATTAAATGGATTAGTAAATGGGAGTTAGTGGAAACTCATAAATCAGGAAAATCGTGGAACCTTTTTATGAAAGAGGATTTGTGTAGATTTTTTTGTTGGATGTGTGATTTGTTGCATTTAGTAGTGGTAGAGGTTGTCACAAATGTTGTGTGGTGTATTGGAGGTGGTGTGAAGTATATTAGTGTGGTGTTGTGGACCTATAGGTTTGATAGAGTGTGATATATATATATATATATATATATTATGTATTTTTATGTTATTTCTATAAACACCCCACACGAGTTGGATAACCTTACCAATTCCCAAAGGTTTTGGGTTCTGAGTGTGTTACCCAACATCCAAGATGGTGGTGATATGGATGGTTGAATATGCCATCTTCCCCACTCTTCCTTTAGTGGCGATGAATAGGTTGGTGTTAGAGATTATATAGTAGTGATGAGGATGTGATATGTGGTGGAGGTAATGCATGTTGGGAGGAGGGAATAAGGTTTATTTCCTTCATGTTCATGATACCCTACTATCCTTCTAATGTTACAGGATGTGATTTGATGACCTAGTTGTCTTTGGGTGGAATGTGATGTGATGAGGCTATGATGTGTCATCAAGATGACTGATGCTAGCATCGAATGCAAGGCCTTACGAGGATGGGGTTGGTATGGATATGTCCTGATACATATCAAATATGGTTGGATATATGATGCGATATGTATGACAAGGATGTGAGTATAGAACATTTGATGTTGGGGCGTGAGAGTGTCAAATCAGTGGGGAAGTGGTAGCAGGGCACCTTCATTATTTTTTTGTACTACCTTACAATATTGGATGCATGATTTGGTTAGTGATCCATGGTGAGGCTGGGTTTGGTTATTTGACCTATATAGGTTCTTATTGATTCTACTATTTATTCACTGGCATATTAGTATGCTCTTTTCACATGCGCACTTGAGACCTTGGGTATAATCCAACTGAGTGTACATGTTATGCTCACCCTATGTATATAAACTATTTCTAGGTTTCCATGAAGAATTTGGTGACCAAGATGGATATTACTAGTGTATTATCCTCATTTTCAGGTACTTGACACTTTATTTATGTATTTTAAGTATATATAATGTTAAGGTTAAGTTTTGGGAAGTTCTTAGGAGTTTTGACATGCTATGGAGGCTTTTCTAGAGGTGTATGGTTTGAGCACAGTTAGTTAAAACTGTGAAACACCTCTAGGAAATCATGAAAGGGAAAATAGTAAGCACTGGGTTGTGCATGGTTAGCACAAAGTTTGGCCAAACTGTGAATATTCCTAGGAGAAACCATGAAATTTTTGATAGTGGGGAAACACACGGTTTGAGAATGGTTTGTCTAAATATATGATTCAACTATGTAGGGTGTCACTTGGGATAGTATCTCGTGCACAGTTAACACATGATTTGACTAATCGTACACCCTAAAATGCACTGTGAAATTTCAAATCTAAAGATTGTGTATCTAATTCAGTTTATCCCCTTAATTACTTTTTATTCCCCTAATCCATCCATAACATGAATTCATTTTCCTCCCAAGGCTTGCGAGGAGATTCCTTTTGATCTGAGAGCAGGTTTTAGGCAATCCAAAGTCTGTTGGAGATCTAGATTCGCCAGTAAGTGCATTTCCTTAATCTTTTTCCAAAGATCTCTTCTCCTGAGCTCTCTCATAACCTTAAATAAAATTCAATAGGGATTATTCTAGGTTATTTTTTGGATTTATTGATGATATCTTGTTGATTTGGTTGAAGGGAACAAGATCTAAGTTTGTATCTAGAATATCTAAGCCGAGTTATTGAATTTTTTGCATCATTCCTCATTTTCACCAAAGTTGGAGAGGTAGGTGGCTTCTTTCTTGACTCCACATGACTAGAAATTGAAGGCTTGATTTAAAATTGATTAAATTTCTTAAAATTTTTATGGAAATAATTTTGTGATTTTATGTAAATTCTCTTTTCAATTATGGTTTTGGAAATCATGGGAATTGGATGAATTTTTGGAAAATCCAATTGTTTATAATTTTAAAATGGCGATTTTAATATTATGGTTGGTTTGAATCAAGTAAAGTATGTTTTGAAATGATTTGAAATGGGATAAATGATTTGATTTAAATGGGTTTACATGATTTGGGAATAATGGTTGGGCATGAGTTGAATTGGATGGATAATGGTCGTGAAGTATCACCATTAAAGGGATGGAGTATGGACATGAAGTTCCACTATCAATGGTGACACCAAGATTTAATGTGTTTTTTTGTGTCATGGATTTGTGTGGACATGGAAAATTATATTCCAAATCACAAATTGAGAATTTTTTATATATTTTTAATGTATTCCTTGAAAAATGATTGTGATAGCTGGTTGAAGCTTACCTTGGAAAAACTTATTTATAGATTTTTTATAAACTGTTCTCATTTCTTAAAATATTTTATAAAATGTGATAACAAGTTTTATCCTAGTGGCATGATTTGGGAACTCATTTTGGAAATACTACTGAGTTTTATACTTACCCCCTTCTTGGGAACTATGGTGCGTTTGCAGATTCTATGTATTGAGACATAGGTAAAGGCAAGGTATCCCAATTATTTAGTGATGCTTCTTGATACCTTGGTCTAGGCATACAGATTTGAAGCTTGGAATAGATTGGGAATTATTGGTTGATTTATTTGGTTTGTTTGGGTTTTGTCATGTTTTGGGCCATTTGGTTATGTCACTTTGATTCTACTTGTACTCTGATATTGGCTTTTTTTTTGGTTTTGTATTGGATTTTCATTCTATACTCATGAATCATATATGGGTTTGGTTGTTGTGGTTATATTGGAATGGTTGTTTTATATTTAAAGTGAAAATGTTCCCCCAATTTTTTAATGAGGCCCTTGGAATTTATTTCTAGCCTTTGGTGTCTTTGGGATGTCACATAAGGCTAGCAACACCCACCATCTCTTCCCAAGCCAATGGGTGAGGGGTGGGATGTTACAAATGGTATTAGTTTGTTTGATCCTTGGGTATCATTTTTTCAGTCCTTGAGTTCTGTTGGTAACAAGGAGTAGGAATTTTGGATCTTTAAATCTAGAGCATAAAAATGTGTATCTATCATATTTATGTTGAACTTCAAGCTACCAGGGAGTTTGATTACATAAGTGTTTTGAGACACTTCTAGGAGTTGTCACCTCATCGTCAGGGGTTTAGACGTTGAGAAGAGAATGACATGAATCGATAGTATTGACTTCCCACTATGAGTGTATAGTTCATTTTGAGTAATGATTTATGATTTGATGAAAAAGTATTGTTTTTTGAAAATAGTTGAAAATGGTTTGATTTTCAAAAATCCTGGTGGAATTTTCAAAAATGGTTTAAAAGTAGAAATTGTTGAATTTTATAAATCCTTGTTGTGATATGTGTGATCTGGTAAATTTTAAATTGAAAATCCTTCATTTACTAGATATTGAGACTAAATAGAGTTAGTTTTGGTTATATAGAATGGAACCGGGTAGGAGTCAAAGAAACCAGCTAGAAGAGGCTACTAAGAATGTTGTTGCCCCTAAGCAACAAGTGAACCAAAAGTTGGTCCAAAGTATTGTCTAGGATTTCTAATTCATGGATAGAGGGAATATAAATGATTAACTAAGGAAATTTTATCATTTGGTTCAGTTCCAAAATTAGATTCCACCCATATTTTAGGGTGATTCAGAACCAAAAAAAATAATAAGTGTGGCTAAATAGGATGAATCAAATATTTGATTTCATTGGAACACCAGTTGAGATGAAGGTGAAGATGGAAAAGTACATGCTGGAATATCTTGCATGCCAATGGTGGGATTTAGTAGTTTAGGATTAATTAGACCAAGGCATGATATGGGAGGATTTTGAGGAATTTTTCAACAAACAATTCTATCCTCGTACTTTTTGGATTGAAAGAACAATAAAATTCTTCAGTTTGAAGCAATAGGACCTCAAAATGATAGAGTATGCATCTAAATTTACGAATTTAGTCTACTTTTCATACAAATTTTCTACAAGTACATCCTTAAAGGCACGCATTTTTGAATCGAGGTTGAGGTTAGAGATTCACTCAAAGATTTTCATCCTTTGTATATCATATTATAAAAAGTTTTTCAATAGAGAAACGATGTCAGAAAGGGATATATTTGGAAATACAATTAGAGGAATCATGTTGATACCTATGGGAACTGGTGGGAACTCTAATGTTGGGAATAAGTGGAATAGAGACATCTATTTCTAGGGTGGTCATATGACTCAGAATCAGATTTCGGGATCACTGAATCTTCATCCTAAACCAAAGGGTAAAATTGGTTGTTTTCAATGTGGTTCTCTCAATCACATAAAGAGATATTGTGTAGAAACATCTAGATCATGTCACAACTGCAACAAGATGGGGAATCTTCAGTGCTATTTTCACAGTGCTCTAAGGTTGGGTTCTAGGGACACATCTCATGCTTCCCAAGCATCATATGATTTGATGGGATGAGTGCAGAAGGATAATTCTCTTCTATAGAACCAATCAAGCCATGGTGATTTGAGGAATACCATGACTCCTCAACCAATGCAATCTCAACAGGGTAATAAAGAGAAAGGTGCATCGAGTAAGACATTTTATGGAGATGAGAAAGTGATCATGGATGATTAATCAGGGCCTTCGATCATGAGGTGTAATATTATTTTGAATTCCACCCTTATGAAATATTCTTTGATATGGGTTTGTATCATTTATTTATTGCTTCCCATGTTGTTGATCTTCTAAGTTTACATGTTGAGATGAGGCCTTATATTTTGAAACTCCAAACACATTTGGGACAATAAGAGAATTGATCCTTAAAATGTGTAGCATATTTGATAATAGTTGATGGGACATAGTTGGTGTGGAATTTATCTGTGATAGAGATATGTCTATGACTTTATTCTGGTAATGGATTGGATGAAATTTTTTGAGGCCCATATTGATTTTTATACATGATAGGTAATTTTTAAATATTATGATGTTGTTAAACATATCCATAAAGGAGATTGAGAAATGGATGAAATAAGAGAAGGACCCTTGGTACTGGTTGTTGGAACTATATCTTACCAGTTTATAGTAGTTGATTTGGCATTAGTTGATGAAATTAGGAATAGATATTTTACAACCATTATGGACCAGTTCCTTAATGCTTTTCCTAAAAATTTATTAGGATTTCCAACCAAAAGAGAAGTGGAGTTTATGACCGATATTCTACTAGGGACCAATCCTATTTCCCTTTTTTCTTATTCGATGGAACCAATAGAATGGAGTGAATTTAAGGATCAATTGGAAGAGCTGTAAAGTAAAGGGTTTATTTTACCGAGCACATCTCCATGGTTAGCATCATTTCCTTTTTTGAAGAAGGCATATAGAACACTTATACTTTTTATAGATTATTATAATCTTAACTAAGTTTTGATAAAGAATCGATATCCTCTTCCACACATTGATGATATGTTTAATCAATTGAGGGGAGCCAAGTGGTTCTCTATAATTGACTTCTGTTAGGGATATCACCAACTGTGGGTTCAGAAATATTATGTTCTAAAACCATATTTCAAAATTAGATATGGAAATTATGAGTTTTTACTATACTTTTTGGTCTTACAAATTCACCAACCATATTTATGGAATTGATGAATCAGATATTTCAAAGGTGTCTGGATTTCTTTGTGGAGGTGTTTGTGGATGATATACTGGTGTATTCAAGGAAAAAGGTTTATCATGAGAAACACTTGGCTATAGTGTTGGGTATCTTGTAGGAGCATCAACTGTATTCCAAGTTATCAATGTGTGATATCTGGATACAAGAGGTATGTTTCCTTGGCCATGTCATTTTTGAAAAAGGAATTTTTGTTGATCTAGAAAAGATTGAAGTTGTTATCTCTTTGAAACCCCTGAAAAATGTCTTTGAGACACATAGTTTCCTTGGATTAGTGGGACACTACGTGTATTTTTTATGTGAATTTTCCTATTTGGAATCACCGATGAAAACTTTGATAAGGAAATGTGTTCCTTTCAAATGGAATGATGAATTTCAAAAGTATTTTCAAGAGCTTAAAGTTTTCCTTACATAAGCACTGATCTTGATATTTCTAGAATTAGGACAAGATATGTGCTATCTTGTGATGCTTCGGGATCTGGGTTGGGCTATGTTATCATGCATGGATATCATGTTGTTTCTTATATCTCACAATAGTTATAGTCTCATGAGAAGAACTACTCGACACACATTTTGGAATTAGTTGTCATATTCCATTCTTTGAATACCTAGCATCATTATATTTTTGGTGATAAATTTATGGTGTTTATAGATCATAAGAGTTTGAAAATCTTTTTATCACAAAAAGATTTGAATATAAGGAAAAGAAGATGGATACAATAACTTTAAATGTTTGAATTTGACTTGATGTATGCACCAGGTAAAGGAAATTTTGTGGAAGATGCATTAATCAAGAATTCATATAATCAGTTGGATAAAGAATATTTAGATTAGTGGTAGATGATGTCAGTTATAGTAGATATGCATTTGGATTATATAAAATAGGGTGATGTTGTAGTTTTCTTATCATTTTTTTATCTTTATTTGGTTTATCTTTTGAAATAGGCTCAAATATTCGATTTTGAATGTGTTTCTATGAGGTCAAAACTCAATGATGGTGAGGCTATTGAGGGATGGAATCTAGATGGAAGTTTGATTTTGAATTTTATAGATCAGATCATGGTAACTTTGGTTTATATGGAATTTTTTTTAATGATTACCACTATTAAACATGGATTTTTCATCTAGGAATTCAAAATATGTATAAATAATTGAAAGCATAGGTTTGGTGGGTTGGGGTGAAAAGGATAGTGGCAGATTTTGTTTCAAGATGCCTAACATATTAGTAATTAAAGGAATAAAAACAATTATCAGCAGACACATTATAGTATTTACCAATTCTCGTGTGTAAATGAGAGTATATTTCCATGGATTTTATAAAAAATTTACCAGGAAGAGTTAGGAAACATGATTCCATATGGGTAATTGTGGATTGACTCATGAATCCGGATTATTTTATCCCTATTTTTGAATCCCACATGATGGATAACTTGTCCAAAATCTATATATGAGAATTTTTGAAGTGACATGGAATTCAAGTCTCGATTGTATCTGATAGAAATCCCAAGTTTACATCTTATTTTTGGAACTAATTAAAGTAATCCCTTGGGACTCAGTTGACTATGAGAATAGTGTATCATCCTCAAACAGATAGAAAATATGAGAGGATGATCTAAACATTGGAAGATATTATTAGGGCATTGTAATGTATTTTGGTGTCTCATGAGAGGATCATATACCATTAGCGGAGTTCTCATACAACATCAGTTATCAAACCTCGATACATATGAATCCTTTTGAATCATTGTATGGGAATCCTTATCTTTATCCACTTTATTGGGTAGAAAAAGGAGAGAGTTACCTAGCTGGACCAAGTCTTATTTAAGAGACAATGGATAAGATTTAGTTGATTAGATAGAAAATGGATATGACTCAGGGTTATTAGAAATCATATACGGATCATCGTCGATGACCATTTTCATTTGAAGTGAGTGATCATGTGTTCTTGAGAATCTCTCCAAGGCTTGGGAATCATCATTTTGGTAAGAAGTTCAAGTTATATCCTCAATAAATAGGTTCTTTTGAGATAATTAATGGGTTGGTGAGGTGGAATATCAGTTGTATTTTCCACCAAGGTTCAGTTTGATGAATAACGTGTTTCATGTATCTCAATTGAAGAAGTATCAACCTGATCCTGACCATATTATTTGATGGGATCAAGTTGACATAGATCTGGATTCTACATTGGTTCATGTGATGGTATATATTGTGGATAGGAAATAGAAAGTCTTGCATGAGAAAATCATTGGTCTAGTGTAGTTTTTATGGAAACATGGTCAGATTCAAGAAGAAACATGGGATTGTGAAAAGGAAATGTTGGAGAAATGGCCCAAAATCTTCCAAGGCAGTAAGAGTTTTCTACTTTATTAGGATGGAAATACCAATAGTGGAGAGAATTTGGAACATTTTTTTTTCAGTTACTTGACCATTTATATGTGTATTTTTAAGTATATATAATGTCTGGGTTAAGTTTTGGGATGTTCGTATGAGTTTTGGCATGCTATGAAGTATTTTCTAGAGGTTCATGATTTGAGCATGGTTAGTAGAAACTGTGAAACACCTCTAGGAAATTGTGTAAGGGAAAACATTAGGAATTGGGTGGGTACATGTTTGGTTCATGGTTTGTCCAAACCATGTGGATGCCCAGAAAAAACTGTTCACTTTGAGATAGTGTGGAAATGCATGGTTTTCATATGGTTTGTCCAAGTGTGCATGCCAACCATGCGAGGTGTGACTTGAGTTCGTAGATCGTGAAAGGTTATCATGTGGTTTGACTAACCATGCCCCCTAACTATGAACCATGAAATTTTAGATCTAAAAATTGTGGATCTAATTCATTTTTCCCCTTAAGCACTCTTTTCCCCCTAATAAGACCATAACACAAATTCATTTTCCTCCTAAGGATTAAGAGGTTATTACCTTTGATCCAAGAGAAAGTTTTAGGTGATACAAAGTCTTTTGGAGATCTAGATTCATCTATGAGCTCTTATTATGCATCATTTTCCTTAGATCTATTCTCTTTCTCTCTCTCAGAACCTTACATCTAATCCATTGGGGATATATCTAGTTTCTTTTTGGTATTTCTTAATGATATCTTGTTAATTTGGTTGAAGAGAACAAGATCTAAGTTTGGATTTAAGATATCTAAGCTGGGTTGTTGAAGTTGTTGTATCGTTCCTCATTTTATCCAAATTTAGAGAAGTGGGAGGATTATTTCTTAACTCCAGATGACTAGAAATTGAAGGATTTATTTCAAATTCATAAAATTGATTGAATTTTTTTCCAAATCATTGCGTGATTTGATGTAAATTATCATTTGAATTATAGTTTTGGAAATCATGGTAATTTAATGAATTTTTGGAAAACCCCATTGTTTATAATTTTAAAATGGTGATTCTAAAATTATGTTTGGTCTGATACAAGTAAATTATGTGTTAAAATTATTTGAAAGGGAATAAATGATTTTATTGAAATGGGTTGACATGATTTGGGCATAACGGTTGGGCATGAGTTGAATGAGATGGATAATGTTCATGAAGTACCACCATCCAAAGGAGGGAGTATGGACATGAAGTTCCATCACCAATGGTAACACCAAGATTGTTTGTGGATGTATTTGTACATGAAAAAGTGTGTTCCAAATAAAAATTTCAGGACTTATGTTTTGGTATTTACTTGAAGAATTTTATTTACACTATTGATAGTGTTCATGCATTATGGGATGGTTTTGGTTTTACTTTTATATTATGTGTTGGAATTTCTTGGTGTTTGTTTATCATATCTCCCAATCATATATATTATAGTGGGTAATGTCGCACATGATCCTCAACCTAGTTGGTGAGGACTCCTTAAGTGCATACAGGAGACCCGGGAACAAATCTAGGTGGAGACTAATTTCCAATACTGTAGCAAGTACTGTAGCAGGAACTGTGCAGAACTATAGTAGGTACTGTAGTGGGAACTGTAGTAGGCACTGTAGCAGCTGAGAATATTCCCCCGTTTGAGCCTTTGGGCCAATGATTTGGTCCCTAAGTCCTTTAAGGCCTTCGGGTCACCTAGGCCTTCGAGTCAGTAAGGACTTCAGGCCACCTCAAGGCCTTCGAGCCACCTTAAGTGCAGATGCAAACCAGACAACCTACAAGGAACAAAATTCAGAAGGAGGAGAAGCAAGGAGCTTTCACCATAGCATAAGATAAACAGATTGCAAGAATGAGAGGGTATGACACCTACCATTGGGACAAGCCTGTGCATACATGGGAAAGCCTAGCTAAACAACCATGCGAAGGTGGAGAGCTAATTTCATGATGAAGATGCTGGGTAGGAGCAGTTCCAAGTAGTTAGTCTGGGTTGTATGTAATGTTTGAATCCTACAGGAAATGAATTCCTCTAAGGCCTACGGGCCATGTAATACTTATGCCTACGAGCCTTGTAAGGGTTCCACCTCACCCCTTGAAAGGCGGATTATCAAAATCAATAAAAAATGAAGGCCTTCAGTCCATTGGAGGATAGTGGGTAATGTCTTCCATATGTGAGATTTTTTATACCCTAGGTGATTGTCACCAACTTAGGGCCTACTGGAGGTGGGACTCAGAGGTCCTTATCTCTATTCCTTATTTTTAGGCCTAGGAGGGGTACCTTTAGAGGGAGGGGTTTTTGATAGAGTGGTATCAAAGTTTTTGGTTGAGTGATAGGATGGAGTTTGTATTTAGGAACTATGAAGATTACATGGGTTGGTAGGGCACCAATGCCACTTGATCTTGGTGTGTGACACGGGCCAAGAAGACCGGTTAGGACATAGGATTTTAGGGCCCCCATGATCTAATTCTAGGACTTTGATTTTATTAGATGAATAAGTGAGGTATACTTATTTATATGTTAGATACATAATAAAGGTACATGCATCATGATTGATTTTATTCACATCTAAATTAGGTGATTGTGGGGAGTTAAAATGAATGAATTAATTAATCATGAAAATGGGCCTAGTATTCCTCCTAGATTTTCAAGAATATATCTTGGTTGTCATTCATGGGTATCTCATGATTTTGTAGTTCAACATGATGATTTGGTTAATTTTTGGAGGATTGACCTAACATAGGATGATGAGGCATGGTAGAGTACATTGCATACATTTTAGCAGCAGAGTTTGCAGAAGTATGAGGGGAGCATCTCAAATATAGAGATAGAGCACTGGTTAGAGGAGATCAAAATCATTTTTTCAATTTTATTTAAGGTCAGACGAAGTTATGGATGCCATTGGAAGTTATTAAAATGTGGGGAGTTGTACATAAGTTGTATATATTGTATCTTGGTGACCACAATGAGGAATATGTGTTATGGCCAGACTTTCAAAAGGATTTCTGTTTAACCTTCGTGTCATTGAAGATGAGGGCTATGAAGATGTAGAAGTTTATATCCATTCATTAGGGGGTATAAGTGTGTTGGGTCTTAGGATAAAGTTTAATTAACTCCTATACTTTTCCCTTGATTTCCTTCCAGGTGAGGAGTCTAGAGTGCGGTGTCTGGAGGAGACTTTGTGCCCAACAATTAGGTATACGGTCAGCCCATTTACACTTTCTATATAACCAGAGGTGTATAAGAAGGTGGAAGTCATTGAGTGAATACATTATTTTGTAGGTGATCCTTGAGAGTTATAGCATTATAGTTCTTCAAGGAGAATATTCTTAGGTAGTGGTCCATGGGTGTTCAGGGAATTGACCAAGGAAGTTCCCTTCCCTCCCTTCTGGGGTAGGTGGCTTCTGAACACTTTCCTAGGGTTTTACATTTTCATTCTATTTATGTGGAGGAAATGTTCACTACAAGTCTTAGTGTCTGGCCCCTTAGGGAGGCCAATTTAAAATGGGTGGTCATTCCCCTTTTCGGTAGCAACAGTGGTTGCCTCTAGGGTAGTTTTAGCAGCAGGGACTGTCAGTGCTTGTTCAGTATCCTGTGATAGATGGAATTGGTAGGTATTTCCTGATGATTTTCCTTGTCCATAGGGTCCTAGGGTATAACATGGTCTTTTAGGCATACATTAGATATTCAAAGGATTTGGGAATAGTCATATGCATGTGTTAGAGGTGATAATGCCAATAGGGATAGAGGTTGTCTGATGTATGATTAGTTTATCATCTACTCTTTTTTGTTCCTTGTTTATTCAAGAACCTCACACAACTTTTTTTCTCTCTATTTGGTTTGTTACTTGGAACTAGATGCGGAGAGACTTCCCATTCCCCTGGTGTTATTCACATTATTTGGAGGTTAGACTACTTTGTTCAATGTGCACTAGGGATATAGAATAGTGATGGGCCAACACCATTCAGTGGGAGATTTATTCTTACTATAGATACATATATACAATGTTACCATTGGAATGGATTTATTTTATTTTTTTCACATGCTAATTGACTGTATTCAGAGAATAGTTTTTTTTCTGATGTGGAGGGATAGTGAATCGAGTTTGATGGCGAGCAAGATTATCATATGGGTGTTTGGAAAGTGGAACCTCCTTTTTCCAAATTAGTGGAACTATCTATGAAAGCTTGGAAAGAGGATTTCCTATAATATTTAGATGATTTCATAGATATTTTCTTTGATAAAGTTATGGCATAACCCCTGATGTGATTTTGAATTTGGGATGGAGTTTCAACTGGGCATGTCTTTGATTTTGATAGATCCCAACTAAATATCACCTAATAAGTTATATGAGTTGAGGCTTTAGGTTGATGATCTGATTTAGAGGGGTTTCATCCAACTCAGTGTGTATCCTTGGGGTGCTTCAGTGTTGTTCTCCAAGAATGCAGATGATAGTCTGAGGTTTCGTGTAGACTACCAGAGATTGAATCGGGTGACAGTTAAGAACTATTACCCCCTTCTAAGGATCAATAATTTGTTTGATTATCTAAATTGATCCATTTGGTTCTAAAAGATTTATTTGAGATCTGGATATCACTAGATGAAGGTGAAGGATAAGGATATCTTAAAGACTACCTTCTGGTGAAGGTTTGAGAACTTCAGGCTCGTGGTCATGTTGTTTGGTGTCATGAACGCACCAATTGTATTCATGGGGATCAATAACTATATCTTCATTGAGTTTAAATATTAGTTTTATGTATTTTTCATCAATGATATATTGATATACTCAAAGTCTAAGGATGTTCATATAGAAGATCTCCGAGTTGTCTTGTAGGTTATTTGATGCCACAAGCTCTATGAGAATTTGTCCAAGTGAAAGTTCTAGATGCGAGAGGTGAATTTACTTGGAAATGTGGTGTATTATTAGGGTGTGGTCACAGAACCATATAAGGTTTGGGTATTTTTTTTCTTGGGTAACACCCAATAACATCGAAGAGTTTTGCATTTTTCTTAGTCTTGTTGGATTTTGAAGTTTTCTTTAACACTTCCCGTCTAGGATTAGGATGCATCTTGATATAGCAGAGGGAGGTGATCTATTATGGGTCTTAGAAGTTATATACCTACAAGTGTAACTATACCACCCATGATATGGAGATGACGATAGTTGTGTTTCCATTGAAGTGGTGGGGACATTACCTCATTGGCAAGCACTTTGTGCTTTTCATAGACCACAAGAGCCTGGAATATGTTTTCTTTCAGTGAGAACTAAATATAAAATAGTGGAGGTGGATTTAGTTTCTCCAGGATTACAATTTTGAGATCTATTATACTCCACTAAAAGGGATTTTTGTTGTTGATTTGATGAGTCGGAAGTCCCAAGGAGATGTGCTACGAGAATCTGTAGATGTTTGGAAAAGGATGGAGGTTTATTGAATCCCTTAAAAATCATGAATATAAAAGGGAGGAAATCTTAATGGAATTAATTAATGGGTTACTCTAGGATTAGGGAGGATTTGATGCAATTTGGGTAATAGTGGACCAACATATGAAATTGGCACATTTTATGGTGATCTGTGAGTTGAGTGTCATGGATGTCTTGGTGATGCGGTGTGTGGATTATGTGGTTACGCTTTAAGGGGTACTGATAAACATCATATCTGATTGAGATCCTCCTTTTACCTTGTGGGTATGGAGGGGATTACAACATGAATTTTTCTCCTAGTTGCACCTTAGTAGTACTTTCCACCCTCAGATCAATGGGCTGATGGAGTGGATCATCCTGATGTGGGAGGATATGTTCTGAGCTTGCATCCTAGACTTAGGTGGATTGTGGGTGAGGCACCTACCTCTGGTTAAGTTTTCCTATAATAACAATTATCACTTGTTCATTATAATGGATCCATATGAGTTATTGTATGGACAACTGTGTCATTATATATGGCATTGGATGGAGGTTGGGGTGTCAGTGGTTATAGGTCCTGATGTAGTACATAGCATGATTGAGAAGATATGGTTGGTTTGAGAGAGGATGAGGGAAATGGAGGACCATCAGAAGGCCTATTCTCATCATAGACAGAGGCTCCTAGAGTTCAAGGTTAGAGACCATGTGTTCTCAAGGGTTTCTAATGGATCCCCATATGAGCAAGAACTGACTTCTTAGTATAGATACTAAATTTACAGTGGAGAAGAAGACGATGAAGAGGAAGAATTGGTGTAGTGTTCTAGAACTCTTTCCCAAGACTAAATGGTTGATGCCCCAATCCAATGGCTAAATACTATCTTAATAGAAAGATTCCTTCCCTTCTACTCCTCCTTCCCAACCCTCTATATATAAGTGTTTCCCTAATATAACATGCCCCCAACATATTCTATTTATTCCCCAGTATATTCCTCAAACCACCATAGTTATACCATTATATTGGGTACCTAACACTTCCTCACCCTTTAAAGTCACCTTTTATTCAAGGTTATACATAGAGTGATGTTTTGGTGTAGTGTTTGTTGATTCTAGTTGCATTTTTCATTCACCCGGTCACATGCCAGGCGGTCGCGCGCTTTTTGCAACTTACCTTGGCTCATGTCCCTTGCAATGGTTGTGGCCATTGACTAAGGCCTACCCATTTTATGTGGATTTTTTTTAAAATGCGTTTAATTTTTTTTTTTATAAAAACCAGTTAGGTTAATTTTTTTTTAAAAAAAGCTCTAAAGGCGGCAGGCCTTTAGGCTTCGGGCGAAAGGCGGCAGCAGCGCTGTCGCCTTTCGGGTTAGGTTGAAAGGCGGCATCTGTGATGCCGCCTTTCCACTAAAACCCCCAAAAAATTATTTTTTCTATTTTTTTTATTTTTTTGTTTATATATATATATATATAAACAAAAATAAAATAAAATTTTCACCAGAATTTATCCGCTATTTAAAACCAAGCAGTACTGTCATTACAGCAGTCTGGATTTTGACAGAAGCTCTCACCCAAAGCTCCCTTTTATAAGAGAGCTTACCCTGAAAATCATTCTGCATTTTCGATGTGGGATTCTGGTTCTCCCTTTCTTGCACAGAACATTCTGCATTTCCGATGTGAGATTCTATTTCAAGTATGTGACTTTGAAAGACTATAAAATATAAACTATAAGACCAATATAAACGAAACTTAAAACATGGATTAAAAAAATAAAACAATAGTTGAAAACAAAAAATAATTTCATAAAAAATGATGATAAAAAATAATTTATAAGCTTTCGAAACCACCAACTTGAAACTTCAAAAGTTTCAAGTACGTGACTTTGAAAGCATATAAAATATAAACTACACAACCAATATAAATGAAACTTAATAAATGGATTAAACATATAACAAATAGTTCAAAATAAAAATAATTTTGTAAAAAATGTTGATGGAAAATAATTTATAAGTTTTCAAAAACACCTACATGAAACTTAAAAATGTTTCAAGCACGTGACTTTGAAAGCCTATAAAATATAAACTATAAGACCGATATAAATGAAACTTAAAACATGGATTAAACATATAACAAATAGTTGAAAATAAAAAAAAAACCGTAAACAATGTTCATGAAAAGTAATTTATAAGCTTTCAAAACAACCTACTTGAAACTTAAAAATGATTCAAGTATGTGGCTTTGAAAGACTATAAAATATAAACTATAAGACCGATATAATTTAAAGTTAAAACATGGATTAAACATATAATAAATTATTAAATTATTAAATTAATATTACTAATAATTAATTATATAACAATTAATTAGTTAATTAGTAATTATTAATAATTAATTATATAATAATTAACCAACTAATTAGTAATATAATTATTCAGTATATAATAGTTAATTAGTTCATTAGTAATATAATTATTAATTATTTAATAATTAATTAGTTACCTAGTAATATAATTATTAATTATATAATAATTAATTAGTTAATTAGTAATATAATTATTAATTATATAATTTGTAATTAGTTAATTAGTAATTATTAATCATTAATTATATAGTAACTAATTAGTTAATTAGTAATATAATTATTCATTATAATTATTAATTTTTAATTTTTAATTACTAATATAATTATTATTTATATAATTATTAAGTACATAATAATTAGTTAGTTAATTAGTAATTATTAATAATTAATTATATAATAATTAATTTGTTAATTAGTAATATAATTAGTTAATTAATAATATAATTAGTTAATTAGTAATATAATTATTAATTATTTAATAATTAATTAGTTAATTAGTAATATAATTATTAATTATATAATTTGTAGTCAGTTAATCAATAATCATTAATCATTAATTATATAATAATTAATCAGTTAATTATTAATATAATTATTAAATATATAATAGTTAATTAGTTAATTTTTTGAGAAAGATAGAGCTGAGGCTCTTTTTTATAATTAGTTAATTAGTAATATAATTATAAATTATAATTATTCATTATAATTATTAATTAGTATTTATTAAAATTTATTATATAATAATTAATTAGTTAATTGGTAATATAATTATTAATTATATAATAATTAATTAGTTAATTAGTAATATAGTTATAAATTATAATTTTTCATTATAATTATTAAATTGTAATTATTAAAAGTCATTATATTACTAATTAATTAGTTAGTTATTATATAATTAATTATTCTTAATTACTAATTAACTAATTAATTATTATATAATTAATTATTAATAATATTAATTTAATAATTTAATAATATATTATATGTTTAATCCATATTTTAAATTTAAATTATATCGGTCATATAGTTTATATTTTATAGTATTTCAAAGCCACATACTTAAATCATTTTTAAGTTTCAAGTTGGTGGTTTTGAAAGCTTATAAATTATTTTTCATGAACATTTTTTATAAAATTCTTTTTATTTTCAACTATTTGTTATATGTTTAATCCGTGTTTTAAGTTTCATTTATATCGGTCTTATAGTTTATATTTTATAGGCTTTCAAAGTCACGTGCTTGAAACATTTTTAAGTTTCATGTAGGTGTCTTTGAAAACTTATAAATTGTTTTCCATCCACATTTTTTACAAAATTCTTTTTTATTTTAAACTATTTGTTATATGTTTAATCCATGTATTAAGTTTCATTTATAGTGGTCTTGTAGTTTATATTTTATAGGTTTTTAAAGTCACATACTTGAAACTTTTTAAGTTTCAAGTAGGTAGTTTTGAAAGCTTATAAATTATTTTTTATCATCATTTTTTATGATTTTTTTTTGTTTTCAACTATTTTTTATATGTTTAATCTATGTTTTAATTTTCATTTATATTGGTCTTATAGTTTATATTTTATAGTCTTTCAAAGTCACGTACTTGAAACAGAATCCCACATCGGAAATGCAGAATGTTCTGCGCAGGAAATGGAGAACCAGAATCCCACATCAGAAATGCATAATGATTTTCAGGGTAAACTCTCTTATAAAAGGGAGCTCTGAGTGAGAGTTTCTGTTAGAATCCAAACTGCTGTAATGGCAGTACTGCTGGATTTTAAATAGTAGATAAATTCTGCTGAAATATTTATATTTATTTTTATTTTTGTTTTTGTTTTGTTTTGTTTATATATATATATATATATATAAACAAAACAAAAATAAAAACAAATAAAAATAAAAATTTTAAAAAAATTATTTTTTTTGGGTTTTAGTGGAAAGGCGGCATTGTGGATGCCGTCTTTGAGGCACAATTTTAAAAATATTTTAAACCCAGACGTTTTTTAAAAAATAATTTTTTTTAAAACATATTAAAATAAAAAACTCATGTACACAATTTCGATGAAATCAAACAAATATTCTTCTTTGGTTGATGAGGGTTATTTTTTTTTTACATTTTTTCAAAAAAAAATTCTTAAAAATACCATCAGGTTTAAAATAATTTTTTTTTTACATCCTAAAGGCGGCACCTGGTGTGCCGCCTTTGGGGAAGTTTCCGGCCAGGGCAAGGCAGCACCGGGTGTGCCGCCTTTGCCCAAAAAATAACCGCAAAGGCGGCACACCAAGTGCCGCCTTTGCCTAAATAATTTTTTTTAAAATTTTTATTTTTTGTTTTGTTTTGTTTTATATATATATATATATATATATATATATAAAACAAAACTTTTCAGCAGAATTTTTCTGCTATTTAATATTCAGCGGTTCTGCCATTACAGCAGTCTGGATTCTGACTGATATCCTCACCCAGGACTCCCTTTTATAAGGGGGTTTGCTCTGAAAACAATACTGCATTTTCGATGTGGGATTCTGGTTCTCCTTTTCCTACACAGTACATTCTGCGTTTCCGATGTGTAATTCTGTTTCAAGTACGCGACTTTGAATGACTATAAAAGTTAAACTATAAGACCAATACAAATGAAACTTTAAACACTGATTACACATATAAGAAATAGTTGAAAACAAAAATAATTTCATAAAAAATGTTGATACAGATTAATTTATAAGCTTTCAAAACCACCTACTTGAAACTTAAACATATTTGAAGTACGTGA
Organism: Viscum album; assembly: GCA_963277665.1. Lineage (NCBI taxonomy): Eukaryota > Viridiplantae > Streptophyta > Magnoliopsida > Santalales > Viscaceae > Viscum > Viscum album. The sequence continues at coordinate 822,012,771 of OY728127.1, forward strand.
CTTTGAAAGCTTATAAAAGATAAATTATAAGACCAATACAAATAAAACTTTAAACATTGATTAAACATATAATAAATAGTTGAAAACAAAAATAATTTCATAAAAAATGATTACCAAAAACAATTTATAAGCTTTCAAAACCATCAACATGAAACTTAAAAATGTTTCAAGTTCCCGACTTTGAAAGACTATAAAACATAAACTATAAGACCAATAGAAATGAAAATTAAACATTGATTAAAAATATAAGAAATAGTTGAAAACAACAAAAACTTTTTAAAAAATTTCCATAAAAATTAATATATAATATTTCAGAACAATTTACTTGAATAGGGAATCTGATCCATCAGTTTGAGGGATACCAGGGCTAGGTAGATAGATAATCGGATCATTGTATCTATGGATTTTTTGGATAGGAAGATAGATTCATTTCATTCATTATATCGAGGTATTTCTTTTTTAAGAGAATATAGACTTTATTATAATTATAAAATAAGTGACACCTTTATTTTTTGGTTATAGAATACGATTCTCTTAAGGTTAAAAGACATTATTCTTTTAATGGCTTTGAAAGTCATTATTTGTTTTGTATGAAATTGTATTTCTTTTTTGTAAAAAGTTTTTATATTTCCACCACACATATAATTGAATTCAAAACATCATATTAGTATTTTTATTATGATTTTATCCATATTAATATGATTTTGATAATAACAAAACTTTTGAATTAATAAAATCTATCATGATTATGATTCTTGTACTCTGATTACTCGGATTCATATAGACTCTGATCTTTTACATTCTGATTTAATCAAATTGTTTCTATTTATGATAATTTGATTGGACTGAGAACCATGTCCAATAAAAAATGTAAGAGTTTTTTATTTTTTAGTTTATTTCTTTTAAACTACATTTTTTAATACTAAAATATTCCCACTTTTAACTTATCTATTAGAATAATATTCTTATGATCCTAATAAAAATTATAGGCATAATGATACAACATTGTGTGGTTTTCTCAAGAGAATATTCCAACTCATCTTTTAATATCCATTTATTGTATTTTCTAGCTTTACCATTATCATTACTATATGAATAAATTGAAAATTTCTCAACTTGATTAATGAAACTAAATTCATATTTTTAAGAACTTCTAGTTGATGAATTATCTTTTAAATAATTTCTTATCAAATTATTATGTCTATTACTAGAATGATATGTCTTCTTCATATCATTTTTCTATTTTAGAGGATTCTCACTTTTTTTATCAAATTATAAATTATCCATTTTCATTATAAAATTCATGGAAAAGATTCTAATGAAATTATATATTCATCACCATAGTGGTTTATTTAGTTTTAAATTCATTTACCCTATATAATCCATCTTTAAATAGGTGAATAAATTTCATTAATGTATTCATCAAATTCATCATCATCAGAATCAATTGATTCCCCAATTTCCAATTATTTGAACTTATTTTTTCTTATAGCCTCAAAGGATATATAATCTATATCTTCTTTTTGAAACTCATTTCCTTTATCATTTCATAATCTATGAGAATAAAATATAACTCCTCTAATGAAATATATTCCCTATCTTCCATGTCTAAAACCATGGCATCAAATCATATAGGGAAATTTATCAAAAGTGTTTTCAAAATTTTTGAATCTTATATCTTCTAACCAAATCCATAGATATTACATACCATCTCATTGAACCTAATGAAATAGTCATCAATGATTTCATCATCGACCATTTTAATATTCTCAAACTTTATTCTTAGTATTTTCATATTATCTCTCTTAACATTAATATTTCCTTCATAAGTACTTCCTAGTTTGTCTAAAATATCCTTGGTAGTTTCAACACCCATCGCTTTAGTGTATAACATTTTTGATAAATCCATTAGGGTATAATTATGATATTTTCCATCAACATCAAGATTTATCATTTTAGATTTAGTACAATAATAATACTTAATAATAGGTGGTAATCTAATGGTTGATACGTCTTTCATTTATAAGAAAAGCGATTGAAGGAAAAGAGTATAATATTCCTCTATGTATGGTAGTTATTTCCCTAAAATTAGGCATTCCATGGTTTATCACTGAATTATGATCCTTCATTTCTCATAATGTTTTCTTATCATGAGAGGGGATCTTTTTATGATACCATTTGATTTAACCAAGGATCAGTTGGGTTCTAATGAGGGGGGGGGGGTGAATCCATAGTACATTGTTTTAAAAATTCACTATTCTGTAATCTAAAATCTATGACTGATTAAACTATCTATCCCTTATCTTAAATTCTGAAAATCCGCCTGAATGAAAAAATAAAATCAATGAAAAACACAGGGATTCTATTAGGTTCATTACAAAGGCCTACTCCTTACTATAACCATTTATTACACCTTGATAAAGGTTATTCACTTTTTTTAGTCGGTTACAACATGGGAAAGTTGTATTCCCATAAAAAAATAAGTCCAATAGTGCTTCATATCTAGAGTCCCACTATAAATTACAAGCTCCCACCTTCACTAACAACTCTTAACTCCCATAGGTGGATCTTTATACTATATCCATGGTGATTCTAAAATCTCATAAGCCTACTCGAGAGTCCCACTGGTGACCTCTTCTACATCTGAGTCCCAGAAAAGACTTCAAAATTCCTAAATCACACAATATATGAACTTTTTCCTAAATATATCTATCAAATTTTTATATTTCTGGACAACCTTCGTATATAGTCTTTCTCATAAAACAAACCAAAGCACCTGATCTACCCATGTACAATATTAATGAAATTAGGTAACTGTTTTTCAATGACCTTATCTTTATCACTATCCATTGAACATAAAATTTCCTGGACTAATCTCAAAAAACTCATAACATGGGTATATATCTTCTGAAACACTACCTAGATCGGTCTCAATATTTATGTATATAAAATTAATGGAATATCAATTAAATTTTATTTAAAAAAGACAAATATAAAATATTCCATGATAATTTTATGTAAGTGTTATTTAATTTTCATGAAAATATTTTATAATTCATGCACACCTACAATGCCTCTTTCCTTCTCACTTTAGTGCTTCCACTGAAGGCCTTTCCTAACCGAGGCACTGGTTTTATGGCACCCAGGATATGATGTTACACTAACTCCTCCTAATCAACTCTAATTTGAACCTTTGGTTTTTTTAGGCTCTCAGTAGATTATTTTGACCACTCTAACCCGTAATATTCTTAGACCAAAGTAACAATGGATGTTATTATTCTTCCTTCGATGTGGATATCTCTTATTGTTGTGGAATCCACCATTATTCTCTACTCTCTATCTTTGAGAGTGAAAAATTCATATGCTGCTGATGGATTGGATCCTTGTTTCGATGGATTGAAATTATAGGGATTTCTCATTGATCTACCTCAACTTTGACTCTCATTGGCATTTATCAACACATGTTATTGATTAATCGTGTGAATAATGGTTTGTGGATACACTATTTTCTTTTTTGGGAAATTCAATTTAGAGTAGATATGGGTGTGGATTTTTAGTTTTTTGGATACCCTATGTGGGGGAATATTGACATGTAAGTAACATCACCATATCCCATTTATTATATGTAGAAAGTAGTTATATGTGTTACATGGAAAGATTCCATGTTGGAATATGGAAAGATTCCATGTTGGAACATTGAAAGATTCCATGTTGGAACATGGAAGGATTCCATGTTGGAACATGGAAAGATTAAATTTTGGTACATGGTAAGGTACCCCATTTGATATGCACGCTATGTATAAGGGAGACATTCCATATAATTTGGATGTACATGTTAGGTTGGGAAGAGTTTTATGAGAAGGTAAGGATTGAGGAGGAACATTCTATATACATGATGAACACACCATTTACTTCTTATGAATTTTAGGTGTGAGGATGAAGTGGTGATATGAGGAAATTATTGATATATTATATATTTATATTTGGTTTTTACAATGGTTTTTGGAGGACCCCTTCATGGTTTTTATTTTAGAATCCTATTAAAGGAAGTGTGGTGTGAGGTCCAAGTGGGGGCTATAGGATTTCTTCTTGGAATGACTTAGAATTACCATGGTGTATTTTTTTATGCTCTTTGATTTTTTCTATAATTAAGGATAGTGTAGTCTCATGGTTGTGTTTTATTAGTCAGTTTCTCAAAGTTTAGTTTTTTTATAGACATTATGATATGGTGACCCTATGGGGATGTCAAGAACAAATGAGTTCTATTAAGTAAAGTTTTAATTAGGTCTGATGGACCTTTTAGTATATTATAATGTGTGAGGTATTGATTGGATATAGGTTTTATTCCAAGAGGATGGATGAGGTCCTATTTATATGGTCTTGAATTAAGGATTTTTACATGTGGTAGAGTAGAACTGTATTGGTTTTTATGTTATTTATGTGGTTCTGAAAACTATTTTGGGTGCCCTATTATTTTCACCCCTATAGGGATAGTACTGGTTTCAATTAAAATGGTGATGGGTTTTAGTTTTCTCAAATCATGTCTTTGTGGCCTCTGAATTGGATTTTATTGGTCATTTCTATTCACGTTCTAGATGTGAGAGGAGTCATTTGGGATATTATTAGATTTGGCATCAATTCTGAGAATTATATAATGAAATCTTCTATTAGTTGGATAGTGTTTTTTAGGTCTGGGGAGCTTATAGTCTACCTATATTAGTGAAAAATTTCTTTCTAGTTTAGTATTATATCCTATCTATGGTCTGGGGATTTATGGATTTTTTTCTTCTCTATGAACTTACATGGAAGTGGACATGTACATGAATAAAGTTCCAACCTAGTTAGGTAGAACATACTGAATATTATGATTAGATTTCCTGGTTGAATCTTCCCAACCATGGGAACATTTATGGGTTCTCTAGTGTCATCCAATATGTTATTCTTGCCAATTTATAGTCTTTGAAATTCGCGTACTTGAAACATTTTTAAGTTTCAAGTAGACTGTTTTGAAAGATTATAAATTAATTTTTATGGACATTTTTTAGGATGTTTTTGTTGTTTTCAACTATTTCTTATATGTTTAATCAATGTTTAATGTTTCATTTATATTGGTCTTATAGTTTATGTTTTATAGTCTTTCAAAGTCGGGAACTTGAAACATTTTTAAGTTTCATGTTGATGGTTTTGAAAGCTTATAAATTGTTTTTGGTGAACATTTTTTATGAAATTATTTTTGTTTTCAACTATTTATTATATTTTTAATCAATGTTTAAAGTTTCATTTGTATTGGTCTTATAATTTATCTTTTATAAGCTTTCAAAGTCACGTACTTCAAATATGTTTAAGTTTCAAGTAGGTGGTTTTGAAAGCTTATAAATTAATCTGTATCAACATTTTTTATGAAATTATTTTTGTTTTCAACTATTTCTTATATGTTTACTCAGTGTTTAAAGTTTCATTTGTATTGGTCTTATAGTTTAACTTTTATAGTCTTTCAAAGTCGCGTACTTGAAACAGAATCACACATCGGAAACGCAGAATGTACTGTGCAGGAAAAGGAGAACCAGAATCCCACATCGGAAATGCAGTATTGTTTTCAGGGCAAACCCCCTTATAAAAGGGAGTCCTGGGTGAGGGTATCAGTCAGAATCCAGACTGCTGTAATGGCAGAACCGCTGGATATTAAATAGCAGAAAAATTCTGCTAAAAAGTTTTGTTTTATATATATATATATATATATATATATATATATATATATATATATAACAAAACAAAACAAAAAATAAAAATAAAAATTTTAAAAAAAATATTTAGGCAAAGGCGGCACCTGGTGTGCCGCCTTTGCGGTTATTTTTGGGCAAAGGCGGCACACCATGTGCCGCCTTGCCCTGGGCGGAAAATTCCCCAAAGGCGGCACACCAGGTGCCGCCTTTGGGGGGTAAAAAAATAAATTTTTTTAACCTAGATGTATTTTCAAAAAAATTTTTTTGAAAAAATGTATATTAAAAAAAAACTCGGTTGATGACCATCCCACATAAGGTCTATCTGAGTGCACCTCATGTTGCACGGTCATCACTGGAAGTAGATGCACCTCCTTTTGTGTACCTAAGCTGACTACCTCCATAATCAGTACCAACTAAACAAGTTCCCCCCTCAATGCTCAACTAAACTTAACTACTACTCAGCAGTTCTAAACCATCAAGTCTTTACGTGGGACGGTACTCACTTCAAACTCAGGCTCATGCTGCTGCAGCTTCTCCTAATGACGCATCCATAGTATCATTGCTTTTTGGAACTATACCTCCTCATGCCAGTGGAGAGACTATTTCTCCTCCCACGTCTACTATTCAGCCTGCATCTATAGGAGCGGAGTGTGGTCCTTCAGTATGAATGTCTTTTTATTGAAAGACTATGACGTAAACTGCAATGCACCTGACAATATTTTTTTTAAAAGGCAGTGTGTCTCCTCCTCACTACAATATTGTAGTGTGGTGTGTTTGAAGGAACCCTCCAAGCCAGAAGATGATCGTGCACGTTGTCTGAGCAAATGTGTTGAGTTGGTGGGGAAGTCCTGTTGAGTCGTGAATCGTCCAAGAAAGACGAGAACCGGTAGTGCGCCACCTAAAAAAATAAGCCAGTGGTGCATGAAAAATCCGATCATGAATAGGAGCTGAAGCATTCCTTCTATTCAGTAGAATTACCTTAGGTTAGCACGCACATATATTGATCAATACCAGGAAAAACGTGCTCATGCAGAATGGAAGCACACGGTTTGCATGATGTATCTGAGTGACGTGTCACCTCAATCCAGTACTGCTCGCACATCCCCTGGATCCATCCGTGGTGAAATACCAAGTGCATAAGGTCAAGCATCCAAGGGAGAGGATAGATAACATTAGGTCGGACCAAATGATAGATCCTTGTATGAGCAGGAACCAACTTCTTAGTGTATATTCTAAATTTATAGTAGAGAAGAAGAATATGAAGAGGAATAACTCAAGAGGTGTTATAGCACTCCCACCCAAGCCTAAATGGTTGATGCCCCAAGAAAATGTCTGAATCCTCTCTTAAGAGAATGATTCCTTCCCTTCTACCCCTCCATCCTAACCCTCTATATATAGGTGATCCCCTAACAGAACGTGGACCCCTAGCACATTCTATTTATTCACCAACATATTCACCTAACCACCTAGCTGGCCCACTCTCCTAGGTACCTAACATTTTTCCCTCAACAAGGGTATTGAAGGTTTGGTGGGGGAAGTAATATTTCTCCCAAGTTTTTTGGGACTTTCAAGGTGCTTGGGTGTGTTGACGAGGTGACATATCAGTTGACACTCCCACCACGCCTAGATAGGATCCATGATGTCTTTCACATGTCCTAGCTTTGTCGGTATCTTCATGATGACTCCCACATCATTGAATAGGGAGAGTTGGATATTGAGAATGAAGCGATATTCGTAGAACAACCAGTATAGATCCTGGATCATTGATAGAAGGTGTTTCATGGACAAACCATCCTCATTGGTTCATGTGTTGTGGAGGCATGGTGGCCGGAAGGAGGGTACTTGGACCATGCGACACAAATTCGTTCCCAGTACCTGAAGTTGTTTTGAATTTCACCTTGCTCTGTTTTTCTTTGATGATGTGATGTTTGAACTTTACTGATTTTATGAGACGCGTTTTTCTCTTTCTGGTAATGTGTTTTAGGGATTAAATTGCATGAAGAGGGGAAACCCCCTCCCTGATCAAGACATGTTATATTATGAAAAGTTTTAAAAAATTGTTTGAGTGAGTAAGTTCCATCCCAAGGGGACAATATCTTGATATGGGGTGTGATATTCCTTGATTCATGTTCTTGGGGTGATGTTTTTTGTTGGTTGGGAAGGTTTTTGGTTTAGGACGTGCAATGGTTGGAATGGCAGTGCAGATGGTTATATAGAAAAGAGGTGGCTTATGGATGGTCCTAGATACTATGGTTGTAATAAGTATTTGTTGATGTTTGGTCTTGGTGTGCTTAGCTAGTGGTAATGTTTGGGGAATAACGAGATCCCTGAGAGGTATCTCACGGGGAGTTTTTCCAAACCCTATCATTCTTTTAGGTTTTTTTATTATCGTGGATGAGAATCATTTTAGAGGTATCTAATGTAAAAGTTTGTGCCTTCTCAGCCCATTACTTAGATGCTTTGGGAGTTAGAGATGTTCATAGGAGGCTCAAGGCGGTTTCTGAAGGGGTTGGAGTTTCAGTAATACTATAGTAGGATGTTCACGATGTGAAAAAAGAATACATGTCATGAGTTTATGATTCATGGCTTGTGTGACTCATAGTTCATGAATTTTGTTCAGGTGAAGGGTTTTGTTCAGAAGAAATTCGCGACATGAATTAAATCTGTCTAAGGCCTTATGAATTTTGGCAGAAGTTCATAGGGTTTGAGTTTTGAGGAATTCATGACTTAAATTGGTTTCACAGCTTGAATTTTTGGGCCACATGAGAATTCAAGTCACAAATATGTAATTTATGATGTGAATGAGGTGATTTATAGTATATTTATAAATATAAGGGTCAGGTAAAATCCCCTCATACGGCCCTCATTCCCCTCTTTTTTGGTAAAACCATAGGCATCTTTGGAGGATTTTCAGGCCCCTTTCCTCCTACTTTGATCCTTGGATCCCAGAGGTAGATTTTTGGAGAGATGAGGTGATTTATTCTCTTTATCCCACTTGTTTCATTTTTTCCTTCCTTTGGGGTGAGTTTGGGATACATTTTGATGACCCCTTGGTGTGATCCAGGTTAATTCAAGGTTTTCCCCATGTGGTTCTTATTTCTAGGTCGTTTCCCATCACCCTATTGTGCACAGCAAATTAGAAAGCTTATTTGAGGCAAAGGATCCTTATTCTCTCCTTTTTTAAGTGCATGTGTGGGGATCACATGTGTTTACCTTCCATTGGGTGGATTGTAAGAGTCATATTAATAAAAATAAAAAATTGTATTAGTATGAAATTGATGGGAATGGGGATAAATCACATGTTTTTTAGCTTTTGATGTTATTTCTGTTGAGATTATATATGTTTGTTTACATTGCTGAAAATCACGGCTATTGGGAGCCTTGCTTGTGTTGTAGTTGATATTTATGTGAGATCCTTGTTGTTTTGTTGGTTTGATCAAACCCTAAATGAAAATTATAAGAACGTATATATGGATAATTAATTTCTTACCCATGAAATATGGTTTGTGTGAGAATATCCATGCTATGTAAAGAAGTAAATTGATGCAAGCCCTTGAACCTAAATTGTGGAAGTCAGGATGTGATGATTTGTGTGGTTTTTCTTTTTGTGTTTCCTAGTTTGATATGTACTATTTTGCATTGAAGGTGGTGATTGACTCAGTTATAAAATGTTTGGGTGGTTTTGCGATGGTTGGATGACATGGGATACAATGTGAGTTGTTATGCAATGTGGGTAGTTGTGTGATGTGCATTGGTGGAGATGTGTGGTGGTTGAGACATGTGGTTGTTGTGTTGAGATGGATTGATTGATTTAGTGAAGTGGAAATAGTGTATGTGGGATAGATTAGTTGTTTTGTGGTGTGATTGATGTCCTTTAAATTTATGATACCCTACATCCCTGGTTATGTGATAGGATGTGATGTGATGGCCTAGGTGCCTTCGAGCGAGATGTGATGTGATGGGGTTGTGATGTGTCATGATGATGACTAATGCTAACACTTGATACAATTCCTTGTGAGGGTATGGTAGGTAGGGATGCATCCTGACCCACATCTGAGATGGTTGTATATGTGGTGCGATATGTATGGAAGGGATGGTATCACATGTCATTTGATGTTGGGGAATGAGAGCGGAAAATTAATGGGGAAGCGACAATGGGGAGACTTCATTATGTTTTTGATATTACGTTACTATATTGAATATTTTATTTGGTGAGTCAGCCATGGTGAGGCTGAGTTTGGTTAATTGGCCTATATAAGTGCATATTGGTTCTACTATTTATTCTCTCTTGCATTTTTTTATTGTTCCAATTTTATCAGATGTCTCCAAAGAGGCTTCACAGATGTATTAGTATTCTCTTTTCTCATATGAACTTAAGACCTTGGGTATGATCCTATTGAGTGTACATATTATTCTCTCCCTATGTATATAATTTTTTTTGGCTTTCTAGGATGACTTTAGGGATCAATTTAGACATTACTAGATTCGGTTTTAGAGCTGTTTTTGAGTCACTAATGAAGGACTAGTTTTTTGGTATTTACTTGGAGACTTTTATTTTTACTATTAACATTATTCATGCATTGTGGGATGGTTTTGAGTTTGCTTTTATATTATGCATTGGAGTTTCTAGGTGGTTATTTATCCTATCTTATAATAAAATATATTATAGAGGGAAATGCCTCCCATATATGATATTTTTTATTACCTCAATTCTTTTCACCAAATTGGGGCCTATTGGAGGTGGGACCCGGGGATCATTATCTCTCTTCCTTCATTATCGGTCCAGGAGAGGTACCTTTAGTGGGAGGGGGTTGAGAAAAAATTGATCCTAGCCATTGAAATGTTATTATTATTGTATCTTCTATATTGAACCCTTATGTGGTGATTTGGGCTTGGTTATAGGGATTATTGGTGTGTGAACTTGATTCAGGTGGCGAACCTTGATGTTAGATACACTTAATGTAGGAACTTCTTTACCATGTAACGGTTTTCTCAGAATGGCTAGAAGTGTGTTTATATTTACTTAAAAGTAAAAAAAATGAGTGTAAAAGGTTCAATACTAGAAAACTACCTCATATTGTCATGGAATCATATAACAATTATTTTCGATTAATTTTTGACATACATGAATAGACCATGTGTCAATCATATAAATTGTAATATGTAAGACAATGATTGTTGATTAATTTTTGAAGTGTCATTTTGTGCACCAAATTTACATTCATGTGCACATGCTTATGTAAAAATACTTTATACACACACACACACACACACACACACACACACACACACACACACACATTATCTATATATAAGTATAAAAAAAATTAATCAGTATATATAGTGTATACAAAAAAATACATTTTGGATTTTATAGTGTAAAATTTACATTGTACGTATAAATATATATAGAGAGAGACATATGTTTATGTATATATGCATTTGTTTATGAAATTTAAGTATGTGTGTATTTATTTATATTAATATATACTTGTAAATGATTATATTTTTAAATACTTATATATATGCATGGATGAATGCATGTACAAAAATACGGTTTCATGTAATTATATATATGTATATTTGTAAATAATTAAATTAATATGTATGTATTATATACATACATAGATGTGTGTGTGTGTGTGTGTTTGTGTCTACTCAGTAATTTTAAAATATTTTTATCTATATGTAATTTTTTAGTATATTTTGTCTATATAAAAAAATACTCGATAAGAGTTTTAAAAAAATACACTGTGAATTTGCAGTGTAAATCAGTAACTGTATATGAAAAAATTAAAGTTCAAAATAACATGTCCAATATGTGTCTAGAATTATTTGTGTCAATATCATGATCACAATGGTACTAATGGACTAAAATATTGATATCATTTTAATAGAATACATTAGATTAAAATTTATCAATGGGGAAAACATTTGGATGAAGGAGATAGAAAAACAATCATTGGGCTTGTGGCACTGGTTCATGGGGTGTGAGAGTGTTTTCGGTATTTGTTGGAATTATTTAATTTACTAGAAAAATGGGGATGACTGGGATTTCTAGGCCGACGTGTCCTAATATTAAGGGAGGAATTGAAGCTAAATTAAGGATCTGAAATAGAGATGATTTAGATCCATGCTCGGGCAGGCCATGCCTAAAAAATAAAAAATTCTCTTTAGATTTATATTTAAGTGTGGGTTAAAAAAATATTCTAATATGCGAATCAATCCAATGACCAATCCATAATTGGTGATGTATGGAACACCTGATGTGGATGGTCTAATATTTAGATATAACTCATAGAGATATTTTTTTATGGATGGACACAACTGATGATATAAGAAGACAAGACCGATGAATTTTCTTTATAAATAGTTTTTTATTATTTAAAGGGTGGAAATTTATGACATGACATGTGAACATGAAACAAACACAAAACGAATCAAATACATGATTAAATAAATGGGTTAGGTTTGGATTGAGGGTGAAAGACATGATAATGTGATAAATGTCACAATTATTTAAATATTTAGATTTTTTATGCATATATTATTAAATAAAATATTTTCTGTGTAAGTAAATTAATGTATATGTATAAATATTTTATTTGATTATTAATTATTTATATTATAATAAAAAATTAAATAATATAAATCAATAAAATTTAATAAATATTTATAAATATATTAAATAATTAATTAAATACATGAATAATATGTCACAAGATTACATGACATGATAACATGTTTAACAGACAGATTGGGTTTAGGCTTTAGTATCTCGACATGAACAATAAATAGGTTTACATGACAAGACACAAATTTCCAACCTTAATTTCATTAGTTGAAAATGATACAAAGACAAAAAAATTGAAAAGTCCAGGAAATACATGGATTATGGATGAAGAGACAATTATAGACACTTTCCATAACTTCTCCACTCTTTTGTTCAGATTGAATGGTGATCGAAGTTGGGGTAATTCCCTTAACTCTATCCCTCAAAAATTTCATAAATGAATGATTTATTGGGATGAGTTATGGCTATTAAAGAGATTAAGAAGGTTTAATTTCAACTTGGTGCCGGAAAATCTCCAGGATTAGATGGTTTATCCAGCATTTTCTTTCATTGATATTAGCACATTACGAGCGTCAGCATTTTCGACATGATCCTGACTTTCTTAAATATAGGTTATTCACCCTACTCTATAAAAAAAGATAAAATTGTCTTAATTCCAAAGGTCATTTTTTCATAAGAGGTGAATAAATTTTTTCATATAACTCTTTGAAATTTTATCTATAAAATTAGATCAAGGGTTATTGTCAATAGGTCAAATCCTTTTTTCACACGATGCAATTCAATTCTATCATCGGTGCACCATGGACAACGGTGACAATAATGTCATCGTTGATGTTACTACTATTTTTAGTAATTTAGATGGATTTCAAGGGGGGTTAAATTAAGGTGGAAGATGTGAGTCTTCTCTGTTTTAGGTCATGGTTGATGGAAACAAGAGGGAGAGAATCCAAATCCTCTTCCTCACCTCAAACTTCAAAGTTCAATCTCTATAAAAGGAGCGGTCTCACTCAGTTAATTATTCTAATTGACTCGTATCCCCATTCATATTATTCTCACTTACTATATTTATCTAAGAGTTTCATTTATGATTTTCTCCATCAGGTTTTGGAACACTCAATTTTAGAGAGGTCTTTTGTTGGGAAAGGATAAAGGAATCTGAGGATAATTGTAACACCCCAAAAATTCCTTTATGTTATTAATAGAAATTTTATTTTATAATGAATTTTTTTATGAACATATATATATAATTTTACATTTAATAATAACTTTTTACATTATAGGTTGAGATGAAATTTTATAACCCATGATAATAAAAGGATATAACACACTTATTATGAAACTAAAAACTCTTCATTACTTTATTTAATAATGGTCAATTAAGTGTACAACAATTCATATTATTAATCCAAATATTATAATGGGAAGAATAATGGAGAATAAATACAGTAAAATATAAAATATTGGGCAACCTCGATCTCCTAGAATCATCCCACCCACAAATAGTGTTATATCAAGGAAACAAAGAGTTATTAATACAATGTTCATTTTGGAAATGATATTGAAACTTGATTTGAATTGAAGTGATGCCGAAGACTAAGTACGATGGTGTATTTATAGAAAAATATTATCATCATCAGTTATGATTTTAAGCTAATATATTTTATCAGTATTATGACCATTAGTCGATAAAATAGTTGGTCATTATTGTTATTGGATACATCAACACGTTTAAATGATCATCATGATTATTTAATGATATAATCAAAATTGTATTATTTTGGGATATTATGAACATATTCTATTAAAATGTGTTTTATGGTAAATATATAGGTTTTAGATAAAATTTAATTTCATTAAATAATATTAAAAAACACTTTTTACATGTTAATTTATTTTAATTAATTCCTTAGTAATTTGTATAGTTTCCAAAATGTTTATTTTTCAATGAAATTGCTAAATTTCAATAAATAAGGATATTTATTTAAAAGTTTAAATTATAATATTTATATATTTATATTGATAATATAAACTTTATTTTTTGACTAGGAGCATAAAAATTAGCTTAGGGTAATTTTTTGGGTATTTTCTAAAAAAGTTTTTTTGGTAAAAAGTGAAAATATGATTTTTACGAAATACCATAAATATTATGAAATAATAATTATATGATAATTATTTTAAATTAATTAAAACTTATTCATCATAAAAAAATATTTAAGTAATTACATAATACATAATGTGTCGCACTTAGAAACACATGCCTAGTATTTTGAAAACCATGATTTTACCTTTTCTAAAAAAACTATTTTTATGGTTTTATGCATAACATGTTTAGAATTGATTTTTATCACTTTTATAGATTGAATAAAGTAAAATGGATTCCATATTTGGAATAAATATTCATAAATTATCTGATAGGGTCGTTTTAATTTTTATGCATAAAAAAGTTACCATGGTAAAAAAATGATTTACCACAATATAGGTAAAATAATATAGTGGGTTAAAGTTAAAAGGTAAAAGATTAAAATACCTAAAAACTACAACATTAAATGGGTGGTTTATGTGTTTCTTGAAATTAAACAGCCTTTAAAATATTAATTATCAACCAAATTCGTTGGAATTAAATTCACCCAAATGTGGTTGGATTTAAATATAAAATAATCATTATTTAATCACTTAAACCCACCCCTCCTCAAGTATAAAAACCACTCCTCACCGCCCCATTTCTCATAACAAGACTTGAAGCTTTTAAAATAAATTCCAAATACACTCCTCCAAAATCTCCCCATTTTCAAGTGCTTTTGGTCTTACCCAAATACCAATACCAAGTTCCTTAAGGGGTCCTTCATGGAGGTGATATTCAAGAGGTAACTTTCTTAAACTACCTCTATTGATTTCTTTTTTTTATACCTTATATTCACCTAATTAATCCATAAAAGAATAATAAATCTGGTATAATTTATATACTGGAATTTTATATTTCTAATATAATATTTTCTATCCACCCCTTTTCTCATCTCCTCTTATTCAAAGAAACAAAACCATCGTCCAAATTATGTCGACCAACCGCCTCTATGGATAATGATATTGGTTCGTTTTCCATTGCTTCCTTCAAGGATGATCATAAAAGTATTATTATGGTTAAATAATATTTTAATAGGTATATTATAACTTAATTAATGTTCTATAATGAATATATATACATAATAATAAATAAAAGGAAACTAGTATGTGATCGTCTAAAAAACCAAAAAAATATACTAAACATTAATCATTAACGTTTTATCAAATGAACCAACCTCACATCAGAAATAAAAAAGATGTATGGAAAAATTTAAACTTATTTAAGTGCATAAATACCATTTCATTTCAATTTTGGAGTCTTATTTCCATTTAATAAGAAAACCCATAACTATACACAAATTAACTGACCAAGAAACCATGAAACGAACACACCCGAAACAATAAAAATAATGAAAAAATATTAATTAATGTGTGGTATGATGTTATAAAAGTAGAACATAAGGAAATATAAATATTAATATAGTTATATAATAAATTAATAACATTATTTAAACTATTATACATGAGTTTAAAGTATGTAAAAACTAAAGGGAAGCGTGAGGTAAGAGTTTCTTGTCTCACTTTTACTTCTGTGAGATATATGCCTTATTCACCACTTATTTATTTTGTGTGGTGTATATACAACCATTTTATGTATTATATCATTAATATAATTATATTAATGGTATTCAATGTTTAATCTGATAATTATTACTTTTATGGGTAATACTATTTGACTGATTACAAGTGGTAAGGGGTTTCTTAACTCAATTTTAATTCATTGGGTTAAACCTCCACTTCATTGATTATGTCATGCTAAGATTATGTGTGAAATGAGTTTTAATTATATTATGTTGTATTTAAAATTATTTTATGTTGATTTATAGTTTATAAACATAATTGATTCATTTGATTATAAATCACTTCAATGATATGATATTTTTAAGAGGTTTTCTTTTTAAAAAAATTATCATTTTAAAGTTTCCCTTAAAAGTATATTTTTCTACCATGTACGTGTTTTCTAAAATTATTTCAATTTTTTAAAATATTATACTATGCTTGGTTAATATCATTTTTACTCATGTTTGAATTTTTAAAAAACATTTTGAAAGCTATATTTTTTCATTTTCTAAAAAAGGTTCTTTGAGACTTTTTTGATAAAAATGCAGAAGAATTTTTTTTTTAACTTATATGGTGTGATTGGATTTTCCCATATTCATGAATATTTAATGATTTTAATATTAATTTACAATTTTACATGGTTATTTTCAAAGAATTTTTTTTCTTTTATGATTGCACAACATTTTAAAAATAAGTTATTTTCAAACTGAAAAGGGTATTCTTTTCAAGAATTATTCAATGGTCTCATTTAAAGTACATCCATCTATGTCAAAATTGTTTGTTGAATCTTATGATTCATTGAGGTTAATATATTATGATATGCACTTATAAGTTTTATTAAATGTTTTTTGGATCATTTTAACTGAGGATGTATTATTTTGATACTATTCACTATATTACTCTAGATGGTTTATGATTATATTTATTGATTGGGAAAATTATTAAACTTTTTTATGCTAGTTTCAATAAGAATTTTTATGTTTAATATGTTTTACCCATTTAATATGAGGATTAAATTTTAATTTGTAACACCATAATATTTTTTGAAATATTTTTTTAGAATTAATTGAATCTTTTTTATATTTTTCATTTCATGCAACACTGAATATAGTTTTTTATACTAAAGCACTAAATTTGGCTTGCGTTATACGCGGAACCAAGTTAATCATGCACTACACAAAAATATATATTATATTGTGGTATATGTAACACTATTTTTTTCTTGTATTTCACACAATACCGATACTCTTCAATATCTTGTGTTACATGAAAGGATGTGTTTTCACCGAACTACAATATACTATTAATATGATTATTAAAATATTATTATAGTTACCACCTAGCCATTAGAATGGAAGTTATGAATAATATTAACTAAATTTTTAAAATATGATTCACACATATATATAAAATAAATCCTTTGGTTATAAATTACAAGAAGTGAATGTAAGAACTATTTGAAAATAAAGAAATTACTTTTCTAAGAAAACTATTTTTCTATGTACAAACACAATTTTATCTCAACAAATTAAACAAACCAATTTTGATTAATATTTTAAATAAAATTTATATATTATATATTCAATAAATATTTTCTATACTCATCCAAAATATTTGATAGGTATAAGATAAAAATAAAACCAATTTTATGAATAAAAATATGTTTTCTCTAAAAGATAGTTTTACCACCTTTTAATGGATAATCCATTTTAAATCCAAATTTTGACACTTTTATAATTTTTATTTAACAAAATAAACTTAATTTTTTAAATAAAAAAATAAAAATTATATAAGGATGAATTTTTGGTATTTTTCTGTGAAGTTTCATTTTTTGATGAATAGTGAATAATACTGAATTTTAATTCAAAACTAATTTTCATCTAATTTATTTATAAGGTTAAATTATTTTTTTGATTGGTTTAAAAGTTAACTTAGATAAATTATACATCAATTAATCCAATTTAGTTAAATTTTATTAATTTAACTTTGAAATTGGATATAAAATTTACCAAACTTTTAAACATTTTTTCTTTAAAAACCTGATGTGTCATCCCGTCTGTGAGATTAATTTTGAATTAATTTCTGAAACTTATGTGATTTGAATTTTGAAAATTGGATTCCATATTTGTAATAATAATAATATATAATTTCAAATAAGTTTAACTTAGTTTTTTACAAAAAAAATTAGTGAAAGTAATTAAAATTAATTACAATGATTAAGAGGCAAATTTGCTTAAAAAGGGACTAAACCTTACACTTAAGGGACAAAATGAACTAGAAACTTGTAAAATATCCATTGGATGAACATATTTAGAAACTATCCTAAATTTTATCTAATTTTTTTCATTATTTTATCCACTTTACATAGGAAAAATATGGGTAGAATTAACTTTTCAAAAATTTAAAAGAATGTCAGTCCTCCTCCGCTATAAAAGGCATTCACCTATCCCACTTATTCACACATATAAAGACATTTGGATCAGAAAAACTCCACATAAATCTCATACCAACATCACTCCATTAATCTTAGAATCCTCCATTTGGGAACAAATCTATCCAAGGAATCCATTTGGTGCAAACCAAGAGGAGTTTACCCAAAGAAGAGGTAACACCCTTCCTCAAGCTCCTTTGTTTTATTTTAATTCTATATCACATAAACTATTCTTATTACATAATTATATAATAACCTCATTATAATCAATATAATATGATTTTTTTATTCTAATTTTTTTACCTTCACTTACACACACTTCCATCTAATGGGTAATGAACTTACCATTTTTGTGTAAGGCGAACTGCCGCCTCACAAAATGATGTTGTTTGTTTTTCCTTTACCACCTATCATGGTTGGTAATTATGATGGAAGATATATTTTTATATGTTATATATTATATTTATGATTTATTAATAATTATTTAATTGTTATATAAAACATACCTTCATGCTTTCCATTTTGTGTAAATATGATAACTTCATTTTTGGACGTGTGGACTACCACCTCCTAAAAGTGATGTGGTTCGTTCACACTTTACATGGAATGTATTAAGGATGCGTTTAGTGAACTTATATGATAAATATGACATAATAATTCTAATATAATTATATTATATATATATATATACACACATATATTTCATTTACTTTCTTTCTTTTAATACAATAATAAAACGAAAACAACGATCATGTATACATATGGCCTACCATCTCCTTGAATGGTGTATTCCATTGCATAATTATATATTTTATATATTATTATAAATATTTATATAATGAATATATATGATATTTATATCATTTTTTAAATTCTTTAAATAATTAAATCATGATCTAAGTAATATTATCAAGAATAACAAGTCAAAACATATATGAAAAACAACGTGAATATTACCTGAAACGTAACATTAACATGGAAGAGTTAATAAATGGGTAATATAAAGTCATAATAAAATCATATATGGTATTATATATAATAATATGGTTATTTAATATATTTATAATAAATTTATATTTATTATAAAAAAAATTTGTATGAGTACAGCAAGAGTCAATGCATAAGGTAAGGGAATTTCATCTCACTTTTTATATCTGTGAGATACACACCTTATTCACCACTCATTTATTTTGTGTGGTGTATATACTACCCATGAATTTATTATATGATGATTATAATTAAATTTATGGGTATTTACATATCTATTTTATTATATTTATTTTATGGGTTTTATGGTTCAAAAGCTACCAAATCAGTAAAGTAATTTTTTTCTCAAGTTGCCTTATTTGAGATACATGCATTGTTATGCACCTATATTTTTTTATGTGGTTTATATAATATCCTTTTACATGTTATATCATGAATATACATCATTAATAATATTTTAATCTTCATTTAATGTTAATATTTCATGTAGAGTATGAGTCAAATTTACCAAATTGGTAATAGATTATTGCAACAATCTCATCGTTTATCGGGATTGTTTATGATTATGCCTCCATTGATGAAATATTATGATCCATATCATAGGAAAACTCATTAATTTTCTTATACTATGGATATTAATGATTTATTAATGTATTATTACCATTTTTCACTCTTTGGTACTAAATATAATTAAGAAAATATTTTTAAGAAAATCTGATCTAATTTCTCTTTTCAATCAAAAATTTGTTTATTTCAAAAACCATGTTTTCAAAAATGTTTTTCAAAAATATTTTTTAAAAATTATATTTAAATATAATTTTCAAGGAAAAGGGATTTTAAAAATATTTTATGGATTTCAAATATTCCATTTTATTTTTCAAAGAAAAATGTTTTTAAAAGGATTTATGTTTTAAAAGAATTTTTTTAAAGAAGAAAGTATATTTTACAAATAAATGTTTCCAAAAGGATATTTCCAAATTATTTTCCATATAATGTGACATATATTGGTGTTAATCATGATTTTATGGGAAGTTATCCAATGTTTCCATTCATATTATTTCTCTAAATGGTTTATGTTTTGATGGCATGATGTTTATGAAACCTGTTTCTCTTTCGTGAGTTATATATTAATGAAACCTATTTATATTTCATGGGTTATATGCTTATTAAACCCAATTATATTCATGGGTTATGTGTTGATTAAATTATTATGAAACCCGAAACATTTTTTATATGTTATGATATGATTATATGATTATTATACCCATTTCATTTTATGGGTTATGATATTATTGTTTATGATCTTATGGAACATGTATGCATGATTTTATTATGGGATGGGTGGGACCTATATCTTCATCCAATTCATTGGGTAAATATTTATATCTCATGATATAATTATGGGATTCAATTTTATGGGCTTGATCCACTATATAATATAGTGAAAATTGATCCACTTTGGGAAGATGGGGAAATCCAATCCATTATGGGAATATGGGGAAACTCGTTCCACTATGGGAAGATGGGGAAACCCGGTCCACTATAGGAAGATGGGTAAACCCAATCCATTATAATGAAAGTAATGCCACTGGAGATGGTGGTATATCCCTCCCAGTAGGTGTAGTCCTCATAAAGTTCCTTGTTAAGTTTTGGAAATTCACCCTAACTTATATGGAATGATATTACATGTTTATGTGTCTACCACAATTTAATTTATTATTCCTATGTTATGATTTCATGGATTAATATCTTGATTCCCTTATGATTCATATATTATCAACTGCCAATATTTATTCCATGATTCATGTTTTTGATCTTCTATATGTAGGGTATGATCTTATAATGTCATGATCACATTATCATACCCTTATGCTCATGTTTATGCTTACATATCTCCCTTTTTTACTCTTATAGAGCATCTGAGATCACCCCTTTTATGATTCCATTCCATAGGTTATGAAGATATGTATTATGTATGATTTTCCTAAGAAGGGTGCTAGTCATGAATAACCTATTGGGAGATAATGTAGCTCACTTATGTACAAATGTTTATGTTTCCATGTTTCCAAAGGAACTAGACCAATACTGTATTTGGGCGTCTGTTTGTGTAATGTATTAAGTATTCCAAAAAAATGATGTTATGTATATGTATGTTAATATTGTATTTTTATAGTTGGTATCAGATAAAATGTTTACTTAACCTTTATAAACTAGGATAAGAAAAATTTAGTGAGATCCATAGGAATTTTCTAAGGATAAGTTTAAGGATGATGAAAGGTATAGGAAAATGTCTTAGAATTTTGGTAAAGGATAGAGCAAGTGGTTTCCTAGAATTTAATCCCTATCTAGATACTATAAGTGTATGTATATATGGAATAGATTTTCCTAGGGGTAACGACTCTGAAAAGGTGTTTCGGGACTGAATCAAGCGTAACTCGGTACACGACAACAGGCCTTGTTGCACACCTGGTTTGACACTACTGGGGGATATGCTTTGGGGATTCATAAAAACTTTATGAACCATAATTAAATATTTAAGTAGAATATTACTAAGAATAACCTAGGATAAACCTTACGTGTCATAGATTAAAGAAGTAGTATCCATGATTCAGACATCCTATAAATGATTTTTTTCATGATTATGTGGTTTTTCATTATGATAAATGTTTCTCACACTATGATTTTTGGTTTTATTCAATGTCAGGAACTAGAATGAACTTGGTTAACATTAAATGATTCAGATCTGGAAAGTATGGGATTTATGAAAATCAACTTCATGATTGGAAATCTCATGAAGAGAATCAAGAAGATGGTATGAGTATTGGTTATACTGCTAAAGATAAAGAGACTGTGACTGACATGTGAAAGGTATATGATGTTCTTACAGTATTGTTTACATTAAATGTAAGAATAATTATTAGATTTATGTTGAGTAACCTTAATACATGATTCATAATTCATATTCTAGGAAATAGGTATTAAGGAATAATTTGATGAATCTTGAGTAATGGTTTATGAATAAAGTTGGATGATTGAAGTGTATATGTTTTGGAATTCAAAAATTATGTTATAGTAATCAAGAAATATAAAAGAATTGTTTATAGAAGTTTTTCTTTAATTATTTTTAAGAATTTGTTAAATTATATTGATGATAAAGAAAATTGATTTAATGTTAAGATTTAATTAAGGGAAGGTAACCCTTAACATGTTACTGAGGATGAGAAAATGATATTTTATATGGATAAAGAGATGATGATATAGATAGAGTAAATTGGATAGTACCTATGGCCTCAGAACTAATAAAGAATTTTTTGAAAAAGTGGGATATGTTGTCATGGATGAATTTTAAAACTTATTTTATTTAATTAATATATATGGTAATATTTGGAATAAGGAAGAATGCATGTTTTCCAAAAGTATTTATGGAATTTCAGGTTATTATCATGTTTCAAGAGAATACATGATGAAGGTATTCACATGTTTGCAATGTGATAGCCAAGAGATACCTTATTATATATGGGGGATCAATTTTAAGCTTATTTAGTGACCATATTTCTAAGGTTTGTGATTTTAATATTTTAAAAGAGTTACAAGTTTAACCATTTATGGTATGGTTTAAGTTAAACTTAAAATGATATTTTGAAGATTAAAGTATTATATCACCGTAGGAGGGTTTATGCATATTAGATAACATGTGCTAACCATTTTTCTGTGATGTTAACTAAAGATATATGGAATTACTTATCATTATATTTATGGATATCATGATCTTTTAGTTCTTTAGAAATGAAAAATTCACCTTCATTCCCTGGAGTAAGAGATGAAATGGGAATTGATCAAGGTACAATAAAGGGATAAGATTGTGCATAAGGAATGGAATGAAATGAAGTTAGTATATATTCTTTAGTAAAAGGGTATTGAAATAAAATTTTGTCCTATTATCTTCATTTTTTATGATATAGATGACCTTGTTCATGATTATTCATTTTATGGTTTTGTAATTGTTAACTTTATTTTGATCACCCAATTTATTGTGATCAGTGATCTTTATCAATCCCTATAATTATTTATTATTTTCTTCCATGTCCATTTTTTTACTTTCCACCTATTTTATCCTATATATGAGTTACTTTGGGTAACCTTTATGTTTCCAACTTTCTATTTTTAAAGGAAGTTTTAGTATTCATTTTTACGATATGAGTTTCTATGAAAGGAACATTCAAGTATCAAAATTTTCATAACTCAGATGAATTTAGATGGTGAAATTAATTTTAAGAGGGGGTATAATATAACACCTTGAGTTTTTTTGAAAATTTTTTTCATATTAATTTAATCTTTTTGATATTTTTCATTGCACGCAACACTAGATATAGTTTTTTTATTAAATCACTAAGTTTTTCTTGAATTATACACAACACCAAGTTAATCATACACTAAACACAACACTTAGATTATCTTTTGGTACACACAACACTGTGTTTTTCTTATATTAAACAAAATATCGAGTCCCTTCGATAACTTACATTACATGCAAGGCTGGGTTTTTACCAAATTACAATATACTATTAATATGATTATTAAAATATTATCATAGCTACCACCTAATTATTAAAATGGAAGTTATAAATAATATTAACTAAACTGTAAAAATATAATTTATGCATTTATATAAAATGAATCCTTTTCCATCAATTACTATAAGTTAATGTAATAACTATTTGAAAATAAATAAATTTCTTTTCTAAGAAAACTATTTTTCTATGTACAAACACAATTTTATCCCAATAAATTAAATAAACTGCTTTTGATTAATGTTTTCAATAAAATTTATATATTATATATTCAATAAATATTTTCCATACTCATCATATATATTTTATAGGTATAAGATAAGAATAAATCCAATTTTATAAATAAATAGATGTTTTTTCTAAAAGGTAATTTTACTGCCTTTTAATGTTGAACCCATTTTAAATCTGAATTTTTACACTTTTATATTTTTTATTTGAAAACATAAACTTAACTTTTGAAAGAGTAACATAAAAATTATATTAGTTTTAAGTTTTGGTATTTTTCTATGAAGTTTCATTTTTTGATAAATAATGAATAATACTGAATTTTAATTCAAAACTGTTTTTTTATCTAATTTATTTATAAGTTAAATTATGTTTTTTATTGATTTAAAAGTTAAATTATATAAATTATACTTAAATTAATACAATTTAGGTCATTTTAATAATTTAAATTTTAAATTTTATATAAAAACTTACCAAACTTTTGAACATTTCTCCTTTAAAAACCCGTTGCGTTGTCCCGTCTGCGAGATTAAATTTGAATTACTTTCTTCCATTTTTGTGATTGTAATTTAGAAAAACGGATTAAATATTTGGAATAATAATAATATATAATTTAAAATAAGGTCAAATTATTTTTTTACAAAAAATATTAGTGAAAGTAATTAAAATTAATTACAATGATTTAGAGGAAAAATAGTTTAATAAGGGACAAAACCTTACACTTAAGGTAAAAAATACCTAGAAACTTGTCAAAAATCCATTGGATTGAAATATTTAGACCCAATCCTACCTTTTATAGATTTTTTTTCATTATTGGAGTCACTTGACATAGAAAAAATGTGGGTGGAATTCCCTTTTCAAAAATTTACAAGAATGCCACTCCTCCTCCACTATAAAAAGGCACTCACCCCTACCACTTATTCACACATATCTAGACATTTGGATATAAAAAATCTGCCTAAATATCCTCCAAAAATCCTTCCCTTCATTCTATAAACCTCAGTTTTGGTATAAAGACATCCAAGGAATCCATTTCGTGCAAACCAAGAGGAGTTACCCAAAGAAGAGGTAACATCCTTCTTCAAGATCCTTTGTTTTATTTTCATTCTCCATCACATAAAATATTATTATTCCATAATTATATAAGAAATAAATTATCATAAATATACTTATATGTTTTAATTCTAATTTTTTGATCTTCACTTACACAGACTTCCATCTGATGGGTAACGAAGTTACCGTTTTTGTGTACGAAAAACTACCACCTCACAAAATGATGTTTTTCATTTTTTATTCACCACCTATCATGGTTTGTAATTATGATATAAACTGAACTTTTATATGTTATATATGATATTTATGATTTATATATACTTCTATAATTACTATTTAAATCATACCTTCATGCTTTTACATTTTGTGTAAATATGATAACTTCGTTTGTGGACATGTGGACTACTAACTCCTCAAAGAGATGTGATTCATTCACATTTTACATGGAATTTATTAAGGATGGTTTTAGTGAAATTATATGATATATATGATATTATAATTCTAATGGAATTATATATTATATATACATATATTTCATTTACTTTTTTTCTTTCAATATGACAATAAAACAGAAACAATGTTCATGTGTACGCACAACCTATCGTCTCCATGAACGGTGTATTACATTACATAATTCTATATTTTATAGATTATCATAAATATTTATATATTGAATATAAATTATATTTATATCATGTTATAAATTATGTAAATAATTAAATCATTATCTAAGTAATAATATCTAGAATAACAAGTCAAAAAATATATGAAATACAACGTGAATATTACCCGAAACGTAACGTTAACATGGGATTTTTAATAAAAGGGTAATATAAAGTCATAATAAAATCATATATTGTATCATATATAATAATATGTTTATTTAATATATGTATAATAAACTTATATTTATTATATTGGAGGTTTTTATGATTATGATGAGAGTCAAGACATAAGGTAATGGAATTTCATCTCACTTTTTATATCTGTGAGATACATGTCATATTCACCACTCATTTATTTTGTGTGGTGTATATGATGCCCATGAATTTATTATATTATTATTATAATTAAATTTATGAGTATTTACATATCCATTTTATTATCTTTCTTTCATGGGGTTTATGGTTCAAAATCTACCAAATCTATAAAGTAATTTTTTGTCTCAAGTTGCCTTCTTTGAGATACATGTCTTGTTATGAACCTATATTTTTCTATGGGGTGTATATACTACCCTTTGAAATGTTATATCATTAATATACTTATTTCATGATATTTTAATCTTCATTTAATATTAATTTCTCATGTAGAGTATGAGTCAAAGTTACCAAAGTGGTAATATTTTATTGCAATAATCTCATTGTTTATCGGGATTGTTTATGATTATACCTCCATTGATGAAATATTATAATCCATATCTCAGGAAAACTAATGAAATTTCTTCTAATCTGGTTATTCATTTTTTATTCATGCATTAATATTATTTTACACTCTTTGGTAGTTAATATAATTAATAAAAAAATTTAAGAAAATCCGATCTCATTTCTCTTTTTGGTCGGAAATCTGTTTATTTCAAAAATCATGTTTTCAAAAATATTTTTCAATTTATTTTAAATGATATTTAAAGATCATTTTTAAGTAAAATGTATTTTAAAAATGTTTTATGGTTTTTAAATCATCCATTTTACGTTTTTAAAGATTTTTTTTCAAAAGGATTTATGTTTTAAAAGAATTTTTTTAAAGAAGAATGGATATTTTCCCTATGAAGTGTTTTTAAAAGGATATTTCCAAATTATTTTCCATCTAAGATGAAATACATTGGTGTTAATCATGCCATTATATGAAATTATCCAAAGGTTTAATTCATATTATTTCTCTTAATGGTTTATGTTTTTATGGCATGATGTTTATGAAACCTATTTCTCTTTTATGGATTATATGTTAATGAAACTCATTTCTATTTCATAGGTTATATGCTTATGAAACCTGCTTCTTTTCATAGGTTATGCTTTGATGAAATTATTATTAAATCTATATCATTTTTCACATTCTATGATATGATTACATTTTTATGATACCCATTTCATTTCATGGGTTATTATATGATTTTTTATGATCTTGTGGCACACGTATGCATGATTTCATTATGAGATAGGTGAGACCTATATCTACCTCCAATGCATTGGATAAATATTTATATACCATGATATAATTATGTTATTCAATTCAACAGGCTTGATTTTCTATGGAATATTGGGAAACCCAATCCACTATGGGAATATGGGGAAACCTAATCTAGTATGGGAAATTGGGGAAACCTGATCCACTATGGGAAGATGGGGAAACCCAATCCCTTAAAAGGAAATTAATATGACTAGGGATGGTGGTGTGTCCCACATAGTGTTTGTATCCCCCATGAAGTGCCCTGTTATGTTTTGTAAATGTGCCTTGACTTATAGGGAATGATATTACATGTTTATGTGTCTACTATAATTAAATATCGCATTCTTATATTATGATTCCATAGATTATACTATTGATTCCCTTATGATTCATGTCTTATGAACTATAAATATTTATGACATGATTCATGTTTATGATCTTTTATATGAAGGGTATAATCTTTTAATGTCATGATCATATTCTCATACCCTTATGATCATGTTTATTCTTACATATCTCCCTTATTTACCCTTATTGAGCATATGAGATCACCTCTCTTTTAGGTTTCCATTACCCAGGTTATGAAGATATTTATTATGTATGATGTGTCTAAGAAGGGTGCCAGTCATGAAGAACCTATTGGGAGATAATGTCTCTCACTTATGTACTAGTGTTTATGTTTCCATGCTTCCAAAGTAACTAGACTAATGCGGTCTTTGGGTGTATGTTTGTGTAATGTATTAATTATTCTGAAAAAAACAATTTAATGTCAATTTATGTTAATCTTAGGTTTTTAATAAATTTAGTAAGTGATGGGAGGGGCCTTCTATAGCCCCTCAATGCATCGGTAGTTATCATGAGACAAACTAGTTTGGGTATTGGCTGATGTATTTCCCATTTATGTATGGTATCATGTCCAGAGCCTTGAAGGTATATTTATGATGTCTAGAATTATTAATTCCCTCATTATGATATTAGTTACTGATTTCCATGTGATTTTTCAATTAGTAGAATATCCATGGTTAATTTTTCTAGCTCATATGACTATTTATATGGAATTATTTGATAAACTTTTATTACATCCATATTATGCTCAAGTTATTGATTAAATGGCATGTGTTTTAGTTATTTACCTTGACATAATTTTTTATGCTTAATTATAATAGCTTCTATTGTATATGCACCCTTGCTGAGAATCTGATCTCACCCCTTTATTATATTTTATTTTTCTTGAGGATGCTAATAATATTATTATGATTGATATGCAGGGTTAAGAAAGAAGGATAATAGTGATATAAAAGGATTTTATATACTATATTTTATATTTTCAATTATAATATAAGGTTAAAGTATGTATCTAGTTTTATAAAACTACTAAACTATTCATCCATTTGGGATGTGATTCCTTATATATTATGTCAATGTAATAAATTAAGCACCAGCTCTGGGCTACTAGGGTTTGTTTTTGTATAGTTGGTATTAGAGGAAGTTTAGTAGAAACATTGAGAACTAGATTTAGGAAAATATAGATTATGGAACATAACCCTATAACTAACTTTGAAGATAATTATAAGTATATGATATTATCCTATAGATTTGTTAATGACCATGGATAACCTAAGTTAAACCTAAGGATTATTATATTGATTATGTTTCATGATTTAGACATTATATAGATGATTCTTAATGATTATGAGACTTACCAATATGATTAGTGTTTCTCACACTGTGCTTATTGGTTTTAGTCAATGGATGGAACCAGAAGGAAATGGGTTAATGATGAATGCAATGGACAATGTGTTTTCAAGAAACTAAATGGAATAATTACTAGAGTGAAGAGTGTTGTGATTATACCTAACTAGTTATCATGGTTTATGATTAACAACATGAACCTTAAAAAAACTCTTAGGTCCACCATAGAATAGAAGTATAGAGTTCACTGAGAGCACGGGTGGTGGAGACCATGGAGGAAACAAGATTAAGTTTCCTATATGTCAAGAATGTGAGAAGAAACACCCAATTAAATGTCTTAAAGGAATGGTAAAATGTTTTTGGTGTGGAAAAGTACATAAAGCAAGTAATTTCCAATAAAAATGAAAATTTTGGTTAACAAAATTGATGATATTAATGGTATCCATAAGGAGTCATCAACAGTAGAATGTTTTAAATTTGGAAAGTATGGGAATTATGAAAATCGATGTCCTAGGGTGAAATATTGTGAAAGTTGTACAAGTAATGGTTATATTACTAATGATTAAGGGACAAAAAATGACATATTAAAGGAAGTATGTATTAAGGAATAATATGACAAGTTCTAGATAATGGCTTAAGAATTTAATGGAATAATTAACATGCTTATGTATTTGGATCCAAGAAATATGTTGTAAAAGTATTTTATTAATGATATTATTAAAACATTTAAGTATTGAACTAAAGTAATATTTCTTAAAGGATTAAAAAGAATGTATCTAATGGTACCAAGTAAAATGATTCATTGGAAAGTAAAACTTCTTTGAAAACACATTATTGAAGGAAATATAACCCTTAATATGGGATCGACGTTGTGATAATAATAAAGATATGATTATGGGATATCATTGGTGACCATGAAATTGGTTAGTGATTTTGTGGTTTATGTTATCTTTGTTATATTTTAATACATGTTTGGATTTAAGGAATATATCCACAAATATGTGTTTTATTTAAGGAATAAGGAAGCATTCATGTTTTCATTAAGGTTTTATGGTGATTTGAGTTATTACCATGATTTTGGAAAATATGTGATCAAGGTATTTAGATGTGACATTAAGATATATTTTATGGGGGGTGGGTTAAAGATAACTTTATTTAGTGAAATTATTCATAGTTTCTTTTGGAATTTTGAATATTGTTAATAATATTTTAGAGGAACCTTAAGATTAATTTTTTTTTTGAATGGATTAATTTGAACACTGGATATTATTGTTTGTGGTTAAATTATGATTTATCATATTGGATAACATGTTCTACCATTTTGGTTTCAGTAAATATTTAAAGGTCGAAGGAATGGATTGTGGATCTTATGATTCATTAAAAATGCTTCAGGAATGAAAAATTCATCTTGAATATCTATCTCCTGGTGTAATAAATGAAGTAAGAATAGATCATATCACAACCAAAGTATGATATTATGCTTATTACATAGAATGAAATCAAGTAATTTTATTTTATCGAGTGATTTATCTAGATAGTAAAAGAATTACTCAACTCTAGGAAAATTATTTTGGAACAAAAATGTTATTCGTTTAATTTTATTACCGAGAAATTAATGTTATTTTAATCAATCACAAACTTATAGTTTTTTTAAAGTTAACTATTTTATGATCATGTTTTCTATCACTTTCCATCAAAACTTGATACTTAGATTTCTCTTCCATGTCTATATTTTCACTTCCCTCTAATGATCTACAATTAAAAATCCTAGTTTTTTGGTGACATTCACATTTTACTTTCCCTGTTTTTAAGAGTAGGTTTTGTTAATCATTTTTATGATTTGGGTTTTCCAAAAAATAATTTTTAAATATCAACCTTTGACTTTTGAAGTGCAATTTCAAATAGTGAGGATGTAATTTCTCTAAGTGGGGAGGAATTTAACACCATGAAAATTCCTTCATGTTATTAATATAAATTTTATTTTGTAATTATTTTTTTATGAACACATTGAAATAATTTTAAATTTCATAATAAATTTTTACATCGAAGGTTGAGATGAAATTTTACAACCAGGAATAGTAAAAGTATAGAATACACTTACAAGGAAACTAAAAACACTTTAGTACTTTATTTAATTATGGTATATTCAGTCTACAAAAATTCCTAATATTAATCCAAATATTACAATGGGAATAATAACAAAGAATAAATTAAATATAATATAAGATTTTAGGTCACCTTGATCCCCTAGAATCATCCCATACACAAACAGCGTTATAGCAAGGAAACCGAGATTTAGTAATACAATGTTCATTTTGGAAATGATATTGAACCTTGATTCAAATTGAAGTGAATGATGAAGAATAAGTATGATCGGGTATTTATATGGAAATATTATCATCATCATGTATGTTTTTCAACTAATATAGATGATCGGTATTATAACCAGTTGTCAATAAAACAGTTGGTCATTATTGTTGTTGGATACGTCGACACATTTAAATGATCATCGAGATTATTTAATGATATAATTAAAATTTTAATATTTTTGGAGACTATGAACATATTCTATTAAAAATGTGTTTCAATGTAAATATATAGGTTTTATATAAAATTTTATTTCATGAAATAATCTTACAAAACAATTTTTACATGGTAATATATTTTAAGTAAGTCCTTTGTGATTTTTATAATTGTCAGAATGTTTATTTTTCTATGAAATTTCTAAATTTCAATAAATAAAGATATTTATTTAAAATATTAAATTATAATATTTGGATATTTTTATTGATAATATAAAATTAATTTTTGGAATCATCATGTCAAAATTATCTTAGAGTAATTTTTTGAAATTTTCAAAAAAAAAGTTTATTTTTGGGGTAAAAAGTGAAAATATCATTTTTACAAAATACCATAAATCTTATGAAATAATAATTATATGATCAGGATTTTAAATTAATTAAAAATAATTATTGATAAAATTTTATTTATTTAATGGCATAATAAAAAATGTGTTACACTTAGAAACACATGCCTTGTATTTTGAAAACCACGATTCCACCTTTTCTAAAAACTATTTTCATGGGTTATACACGTAACAAATTTAGAATTATTTTTTATCACTTTTATATATTTAATTGAGTAAAATGGATTACATATTTTGAATAATGAGGTCCAAATTATGTAATAAGTTTATTTTAATTTTTATTCATAAAATGTTACTATGGTAAATAAAAAGATTTACCACAGTATAGGTAAAATAATGTAGTGGGTTAAAGTTAAAAAGTAAAAGATTAAAATACCTAAAAATAACAACATTAAATGGGTGTTTTATGTGTTTCTCAACCTTAACCATCCTTTAAAAAATTAATTTTCTACCAAATTAATTGTAATTAATTCCAAACAAATTCTTTTTGATTTAAATATGAAATAATCATTATTTAATCACTTAAATCCACCCCTCTTTCTTGTATAAATATCACTCCTCACCACCCCCTTTCTCCTCACAAGACTTGAATATTTTAAAATATATTTCAAACCCTCTCCTATGAACTCTTCCCACATCTAAGTGCTTCTAGTATCATCCAAATAACAATTCCAAGTTCCTTAATGGGTCCTTCAAGGAGCTGATATTTAAGAGGTAACTTTCTCAAACAACCTCTCTTAATTTCTTTTATTCTTCTACCTTCTATTATACTACTTAATAAATAAAATAATAATAACTCCATTATAAATTATATAATATAATTTTATATTTATAATGGAATATTTTATATCCAACCCTTTTCTCTTCTCCTCATATTCAAATAAATGAAATCATTGTCCAAATTATGGCGGTCAACCACCTCCGTGGATAATGATTTTGGTTCGTTTCCCATTACCACCTTCAAGAATGTTCAAAAAAGTATTATTATGGTTAAATAATATTTTAATAGTTATATTATAAATTATTTCATGTTTTGGAACTAATATATATACATAATATTAAATAAATCAAAACTAGTTCATGATGGTCATAAAAACACCAAAATAAACTAAACATTTATCATTAACATTTTATCAAATGAATCATCCTCATGTAAGAAATAAAAATGATGTATGGGAACATTTAAGCTTATTTAATTGAATTAATTACATTTCATTTCACTTCTATAGTTTTATTACC
Source organism: Viscum album (assembly GCA_963277665.1). Lineage (NCBI taxonomy): Eukaryota > Viridiplantae > Streptophyta > Magnoliopsida > Santalales > Viscaceae > Viscum > Viscum album. Next base: position 822,046,036 of record OY728127.1, read on the forward strand.
ATTTGAAAATAAAATCCATAATTATACAAAAACGAACCGACTATGAAACCATGAAACTAATGCACCCGAAACAATGAAAATAATGAAATAATATTAATGAACGGGTGGTAATATGTTATTATATTATCATATAAGTTATTATAAATATGAACATAGTTATATAATTAATTAATAACATTATTTAAATTGTTATATAGGAGGTTAAATTATGCATAAACTAAATGGAAGTGGGAGCTAAGGGCTTCTCATCTCACTTTTACTTCTATGAGATATATGCCTTATTCACCACTTATTTATTTTATGTCATGTATATAATAACCTTTGATATTTTATATCATGAATATAATTATCTTCATGATATTAAATGTTTCATTTGATAATTATTACTTTTATGGGTCATATGATTCATCTGATTATAAGTGGTAAGGGGTTTCATAACAAAATTCCCATTCATTGGGTTAAATTTCTACTTCATAGATTATGTCATTCTAAGGTTATGTATGAAATTAATTTTAATTATCTTATATTGTATTAACACTTATTTTATGTGGATTTATAGTTGATACACATAATCAATTCATTTTATTAACACTCACTTCAATGATTTGATATTTTTAAGAGGCTTTCTTTTTTGATATATATATGTATATATATTTAAATTTTCCCTTAAAACACTCTTTTTCTTCCATGTCTGTGTTTTCTAAAAAAAAATCCAAAAATGTTTTCTCTATTATCCTATGGTTTTTTAATTTCATTTTTACTCATGTTTGAATTTTTACAAAATGGTTTGAAAGGTGTTTTTTTCATTTTCTAAACAAAGTTTTTTGAGAATTTTTCAAAAAAAATATGGAAGGAATGTTTTTTAACTTATATTACATTAGTTTATTTTCACACTAAAATGATCACATAATTATTTTAGGCTTCCTTTACAAGTCTATATGGTTATTTTGAAAGAAAATGTTTTATTTTATGATTGCATGACGTTTTAAAAATAATTGATTTTCAAAGTGAAAAAGGGTATTATCCTCAATAATTTTTCAATGATCTCATTTAAAGTATTTTCATCTATATAAAAATACTTTTTTAATCTTATGCTTCATTAAGGTTGATCTCTTATGATACCATATTCTATATTTTATTAAATGGTTTATGATCAGTTTGACTGGGGATGTACTATTTTGATAGCATTCACCATATTCCTCTCAATGGATTATGATTATGTTTATTGATTGAGAAAATTATTAAAAATTTCATATACTAGTTTCAATATGAATTTTTATGTTGACTATGTTTCAACACTTTCATATAAGGAATTCATTGGACTTATTAAGTGATGTACAAGGCCGCTATAGCCCCTCGATGCATCGATAGGTCTCATGAGACAAACTAGTTTGGGTATTGGATGATGTATTACCTATTTATGTATGGTGTCTTGGTTGAAGCATTAATGGTATTCATATTATCTCTAATATTATGAATTACCTCATTATGATATTGCTTATTTATTTTCATGTGATTATTCGATTATTAGAATATCTATGGTAAAGATTTCTAGCTCATGTGTCTATTTATATGGAATTATTTGATCAACTTTTATTTTAGACATATTATGATCAATTTATTAATTAAATGGACCGTGTTTCAGTTATTTACCATGTCATAATTTTTTATACTTAATTATGATAGATTTTACTGTATACATACCCTTATTGAGCATTTGAGTTCACCACTTTCTTGCATTTTATTTTTCCTCAGGATTCCAAGATGTTTATTATGATTGATATGTAGGGTTAATCTTGGAGAATAATGGTGATATAAAAGGATTTTCTATATTCTATTTTATATTTTCAATTGTAATGTAAGGTTAAGGTATGTATCTAATTTCCCAAAACTACTAAACTATTCATTCCTTCAGGATGTGATTCCTTATATGTTATTCTAATGTAATAAATTAACCACCGATTGTGGGCTACTTGGTTTGGGGTCTTTACATTAACCTCATGCACCTTGTTTGAGGTTTTGGAATCATTTATTCATTTCTCTGTGAGTATAGAGACACCCAATACTTAAAATAACCTATTTCTTTATATTAATAAATATATAATTGATTATTTATGATTTATTTGATGTTAATGGTACATTTTATGACATTTACATGTTTTGTTTTCTTGGTTTATCAATACTTTTATCCTGGTAGTTTTATTTAAAGTCCCATTTGTGTATTATAAACTGTTTTGCTTGAGTTTTAACTTTATTTTCATGCTATGTAATCCTCTATAAGATATTTTAAGGTTTTTTTAAAGTTTATAATAGATGTTTTGATATCATGTATTTTGATAAAAAGGGGTTTTTCTCATACCATCTTATGTGTATTTTTATTTTAAATTTTGATATGAGACATAAGGCTATGTTTGGAATGATTTCAAATGTTTCTATTTATTTGTTAATCAAGAATTGATTTGGGAAATCCTAGTGATGTTGTTTCATTAGTTATAATTTATCCCTTATTACTGTAATAAGTTATCCAATGGGGATCTCCTAGTAATGATTTCATGAAGAATGGGGAAGTAGATAATTGGGATTTGATCTAGAAAATTGGGTTGTGATTTTTCATTACAACTAAAAAATGATCCCATTATTTTAACGAGTCCCTCCCATGAACCCTGGTGCTCCATGAAGTGATTTGGTTTATTTTGAGTAAGGGTGTGTTTGTATGATTTATTTGTCACTTAACCTGTGAATTTATAATAAAAAAGATATTGAAGTCTATTTAAAGGTACCTCTATTTATATAATGCAAAGTATGTTTTTTTAAAATTATCTTAATAACTATCATGATATTTTATACTAAGATGATTTATAAATAGTTACTGTGTGGGGATTGTCTATTGAGCATGTTTATATACTCATCTCCTACAAACACAATGGGACTCCAGAGAAAAAATTATATATGTTAATCATCCCTGATTTCTTAACCTAGTCAAATGAGTTAGGTAGAGCATACTCAGTGTTGATGTGGTCATTCAATGATGATGACTTTTCATTATGATAAACTACACAACTCTCGATCATTTATCTCTAATAATTTAAAAAAAATACACATCCCAAATACAAATTAAAAAGAGAAAATTTATTAAAGATGTTGGAGATTTTATTATGCTCTGAATGGGGGAGGAGCACATATTTAATAGGAGGATCATCCCTCCTTACACTTCTCCATGCCCGTCTCCCATTATTGAGGAGGGGAAATAGAAATTAATGAGGATTTTATATTATCAATGGTGATAGTGATGAATCAAACACCTGGAAAATTGTAAGATCAATGTGCTTGAGTATTGAAAACAGGGAAGTTTCATGTTGAATTTGATTTACAAGGCTGAAGTATTCCGCTCAGAATATCCATGCCAGTAAAGGTGCATCCAATTATTAGGTGGAGATAAAAGAAACCAAATGGTTTAAATAAATTAAAAAATACAATATAAAGAAAATATCATATAGATGACTTACTAGAATGGTTTTAATAATTTAAATAAAAAACTACTTGAATGAAATCATTTACACACAAAATATTACCTATACAAATAGGATGCAATTATATTATAGGATGTCAGAACTGTAGTGGGACCCACTTCCCAATTTTGCACAATATTTCAATGTACAAAACCAATTACACCATGTCTTTGTTACTACATATCATATCGGGAGTATGGATCAACCAGCTGGTCGGGAAAATGGGGTGATATAGTATGGATCATTGATGTATTTTGTTTTCTTGTGTATCAACACTTTTAGGTTAGTGGTTCTATTTAAAGTTCCATTTATGTCTTATAAACTATCAGGATTGAGTTTTAATGGGGAGATCCTAGTAATGATTTCATGATGACTAGGGAAGCATCTAATTGGGTTTTGATCTAGAAAGCTATTAGGCATCCTCCTTAAGTGGGGACATCACATTCCCCTTAAAAAAGGAAAACAAAAGAAAATATTTAATTAATGGTGGTTATGAGATATAGAAGAGGTTGATAGTTTTGGATGATTCACTTTATTTTTTTCATCCACGTGGGTTTCATTCCTTACTCTTCATCATAGTGCAATTAGGGTTATACCTAATGATTTTTAGATCTGAAACTGGAAAATTCTCTGGGTCTGATCAGTTTTCATCTATGGTAGTCTTTGATCCGAACCTGGTGTTTTTCTTCTACACCTTTTATTCAGATAATAATCATCCACCTTTCATGGTCATATCTATTTGGGTTTCTTTATTAGGATGTGTTCTTCATTTCAAGCTGCTTTTAGACTACATCTACTCTACGCCTTTGATCCTCTATTTTATCTAAGTACTACTTTTGAGATATCACTCATCTTTTGGAGTCTATGCTTTATACTCTTGATTATTAGTGGATTATTCTTTATGGATTAGGTCTCATGGATTTTTCCTTTTGGTTTTTCCATATTAAATATTTATGGTGTCAATATTTATTTTTTATGCACATATATTTGGTCATTTTGCATCCTCTTTAATTTTTAAGGCTTATTTGAAGGGAATTTTTGTATTTCCACTACATGTTGACTTTGTTCTTTGTTTGAGAATTTTTCACTTTCCATATTTCCCAGTATCTGGTATCAAAGGTTTTGGTTTGCATTCAGATAAATTATAGAAGTGAATTATAGTCAGTTGATTTTTTTAATGGTACCAACAGCCATATGTGGTGTTTAAAAATTAAGGATCTAGTTTTTTTTCAAGAGAATGCATCATCTAGTGTTTAGTACTCAGAAGCCATAAATAATTTCTAATGAATAATGGGAGTTTGATCATGAGATGGTTTGTGTTTTCATTCATTAGTGGGTCGAAGACAACATAATGAACCATTTTTTCAACATCTCTCATGCAAGAACTTTGTGGGAGAATCTTGAGACTACCTATGCTTCCAATACTATAAATAATAAATTTTTCCTCCTCAAAAAAGTGATGAATTTGAGTAAAAAAATGGTATGTCTATTTATAACTATTTTAGTTAATATCAAGGATGTTTTGGTCAATTATATGGTATGGGTATTACTTTTGAAGATGAGATTTTATCACTTTTGTTGCTTATTACTTTACTTGATTCTTTAGATAATTTTCCTGTTACTTTAACTGGTTCTTCTCTTAATGGTGTTGTTACATTTAGTTTTTTTATTTTGTATTATTCTGAATGAAGATGTTAGGATACATACTTAGAAGAAATCTTATTTAGTTCTTTTATTCACGAAGAATAGGAGGAGAAGTTGGGAGAAGAATCAGGGATAGATCAGTCAATGAAAATGAAGAGGAAGAAACCGATCCAGGTCGAAGTGGGTATATTTTGAATGTCATCGTTGTGGTAAGAAATGAAATGTTAAAAAGTTTTGATATTATCTGAATAGAGAAAACTAAATGAAGTAAATTTTCTAAAATAAAAATGGTTATGGATATGATCATGTCATCGTCGCTACAAAGGTGATCTGGTTATTGTTTATGACTACACTAATATTACTTCTAGTGATTCTTACTGGGTTATTGACAGTAGTGCCTATTTTCATGTGAAATTGAGGAATTATTTCTTTACATATTATAGCCCAGGTAATTTTGGTATTTTTAATATGGGTAATTATGGTTATGTTGATTTTGTAAGTATCAGGACTATTTTTTTGGAGACCATCACAGGTTGTAAGCTAATTTTGAGTAATGTTCAACATGTGCATGAGGTTCTTCTTAATATTATTTATACCAACATTCTTGATGATGATGGTTTTATCATCACTTTTGGTGATTTATAATGGAAGTTTTCCAAGGGTTCCTTGATTGTGGATCGAGGGAATAAGAAATCAAGTTTGTACTAGAGTAGATATTCTATTTCTTATGATACAAATTGCGTTGTTGGGTGAATTTTGTTTTCCAAGTTATGTAATAAGAGGATCAGGCACATTAGTGAGAAAGGTATTGGTTGTTTTTTCAATATAAATATGATTCTATATTTTAAGAGAGTCAAATTGGACACATGTGATCGTTGTATGGATGTAAAATAGAGTAGAGTGAGTTTCAAAAGTCACCCTTTACACAGGAATTCACAAGTACATGAATTAGGTAATTAAGATGTTTTTGGTCCTTTCATATCTAATACCTTTAGTGGCAGTCTTTATTTTGTGAATTTTATTGATGAATACTCATTTTAACATTGGGTTTATGTTTTTAATTCCAAAATTCATGTGCTTAGTGTTTTTAAGTAATTTCATGTTTCAGCTAAGAGGGAGTATGGTAAGAATTTGAAATGTATTCATACTGACAATGGGGATGAGTATTGTGGTCTGTTTGATAGGTATTGAAGGTAAGAAGGTATTTGACATCAAAAGAAGCCTCCTAAGATACCTTAGCTAAATAGTGTAGTTGAGCAGATGAACAGGACTTCATTGGAAAGAGTTTGTTGTTTTCTTTTAGAAGAAAAGTTTCCTGGACATTTTTGGGGTGAGGCTTTATTTACTGTTGCTTATATTATGAATTTATCACCAATGGTTTCTTTGAAAATAGACACTCCCAATAAGTTTTTTTTATGGAAAATGGATTAGGTATGATCGCTTATATGTTTTGGTTGCAAGAATTTTGTTCATGTGCCTAAATATAAGAGGTCCAAGATGGATGGTAAGTCACGAAAGTGTATTTTTATTGTCTATGGACACAATGAGTTTAGATATAGGTTCTATGATCATTCTTTGAAAAAATTTGTCAGAAGTCATGATGCAGTATTTAAGGAGGACCACACTATTGTATAAATTGATAAGGGAGAAAAATATACTTCTCTAACTTATGAGGTATTTTTCAGTCTTGAGCCAGTTTCTGATTGAAATTTACCTTATATTGTTGATTCTGATGATCGTGTTGATGTGAAGAATGATTTTCAGGTTGAACAAGTTGGAGTTGATGAATCTGATTCACCTTTTTTTCTGATAATCATATTCCAGGGGTTATTAATTAACTCATAGTTCCACTCTGTATATCATCTTGGTATCATAATATTTATACTCGATATTCACCTGATGAGTATGTGCTTCTCACTGAAGGGGGATAAACATAATCTTTTGATGAGGCAATGGAAATTTAATAAAAGGACAGATGGGTTGTGACAATAGATGATAAGATGAGATCATTTCACAACAATCATACTTTTGATCTGGTTACATTACCTATAGGTAATAGGGCTTTGTAAAATCAATGGATTTATCAAATTAAAAATTAAGAATCCAGTTCGGTTCCATGATACAAGGAATGGTTAGTTTTTTAAGGCTTCCATCAAAATAAGGGTGATGATTTTGATGATAGTTTTTCACCTATTTTCAAAATGTCTCCCATTCAGGTTGTTCTTAGTTTGGGTATTAGTTTGGATTTGTATATTGAGAATATAGATGTGAAGATAGATTTCCTCCATGATAATTTAGAGGGGGTATTTATATATATCATACAAAGGGTTTTATTGAAATGGTAAAATACAATTATGTTTTTAGGTTAAGGAACAATTTCTATGGTTTGAAGCAAGCTCTAAGGTAGTGGTATATGAAGTTTGAATCTATCATTTTTCATCAAGGTTTCGAGAAAAAAGCTTCTGATCATTGTTTTTTTATTCATAGATTTACTGATGATGATTTTATTGTACTATTACTTTATGTTGATGATATGCTCATTGTTGGCCATGCTGCTTCTAGAATTTACAGATTAAAGAAGGATATTTTTTTGTCATTTTTTATGAAAGACTTAGGGCCAACACAATAAATTCTTGGAATGATGATCTCCCATGACATAAAGGCCAATAAAGTGTGGTTATCTTATAATAGATATATTAATAAGGTTGTTCATAGATTTTCTATGGACAGAGAAAAAGTGGTTATTACTTATATTGATTTACATTTTAAGCTCGGTACTAGGCATTCACCTTATACTAATTAAGAGGTATAATAGATGAAACTCATACCTTATTCATCTATTATTGGCTGTTTGATGTATACGATGGTATGTAATAGACCTAATACATCTCATGCAGTTGGTGTGGTTAGTTGTTTTCTATCTAATCCAAGTAGAGAGAATTAGAGAGAAGTGAAGTATATATTATGTTATCTTCATGGTACTTATAATCTAAGATTTTGTTTTGGAAATGGTGAACCTATGTTGTGTGGCTTTATGGATTCAGATATGGTTGGAGATATGGATTTTAGGATGTCTACTTCAGGTTATTTTATCACTTTTACATGGGGAGCTATATATTGGCAGTCTAGATTATAGAGATGTGTTACTTTATCTACAAAAAAATTCTAATTCTATTGTAGCTACATAGGCATGTAAAGAATTTTTCTTGATGAAAACCTTTATTCAAGAGGTCAATTTTCATTATGATAGGTATGATTTATTTTATGATAGTCAAAGTTTTATTTGTTTGGGAAATAATCCCACCTTTTATGGTAGGTCGAAACATATCTATGTTCGATATCATTGGATCCATGAAGTCCTTTATTTGATACATTTGGAGCTTGAGAAGATCCACACCGATGAAAATGGGTCAGACATGTTGACCAAGAGTTTACCTAGAGGTAAATTTGTGACTTACTGACTAATTACAGGGTTAGCGGTGATCCCTGCTTAAGTTGGAGGGGGGGTTTGTTGGGCGTCCTCCTTAAGTGGGGGCATCATATGCCACTTAAAAAAGTAAATGAATATATATATATATAAGGAATTAGGGTTGTGAGATATTGAAGGGGATGATGGTTTTGGATGTTGTACTTTATTTTTTTCATCTAAAGTGGTCACAAGTTTCATTCCTTATTCTTTAGTGTAATGCAATTAGGGTTATACCAAGCATTTTTCAAATCCTAAACTAGTGAAATTCTCCGAGTCTGATCAGATTTCATCTTCAGTGGTCTTTAATCTTAAACTTGTGTTTTTCTTCTACACCTTTTATTCTGATATCCAACATTCTCCTTTCATGATCAGATCTATTTGGGTTTATTTATCAGGCCTCATTCTTTGTTTCATGCTACTTTCAGTCTGCATCTACTCTCTACCTATGATTCACTATTTTATCTGAGTATTACTTTTGAGATATCACTCATCTTTGTGATTCTATGATTTTTACTCTTAATTATTAGTGGATTCTTCTTTCTAGAATAGGTCCCATAGTTTTTAACTTTTAGGTTTTCTACATTAAAATTTTTTGGTGTCAATATTTATTTTTTCTGCACATATATTTGGTTGATGTGAATCAACTTTAATTTTTCAAGCTTATTTGAAGGGAAATATTTTTATTTCCACTGCACGTTCTCTTTGGTTTTCATTTACATGTTATTTTCTTGTCATCTTTCCCAAAACAGGTCAGTATGTGATTGTGCATTACAGAGCAGGACCAAGAAGATCTAGTTGGTATGAGAGAGCATGAGGGCAACACATGACCATCAGAAGTCCTATGCTAATTATAGGAATAGGCCCCTGGAGTTTGAGTTTATAGACCATGTGTTCTCGAGGGTTTATCATAGATCCCCATATGATCAGGATCCAAATTCTTAGTATAAATTCTTAATTTATAGTGGAGAAGAAGAAAATGAATAGGAATAACTTGAGAGGTGTTCTAGTGATCCTGCCCAAGCCTAAAGGGTTGATTCTCTAATCTAGTGGTTGAATCCTCTCTTAAAAGAATGATTCCTTCTCTTCTACTCCTCCTTCACGGCCCTCTATATATAAGTTCTTCCCTAATAGAACATGGGCCCCAAAATTTTATATTTATTCCCTGTTATATTTCCCTAACCACCCTAATTGGACCACTATATCGGGTACATAACACAACCCACCCTTAAAAATTACCTTTTACTCAAAGTAATATATAGGGTGATGTTTTGGTTTAGTATTTTTTGGTGCCTTTCACATGTTTTGTTCACCCGGTCGAATGCCAAGAGGGTTGCATGCTTTTCACAACACTCCTTGGCTCTTGTCCCCTATACTGGTCATGGACATTGGATAAGGCCTACCACTTTTATGCACAAAAAATATATACAATAAACAAAATATTACTCTCCATTTGATGATCATCCTACATAAGTTCTGTTAGTGGTTTTCGATATTGCTCTTTTTGGTGTGATGGTTCATGAGTCGCCATGTTCTTCTTGTGGTTCCTAGTGTTCCTCAGTAGAATTACTTTTAACCAGACCAAATAGCAAATGTAATATACTACCGTAAAATATATCATAGTGACTGAATATGGAACTTTTATGTCCTTCTATTAAAGGAATTTTAATCCCTCCATAGGAGGATGAGGGAGCATCATGCGCCACCTCATGGTTGGTGAGTTGGGTTTGTGGCCAAGAAATTGTGTGTCCACCCCTACGGCACATTCCTACACCTCCCTAGCACTAGATTCTACTACTGGAACCACTACATATGGATTCCCCTTTCTCAAAATTACTAATGGGGGAATGCCTAAGTGCATCTATTCTCCCTATTGTTCCCTCGCCTCTCAATGGTGCAGCCCCCCAGCTGCTTGATGCCCCACTCCACAGGTAGTCCATAATTACACTATGGATTCTTGTTTGGGAAACACCACCATGAAACACTACTTCACCACCACAAAACCTAATGTTGTGGATTGTGTGATAAGGAAAGAGTGAAAATTAATAGCTGGGAACCCCGCGCAGGCAAAAGTGGGGGCATCCTGCTCAGTTTTTTCAACTCTCGATGTAAATAATTTTGTTGTTTTTTGTATTCCTATTGACCACTCAATAGACTATAATAAACGAATAGCAGGTGAAATAGGTTTCATGTTAGTAATAGGGGCCGTGAAAACCATATCCCATTTCTCAACTAGGATTAATTTATTTTTAGTGTCCACCCCCATCTTTCCCAATCAACCAGTGACATCGCTAGTGGTAGACTGCACGGAGGAGGAGTGAAACTCCTACTACGCGGTTGTCATGAACCGACCCAACAAGGCTCAAGCTGTGACTCCCCAAGCCCGCATCCAATATCCTAGGGGCTGGTGTCTAGCGTTGAGTAGGTTGTCACACACATGGGAGGCCTTAGCCTATCGTACATGTATCCACGCACCCACATACACCTCCATACAACAGTGAAGAGATATATAAAAATTGAAAAGAAATCCATGCTTACATCTATCCCATAACCAGAGTACAATAGCAGTACAAAAAGGGAAAATACAAGGCCTTCCAAAAAAAACTGTAAAAGCTTCTGACCTACTCAGAATAAGGTGATCGCAGTCAAATGAACCCGCTGAAAGCTCCTCGGCCAAGCTCCAGTAAACACCCTGGTTGGTCTAGCTCACTAAGCTCTGCCTTCTCTAGGTCCTCTTGGGATTCTATCTAAAGGAATTTGGTATACAAAAGACACAAAAACATGTGCAGGTGCATCCCATACAGGGGTGAGTATAAGAATACTCAGTAGGCAGCCCAAAACCCCAAACCAAAAAGGGATCAACTGATAGGCATCAGTTAACTCGACCCAGCCAGAGGGAAACTGAACGAGTGAGAAACTCCATCTGAAGACCATCCTTGTATATACACGACTATTCAGCTCAATCCAAAGGGGTGAAAACCAAGAATTGTGCTAGCGCCGTAAGGACTCCCAGAAACATACCCAGATATATTCGTCTCAGCCTCATGAGGTTCCAACCTCACAACCAGTGATAAGTCCTTACTCGAGGCTCTAAGGAAACACATAACCAAGATAACATAGTCATCAGATATCTCTAAAAATCATAACATGCTGAAACAATGGATCTCGATCCTCGGATAGGGGATCCCTCCCAGGATCCACTGGGGGGACACTATTAACCCTATTGGGAAACCGTAAACCACAAATCCTCATATAGGAGATCACTCCTAGGATCCGCTAGGGGATACCAAGACCTTAATTGGTATCCCATGATCTCTCAGAGAGAGGATCACACCTAATATCTACTGGGGGATACCATAACCCAATTTGACATCTCGAAGATCATATCACTCAGATAGAGGATCGTCACCTGTGTAATGTTGGTCATGATGATACCGTGAAATCCATCTGGGATAAACCGTGCAGTAGGGGATTGTACACCCAATGATACCATAAACCCTACATAAAACATATAATGAGTAGGGAATCATATAACTGACGATTCCACAACCCTACCAAAACTACCCGTTGTGTAGGGGATCGTATACCCAATTATGCCACAAACCCTATAGGGTTATCCTTCTAGATAGAAGATTGTTGCCCTCATAGTGTTGGTCATGGAGATTTTGAGAACCTGATCTAGGGAAAATGATATGTTATAGGATCCTAACCCATCCACTTCAAAGGGATACCGCAACTCTATCCATATCATCCTATCGAGGGGATTAAAATCCTATACCGAGGATGTAATACCACACAAACCCTCAAAGGCACAGACCAATGCAGCTCACTCGACCACTGTTGGTCCAAACGTCGCCAAACCCAGCAACCCATAACATCACCTCACCTCACATCTCCAAGTCCCAAACTAAGGCCACCATCACGTTCTATGTGAAAAAACACGTAGGATAGGCTATTTACTCGCCCGAAATGGACAACCAGTAAAAAGGGAACTATTCACCATAGCAAGCCTGAACGGGTCACGTGGGGTCTGTACCTCGATCCTGGAATAGAAAAAATGGGTCACATTATTGAGATCCTCTCAAAAAACACATGGGATAGGCTATTCGTCCGTCCAAAATGGACACCCAGTGAAAAAGTTATATTTCACCACAAATGCCAGAAAACAGGCCTTGTGGGGCCCACGCCCCAATTTCAGATTAAGCTCTTAAAATTTATCTAGAAACATCCACCTTACCATTAGGATCACAATTCCACTTAAGGCGCATCAATCGGACGCTCCGTACAAAAGTTATGGCGGGTCGAAGTTGAATAATAATAAAATATTATTATTATTTCAACATTTTGTGGCCCCGAGCCATGAACCCGATTATTTAAAATTCCTAAACTAGCCTCAAAGGGTCCGTATCTATGTGAGAGTCACATCTCCATATAAGGATCACAAAAAGGACACCTGATTTTCAAATTACGAGGGTTTAAAGAACCCTCGGCCCATTCTGGTTGGATCGGCCCGCACTGGCCAGTCTACCCATGCCTGGGTCAGCCCACTCTGGCCAGCCTGGCTGCCACGGATACCGGCCCTCTTCCACGCAGTGCCCTATGCCAGCGTGCTTCCCAAATTCTGTCACCACCCTCACTGTGACGTTGTCGCCCTGCGGTCGACCACCGCCACCACCCGCGGCCGGACTACCGTCGCTGCCTGCTGGACCATCGCCGGAGCTACCACCCACCGGAAAACCTTCTGTGGACCACTGGGAGCACCCCAGTGCTCAAAATTCAAATATAAAACTAGATATGTGATCCTCAGATCCTGATCTACACTTCTATATGCTCAAATTGAAGGTTTTTTTGCGATTCAAATCAAAAATGAGGGGAATGGTATTAAAACTCAAACCGCCTACCTCATGGAAAAACACAGATGCTTGGGGTTGATTCAGCTCTCTAAAGCTACTATTGCATGATCCAGGATCATCTTACATCAATATTTGAGACTGAAAACACTTTGTTTTATCAATTTGGCCTTCGGTTTGTCAATGGAGAAGGAGAGGGGAGGGGGATATTCATGCATACCATGGAGAAGGAGGAGGAGGATATTGTTTTAATTTTTATTAAAACAATATCCTCTTAATAGCCTGTCACCAATGCTCACCCTGACCTGACTCCCAATGCTGACAAAGATAATTTTGCACCAATATTAAACGCGACATTCCAGACTCAACCGCGATCTCAGAAATTTGATCCAATATTTCGTTCAAGAGTTATTTGATCCAGCATCCAAAATAAATTAATTTAATTTATTTACAAAAATTATCTCAATAATGTATTTTACAGCAGGCCCACATCGACAAAACATATACCCCACCTAGGTTAAATGATACGCTCCAAACGCAATCATGGCCTCAGATTTTTTATTTGAGCTACCTTTTAAGAGATAAATCATTTACTCCATGTACATAGTATAAAAAAACTTAATATTTTTATAGAATTTATTTCGGGCACACTGAGCCATGAAATTGAATGTTGTGTCCACACCTAGCTTTGTAATTATTCATAGGAATATTCCAAATCCTTTCTAGGAAAAACCTGAGTTGCTACATGGTTATAAGTGTAATTAGATGCACCTCCTTTTGTGAACCCAAGATGGCTGCCTCCATAGCCAGCACAGACTAAACAGGTGTCATCCCCCTCCCCAGTGCCTGACTAAACTGAACTGCTACTATATAGTTCTACACCATATAGTTTTTATGCAGGATGGAACTTTCTTAAAACTCAGGCTCATGTTGCTATAGATTTTCCCGATGTCGTATCCATAGTATCATTTTTTTCATAATTCTACCTCCTCATAATGGTGGTGAGCCCATTTCTCCTCCCACTTCTACGGGACAACCTACATTCATAGGAGTATAATGTGGTCCACCCATAGGAAAGATTTTTTTTCATTGATAGACTACATTGTAAACTACAGCACACCCGACGGTATTTTATTTTTTTAACAAGCAGTGCATCTCCTCCTCCTGATGCCTTTGTAGTGGGGTTCATCAAAAGGCACCCCCAAGCCAGAAGATGATCATGCACATCATCTAATAAAATGCATTGATTTAGTGGTGAATTCCTGTTGAGTTCTGCATTATCCAAGAAATAAGATAACTGACAATGTACCACCTTAGAAATGATTTGGCGGTGCACGACGCATCTGATCATGAAGAGGAACTGAAGGATTCCTTCTAGTTGGGAGCATTACCTTAGGTCAATGTGAACCTCTATCGATCGATACAGGGGAAAACATGCTCTGAAAAAATGGAAGTAAATAGTTCATGTGATGTGTTTGAGTGGTGTGTCGCCTCATTCTAGTACTGCTCGTGCATCCCCACTTTACAAAGTCCCTACTCGTGCATCCCCCGGATCCATCAACGGTGGAAGATCGATTGGAGTATGTCATGCATCCAAGGGAGAGGATATATAATGGAAGTTCAAACAAAATTATAGATCCTCATATGAGTAGGAATCCACTTCTTAGTATAGATTCTAAATTTATAGTAGAGAAGAATACAATAAAGAGTAATAACTCAAGAGGTGTTCTAGTGCTCCCTCTCAATCCTAAATGGTCGGCACCCCAAGCCGGTGCCCAAATCCTCTCCTAATAGAATTATTACTTCCCTTCTACCCATCCTTCCCAACCCTTTATTTATAAGTTCTTCCCAAAATAATGTGGGCCCCTCAAACATATTCTATTTATTCCCTAGAATATTCCCCTAACCACCCCAGTTGGCCCACTCTCTCATGTACCTAACAGTTTCCCCTCGATGAGGGTAGTGGAGGTTTGTAAGGGGGAGTAATATTTCTCCCCGATTTGTTGGTCCTTTCAAGGTGCTCGAGCATGTTGGTGAGGTGGAGTATCGGTTCACACTCCCACATTTACTAGATAGGGTCCATGATATCTTACATATGTCCCAACTTCATTGGTATCTTCATGATGACTCCCAAGCCATTGACTAGGGAGAGTTAGATATCTAGGATGATGTGATGTTAGTACAATGACCAATAGAGATCCAGGATCATCGAGAGAAGGTGTTTCATGGACATACCATCCCCCTTTGTTCATGTGTTGTGGTGGCATGGTGGCTGAGAGGAGAGTACTTGGGAGCATGAGACACAAATTTTTTCCCATCACCTAAAGTTATTTTGAGTTTCACCTTCTTCTTTTTTTGATGATGTGTTGTTTAAACTTTATTGAATTTATGAGATCTGATTTTCTCTTTCTATTTATGTGTGTTATGGATTTAAGTGCATGAAGATGGGGAAACCACTTCCTGATCAAGACATGTTATATTATGAAACGTTTTAAAAATCATGTGGGTGAGATGTTCCATCCAAAGGGGAAAATATCTTGATATGGGGGTGATATTCCTTTATTCATGTGTTTGGGGTGGTGTTTTTTGCTGGATAGGAAGTTTGTTGGTTTGTGATGTGAAAATGTTGGAAGGGCAGTGCAGATAGTTACGTGGAAAAGAGTTGGCTTGTTGGTGGTGATAGATAATGGGGTTGTGATGAGTGTTTGTGGATAATTGGGCTTGGTTTTCTTGTTTGGTGGTAGTGCTTAGGGTATAACAAGATTCCTAATAGGTATCTCATTGGGTGTTTTTCCAAACCCTCTCCTTCGTTTAGGGTTTTTTTTTCATTATCAAGGATGAGAATCATTTTAAAGGTAACTAATGTAACAATTTGTGCCTTATCATCCCATTACTTTAATGATTTTGAATTTAGAGATGTTCAGAAGAGGATCAAGGAGGTCTCTGAGGAGGTTTGAGTTACAGCGCTACTACATCAGGATGTTAACAATGTGAAAAAGGAATGCACATCATGAGTTTATGATTCACATATTATGTGACTTGTGATTCACATATTGTGTTTAGGTGAAGGGTTATATGCATAATAAATTTATTATGTTAATTAAATAGGTTTGAGGCCCCATGAACTTTGGTATAAGTTCATAGGATTTTATTTTTGAGGAATTCACAGCTTAAATTGGTTTCACAGATTGAATTTTTAGGACGCATGAGAATTCATGTCATAAATATGTAATTCACGATATAGATGAGGTGAGTTAAATTTTGTTTATAAATACAAGGGTTTGGTTGAATCCCCTCATATGGCCCTCATTCCCCTCATTTTTTGGAGGATTTCTCAACCCTTTTCCTCCTACTTTGATCCTTGGGTCCCAGTGGTAGATCATTGAAAAACTGAGGTGAGTTATTCTCTTTACCCACCTTGTTTCATTTCTTCCTTCCTTCAAGGGGAGTTTGGGTTACATTTTGATTATCCCTTAGTGTGATCTAGGTTGACTCAAGGTTTTCCTCATGTGGTTGTTATTTCTAGGTTTTTTCCCTTCACCTTATTGTGTGAAACAAATCGGAAATCTTCTTTGAGGAATAGGATCCTCATTCACTCCCTTTTTATGTGCCTGTGTGGGGATCACAAGATTTTACCTTCCATTGGGAGGATAATATGATTCGGCTTAATAAAAATAACAAATTGTATTAATATGAAATTGATTAAAATGGGGAGAAATTACATATTTTTTATATTTTGATGTTATTGTTGTTGAGGTTATATATGTTTGTTTCCATTACTAAAAAGCATGGCTATTTAGAGCCTAGCTTGTTCTGTAGTTGATATGTATGTGAGATCCTTGTTGTTGTGTTGGTTTGATCACACCCTAAATGAAAATTATAAGAATATATATATATGTGGATAATTAATCAATTACCCATGAAATATGGTTTGTGTGATAATACCCTTGTTATGTAAAGAATTAAAGTGATGTAATCCCTTAAACCTAAATTGTAGAAGTCGGGATGTGATGCTTTGTTATTTTTTCTATTTGTGATGCCTGGTGTGATATGGGCTATTGTGTGGTGATGGTGGTGACTGAATCAGTTATGAAATTTGTGGGAAATTTTATGATGGTTGGTTGAAATGGGATGTAATGTGAGTAGTTATGTGATGTGGGAAGTTGTGTGATATGGTTGTGATGTGTGTTGGTGGAGATATGTGGTGGTTGAGATGTGTGGTTGTTGTGGTGAGATGGATTGACTGATGTAGTGAAGTGGAAATGGTTGATGTGATATGGATGAGCTATTTTGTGGTGTGGTTTACGTCCTTTACATTCATGATACCCTACTACCCTAGTTATGTGATAGGATGTGATGCGATGGACCAGGTGTCTTCGGGTGAGATGTGATGTGATGAGGTTGTGATGTGTTGTGATGATGACTAACGCTAGAATATAATGCTAGACCTTACGAGGGTGGGGTGGGTATGGATGTGTCTCATCCCACATCATTTATGTCTAGATATGTGGTGTGATATGTATAGAATGGATGGGAGAATAGGTCATTTTATGTTGGGGCGTGAGAAAGGAAAATCATTGGGTAAGTGGCAATGGGGAGACTTCGTTATGTTTTTGATACTATATTACTATATTGGATACATGATTTGGTGAGTGAGCCATGGTGAGATTGGGTTTGGTAAATTGTCTTGTATAGGTGCATGTTGGTTATGTTGTTTATTCACTGGTGTATTTTTTATCATTCCAATCTTATCGGATGTCTACAAAGAGGCTTTATTAATGCATTAGTATGCTCTTTTTACATGTGCACTTGAGACCTTTGGTATGATCCTACTGGGTGTACATGTTATGATCTCCCTATGTATATAAACTATTTTTCATGCTTCTAATAGGACTTTAGGGATCGAGCTGGACATTACTAGCTTGGGTTTTAGAGCTGCTGTTGAGTCACTATAGAAGGACTTGTGTTTTGGTATTTACTTGGAGATTTTTATTTGTACTGTTGACATTAATCATGCATTGTGGGATGGTTTTGAGTTTACTTTTATATTATAGAGGGTAATTCCTCCCATATATGATATTTTTTATACTCTTAGTGCATGTCACCAACCCAGGGCCTACAGGAGGTGGGGCTCGGGGGTCATTATCTCTCTTTCTTCATTGCTGATCTAGGAGAGGCACCTTTTGAGGTAGGAGGCTGTGAAAAAATTTATCCTAGACCTTGACATGTTATTCTTCTTGTATCTTCTCTCTTGAACTCTTATGTGGTGATTTGGGGTTGGTTATAGGATCATTTGTGTGTGAGCTTGATTCAGGTGGCGAAACTTGATGTTGGGCTTCTATACACTTAATGTAGGAACTTCTTTACCATGTAACGTTTTTATCAGAATAAATAGAAGTGTGATTTTATTTATTTAAAAGCCAAAAAACGAGCATCAAAGGGTCAATACAGGAAAATGACCTTGGATTGTCATGAAATCTTATAACAATGATTGTCAATTATTTTTTGACAAACAGGAATAAACTGTGTGTCAATAATATAAATTGTAACATGTAAGACAATGATTGTCAATTGATTTTTGGAGTGTCATTTTGTGTGCTAAATTTAAATTCTTGTGAACATACTTATATAAAAACACTTTACACACACTCACATTATCTATATGTAGGTATAAAAAACTTAATCAGTATATATAATGTATATAAAAAACACATTGTGGATTTTATAGTGTAAGATTCGTACATATAAATATATATATAGATAGAGACATATGTTTATGTATATATGCATATGTTTATGCAATGTATGTATGTGTGTATATAGTCATATTAATATATACTTGTAAATAATTATATTTTTAAATACTTATATATATGCATGGATTCATACTTGTATATAAATATGGTTCCATGTACTTATATATATGTATATTTGTAAATAATTACATTAATATGTATGTATGTAATTATATTATTATATACATATGTATGTATGTACATGTATACATACATAAATATGTGTTTGTGTACTCAATAATTTTAAAATATTTTTATCTATATGTACTTTTTTATTATATTTTTTCTTTATAAAAAAATACTCAGTAAGATTTTTTTAAAAATACACTGTGAATTTTCAGTGTAAATAAGTACCTGTATATGAAAAAATTAAATTTCAAAATAACATTTCATATATGTGTCTAGATTTTTTTGTATCGATGTCATGATCACATTGGTACTAATGGAATAAAATTTTTTATATCATTTGAATTGAATATATTATATTAAATTTTATCAATGGGGAAAATGTTTGGGTGAATGAGAGAGAAAAAAAATTGTTGGGCTTGTTGCACTAGCACATGGGGCATGAGGGTGTTGTCGGTATTTAGTGGAATTATTAAATTTACTGGAAAAAAGGGGGATGAATGGTATTTATTGGCCAACATGTTCTCATATTAAGGGAGTATTTGATGGTAAATTAAGGAGATGAAACAAAGATGACCTAGATCCATGCGCGTGCGGGGCATGCCTAAAAAATACCGAATTCTCTTTAGATTTGTATTTAAATGCTGGTTAAAAAAATTATGATAAGTAGATCAATCCAATGACAAAACCATAATTGTTGACAGATGGAACACCTGATTTGTATGGTCTCATTTTTAGAGACAAATCATAGATATAATTTTCGAAGGATGGATACATCTGATGATATAGGAAGACAAGACCGGTGCATTTTCTTTTAAAATGGTTTATTATTATTTCAAGGGCGGGAATTTGTAACCTAAAATGTGAACATGACATAAACACACAAAAAAATGGATACAAGATTAAATAAATGGGTTAGGGTTAGATTTAGGGTTTAATACATGATAATGTGATAAATGACACAATTATTTAAATATTAATATTTTTTATGCCTATATTATTAAATAAAATATTTTATATATAAGTAAATTAATGTATAAATATAAATATTTTATTTTATTATTATTTATTTATATTCTAATAATAATTTTAATTGATATAAATAAATAAAATTTAATAAATATGTATAAATATATTAAATAATTTATTAAATATATAAATAAGACGTCACATGATTAGAGGACATGATAAATCGTTTAACAGATGGGTTGGGTTTGGGCTTGAGTATCTCGACATGAGGTTAAAACGACAAGACATGAATTTCCACCCTTAATTTCATTAGTTTACAATTATGAAAAGACAAAAAAATATTCAAAAGGTCATTAAATACATGGATTGTGGATGAAGAGAAAATTATGGACATTTTCCACAACTTCTCCAATATTTTGTTCAGATCAAATAGTGATTGAAGTTGGGGTAATTACCTTAACTCTACCCCTCAAACATTTTAGAAATGAATGATTTATTGGGATGAGTTGTGGATATGAAGGAGATTAATAAGGCTTTATTTCAACTTGGTGTAGCCAAATCTCCAAGATTAGATGGATTATCGAGCATTTTCTTTCATTGATATTAGCACATTATGGGCATAAACATTTTCCACATGATGATGAATTTACTAAATATAGGTTATCCTCCCAACTCTATAAAACACATTGGAATTTTATTAATTCCAAAGGTACTTTTTTTATAATATGTGAATCAATTTTTTCTTATCATTCTTTACAGATTTATCTATAAAATCAAATCAATGGTTCTTATCAATAGGTCAAAGCCTTTTTTCACAAGATGCTAATCAATTCTATCATCATTTCACCATCGACGGTGGTGACGTCGGTGTCTTCATTGATGTCTCCATTGTTGTTAGTAATTTAGATGGATTCCAAGGGGGTTAAATTATGGGGGGTGAGTCTTCCCCTTTATTGGGTCATGGTTGACAGGGAGGAAATGGGGAGAATCCTAATCCTCTTACTCTCCTCATATTTTAAAGTTCAATCTTTATAAAAGGAGTGGTCTCGCTTAGTTAAGTATTCTACTTCACTCTTCTCCACTCCCTCTTATTTTCCCTTCCCTTCTTTACATAGGGGTTTCATTTAGGATTTTCTCCATCTAGTGGAAAAACCCTCGATTTCAAAGAGGGGTTTTATTGGAAAAGTATAAAGGAGTCCAAGGCTAACCCCATGCACCTCATTTGATATTTTGGAATCATTATTTAATTTCACGGTGAGTATGGTGACACCTGAGGATTAAAAAAACATATTTATTTCTATGAATAAATCTTATAATTGATTATTTATGATTTATTCTATGACAATGGTAAATTATATGAAATTTATGTGTTTTGTTTTCTTTTTTTATAAACACATTTATCTTGGTAGTTCTATTTAAAGTTCCATTTGTGTCTTATAAACAATTATGATTGATTTTTAAATGCCCCATGGGTGTAGCCTAGTGGTTGCGCCCTATGGTGGTATTTCGAGAGGTCCCAATTTTGAGCCTCCCCACATGCAAATAGATAGGGTTTTTTGTTTATTTCCCCTTCCCCTAACCAATGTAAAAAAAATTATGCTTGATTTTTAACTTCATTTTCATTATATGGAATACAATTTAAGATATTTGAAGGTTTTTTTAAAGTGTCTGATGGATGTTTTTATATGATTTATTTTGATAAAAAGGGGTTTTCCCACACCATATTATGTGTTCTTTTATTTTAAATATTGATATGTGCAATAAGGCTATGTTTGACATGATTTCAAATATTTCTACGGATTGGTTACTCAGGAAGTGATTTGGGAAAGCCTAGTGATAGTGTTTCATTAGTCATAATTTATCCCTCATTACTATAATATGTTAACTAATTGGTATCCGTAATGATTTCTTGTTGACTAGGGAAGTAGCTGATTGGGATTTGATCTATAAAATTGGGTTGTGAGTTTTCATTACAACTAAAAAAATGGTACCATTATTTTAATGAGGCCCTCCCATGAACCTTAGTGGTCCATGATGTGATTTGGTGTATTTTAAGAAAGGGTGTGTGCGTATGATTTATTTGGAACCTAACCTATGAATTTATGATATAAAAAATATGTTGATGTAGATTTAATGGAACCTCTATTCATATAATGAAAAGTAGGCATTTTTTTAAAAGTTATCATAATAACTAGTATGATGGTTATACTAGGATGATTTTTAAATAGTTACTGTGGGGTAATTTTCTAATGATAATGTCTATATACTCATCTCATACATGCACAATGGTACTCAAGAGAAAAATTTATATATTTTAAGTATCCCTAATTTCTTAACCCGGTGAAATAAATTGGGTAAAGATTACTATAAGTGTTGATGTGGTCATTCAATGATGATGGCTTGTCATTCTGATAAACTATACAACTCACAATCATATATCTCTAATAATTTTAAAAATATATATCATAAATACACATTAAAAATATAAAACTGATTAAAGAAGTTAGAGATTTGATTTTTCTCAAAATGAGGGAGGATCACGTCTTTACTATAGATGTCGTATTAGTCATGGAAATAGAGATGAATCAAGAACCTGGACAACTGTAAGAGAAATGTGCTCGAGTATTGAAAATAGGGTAGTTTCATGTTGAATTTTATTTACAAGGCTGAAGTATTCCACTCAAAATATGATTTTAGAGATCATTTTAAATAACATACCAAAAGATAGGTACAAATTAACATTTTCAAAATCCAATCTAAAACAAATCTCATATAGATGACTTACCATAATGGTTTTAATAATTTAAATAAAAATTATTTGAATGAAACTATTTACACATAAAAATTAACAATACAAATAGGAGGTGATTAAATTAGAGGATTTCAGAACTATAGTAGGACCAACTTCTCCATTGTGTTCAATAATACAATTTATAAAATAAATTACACCACATCACTTTTCCTTTATATCACACTAGGAGTATGGATCAACCAAATGGGGTGATATAGTATGGATCATTGAAAAACATTCCACTTGAACAAAAGTAATCACTAAAAACAAACCATCCAGTATCATCCACTAACCTATCATCATTAGGTTCATAGGTATATGAATCTCACTTCATTCTTTGAACCACAATTTATCATTTATATTATTTTATTTAAATTTCCTAAAATTATTTAACTAAAAACTGGACCACATTGGGAAGGCTTGTGGGTTTTATAGGTGTTAGGGCCCAAAATAATTGGAACAAAATCTAGAACAAATTAATTGTATGTGTTCCATAACTATTTATAGTATTATATATGAGGCAAGGGAGAGAGAATGAGGATGAAATATATTCATATAAATGTGAGAGAGTCCTCTATTGAATTCCACTGGATTCCACGATTGATCATGGGAAGAGAAATTCCACCCCTCTTCTGTAGTTGCTTCTAAGTAGTCACCCATACTCAAGAGTATTTTCCAATTGAACCCCATGAGAGTGATCCCACCAATTTATAGAGGGTCATACCTTATAATATATTAACTAAAAGATGCACTGGAATTCCCTTTCTTACCCTTCCTACGCTATCAAGTAAATAGCATAGGGGGGTCTGGCCATGGGAGTGCTAACAATTTCCCTCTCCTCAGCAACCCCCTTGTCCTTAGGGGAGAAATCAGGAAACTGGGACTAGATATGATCATCATCTTCCCAAGTTAACCCCCCATGTATTTTTCATTCCATTTGATAATTTATAAACCATGTGGATGTTCTTAAGAAAGATTGATAGACAAAATCAGTTCATGAAAAAACATGGAAGGTTCAGGATCCCATAAAATTAGAAAATCATAATGGATAGGTGAATCCCCAACAACATGTTTGAGTTTAAAAACATGTAATATGGGATTTATTTGAGCTTTTTTTAGAAATTATAGTTTATAATTGGCCTCCCCAATTCGAGATAAAATTTTATAAGGACCATAAAACCAAGCTTCTAACTTTGGCATAATTTTTTAAAATTAGAAGTCTGTATATTCGGATAGAGTTTAACAAAAATAGATTCACCAACTTAAAAAACCAATTCTATCCTATGTTGATTTGAAAAATGAACCATTATTTGTTGATCCCAACATAAGTTGTGTTGGAGCTGAGTGAGAATAGTATCCTGATGGAGGAGAGACTCTGCCACTAATTGAAGAGGTGTTGAGATACTTTCAAAATGAAAAATAGTGGGATGTTTTCTACCACATTCAACCTCAAAAGGAGTCATATGAGAGAAATAATGTGTGATTGTGTTATAAAATTACTCAGTCTATATCCATCAATCCCATGTTTTAGGATTTTCTGAATCAAAACACATCAAATAAGTTTCCAAAAACTTATTTAAAATTTTCCATTTAACCATTTGTTTGAGGATGGTAGGAAGAACTCATTTTTATAATTGGCTACTCAAGAAGAAATAATTCCTTCCAAAAATTGATAATGAAGATCAGATCATGATCACTAAGAATTGATCCAATAATTACATGTAATTGAACAACATCTTTAATGAAAACCTCTGTCATAGTTTTTTCTATATAAGGATTATGTAGTAACACAAAATGTGCATATTTAGAAAGAAGGTCCACCATAACCAAAACCATATTTTATCCTGAATACTTTGGCATCCCAGAGATAAAATACATGAAAATATGATCCCAAACCATGTATAGTATAATAATTGGTTGTAAAAATCCTGATAGAGATAAGGTTTGGTACTTTGTTCCACTAGAAAACATCACACTGAAAAACATAATGAAATTTTTTTCGTGACATCCCCTTCCAATATAACCCAACTAAAAGTCTCATGTAAGTATTTAGGAATCCAACATTCCCCCCTATAGCATAAGAATGATAATACTATATGAATTTGGTAATAAGAGTAGAGTGGTGGGATAAAAATAATTTATTTTGATAAAATAGTAGTCCATCTCGAAAAGAATATTCTGGACATGAGATGACATCCTGCTCAAGTGAAGAAACAATTTTGGAAATCTCTAGATCAAGGAGTATCTCTTATTTAACAGTAGAAACTTACATAAAAAATGGTTCTGTAATGACCTGTGTTTTTCAATTGGACAAAAATCCAAAGGTATTTGAATTCTTGTGTTTATTGGATGGTTCGTTTTACAAACCGAGCTTCAGAATAGAATTTCAAGAGTTTTTATACTTCAATGTGTTGTTTTTGGATGTGGTTGAAGGCTTGGGGTGTTCCCTAGATGTTTCTTCAAGTTTCAGGAGAACTGAGTCCTGGAAACCCCAAGTTTGGAGGTTCTGCACAGGGTGCATGGAATGTTTGAAACCATGTGGACCCCAGCAGAAACTGTGTGACCTTGATCAAAGGATCAGATGTGTCACGCATGGGTTGTGCACGGTTTTTCAAAACCATGCATATAGCTTGTACATTTAGTAATAGTTAGGTAATACCTAAGAACAATTCACCGCATGGTTTTATAACCATGTGGGACAAACCATGCGAGGTGGATTCCTAAGTAGAGGATGTCACACGATTGGCGCATAGTTTGACTAACTATGCGACCCAATCCATGTGGTATGTTTTTTAAAAGAAATTAAATTTATTTATTTCAAATTAAAATAAAAATAAAGATATTATTTAATAATATTTTTATTATTTTTATTTTTATTCTAATGGTTTAGTTTTAAGAAACCCTCAACAAAGGGGTATCTCCCCTATCCCCCCTTGTGCGACACCCCCCTCGGCCGAACCCCATGTCGTGTGACCCCCTATCCTCGACTCCTCTTCGTGTAATAGTTTTCACCAGTTTTATTCATGATTCTCCTTCAATTTTTCAAGGTATGGTCTTTGGTACCTCCTCTTTCCCTTTTCTAATAGTTTTTCTTGTCCTCGTTGCCTTACCCAGTTTGGTTGAACCCTAGGTTGGGGTTTAACCCAATTTTTGGTTTCTTCTCTAGTGTTAGGGCATGAAAAGGCTCTAGTGGGTAAAACTTGTTCATATTTAGGCATCCTCCACTGAAGGAGAAGCGGTTTAGATCATCTCAGTCTACCCGTCACCAATTTTGGGTAGGTTTTCCTTCGTTCTTGTTATTTCTCAATTTCTAGTTAGATCTTTCCTAGTTTCTAAGGTTCTGGTAATTTTCCTAAGTGCATTGGACCTTTCCGTGATGGTTTCAAGTCATTTGAGTCAAATTAGACTTACCACATATGCATAAGTAGACATATATATGTGTATGTGTGAGAGAGTGTGAGAGAGAGAGAGAGTTTGTTAGGTCCACTAGGCTAGATACCCTGAGAGGGGGGTGAATCAGGGTACGGCAAATTAAAACAACTGCCCCTTTTGATCTTGTTTTATTGTTAGAAAAAACTCTCTTCTCTCTATCCTTCCTGTTGTATAGTATGGATTAATCTTAAATCATTAATAAGACACAATAGTTTTACTTGGTTCACCCGCACTAGGATACGTCCAAGGAGCATACACTAGCAATATGTCAATGTACCAAATCCACTATAAGTGCACTGTTGTTTACAAATTTGAAGAGGACTCATTGTCCCTCCTAGTTTACAACCATTCACAATTTGAGAACTCACTACTCTCTCAACTAAAGTGATCTCACTTATTCTTCATATGATTCACTCGTAGTTTATAGACTTGTAGGTCTCTTCATTATCACTAATGAATACATCCTCAATTATAGATAGATGCTCTGTTGAAGTCCAAATTTCATCCACTGATGAATACCCCTTTTCCACTGATCATTGGGCAACAACCTTTGTAAATAACTTCGCAAAGCACCCTACTTCGTGAAGCTCCCAATTTTGCAAAGCTCAAACAAGCCTTTGCGAAGTCCATGCCTCTTTGTGAAGCACACATCTTCGTAGAGCTCACTGATTTGAAGAGCACACTGCTTCACAGAGCTCAGGCCTTCGCAAAGCTTAGGTCGTCACAGAGCTCAAGACGTCTCAGAGTAACTTCCTTCGCAAAGCTCACTGATCCAACACGGAACACACCTCTTTTGTGGAGCTAGATTAGCCGTCGTGAAGCTCCTGTCTTTTGCGAAGCACACTGCCTTCGCAAACCTCCTTCGCGATTCGAGAGATAAAAATTTTTCTTGGAAAACTCTTTACTTCTCTCGAGGGGGTCGAGGTTGATTTATAGACGATTCCACTGACCCTCTAACCTTCCGCGCGAAGTCAGCGCCACGTCAACGCAAATTACGAAGCTCTGAAATTTCTGCCGAAATTCTCTCTATATCACGAAGCACCATGGAAATTTTTATATCGCGGAGCTCATCGTAATTGTGGAGCATTCCGTCATTTCCTTTGCGACGTCACCGTAAAGCTTCGCCGAAATTCTCTTCACCTCCACTGTTTGTAAAGCTCGTCGTAATCGCGAAGAACATCGTAAATATTCTTTATGTCTTCACAAAATCCACATCAAGAATCCCATATTCTCAAAACTCATACATTTTCCATATTTTGAGGAGATCTTCAAGGAAATTCATATTTCGCGATGCTCACCAAACTCCAAATTTTTGACCCCAAAAATTTGGAAAACACTGGAAAACGGTGCCACCTTGTATCTACTCTTTTTGTAATGCCTCCAAATCTTCCATTCCTTTGTCACAGTTCTTTTTCAACATGTATTTTCAACAAAATCTCTGAAACTCAACAATTCACCATGGAAAACTGCATTGTCAACAAACACAACCAACCCAAAAATGTTGTAATGTTACCTTGAGGGTTTTTTTCCCAACAGAGTTCCTCTGTTATATGTATATTCACCCATCATAGTGAATATATATATATATATGGGTATAGGTGTGCTTACGTATATATATGAAAAATGCATGCAGGTGTAAGTGGAAACGGGTGTATTCATATATAATAAAATATATAAGGATTACCTTGTACGTATTCATTGGTCATGCGAATATGTACATAGGGGCTAAGTATCCTTATGTGTATGCAGAGGTGCATATGCTCTAAGGTGGAAAGGTAACCTTCTAGTGATCACCGATGAAAATGTCAAGTGTCAAAGTGTTTTTCTTGACCTTCTTCTTTTGAGGTATGATCTCTTTCCTTTTTCCCTTAAAATTTAAGAATGCATGAATTGCTTTCCTTTCTCACTTTCCATATATATTAACTAGTGTCGTGTGATTCT
This sequence comes from Viscum album, assembly GCA_963277665.1. NCBI lineage: Eukaryota > Viridiplantae > Streptophyta > Magnoliopsida > Santalales > Viscaceae > Viscum > Viscum album. The sequence continues at coordinate 822,074,559 of OY728127.1, forward strand.
TGAATGAAATTTTTGTTGGATTTAGTGCCCTAGAACCAACTTATTTGTACTTTATGATAAACAAGTATTCGTTGTTTTAAATATTAATAAACTAATTATCACATCATGATTGTTCTTTTGTGTGACATAGTATGTGATAATTTATTAAGAGTAGTTGTCGCACTAAAAGTTCATAGTAGTTCCCTACTATGATGAGAATCCAGAAGTGCTACGACACTATTCTTGAATATATGTTATATATCCATATGATATTATTTAAGGGACACAAATGATATAGGCTATCAGGGGTGGAGACTCATAGGAATTTGAGGCGCATTCTCATGGTGTACGCCCTTGGTAATATCCAGTAGGATATTATGAGAATGAGACCCGCCAGTAGGAAATCCACATTTCTATGTGTCATTAGATGTTCCTATCTGTAGACATGTGTATTGGTCCTTAGACTTTAAGATTATTATTAATGACTATTATGAGTCTCACACATAGATTTATTGATGAAAACCATGATCACATATGTCCGCGACAAGGTAGGATATGTTGGGTGCGTCACAAGTAATATTTCATTAATGAATAATGTGAGAAAGATTTATCCCTTATGTTCTTTAATTGAAGTTAATATCTCAATCCCTTTGATGGAAATGATATATTCTAAATAAATCCATGCTCATTGTGTTCTATATGCAAGTTATATTTCTGGAAATTCAATGAAAGAGATATCAAGCATATAGGTTGATGGCACTGGCATGCAACCTACTGGATTAGAAATATTGTGATAAAAGGATTATATTACATGGTAAACATTCGTATGAGGTGACATGTCATTGTGGAATTAACTTCTTTCTCAATAGGTGTCAGGGCATGTTGTTAGATGACAACCATGGAATTTATGCTCCTTCACCTAATGCCACTAAGAAAGAGGCATAGAGGGTCACACACTAAGCGTATCTAGAATCTTAGTTAAATAATATATTATTATTTATTATTTAACAGGTTGAATAAATATTATTCTCGTACACAATTTAATAATTATTCATGTATGCATGATCGCATATAAATATATTTTCTGTTTAGAAAATATAATATTTGTTTATTTATTGGTGAATAATGCAGTGGTATTTATTTAATAAATAAATAGATATTATTAAAGGTTCGATAAATTTTGTGGTGGAATGACAGACTTGGTTTAATGGTTTGGTGAGGAATAATAATATTGAATATTATTTGATTAAATAATATTTAATTATAATTCTCAAGTTAAGTGAATGTTGAGAAATAATATTATTATTATTATTATTTGACATGGGGATTTTTTAGGATTAAATAAATAATTAATGGCACTTTTTTAATTATTTTATTTTAACCCTAACAATATAAATACCTAGTTATGTTATTTTCTCAATATAGCCAATTCATTTTGTGTGTTGTGCACAAAAATCTTGGAGAATCCTCTCAATCCTAGAGATCTCCCTTTCTCTAAGAACCCTCCCAAGAATGGTGAGCAATCATCCTCCACCGGATCAAGGAGAACTCTTTGGAAGAAATTCTTGAGATGATCAAGGTAGATGACGCAAGCACAAGGATCTTCCGTGCTAGTACCTGGAGACTCCTTTTGTGGTGTTTGGAGATTCCTGAAACACATGTGGATCACTACTAGAGGAAATATACACTTGGTTTCTACAACACAAAAATAGTGCACCATATATATGTCGACAGATTCATCAACGAAGAAAGAATTCCTTAGAGGTAATTATTTATCTAATTAAATTAATTATAAAAAATATGTGTTGATCTCCTCTCTCTCAGTTCCAGTGAAATTATTCTTTGTCTATTTCTTTGACTCAATTATGTGGATCACAACATTAATCATCATATAGATCTTAGATTGATCATTTATTATAGAAAAAATTAAATTTGGGCACCTCCTATCACATGCTTCTGTTGCACCCGAAACCTATAAGTGGTATCAGAGAAGACACATTTTTATTTATAATTATTTAAAAATCGTTGGTGATTTATGCATTTGTAATTTATTTTTTAAATTCAAATTTAATTGTTATTTTAATATAAATTGAAATATATGCTTCTTCCTCATTCATTTCTCATATATCTAATAGAGACGTTTGATTTTATGATTAAAATAAAATCAAGGAACTCATCCGAAGGTGATAAGGTTTCTGTCCAGACAACACAAGACTACACGCCGTGTAACTGGAGTTACACGTCATGTAATCACATTCAATGCATAAAATTTTATTTGAGGATAAATACAAGATTAAGCATTAATTATGGAATTAATTACACCATTAATGCACCGCATGTTGACCAGGATTAAATGGTGCACAATCAGCTGGACTACACACCATGTGGCCCATTGGACATGGTGTGTGGTCCCTTTGGGTCAAATATGGGTTGTGTATTCCATACATGGCCTACCAAACTGGTGACCATGTAACACAGAGTCAACACAGTGTTTGTACCATTAGAAACTTCATGTACTCCAATTTTTCTGAGGCAAAAACTACATGCTAAATCCCTAGGTGTGTGTCTCAGATAGATAGTGAGAGGTGTACACACCATGTAGATCGGATCTACATGTCGTGTACTTATACAAAATTGCACATATTTAAAATTTATTAATTTTACTATGAAAACCTTGAGACATGTAATTTCATGTGGTCATAAAGATAGGACACTCCATGTGATAGGTTTTAATATAAATAAATATTTAAATGTTTAATTAATATATGTGTAATGTTCAGATCTATATATCATGTATGAGTCGTATTACAAGTTGTTTCTCTACATGTGTTGAAGCATAACAGGTGAATGAAAAATAATGTAATTCATGTAATCATAAATGAAGTAAATATTGTGAAAGTACATGATAAGTTGTATATTATATATGTCACAAGTGTAAAATAGTATGTGATTATAATACATGTTGGGTAGATTTAGATGGGTATTCACCATGTTGCCTCCAAGGTACATTTATGTACAAGGTTAATTTTAAATGAATTTGTTTAATTTGTTTAAAATTATAATGGATGAGAATCTCAATGAAATTCATATAATGATTAAGATAAAATAATTGATTAATTAAAGATAACAATTAATCGATTCGAGCACAATTTATCTTAAATAAGAATGATTAAGAATTGAATGCTAGTTTTATTAAATTTGTAATTTGTTGCATGCATGTGGATGATCATGATCTAGACTAGACCTTTTGTATGTGATTGGTTTCATTTAATTTATTATTAAATTATATTATTGGTTTTCATGCCTTCTCTCCTCATTATTATGTAGGGTCTGCATGCCCATGGTTTTTTTATGTAAACCTCTTTTTCCCCTCACCTCCATGTGAGTAAAAGGAATATGTAATGGATGGAGCTCCCAAGCTAGTAGAGGTTGTTCAAGTTAGGATCCAAAGAAAAATCAATCCAAGGAGATACAAAGGTGGACACGTATAAAGCTGTAAACAAGAACCTCAATTGGTTTAAGGTGTTTCTCCCTAGGTCAATGGTTAGTTTATCAACCGCTAGATAAACTAACTATTAGTATAAGATCATGATCATAACTGTAGTACCCTCAGTTTCTGGTACATAACCCTTTATTTTTGTTTTTATGGATATAAAGTAAGGGGTAAATTTGGGAGAGTTTGGTGAACTTTCAATAAGTTTTAGGGCTAAAGTAAAGGTGTATGGGTTGCGCACGGTTTATCTAAATCGTGCGGAAATCCTAGGAGAAACCATGCGCAATAGCAGGTTTGAAGCAGATAGCTTCAGCGCGGTGTGCATATGGTTAAGGAGACCATGTGAGGAGGTTGTGTAAGGGTCTTTATAAACAGTATCTAACACACGGTTAACACATAGTTTGTCTAATCGTGTGAACTAACTGTGCGCATGGTTAAAGTGAGATCCTAAAAAAGTGTATCTCACATGTTTTTGCCTCTAAATTGCTCGTTTTGATCCTAAACAGCCCTAATTCGATGTTTCCCTCCATTGAAGATTGGGGAACCTCTCCCAAGTGTTTTGGAACTGATCCGGAGCCCTCCCTTGGTGTTTTCAAGCCCAATTCTCATGGTAAGTGATGTTCTTCGCCGTTCTTATCTCGTTTCTTAGATCTAATTCTTCTCTCCTCTTTCTTTTTCATATCTATGCTTTTTATGGGTATATATATTCTGGTGGATTCAAAATATGATGATATTTGGATTTTTTATGGTAGGAGAAGATATCTAAGTCCCTTTTGGGGGATTTTCAACCTAGTTGCATGAGCGTTCTTCGTTTGTTGTCTAGTTTCGTCAAAACCTTTGAGGTAGGTGGCTTCACTCTCATCTCATCTTGCTAGAATTGATTAGACTGGTTTCAAATTTATTAAATTATATAATATTTATTTTGAAATATTGTTTTGATACATGTAATAAATCTCTTTAGTGATGATTTATCATTTTTGGTAGATTTGTGAAATCTTGATAAATTGTTGTGAAAATTGTTTTAGTTTCTTGAATTTAAAATGGTGATTTTAAAGGTGGATTTTCTAGAACTTATAAATGGTTTTATTGGGTAGGGGGTTTCAATAAAAATATGTTTTATTTAAATTATTTGGCATTTTAATGGTTTTAATGAAAAATATTTTTCAATAAAAAGGTGATTTTATTGAATGGGTTATTTTGGAATGATCTTTGGGCATATATGGTGTGTGTTTTCATGTTGAATATATGGTTCTTGGTTGAAATATGACCTTTTTCTCAGTGTCAAAGGTTTAATGGTACATGGGATACAATTACCTTGTGATGACTTGGTAGATCGATGAGAAACCGCTCATGAGTATGGAACTGTCATCGCGTAGCATGCATGGTTGGTTGTGCGGATGTGTGGAATGGATTGGGTATGTCAAAGGAATATTGAGAAATTGTTTTAAAGCTTTGTTTAGTTATTTTTTTGGAAAAATAACTTTCTTGAAAATTGGTTTCACTTTCACTTGTATGATTTTGGTTATAAATGGTTTTGGAAACTTGTTTATATTTAGTTATAAACTGTTTTTGAGAAATTGTTTTATATAAACTATTTTATATAATTGTTTCTAACTCTTATATCCCAGTGGCATGAGTAGATAAGTCATTGGGGAAAACCTACTGAGTTTTATACTCACCCCTGCTTTGAAACTTTGGTTCTTTTGCAGATGTTGTCTTCTGGGACAGGGGAAAACGTAACGTTTCACATGTTTTTAGAACCACTTCATGATGCTCAGGTTGTTTGTTGATCTTGGAGCATGGGGAACATAGATCTTGGAGTCTTGTGTTATTCTTGGAGTCTTTTTTTGGTTTCCACTTTTTAATTTGATAATTTTTAATTCTTCCTTTGTTTCTTAATTTGGAGTGTTTTTGATATGAATAAAGTAGTTGAGATGTATTTCTTTTATTCATGCATCATATAGTGAGTTGTTCAGTTGTGGTTTTCTTGGTTAATAATTCTATTATTAAAGGGTAAATTGTCCCCCACTTTCAATGAAACCCTTTGGAATTTATTTCTGGCCTTTTTCATCTTGGGGATGTCACCTAAGGCCAAGTAATGACTTTTTGTGCTCTCAATCCAATGAGATTTAGTGGTTCATTACAAATGGTATCATCTTGTTTGGTCCTTGTCTAACAAGTAGTTTCACTTTCTTGATCTTGAAGTTGATTTATAATTGTTTATTCCTTGGGTTGTGATCTTATAAAGGAGTAGGATTTTTGGGACTTGAAATGTATATCATAAAAGGACGTAGCTAACCCATTTATAATGAACCTCAAGTTACCAGGGTGTTGGGTACATAAGTGTTTTAGAGACACTTATAGGATACCAGAATATCATTTTAATGGGTTTATCCAATGAGGTGAGCATGTCATGCATTAGAGGAATGACTTCCCACTAGGATTTCATATTTCATTTTGAGTAATGATTTATGATCTTGTGAAAAGGTGTAAATTTTTTAAAAGTTCAGAATTTGTTTTCAAATGAAAGATTTTGAAAAGAGGATACTTGGCGTAATTTGAAAACTATTTTATTTTCAAAAGAAAGAGTTGATTTTTCAAAAATGGATAAACATGAAAAATGTTTTTTTTTTTCAGAAAACAATGTTGTGATAATTGATGTGATAGAATTTGAAATACTAATCCATCAGTTTCTAGGGAGTGAAACCTATAGATTTGTTATTTGTTTAGAAAATGGCACCCAGTAGGCTCCATAGAAACCAACCAGAAGAAGATCCAGAGAACGTGGTTGCACCTGAGCCACAACTGAACCAAGAACTAGTTCAGAGCATCGTCCAGGAATTTCAGGCTATGGACACGGGGAACCAGAGGGGTTATCCAAGGCATGTAGACCATTCCATCTAGTTCATGAAACAGAATCCACCCATATTCAGGGGTGACTTTGAACCTGAGAAGGCGAAGGTGTGCCTCAATAGGATGAATCGTATCTTTGAGTTTATCGGCACATCAGTGGAGCTAAAATTCAATATGGAGACGTATGTGCTTGAGGATCTTACACGCTAGTGGTGTGAACTAGTAGTGCATGTTAAAGTGGATCAAGGCCTTACTTGGGAGGATTTTAAGGAATTGTTTAATAAAAAATTATATCCTCACACTTTCAAGATCTAGAGGACGATATAATTCTTTATCCTAAAGTAGTAGAATCTCTCTGTCACAGAGTATGCAACTAAATTCATTTATTTAGTATGATTTTCACCAGAAGTTGTGGTGAGTGTGTCCCTGAAGGCACAAATATTTAAATCAGGGCTAAGGTAGGAAATTAGATTGAAGATTGCAGTGCTCTGTATTAATGACTATACAGAGATGGTGAACATAGCGGTGGTGTCCAAGTGAGACATATCATGAGCTATGGGAGGAGGAATTATGATGATCCCTACTAGAAATTGTGGAAAATCCAATTTTGGGAGGAAGAAAAAAAAGAGATACCTATTTCTAAGGTGGGAGCGGGAATCAGAATCTGATAGATAGATCAATAAATCTTTATCCATGACCAAAGATCCAAGTGGGATGATACCAGTGTGGTTCCTTTGACCACATAAAGAGGGAGTGTACAAAACCACCAAGATCATTCCATAATTGTAACAATATGGGACCCCTTAAGTGCTTTTTTCACAGTGCTTTGAGGTTGGGTGCTCAAGACACTTCTCAGGCGTCGCAAGCATCATATGCTTCGACAGAACAAGGCTAGTAAAATCAATATCATCAACAGAACAAAGATATTCATGGTGATTCTCAGAATACCATGACTCCTCAGTAAGGGAAATCTTAGCAAGGTAACAAAGAGAAGAGTGTAGAAATGAAGCAACTGTATGGAGCTTAACAGATTATTGTGGATGATCAGGATGGACTATCTAAGGTGATGGGTACGATTATTTTGAATTATACCCTCGTGCATGTATTATTTGATACTGTTTCATCGCATTCCTTCATTTCCTCTCATGTTTTTGACCTGTTATGTTTAAAACTTGAAATGATGCCCTCTGTGATAAAACTGCAAACTCCTCTTAGTGAAAGAGAATATAAAGCCTTTGTGTGTAAATAATGTGCTATAACGGTTGATGGAGCTGATCTAAAATAGGACTTCTCAATGTTGGATATGGATGTCTATGATGTAATCCTATGTATATATTGGCTAACAATGTTCAAGGATCACATCGACTGTTATAGGAGGATATTTAGTTTCAAGACTGAGGACGACAATGAGCATCTCTTCAAAGGATAGAAGGTCATGAAGAAGGGTGAAACTAGATTGTTGGCACCAACGGTAGGAACGATCTCTTACCATTTGGAAGTATTGACTTTGGAATTGATAGAAGAGATCCAGGATTTCATTTTTCTAGTAGTGGTGGATCAATTTACAGAAGTCTTTCCTGAGAAATTCTCAGGGTTACCACCTGTAAGTGAAGTGGAGTTTACGATTGATCTCCTTCTGGGGACCAGTATTATTTACTTTCTATCTTATAGGATGGCACCAATAGAGTTGAGGGAATTTAAAGTGTAGTTAGAAGAGATGGAAAGAAAATGTTTTATTTGACCAAGTACAACTCCATGGGCAACCCTAGTTTTGTTTGTGAAGAAAGGTGATGGGACTCTTCGGCTGTGAATTGATTATTATAAGCTTAACCAAGTTACGATAAAGAATCAGTATCCAATTCCATGTATTTATGATCTGTTTGATCAATTTAGGGGAGCTCAGTGGTTCTCTAAAATTGACTTGTGATCAGGATATCATCAATTCTGAGTTCGGAAGGAAGATATTCTGAAGATAGCTTTCAGAAGCAGATATGGCCACTATGAATATGTATTCATGTCTTTTGGTCTCACAAATGAACCATTAGTCTTTCTATATTTGATGAATCGGATATTTCAGCAATATTTGGACTCTTTTGTTGTGGTGTTTGTAGATGAAATCTTGGTGTATTCAAATACAAGGACTGAGCATGAGGAACACCCGGCGACAATGTTACTAATCTTGAGAGATCACTGTTTGTATACCAAACTATCTAAATGTGATTTTTGGATATAGGAGGTTCACTTTCATGGCCATGTAATTTCTAAAAAAGGTATTTCAGTGGATCCTGAAAAGATAGAAGATGTGATCTCATGGTAACCGTCAAATAATGTATTTGAGATATGAAGTTTTCTTGGTCTTGTTGGTTATTAATGATGCTTTGTGCGTGACTTCTCATGGATAGACTCGCCAATGACAACATTGACAAAGAAGAATGCTCCATTCCAATGGAAAGAGGAATTCCATAAGTCTTTCCAGGAGTTGAAAGATCGTCTTACTTTGGACCCTATATTGATTTTTCCATAATCAAGATGGGGATATGTAGTGTACTGTGATGCTTCAAGATTGGGGTTGGGTTGTGTTATTATACAAGGATACCATGTTGTGGCTTATGGTTCAAGGCATTTGAGATTTCATGAGAATAATTACCCAACACATGACTTGGAATTAGCAGTAGTTGTTCATTCCCTGAATAATTGGCATCATTATCTCTTTGGTGAGAAATTTATTATGTTCATGGACCAAAAAAGCTTGAAACACATTTTCTCATAGGGATATTTGAATCTAAGGAAAAGGATATGGATGGAGTATATCCAAATGTTTGAATTTTACTTGATGTATACATCAGGAAAAAGGAATTCGGTGGTAAATGCATTGAGCAGAAAGTCATATGCTCAGTTAGTGACAGATGAATGACAGTTGATGTCAGTCCTAGCCGACATGAATGTGGAATGTGAAGACCAAGGTGATGTTGTAGTTTTCTTTTCAGTTATGCTTGTTCCTGATTTGGTAATGATGGTTAAAGAGGCACAAAAATCTGATGTAGAATTCCTGTTATGAGTAAAAAACTCAATGGTGGGGAGACCATTGAGGGTTAGAAACTTAATGGGAGTTCAATTTTGTGTTTCAAAGATCGAATGGTTATACCTATGACTTTTCATGAACAAATCATCCATGCTTACCACTATTCGAGATGGGTTGTACATACAGGCACACAGAAGATGCATAAGGAATTGAAGGCGTAGTTTTGGTGGAGAGGCATGAAAAGGAAGGTGGTCGAGTTCATCTCGCAGTGCTTAACTTGTCATCGGGTTAAAGTAGAGCATCAAAGACCGGTGGGTAATGTGAAGTCTTTACCTATCCTAGTGTGAAAATGGGATCCGGCAATGATGTATTTTATTACGGGTCTCAAGAGTATTTCCCAACTAAACCATATAAGATAGCTCCCACCAATTTATAGAGGTTCATGCCTTATAATATATTAACTAGTCGACCCACTAGAATTACCTTTCTGACCCTTCCTACACTAGTAATTAAAGAGTAGAGGGGGCTTGGCCATGGGAGTGCTAACAATTTCCCTCTCCTCAGCAACCCCCTTGTCCTCAAGGTAGAAATTAGGAAACTGGGACAATATATACACAACATCTTCCCAAGTTGACTCCTCTGTGGTTTTTTATTTCCATTTGATAAGGTATAAACCATGTGGATGTCCATAAGTAGGCTTGATAGATGAAATCTGTTTAGGAACAAACTTGGGTGAAGGTTTAGGATCCCATAAATCTAGAAAATCGGAATGGATAGGTGAATACCCAATAGCATGTTTGAGTTGCGGAACATGGAAGATGGGATGTATTAAAGCTTTTTCCAACAAGGATAGTTTATAGGAAGCCTCCCCAATCTGATATAAAATTTTATAAGGACCATAAAATCGAGCTTCTAACTTTGTACATAATTTTTTAGACTTTGAAGTCTGGATATTCAAATGAAGTTTGATAAAATCATATTTCCAACTTGAAAAACCAATTATCTCCTGTATTGATTGTAAAAATGAACCATCAGTTGTCAAGCCCAATGTAATTTATGTTAGAGCTAAGCGAGGACAATATCCTGATCAATGAGAGCCTCTGCCACTGATTGAAGCGGTGTTGATCCACTTTGAAAATGAAAATAGTGAGTTTTTTTCTACTATAGACAACCTCAAAAGGATTCATATGAGAGGAAGCATGTGTGGTTATGTCATAATATTACTCGGCCCATGGTATCCATTGATGTACAGACTCGGATTTTCCATGTAATTTTTTTTAATTATATGGAATTATTACGAGTCTTTGAAAATTGACGGTGCGTGATTCCAAGTCCCGGTGTTCCCGAAATGAATTTATGAAGTTTTTTTAAGGTACGTTCAGTAAACGCGCGAGCGGCGTTTTCTAACTTTTGAACTGGTGCTCGAATTAAAATTTTGAGGGCACCATTGAGCACCGAGATTTTCTTAAAGTAGGCTTCACTTAGACCGCAATAATTCTAGAGAAAAGGTTAGATTTTGGGAATTTTTAAAATAATAAACAAAATAACTTTGTTATTTTGTTTCCTTTCTTTTTCCTCCAATGGACAAGCAGAAACGTGGGACCAGCAACGTTTCAATCCAATAAATGTCTTGACATTTCAATCCTAAGTAATAGCACTGTTGAGGAATTAGGAAGGCTCCTAATTAATGATCCCCCATTAATTTGACGAATGTTATACACCATCCCCCTCTCCTATTTATATGGATCTTGGGGATAGGTGGCGGCACTGCTTCACCAAGAAACGAAGTGCTGACAAAGTGTCGCGACGCCAAACCCTTCGAGGACAGCGCCGGTTCCAGCGAGCGGTGAAGAGCGACACCGAAACCCCAAACCGAATATTGACGATCGAGCGACAATGTTGGAGGCTAGTTGCGGGGGACGACGAACACTGACCCACTTCCTCAACTGCGGGTGTTTTTTCATCCTTCTTGAGGTAGGGTTTAATTTTTGTTAATTTTCAAAGTGATTATTGAATCCTTTAATCCTCCCTCACATTTTCAAGATAACACGGAGGGCGTGGGACTAACAAACGTGGCCCAAACCATCTACAACCTTGTTTACCCCATGTGTTCTCCGTGGAATACCGTCGGCGCGGCAGTACTGACAATCGGCGCGGCGGTACCGACGATCGGCGCTGGTGGGGACCAAGGCGGCGGCCGGCACCGACCAGCCGTGAGAGAGGAGGTGGCGCACCCGCACCACTGGAGGAACCGGTCGCGGATCATTATCCACGGCAGTCGGAGGAGGTGGTCGGCACACCGGCCAGCCACCGATGAAGAGGGCGGTGCGACCAGTGTGCCACTAGAGGTTTTGGGCTGCAGCTCGTCAGTCGTGAAAGTGGGACCCGTAGTGGGTCCCACGTGACCTTCCAGCACCCTTAGGAATTGCCTCATCGGTTTCCAAACGGGGGGGACCGCTCCCCTCCCATGCCATCCCGAGCGGACCCTGCTCCAGTGGGCCGCGTGAGCCAGCGGGCTGCGTTCCGCCCCTTGCGGGCTGCATTTCTCCCCATGTGGGCCGGGCCTCCCCCCATGAGGTTGGGACTCCCCCTTGTGGGTCGGGTGCCCCCTTTCGGGCCAGGCCACCCCCCATGTGGGTTAGGCCAGACCTTGGCCCATGGGCCAAGCCCGCCGCGGACCAGCCCAGCCAGGTCGGGTCGGACCGGACCCGGGCCCAACCGAGCCCAGAAACACTTAAAGGGCCATATCTTGAGAACTAGACGTTCGTTTGACGAACTGTCTACGGCGCTAGGACCCTTGGAGTGAGACGGTTCTTTTGGTATACTACACTTGAGTTGTAGAGATAGTTGGAGTACGGCCGGGTTGGATCGAACTCGAATCCAACAGGGCCCTTGGAACTAAAACACTTATAACTCACAGACCGAGTGTCCGATTAACGCACCGTCTGTCGAGTTGGAACCCTTACAACATGGTGGCCCTTTAGGTTACTCCTTTTTGGATTTTAGTGGTGGTCGAGGTATGAATGATATCTCGAGGGGAAGATTCTACAGAACTCGAATGCACCGGGTGCGAGGAATCCTATGGTAGGTTGTAACGTGAAGAAAGAACATTGATCCTATGTGGGTCAGCATCTATCGATCCTGTGTGAGTCAGCTTCTATAAAATCCTGTGTGGGTCAGTGCTCGGTGATCTTGTGTGGTTCAGCGCATAGTGATCTTGTGTGGGTCAGATCCTGTGTGGTTCAGCAGGGGTTAGTACCTATCGATCCTGTGTGGGTTAGAAGAAGTTCCTCTTAATAGAATAAGATGATCTAGCTTACGACTAATCATATGTACTTTTGTACTTAAGTTATACCTTATTTTGAGCTGAGTATTCTACCTTCGTGGTGTTACCTGTGTGGTACTTCTATCTTCATGGTGTTACCTGTGTGGTACTTCTATCTTCGTGGTGTTACCTATGTGGTACTTATACCTCCGTGGTGTTGTGTTCATGGTGTTACCTGTGTGGTACTTCTACCTTCGTGGTATTATCTTCGTGGTGTTACTTGTGTAGTACTTCTACCTTCGTGGTGTTTCCTTCGTGGTGTTACATGTGTGGTACTTCTATCTTAGTGGTGTTACCTATGTGGTATTCCTACCTTCGTGGTGTTACCTTTGTGGTATTCATCCCTCATGTATGAGATGAGTATATCTTGATAACTTAGGTATATGTATGGGCATATACCTAAGTAGAGTTGAAGTCTTGCTTTGTGGATTTTCCTTCGTGGAACTCTAGGAGTCCTACGGGGGTCTCAGGGTACCTAATGAGTATCGTTATACTCACCCCTATACGGGCTATGCCCTCATCTTGTTGTGTCTTGTACAAACAACGTACATCATTGATCGAGGCTGAGGGAGCCAGGACTAGATAGTACTCAGAGGTAGACCATTTGGTGTGACATGACGCAGGGACTACTGATCATGATTTGTACCTACCCTTCTGGTAGGATCCTTGGAGGATGATCCAGGAGCTATTTTTCACTTTTTAGTTGTATTTGTACTTTTCAGTTGTAATTTTCCTTTTCATTTGGGCTTGTATTCATGCCCCTTTATTTTCATCACACTTTTACTACAGTAATTTAATTCGTGGTTTCTTCTTGTTGTGTTCTTGGATTGTGTGTCTATATAGGTTAAAAGGAAATGTCTTCCCGTTTTAGGGATATGCCTTTCCGGTGCTAGTCGTCAGCCCCTGACCTATGGAAGGCGGGCTTGGGGTAGTCATGACACGGGCCCCGGGGGACGGGTCGTGACAAAGTGGTATCAGAGGAGTTGTTTCTACTGAAGAACTAGTTATCTGATCTTTTCTATGTGGAAATAGTGTTAAGTGTTATGAGTGTGGTTTTCAGTTTGGGGAATCCAGTGTTGGTACGATAGCTGACGTATCCATACACCAAGACCCTAAATTCTAATTTCTGACTCAGTGTACAGAAACACTGATTGTGTGTGTTTTTGAAAATTGTTTCTTGTAATCTCTTTGAGTCAGCTCACCAGGTATAACTTATTGATCGTGGCACACCTATTTTCTTCCAAGATCTCTCCACATAGACTTCCAGCCAGGATTCCTGAGTGAGTACATGATGATAGCCCACCGAGCGATGAGGCCTCGGTGTAGGGCCCTCTTACGGAGTTAGCACCTTCGGGTGGTGTACCAGCAGCACCACTACCTGTTGTGCAGTCGTTTCCACCAGCCCCACTAGCAGAGGATGCACATTGACTGACCGTGTTTCATGAGTTCCAGTGGTAGAGGACTCTAAGGTTCCGAGGTGAGAGGGATCCGCAAGCGACTGAGGATTGGCTGGAGGCTATGGCCAGAGTTTTTCATTTAGTTGGGACATCAGCTGACCTTATGGTGATCCTAACAGCCAGTCTTTTTCAGGAGTAGTAGGGATATGGTGGAGCTTGATTCTCCAGATACACGATGAGGTGACCCTCATATGGGTGAACTTTGAGAGCCTTTTTAGGGAAGAGTTTTTCCCAGCGACCTTACGCTCTATGCGTATACAGGAGCTACTGCACTTACAGTAGGGTAGCATGACTATGGCCCAGTACTCGGTGAGGTTCACTGATCTCTCCCACTACTCCGCCGACAAGGTACGAGACCCTTTCCTCAGGGCCCAAACCTTTGAGCATGGTCTTCGATGGGAGATCAAATCATCGATGATATCGCTCAGCATTCTGACATGGGCTGGGGTGATAGAGCGAGCAATTTTGGTGGAGAGATTCCTAACTGAGCAGGCATTGATAGGGAGATCCATCACCGGACGTTAGGTAGCAGAGTCATCTGTAGAAAGAAGTAGGTGGATGTCACAGGGGCCCAAGCAGGCCAAGCCTTCTAGTGGGTGACTTTAGGATATAGGTTCGGTGGTGTGGGGCTCACAGGATAGAGGAGGATAGTTGAGGAGCAGGCAGTGTGACTCGTGCGACGGGTAGAGTCACATGGCTCACGACTGCCCGACCTGCCATACGAATGACCAAAATATAGTTGAGGGACCACCGAGGTAGAGGAATAGATTTGATCAAGGAGGTCTACAGGTAGTAGGCATACGTGGTAGAGGAGATGGCCGCGCAGCAGGCGGTGGGTGGTGATTCGAGGTTCTACCACCACCACCTCCAGGTGGTCCACCCCGACCACAGGGAGCAGGTGGATAGGGATGAGCTCAGCTCCAGGCAGCTGAGGCCTACGACCACGGTGCTCCAGAGATGATTAGAGGTACAATCTGCATCTACTACACCTTAGTTACAGTACTTATAGACACAGGTTTCAGTCAATCTTTTATTGTCATGACCCTTGTTCAGAGCTCGGAGATTCTGGTGGAGCCATTGGCTTGATCCTTACGTCTAAAGACTCCTACGGGAGTGGATTCAACGATTACACACTGGTGTCGACAGTGTGAGCTTACTCTAGGAGGCGAGAGCTTCGGCTGGGATCTTTTAGTAGTGGCGTCGAGGACTTATGATGTCATCTTGGGTATGGACTGGTTATCCACAGTCCATACTTAGATTGACTGTTTTAAGAACAAAGTGTGGTGTGTCCGTGAGGATGGGATGAGGTTTTCCTTCACCAGAGAGAAGGGAACCTTTTCAGCATAGGATGGACTTACCCAGAGGAGGGTGCAGCCGATCGCACATCAGTTGGCTAGAATTACCCTCGGAGCAGTAGATGTTGAGAGTCAGAGCTATCCTGTAGTGGTGGATGATGTCTTTCCTAATGATGTCTCGGGACTACCTCCACATAGATAGGTAGAGTTTTACATTGACATGTACCCTGAGATAGCACCGATATCTACATCAGCATATCGGACGGCTCCTGTAGAGCTTTGTGAGTTACGGGTATAGTTGGAGGACTTGTAGAGGAAGGGGTTCATAAGGTCCAGTGTTTCTCCATAGGCATCCCTGATTTTGTTCACCAAGAAGGCAGATGAGAGTTTGAGACTCTGTGTGGACTATCGGCACTTGAACTAGGTGACCGTGAAGAACAAGTATCCACTTCTGAGGATTGATGATCTTTTCGATCATCTGAAGTGAGCTCGTTGGTTTTCGAAGATAGACCTCAGATCAGGCTATCATCAGCTCAGGGTACGAGATGAGGATGTGCAAAAGACAATCTTTAGATGTCGGTATGGCCACTATGAGTTCTTTTTTATGTCGTTTGGTGTGACCAATTCCCCAGTAGTGTTCATGGGACTCATGAACATGATATTTTATCCATACCTCAATTGCTTTGTGGTGATCTTCATTGATGACATATTGATATACTCAGTGACGAAGGAGGAGCATGAATATCATCTGCATATAGTTTTGGATACACTTCGAGAGAACCATATTTATGGTAAGATCTCGAAGTTCTAGTTCTAGATACGAGAGGTCCACTTTCTAGGACATGTTATCTCAGAGGCTGGAGTTTCACTAGATCCAGTGAAGATAGAGGATGTACTTGCTTGGGATCCACTGAGGAGTGTGACTGAGGTGCAGAGTTTCCTGGGGTTGGCTGGATACTACCGGAGATTCATGCCTGACTTTTCCAGAGTTGCGACACCCTTGTCAGCGTTGACGAAGAAAGTACATCCCTTCGTATGGATGGAGAGATGCCAGCAGAGTTTTCAGGAGCTGAGGTAGATACTGACGAGTGCCCCCATCTTGAGGCTACTAGAAGAGGGCGTTGGGTATGTAGTCTATTGCGACGTATCAGGGACCGGACTTGGGTGTTTCCTGATGTAGGAGTGAGCAGTGATCGCTTATGGTTCGTGACAACTGAGAAAACATGAGCAGAACTATGCTACCCATGACCTGTAGTTAGCAGAAGTGGTCTTCGCCTTGAATATGTGGCGACATTACTTGATGGGATAACGTTTTACAGTCTACTCTAATCACAAGAGTCTCAGGTATATCTTTTCTCAGAAGGACCTGAAATTGAGATAGCGTCAATGGATAGAGTTCCTCCAGTACTATGACTTTGAGATAGTCTATACTCCTGTGAAGGGGAATGTGGTAGCAGATTCACTCAGCAAGAGGTCTGGTCTACAATTGTTGAGTGAGACGACAGAGTAGCTAGCCGCATTGCAGATATCCTTCATGGATAGATATGGAGTAGCATACCTCCAGTCTATGACATTCACTCCCCCACTCCTTCAATTAGTCAGGGAGGCGTAACTTGGGGACATTGACTATGAGGCTCAGCGTGCTCAGATATCCTCAGGACAGGCACCTAAAGGTGGGGAGCACATCATCCTCTTCAGAGGACGTCCCATGGTACCGGTGGCGCTAAGGGAGGAGGTGTTGAGGGAGTTCCATACGTCCCCTTTGGTAGTACATCTTGGTGTGGCGAAGATGTACCAGGACCTTCGGCATCAGCACTGGTGGCCAGGGATAAAGAAAGTAGTGGAAGAGTTTGTTTCTTGTTGTCTGACTTGTCAGCAAGTGAAGGATGAGCATCAGGTTCCAGTAGGATTATCATAGCCACTAGAGGTATCGGAGTGTAAGTGGGATGGAATATCCATGGAATTTGTGATAGGGCTTCCACGTACATCCAGGAGACATGATTCCATCTGGGTGATCATTGACCGACTCACCAGTTCCTCCCACTTCCTACCTATCTGAGAGCAAGGATCAGTAGAGGGATTAGGACGCCTCTACGTACAGGATATTGTACGAATTCATGGGGTTCCATAGAAGATCATCTCTGACTGTGATGTACATTTTACTTCCCTATTGTGGAAGGGATTGCAGGAGGTGTTCGGGACTCAACTGTGTTTGAGCACTGCCTTTCATCCTCAGATAGATGGTCAGATGGAGCGGACCATTCAGATGCTAGAAGACAAGCTTTGTGCATGCATCCAAGATTTTGGTCGTAGTTCGGAGGATCACTTTCCCTTGGTGGAGTTCACATACAACAATAGTTATCACTCCACCATCGGTATGGTACCATTCGAGGCCATGTGCGGTCGACCTTGCAGATCACCTCTATGATGGACGGACCCAAGGGAGTCAGCACTTATGGGTCCCAAGTTGGTACAGGCTACCATTGAGAAGGTGCAGATCATCCAGGAGAGGATGAAGACTGCACAGAGCAGACAGAAGTCTTATGCTGACAGGAGGTGAAGACCTTTGGAGTTCAAGTAGGGAGACCATGTCTTCCTACGGGTCTCACCTCAATGAGGTTTATAGAGATTTGGCCAAGGCGAAAATTTATCACTGAGGTTTATCAGACCATTTCTGATACTTCAGAGGATAGGTGATGTGGAATAATACTTAGAACTTCCACCGCAGTTGGAGAGGATGCACGATGTCTTCCACATATCCTAGCTGAGGAGATATGTGCATGACCCATCTCACGTCATCGACCATGGAAAGCTGGACTTTGATGATGGGGAAACATTTACAAAGGTTCCATTAGAGATTAAGGATCGATAGGATCGAGTCCTTCATGGGTGGTCGATACCTCTGGTGCGCATTTTCTAGTAGCACGGGAACCTCTAGGAGAGCACATGGAAGTGGGAGGCTCAGATTCGTGCCCAGTACCCCATTTGTTTTCTTAGTCTATGTTGTGGATTTTGGGGATGAAAATCCCTAAGGTGGGGAGAATGTAAAGACCTAGATTTTCCAAGTAATTTTTTTTAATTATATGGAATTATTATGAGTCTGTGAAAACTGACAACGCATGATTCCGAGGCCCGGTGTGCCCGGAATGAATTTCTGAAATTTTTTTAAAGTACGTTTAGTAAACGCACGAGCGGCATTTTCTAACTTTTGAACCGGTGCTCGGATTAAAAATCTAAGGGCACCGTTGATTCTGCATTGTCGGGATTCACTTAAGGGAGGCTTCACTTCAACCGCAGTAGGTCTGGAGAAAAAGTTAGATTTTGGGACTTTTTATAAGAATAAACAAAATAACATTGTTATTTTGTTTCCTTTCTTTTTCCTCCAACGGACAAGCAGCAATGTGGGACCAGCGACGTGTCAATCCAATAAATGTCTTGACCTTTTAATACTAAGTAACAACACTGTTGGGGAATTATGAAGGTTCCTAATTAATGATCCTACATTAATTCCACGAACATTAGACACCCTCCCCCTCTCCTATTTATATGGAGCTTGGGGAGAGGTGTCGGCACTGCTTCACCAAGAAACAAAGTGCTGACAAAGTGCAGAGATTCCAAACCCTTGGAGGATGGAGCCGGTTCCGGCGAGCGGTGATGAGTGACACTAAAACCCCGAACCAAAGATCAATGATCGATCGACGATGTTGTAGTCTAGTTGCGGGGGACGGTGAACACCGACCCATTTCCTCAACCACGGGAGTTTCTCCATCATTCTTGAGGTAGGGTTTAATTTTTGTTAATTTTCAAAGTGATTGTTGAATCCTTTAATCCTACCTCATGTTTTCAAGCAAACGTAGAGGGCGTGGGCCTAACAAATAGGGCTTGAACCCTCCGAAACCTTTTTTACCCCATGTGTTATCTGTGGAAGACCGCCGGCACGGTGGTACCAGTGACCGGCACCGAAGGGGACCAAGGCGGTGGCCGTCACCAGCCGGCCGTGAGGGAGGAGGCAGTGCACCCACGTCGCTGGAGGAACCGGTCGCGGCTCGTCAGCCATGGCGGTTGGAGGAGGCGGCACACCCACCTCGCTGGAGGAACCGGTCGCGGCTCGTCAGCCGCGGAAGTCGGAGGAGGTGGTCACCACACCGGCCAGCCACAGATGAGGAGGGTGGCACGACTAGTGCGCCGCCAGAGGTTGCGGGCCATGGCTCGTCAGCCATAGTGGTGGGACCCACAACGGGTCCCGTGTGACTTGAAAGCGCCCTTAGGCACTGCCGGTTTGGTTTCCAAATAGGGGGGACCACTCCCCTCTCATGCCATCCCGAGCATACCCTACTCCAGCGGGCCGCACGGTCCAGCGGGCCGCACTCCGCCCCTTGTGGGTCGGGCCGCCCCCTTGCAAGCCAGGCGCCCCCTTGCGGGCCACCCCTTGCGGACCTGGCCACCCCCCATGTGGGTTGGGCTTCCCCCTTGTGGGTCGGGCTAGACCTCAGCCCAGCGGACCGAGCCTGCTATGGCCAAGCCCAGCCGAGTCGGACCCGGACCGGGTCGGGTCAACCCGAACCAAGTCGGACCGAACCCAACCCCAACTAGACCCAGAAACACTTAAAGGGACATATCTTGAGAACTAGACATCTGCTTAACGAACCTTCTACAGCACTGGGACCCTTGGAGCAAGATAGTCCTTTTGGTATACTCCACTTGAGTTTTGGAGATAGTTGGAGTATGGCCGGGTTGGATCGAACCTGAATCCAATCGGGCCCTCAGAACTAAAACGCTTATAACTCACAGATCGGGCATCCGATTGATGAACCGTTTGTCATGTTAGAACCCTTATAACATGGTGGTACTTTGGGTTACTCCTTTGTGGATCTTAGTGGCATTCGAGGTATGAACGATATCTCGAGGGGCAGATTATGCGGAACTCGAGCGCACCGGGTGCGAGGAATCATGTGGCAAGATGTAATGTGAAGAAAGAACATCGATCCTATGTGGGTCATCATCTATTGATCCTATGTGGTTCAGATTCTATCAGATCCTATGTGGGTTAGCGCTCAACGATCTTGTGTGGGTCAGCGCATACCGATCCTGTGTGATTCAGATCCTGTGTGGGTCAACGGTGGTTAGTACCTACAGATCCTGTGTGGGTCAGAAGCATTTCCTCTTAACAGAATAAGATGATCTAGCTTATTACTAATCATTTGTACTTATATACTTAAGTTATAACTAATTGTGAGATGAGTCTTCTACCTTCGTGGTGTTACCTATGTGGTACTTCTATCTTCGTGATGTTACCTATGTGGTACTTCTATCTCTGTGGTGTTACCTGTGTGGTACTTCTACCTTCGTGGTGTTCTATTTGTGGTGTTACATGTGTGGTACTTCTACCTTCATGGTATTGTCTTCGTGGTGTTACCTTTGTGGTACTTCTATCTTCATGGTGTTACATGTGTAGTACTTCTATCTTCATGGTGTTACCTGTGTGGTACTTATACCTTCGTAGTGTTGTCTTCGTGGTGTTACATGTGTGGTACTTCTACCTTCATGGTGTTGTCTTTGTGGTGTTACCTGTGTGGTACTTCTATCTCAGTGGTGTTACCTATGTGGTATTCCTACCTTCGTGGTGTTACCTTTGTGGTATTCATCCATCATGTATGAGATGAGTATATCTTGATTACTTAGGTATATGTATGGGCATATACCTAAGTAGAGTTGAAGTCTTGCTTTGTGGTTTTTCCTTCGTGGAACTCTAGGAAACATACAGGGGTCTTGGGGTCCCTACTGAGTATCATTATACTCACCCCTACACCGGATACGCCCGCACCTTGTTGTGTCTTTTTCAAAAGACGTACAACGTTGATCGAGGACGAGGGATCCAGGACTGGACAGTACTCAGAGGTGGACCATTTGGCATGACGTGACTTAGGGACTACTAATTGTGAGTTGTACCTACCCTTCAGGTAGGATCCTCGGAGGATGATCCAGGATCTGTTTTTCACTTTTTAGTTTTATTTTTACTTTTTAGTTGTACTTGTACTTTTCAGTTGGGCTTGTATTCCAGCCCCTTTACTTTCATCACACTTTTACTACAGCAGTTTACTTCGTGGTTGCTTTTTGTTGTGTTCTTGGACTGTGTGTCTGTACAGGTTAAAAGGCAATGTCTTCCTGTTTTAGGGATACGCCTTTCCGGTGCTAGTCTCCAGCCCTTGGCCTATGGAAGGTAGGCTTGGGGTAGTCACGGCACGGGCCCCGGGGGACGGTTCGTGACAATTGAGCCCATGTTTGAGTATTTTATAAAGAAAAACACATCAAATGAGCTTTAAAACACTTGTTTAATATTTCTATTTAACCATCTATTTAAGGATGGTAGGAAGAACTCATTTTTAAAGTTGTGCCCTCAAGATGAAATAATTATTTCCATAAATTTATGATGAAGATCAGATTGCGGTCACTAATAATTAAACCAGGAATTCCATGTAATCGAACAACCTCTTTAACGAAAACCTATTCCATAGTTTTTCTATATAATGATGATGTAGAAACCCAAAATGTGTATATTTATAATGATGGTCCACTACAACCAAAACCACAATATATCCCAAAGACTTTCTCATACCATTAATAAAATCCATGTAAATATGATCCCAAACTATGTTTGGTACTTGTCATCATGGTAGGCCACCCTAGATATATACATGATTAGTCCTATAATGTAGTGAGTGTTGTGGTTCTACATATGTACACATAAAGGAAAGAATATCCACATGGATATGCAGGACCGGTCCAACCAATATGATTGTCCAAGACTGAGGAATAAGATGTTTCCCCATCCGGTAACAATCAAAAAAATAAGATATTTTACTCAATTAAAAATGTTATTTTCAAATTATAAGATAAATCAGAACACACTGAATGTAGAAAAATTGAAAGGTTTTGGATTTACCCTGTAGGGAGGGAGGAATCAGTGTCGGCCCTATCGGTGGTGTCCACTATCCTCCACAACATTGTCATCATCCTGGTGATTTTTGATCACAACATTGAGGCGAGAGGCGATGGAAGGAAAAAATTAGGACATAATAGATTAGGGAAGAGTTGGTGGAGAATTCATAAGTGGAGAGAGTGTGAGAGGTAGCGCAACAGGAGATTGATCTGGCATGGTCAGAGTTCATGCATGTGAAGTAGGTGTCAGAGAGGTTGCTAATGGATGTAGATCAAGAAAAGAACATGGAGAAGTGAGAGACCCAACAGTGGGTAGGAGCAGGCAGGGTGGGGTGGCACGGTTGGATGAGACGCTGTAAGAAAGTGTCGACGTGGGTGGGATGAGGCACTTCAAGAAGGTGTCAACACGTGTGGATTACATCCAAAATGAAGAAGGTCAGCTGGTTTCCCCCTTCCCTCTGTTTTCCCTAGCATATGGATCACTGATGTGCGAGGCATGATCAAAGATTTGGTCAAGGTGAAATTTTAAAATGAGATCTTTCAAGTGTGAGTTTGACTACCGAACCCTGAATTTAATGTGCAATTGAAATACATTATTTCAAAATTTTGGACAATAGGAAACTCATTACCTATAAATAAAGAGAGGGGTTCGACCTTGAAGAGAGGGGTTCGATGTTGAAGTGGGTATTGGAATGCTAGGGTTCGTTCGACTATATGGGGATTTGTACGTTGGATGATCATCTAGGTTCTTCGTTTTTTAGAATATATTTTTATTTGTATTTTATTTTAATCTTTCAATCTACATTCCAATTCTGCATTAGTTTTAATAAAAATATTTTTCTAACTTTAAAAAATTATATTCTCTAAATTAAATCTATTTTTATTTTTTATTTTATTAAACAAAAATATGAATAGATCCGTGAATTTGGACATGTATGCTGCATTTGGACCTAACGTGGCCATTCCCACTAGACCGGTGGGGGCTGAAATTCTGAGAAGTGATGGCACTTTCAAATCGATTAGACTGGATGTTTATGAAGTTGTGTGGAAAGGTGACATGCAGTTCTTCAAGTGAAATGTGACCAATGACCTTGAAGTTTCAATTTCAAATCTGGTCAGTCCATGAGGTCACACGTTAGTCCACATCACTGTCGTTGCCCCCATCACCTATGCTACCGAACTAGTTAGCTGGATCTTCCATCAGTACCCTGATCTTCTAACGATGGCAGATGATGCTGATCAAACCACTATTCATGTGGCAGTGAGTAGAAAGAACCTTGACATGATCAAATCACAGATCAGTAAGGGGAAAGAGAACCTGTAAGACACTTCATTATTTTATTATTTTAACAAAAATACTTAAGAAAAACAAAACACAGCACTGCACTTGGCTCTGTCAAATCATGATGGCAATAGTATATTAGCCAGGATATTGGTTGAGGAATGTCTGAATCCAATGGAGTTGAATCTCCTGAATAATGGATAAGATTCTCCATTGTACCTAGCTATGAAGAATGGGAATTTGGAGATTGTCGAGCTCTTTTTGGAGAAGTTGGGGATCGGTGATGCTGCCAATGGAAAATTAGTGGTCCATACAGCGATAGAGTCTAGGAAATCAGGTATCTGAATCCATCAAGCCTTGAAATTTATTTTCAAAATCAAAAAACATCAAAATCAAAGTAGAATTTAAAACCCATATTTAATTTTAATTAATCATGACATGAAATATATATTCTATGGTTGTGAAAGTAGATGTTCTTGATGCTATATTAACGAAGAATCCAGGTCTACTTGAGTCGTTTGATGAATGAGGGATGAACCCTCTTTCCTTCATAGCCCACACAGACAAAGAAGCCTTAGTTTTCTATATACAAATTTGTTGATTGTGCCTATAAAAGGGAAAACAGTGAGGATGAATTTTTTCCGATCCATTCAGCCACAAGTAAAGGACACAAGAAAATCATTGAAGAGATTCTACAAATATTCCCAGACACCTGGGAGCTGCTCACTAATGGGGGTCGCAATATTCTTCATAAAACCACCATGGATAGAAGATCACAGATGGTAAAGTATCTGCTGAAAATAAGTGAGTATGGAAACATGAGGTTGTGGCTGGTGAATGAAAGATATTCGAATGGAAACACCCCTTGGCGTTTATCCTCCAAGAATCAACATCCTTTGGTGGTGATCATTTTAACTTGGAACACCAGTGTTCGCTTGGACACAGTGGAACACAACAGTTACACAGCTATGGACATCGCATGATGATCCAATAGTTTCCTCTTCTAACAGGTATGTACTCCCCAACTCCCAATGACGACCCCCCATGTCCCCTCTTCCCCTTTTCCCAAGGACTGTGACCCTTGACGACGGCAACAGCCCTAGCCCCCTTCTACCCACAACCCCATCCTCCTATTACATTTTTCTCAACTTATTCCCCCTCTATTATCAAATTCAACATTATTATATTATTAAATCAGAATCGTCTATAATTTTATTCAACTACCATGACCGTTTCACTTTATGATATCTTTTAGTGTCTTAGGATTGACGTCTTAAAATCAGATGGAGCTCCATCCAGACATGATGGAAAAGTGGACAAGTGGATCAACAGTGATTTTCATCATTATAAAGAGAGGATCATCACTCTCCTAAATTGAGTATTACACTACTTACTTCACCCATTGTTTCTATTCATTGTTTGGGATATAGTAAGAAATGAAGATGATGTTCATAAATGTTCACGAGCTTATAATTTTAGTGTCGTGTATATTGTTGGTGTGTACCTAAATCCCTGCTAGAATTTGAAAATTTGTAGATTAGATGCTTTTGAATATCAATTTATGTTGTTGAATGCATTTGAATATCAATTTATATTTCTGAATTCATATTTTTGTTCTATGGTAAAGTTATGTAATTTTACATTTATGATCATTTTGTTTAAACGGTTATGAATTATCTTAAAAAAGCTTCATTTGAATTGATATTATACATCAACAGGGATGGGTATAAATAAAAAAAAATCTACACTATGTTCACAGGGAGGCTCAAAGATTTAGTTTTTGTGTCTTATTCAAGTAATTTGAAATTAAAAAAAAAAGTTTTCTTTTATAAATTCATGTGATACTGTTATAAATAAATAATAATGAATCTCATAATTTTTTAATTCTCAATCTCAAACTTTTTCTAAGTCCTTGCATTTTGGATTGGTTTCATGGCTGCAAATGTGTTTGCCAAAACCACCCTTCTAAAAACAATTTTTTCGAACGAAAATTATGTCACAAAACATATGTCCATAGTTTTCCTAGTCGCCTCATCTTATTTTCATTCCCATTGAAATTGCATGGTTTTATGACTCTGATTGGTCATAATAGTTCCCAATATCTTCAACCATTCCATCCCAAGTACTAAATCTGGTCCACCTGTGTCAAAAAAATAAGGACCAAAACTTTTAGGTTGGCGGTTCTATTTAAATTTCCATTTGTGTCTTGTGAAATATTTTAGTTGAGTTTTAATGGGGAGATCCTAGTAATGATTTCATTCAAACTAGGGAAGAATTAGGTTTTGATCCAGTAATCTAGGTTGTGAGTTTGAATTACAACTAAAAAAATGGTCCCATTGTTTCAATGAGGCCCTCCCATGAACCCTAGTGGTCCATGGTGTGATTTGGTTTATTTTGAGTAAGGGTGTGTGTGTTTGATTTATTTGGAACCAAACCTATAAATTTATAGTAAAAAAAGATATTGATGTATATTTAAAGGCACTTGTCTTAATATAATGCAAAGTATGTATTTTTTAAAAAAATTATCTTGATAATTAGTCTGATAGTTGTGATAGGATTATTTTTAAATAGTTACTGTATGGGGACTGTCTACTAAGCATGTTTATATACTCATATCCTACACAAAAAATGGGAAATCTAGAGAAAAATCTCTATATGTTAATTATCCCCAATTTTTTAACCCAATGAAATGAATTGGGTAAAGAGTACTCAAATTATAGATGTGGTCATTTAATGATGATGACTTTTCATTCTGATAAACAACTATAAAATTCAGAATCATGTATCTCTAATAATTTTAAAAATAAACATCACAAATACACATTAAAAAGTTGAAATTGATTAAAGATTTTGGAGATTTTATTATTCTCTGAATGAGAAAGGAGCGCATCTTTACTGCGGATTTCATATTAGTCGTGGCGATAGAGATGAATCAAGAACCTGGACAATTGTAAGGGAAATGAGCTCGAGTATTGAAAATAGGGTATTTTTTGTTGAATTTTATTTACAAGGATAAATTATGCCGCTCGGAATATCATTTTAGAGATAATTTTAAATAATATACCAAAATATAGGGACAAATTTCCATTTTCAAAAGCTAATCTAAAACAAATATCATATAGATGACTTGCCAGAATGTTTTTAATAATTTAAATAAAAAGGAATTGAATGAAATTATTTACACACAAATATTACCCATAAAAATAGGAGGATATTAAATTAGAGGATGTCAGAACTACAACGGGACTCACTTCTCCATTGTGTACAATAATCCAATATACAAAACCAATCACACTACGCTGCTTTGCTTGCATATCATACCAGGAGTATGGACCAACCAAATGGTTTTCCAAATGGGGTAATATAATATGGATCATTGACACACATTCAACTTGAAAAAAAATAATCACTACAAACAAAACATCCAGTATCATCCACTAACCTGTCATCATTAGGTTCATAGGTCTATGCATCTCACTTCATACTTTGAGCCACAATGCATCATTTATATTATTTTATTTTAAATCTACTCAAATGATTTAACTGAAAACAAGACCACATTGGGAAGGCTTGTGGGTTTCATAGGTGTTGGGAAACAAAATAATTGGAACAAAATCTAGAACAAATTCCCTGGGTGAGAGGAGTAATATTTATCCCCGGTTCATTAGTCCTTTCATGGTGCTTGGGCATGTTGGTAAGGTGGCGTATTGGTTGAAACTCCCACCATAGCTAGATAGGATCCATGACATCTTCCACGTGTCCCAGCTTCATCGGTATCTTCATAATTACTCTCACATCATTGACTAGGGAGAGTTGGATACCGAGGATTATGCGACATTCATAGAATGACTAGTAGAGATCGAGGATCATTGAGAGAAGGTGTTATAGGGATAGACCATACTCATTGGTTCATATGTTGTGGAGGCATTGTGGCTAAGAGGAAAGTACTTGGGAGCATGAGACACAAATTTTTTCCCAGTACCTGAAGTTATTTTGACTTTCACCTTGCTCTATTTTTCTTTGATGGCGTGATTTTTGAACCTTACTGACTTTATGAGATGTTTTTTTCTCTTTTTGGTGATGTGTATTATTTATTTAAGTGAATGAAGAGGGGAAACCCCTTCTTGATCAATACATGTCATATTATGACACATTTTAAAACTCGTGTAGGTGTGTAAGTTCCGTCAAAAGTGGAAATTTTCTTGATATAGGGGGTTGATATTCCTAAATTCATGTGCTTGGGGAGGTGTTTTGTGGTGGTTAGTGGGGATGCTAGTTTGGGATGTGGAAAGGTTGGAATGGCAGTTTGGATGGTTATGTGGAAAAGTGGTCGCTTGTGGCTGGTGCCAGATACTATGGTTGTGTTGAGTGTTTGTGATTCAGGGCTTGTCTGACTCATGATTCATGGAGTGTGTTTGGGTGAAAGGTTCTGTGCAAAATAAATTCACTATGTAAATTAAATTGGACTGATCCCCCATGAATTTTGTAAAAAGTTCACAGGGTTTGAGTTTTGAGGAATTCACAACTTAAATTGGATTCACAGATTCAATTGTTGGGTCTCATGAGAATTCATGTTGTGAATATGTAATTCACAACATGAATGAGGTAATTAATAATATATTTATAAATATGAGGATTCAGTTTAATCCCACGACTCTCATTCTCCTTGGTTTTTGGGAAAACCCTAGGCATTTTTGGAGGATTTTCCATCCCTTTTACTCCTGGTTTGATCCTTGGGTCTCAGAGGTAGATCATTGGAAAACTGAGGTGACTTATTCTCTTTATCCCCCTTATTTCATTTCATCCATTCTTCAGGGTTTGTTTGGGATATGTTTTTATGATCCCTTAGTGTGATCCAGGTTGATTCGAGGTTTTCCTCATGTGATTGTTGTTTCTTGGTTGTTTCCTTTCGCCCTGTTGTGTGCAGCAAGCTAGAAAGCTTATTTGAGGTAGAGGATACTCATTCTCTCCCTTTTATGTGCCTATGTGGGGATCACATGTTTTTACCTGACATTGGGTGGATAGTAAGATTTGGATTAATAAAAATAAAAAATTGGATTAAGATGAAATTTATGGGAATGAGGAGAAATCACATGTTTTTTATATTTTGATGTTATTGCTATTGAAATTATATATGCTTGTTTCCATTACTGAAAATCACAGATTTTGGGAGCCTTGATTGTGTTGTAGTTGATATGTATATGAGATCCTTGTTGTTGTGTTGGATTGATTGCACCATAAATGAAAAGTCTAAGAATGTATATATGGATAATGAATCGGTTACCCATGAAATATGGTTTGTGTGAGAATACCCATGCTATGTAAATAAGTGAAGTGATGTAAGCCCTTGAACCTAAATTGTAGAAGTCAGGATGTGATGTTTTGTGTGGTTTTTCTTATTATGATGCCTGGTGTGATATGGGATGTTGTGCGGTGATGGTGGTGATCGGATCAATTATGAAACGTGTGGGTGGTGTTGTGATGGTTGGATGACATGGGATGAAATGTGAGCGGTTGTTTGATGTGGGAAGTTTTGTGATGTTTTTGTGATGTGAATTGGTGGAGATGTGTGGTGGTTTAGACATGTGGTTGTTGTGGTGAGATGGTTTGACTGATGTGGTGAAGTGGAAATGGTTGATGTGGGATTGATGAGCTATTGTGTGGTGTGGTTGGTATCATTTACGTTCATGATACCATATTGTCCTGGTTATGTGATAGGATGTGATGTGATGGACCAGGTGTCTTTGTGCGAGATGTGATGTGAAGAGGATGTGATGTGTCGTGATGATAAAAGATGCTAGCACTTGATGCTAGACCTTGCGAGGGTGGGGTAGGTATGGATGCGTCTTGACCCACATAAGAGATGGCTGGATATGTGGTGTGATATGTATGGAAGGGATGGGTGAATTTTTATTATCATTCCAATTTTATCGGATGTCTTCAAAGAGGCTTCATTGATGCATTAGTATGTTCTTTTCACATGTGCACTTGTGACCATGGGTATGATCCTAGTGATTTTACATGTTATGCTCTCCCTATGTATATAAACTGTTTTTCATGTTTTCAGGAGGACTATAGGGATCGAGTGAGACATTACTTGTCACACCTAAACTTTTTAAATTATTTTATTTTATTAATTTTCTTGGAATTGGGTATCCTTTTTGGGTTTGGGTTGAATCCCGGTTTAAATTTTTAATTTTTTATTGAAAAAAAAAACAAGTTTTTTTTCCTTGGCAGCATCCGGCGCATGGGAAGAGCACGGTTTGGAAACTGTGTGGCTTCGTCTAAGTAACCATGCAGCCTACCTGATGTTATAAATAAATAAAATTAAATGAATAATAAAATGGAAATAATATAAAATAATAAAAATGAAATAATAAAAAATAATAATAATGTTTTAATAATAATAATATTATTATTATTATTATTATTAAGAATATTATTGTTGTTATTATCATTATTATTGTTAATATGATTATTAAATTTTTATTATTATTATTATTATTATTATTATTATTATTATTCTTTTTTTTATTAGGTTTTCTCTTTTTTTTACTCCTCCCTCCTTCCCCCATCTCCCTCACATGGCCCTCCCCTCCCCCACCTTCCATGTCCCGCTCGCACCCCCCCTTGTTGGTCGGCCCCTCCTCCAGCGACCGTGACCCCGCCGGCCTCCCTCCTCCGATGATCGCAACCCCTCCTCCAGTGACTGCGACCCCAACCGGCACCCCCCTCTCCCTCGTACAACCCCCCTGCAGTGCACGACCCCTTTTCCATGGCTCCCTCTCTAGTCAATCTCCTTCTCTAATTTCTTCATGATTTCTCACTGAATTGATGAGGTATGGTCCTCTCTTCCTCCTTCCAATTTCAGGTCACGATTTTTCCTCTCTGTCTCCCTATGGAGTACGAATGAACCTAGGGTTTGAGGGATTGAACCAATTTCGGGTTTCCATTGTTTTAGGGTTGTGCAAATAGTCTTCCGGGTCATGTTGGTGTGATTCCCAACAACCGCCACCGAATGCAAGGTAGTTTCGCTTTGATTCGGTTCGCCACCGCCATTCGAGATGAGGGTTTACACTTTCTTCCTTGCTTCGTACCCTCTAGTTTAGGGTCTTATGATGTTCATGGGTTCCTGGTATTTTAATTAAGGTGTGTTGGTCTCTACTTTATGGTTTTGAGTCACTAGGTCTAAGGAGACTCACCTGCATGTGCATAGGAAAGTATATGTAGGGGGGGTTCCCCCATTACATTTATAATCACCCATGGCAGTGAATATACATGTATGGCGCTAGGTTTTCCCGTGTATATATATGAAAATTCATATGTAGGTGAGTGGTGACTAGTATATGCATATAAGTATATATGTAAGGATCCCCTTGCATATGTTCATGGCCATACAGATGTTTGCATAGGGGATATGTGTCCTTATATGTATGTGAAAGTGCATATGCTTAGTGGGGGAGTATCATCTTCTAGTTAGAAAACACCAAGAGCTAAAAGTTCAGTTTGGTTCCACCATGAGGTAGGTCCCCTATACCTATGTCTTTAAATTTAATTCCTTAATTGCTTGAGTGCTTTAAAAAGTATTTTTAATATTAAATAGTATATGCATGCTATGAAAAGTTATGTAGATGCTTGATGTTGGACTTTCCTTTGTTTTTAAAGTTCGCTTTAAGTGATGACATGTGTATTTATCATTAAAATATGATCCCAAGCTTGTTTTAGAATGATCAACATTTTAAATGCTTAAAAGTATTTTCTAAAATGGTTTTGGGTGTGTGGAAGGTATTCTGCAAAATTTTTGGTGTGTATATTAGTTGTGAAAGTTGATTTAAATGAATATGGATTCTTGTGTGATTTTAAAAGGGGAAATTCCACAATTTGGTAAGTTAGGAAAAGTGTATGGGATTTGGTGTGAATTCAAGGTTAAATAGTGATTTTACTTTCTTAAATGGGTTTCTTGGTTTTAAGCATGGTTTCAAGTTATAAAATTTGTGAAGATTTTTTTGTTTAATTGGAATTTCAAATGGATTTGGAACTTGAAAGTGTTGGGTGAGAATGTTTTCTAAAGATAAGTCATTATTTGTGGAGTAATGAGGCCCATTTGGCACCTTGAAAATGAATTTTGAATATGAAATCCCCCTCTTAAGGCATGTCATGTTGTTTTAGAAACATGATGTGTATGCTAAATGTGTGATTTGTGATATGTGCCTAGTGAAGAGGCTTATACAATGTTTTGTGACATAAAATGGGGAATGTGATTAAGGAGGGAGTTTGGTGGTGAGAGGTTGAATGTGTTTTGTATAAAGAAAGTAATATATTAATATGTGTTTTCTTAATAAAACCTCACCACCATTTGAAATAAATCACATGGGTAACCCTGGGTACCTAGGTGGGTAGGCTAGGACTAGTACACTAGATGATTTGGAAGTGGTTCAACCTGGTTTTGTATAGCATGATTGATGATTACAACACTAACTAAATGATTATGATGATTAGATACCAATAGGTTACGGGGGTTGATTATCCAATAAAAATATATATTTTAATTACATTTTAATGGTATTAAATTTTCATTTTTGATCTTATGGGTCTGAGTTAGTGCATTTTCATTATGAACATTCATTCTCATCATCTGTGCACTTCATGCCTAATGTACACCAATTTAGGCCCAATGAGTCATCTGATTCTAAGGAATGTAATTATAAATATTTTAATTTGATATTTTGTTAACTATATCTACACTTAAATGTGAACATTTTTCATTCAGGGATCAATGGATGATTCATAAACGATGATGGAGATATTTGGAGATGAATGGAAGCAATTCTAGAGAAGGCAGATTGGACACCAGCCCACTTATGAGACTGTGGGGCCCAACATACAGTCCCAATGAATACCAAATTTTGTGGTATGATATAAGAAGTGTTTTGTAACAAATCACTCTTAAGTAGATAATGCTAATTCGGCCTCTATGGTGTTCATTAAGTCGTCCCAAGTTAGAGATAAAATTCTGGGCCAGATTCTGCGGCCCAGAAAAACATCCCACTAATTTGATCATATCTCGGAATCCAAAATTCCAAATGGGCCAAAATTTTACAGGAGGTTACAAGACATCCGAGGATACATTTTCTTCTTCTATGGTCCACTCGGATTCGGCCATATATAAGGTCTTACAAGCGCTTCTGTTTGGTAAAAGAAAGCTGGATGCCACCTCGAGTCAAGGGTGGAAAAATCAACTCTCCCTTACTTTCCACCCACCTATGGCCTACCACAATTAATTGAAAAGACTTGGACTGTTTTAGGATCTACCCAAGGGCTCAAAAATTCCTATTTAAGGTAGTGGTGTTGGAGGATTTGGGAATCTTGGGTGCTTTTTTCAATTGTAATGTTATGCTGCAATTTTGTTGTCTCAAATTTATCTTTCACATGTAAGCTGTTCAATTCACTTTAGTTTCTTAATAAAAGTTCTTCTTCTTCTCTTATTATGTTGTTCTTCATATCACTTTGATACTGTTGGATCAAGGTGTGAATTTATTCACACCAAACCTTGTTAAATTATTCACACAACGGTGGAGTGATCATTTTATTTTTGTTGTTTTCTTACTTCTCCATTTCCCCCCTCATGAGTCTACTTTCCGCTTCCATTGAAACCATGGGATCAATGGAGGGATAACCCACTTATGTGTTGATCCAAGGGATTAGAAAGGGGTTGTATTGGATGTTATTTATCACCCCATTAATTTATAATCACTTCTTTAATTGAGATTTTTATTTTATTATTTTTAAACTCCATCGTCCTTGTTGAATTTAAGGCCACACACTTCATGAGCTAATACGAACCTTTACCTTGAAGTGCTCAAAACTTTGATACTTCAAGTGTATAGGTGATTAGTATTAAAGGGTGTAGGCATTGAACCAGTAAGTGATGATGTTGTTTTATCTTCTTAAATGAACTCATCTCAAATATAAGAAATTGAAATCTTTGAAAAGGAAATATGTCCAATCCACCCCGAGCGATAACCTAGGATCAACTCATTCTTTTAAATTGAATTCACTTAAATCTGTTAGATATCCTCTAAACTCATCTAAAATCAATCCAATTTGGCCACTTCATAGCCGAAAACAGTCCATAGAATGTGTGTGTCTATAGGTTACTTCTTAGGTCTCTGTGGATTCGACAACCCAAGCTAGACTACAAGGGCCGTCCTACCTTCTTCTCTTGGGTAAATTTGAGCATGAATCAAATTTTGGAACCGTTGTTGGGGACCCAATTAAGTCATCTAAACACCCATTCTATTCTCCCTCATTTCTTATTTTCTCATCCAAATTCTCTTATCTTGTCCCTTTCTCGTTTTTTTTTCTTTTGGCGGATGTCCACCTACACCCGCGATCAATCAAACCGTCTAGTTAGGGTGGATAGTCCTGGGGTTGGGGAGTCAAGTACACCAAGGGAACTCATTCCATTATATACTAATCTTCCTAATACTCTAGATTCCAAAATTGATCCCATTTCAATGGAATGTCTTCAAATAAACTAACTCATAAACCCGGGTGGAAACCAAAATGGAAACCCAAATGAGGCAGCCCCAAACTTGGGGAATGCGGTCGATCAAACCATGAATGACTACCTCACACCTTCCTGGACCAATGCCCCCTCATGCATTATACATAATTACCTAGGAGATGCCAACTACATATTTAAACCCCATGTCCTAAACCATCTTCCCACATTCCATGGAATGGAGTCCGAGATGTCATACCTGCACATTAAGGAGTTCAATGACATTGTAGAAACCATGTGTCCCCCACATCAACTAGAATCAGCTAAGATGAGGCTATTTCCTTTTTCTTTAAAGGATCGAGCTAAAAATTGGCTAAACAATTTGAGACCATCATCCATCAACTCTTGGGACCAACTACAAAGAGAATTCTACAAAAAATACTTTCCCCACCACAAAACAATTGCACTTAAAAAGAGCATCCAAAACTTTTTTGAAAAAGAGGGAGAGTCATTCTATGAAACATGGGAGAGGTTCAAAGACACTCTAAACATGGTTCCACACCATGGTTTTTCTATTCCTGAACAAGTGAGAATTTTCTATGAAGGTTTGGGTCCAGGGAATAAACAATTCATTGACATGATGTGTAATGGAACCTTTAAAAACAAAGCCCCAAATGATGCTTACGAGTATCTAGAAATCCTTTCTGAACAAAACCAAACATGGGGAACTTCACTTTATTCTGAAAATCCACAA
The DNA here is from genome assembly GCA_963277665.1 of Viscum album. NCBI lineage: Eukaryota > Viridiplantae > Streptophyta > Magnoliopsida > Santalales > Viscaceae > Viscum > Viscum album. The sequence goes on from OY728127.1 coordinate 822,109,462, forward strand.
AGAAATACTAGAATTAATACACATAGAGAAGAGGAAATCCTTAGGGCTAAACTCGCAGCACTCTCTAGGAAGGTTGAAGAGATAGACCTTAGTAAAGTCCATGAAATCCAAACTGTAGACCTTGTTTGCACAATTTGTGACAAATATGACCATAAGACAGACAACTGCCCAACTATTTCATCCATCAAGGATGTTCTTTTAGGAGGACCTGTAGCAGAAGTAAATGCTTTGAACTTTCAAAAGCCTCAATACCAAAACAACTTCAACCCAAGGTATAATGACCACTCAGGCTTCCGCTGGAAAGATAACCAACAACCTAGCCAACCACAGGGACAAAATCCTTACCCCCACCAGTTCCAAACCCATAACCAGTTCCAAGACCAACCTATCCAATACCAACAGCCATCGATCCATTTTCAAAAAACCATCCCACCTCCAAAATATCCCCCCGGGATAAACCAATCTTCTCAAGCACCAACCTTAACTGTTCCACAAAGCCTACTAGAACAACTGTGCAAACAAATGGAAAGGATGAACTCGGAAGTCTCTTCCCTTAAACAAGAACTTCAAACCATCAAAACTGGAAAGGCACCCATGCCTACTCAGGCGGTGCCATCCTCAACTTCAAGGGGAGATTCAAGTTGCACTCAAACAACTCATGAACAACTAAAGGATGTGACTGTTTTAAGAAGTGGGAAATCAATTCAGAAACTTGAACAACTAATTCAGAACCCACCTAAAGATTCAAACATGGATGAAAATTCAAATTAACCAAATGATCAAACTGAAAAACATGATAACATTTTCAAAGAAACAACTCTTCAACAAACAACCCCACAACTTGCACCATTTCCTCAACGCATGAGGGGGAAAACCAAGCCTGAATTGAGTGAAAAATTGAGGGAAATCTTCTCACAAGTCAAGTTGAACATTCCTCTTCTCGATGCCATCCAAACCATACCTGCCTAATCAAAGTACCTTAAGGACTTTTTCACTTTTAAAAGAAAATTTTCACATAAAAACCAAGTCCTTTTGGCTGCTAATGTGAGTACCACCATTCAAGGGACCATTCCTCCTAAGTTTAAAGACCCAGGTTGCCCTTAAATCAATGTTTAACTAGGAGAAAGCAAAGTTTTCAAGGCCTTGTGTGATCTAGGTGCTAGTGTCAATCTCATCCCCTATGTCGTGTACTTCCAGTTAGGCCTAGAAGAACTCCAACCCACATCTGTCACACTTCAACTTGTTAATCGTAGCATTAGGGTTCCAAAGGGGATTTTAAAGGAAGTTTTGGTAAAGGTTGAAAACTTCATCTACCCTGTTGACTTCATTGTCCTTGAAAACCATCCAAACATAGGAAATAAGGAACAAACCCCAATCATCCTTGGCTGTCCTTTTCTTGCAACAATCAACTCTATTATCCGAGTCTGAAATGGGAACATGACCATCACCTTTGGGAACATGAGTCTAGACTTGAACATCTATAATGAAAGCTCACAAATAGGGGATGAAGAGGACATTCATGAAGTAAACATGATAGGAAGCATTGATAATTAATCCATAGAACATCAAGGAATATTTGATGGATGTTTAAGTCAGGATGAGATTGATTTCCTTTGTTCATATGAAGGAAGTTTATCTCCTTGGATTGAATCATTTTCAATTTGCTCTTATGATGAAGTCTTAGGTCCAACAATCAGTGAAACCTTTCAGCAAACCACATTCATGGAGACTGATCAAACTTCCTTCCCTAAATCTGATCAAGCCAATCTAGTAGTTGAAACTTCTACATGTGGGGAATCAATCCTGTCTAAAACTTTAGGAAATAAAATTTATCTTGATCCAATGTCTCAATCTTCTGCTGAAATTCCGAACCAACCTGATCTTGAATTGAAGGAACTTCCCGCTACACTAAAGTATGATTTCCTAGGGGACAATCAAACACATCATATTGTCATTTATTATTCTATTGAATCCAATCATAAGAGGATGCTTCTAGATGTCCTTAGGAAACATAAGAAAGCCATTGGTTGGACCCTATCTGATATTCCTGGGATTAGCCCACTTATTGGGACTCATAGGATTGTTCTGGAATCTGATTCAAAGCCATGTCGTCAACTTCAACGGCGACTCAATCCTAATATCATGGAGGTAGTAAGGAAAGAACTTCTGAAATTGTTAAAAGATGGTATCATATATCCCATAGTTGAGAGTGAATGGGTGAGCCCAATACAAGTGGTTCCAAAAAAGGCTGGAATCACAGTGATAACCAATGAGGATGGAGAGATTCTTCCAACAAGGGTGAGTAGTGGATGGAGGGTCTGCATTGACTATAGGAAGCTAAACTCATTCACCAAGAAGGACCATTTCCCCTTAACATTCATTGACCAAGTCCTTGAGAGAGTGGAAGGTCATGCCTTCTACCGTTTCTTAGATGGGTACTCAGGGTATAATCAAATTGAGTTCTCTCTAGAGGATCAAGGGAAGACTACATTCACATGTCCATTCGGAACCTTTGCCTTCGAATGCATGCCATTCGGGTTATACAATGCCCCTGGAACCTTCCAGCGGTGCATGATGAGAATCTTCTCAGACATGGTAGGGGATTTTCTAGAGGTCTTCATGGATGACTTCTCTGTGTTTGGGGATACATTTGAGGGATGTCTGCAAAATGTGGATAGAGTCTTTCCAAGATGTGAAGAAAATAATCTGGTCCTAAACTGGGAAAAAATCCATTTCATGGTTAAAGAAGGACTTGTTCTAGGCCATCTGGTCTCGAGTAGGGGGATTGAAGTTGATAAAGCAAAGGTTGACATCATTTCTCACCTTCCATCACCCAAAACTATCAAGGAAGTGAGGTCTTTCTTAGGACATGATGGTTTCTATAGAAGATTCATCAAGGACTTTAGTTCAATATCCTGTCCCCTTTGTGCTCTCCTAGTAAAGGATGATCCATTTGTTTGGACAGAAATCTGTGAGGGTTCATTCTCAACCCTCAAATCCTCTCTCACCTCTCCTCCCATTATGAAATATCCAAATTAGAACCTTCCTTTTGAACTTATGTGTGATGCCAGTGACTTTGCTGTTGGAGCTGTGTTAGGACAACGCTGTGATAAAACTCCTTATGTCATTGCTTATGCAAGCAAATCCTTAAATGATGCCCAAATAAAATACACCACTACTAAAAAGGAGTTACTTTCTATTGTGTTTTGTTTAGAGAAGTTTAGGTCCTACCTCTTAGGATCCCCCATCACTGTGTTCACTGACCATTCTACACTAAAATACCTCTTCCAAAAACAAGATGCCAAGGATAGACTGATTAGGCGGGTCCTTCTCTTACAAGAATTTGACCTCACAATAAAGGATAAAAATGGTGTTGAAAATGTTTTAGCTGATCACCTCTCTAGGATGGAATTCAAAGACAACTCAAATCACCTTTCTGTGTCTGATTCATTTCCTGATGAACACCTATACTCTGTGAGTGACTGCCCTTGGTATGCCGACATAGCCAATTTCTTAGTTACAGGAGTCATTCCAAAATTCTTAGGGACTCAATCTCGAAGGAAATTCCTTTCTTATGTTAGACACTATGTGTTTGATGATCCATACCTCTATAAGTCCTGCCCCGACCAAGTCATTAGGAGGTGTGTTCCAGAATCTGAACAAGAGTCCATCCTTAAATTCTGTCATAGTGAGGCATGTGGAGGTTACTTTTCCTCTAAGAAAACATCTTCTAAGATTCTTCAATGTGGTCTCTTCTGGACCACCCTCTCAAGGTACTCCTACACATTTTGTCAAAGTTGTCCTAGGTGTCAACAAGTAGGGTCCATCACAAAAAGGAATCAAATGTCACTCACTCCCATCTTAGTGGTTGAAATCTTTGACTATTGGGGAATTGATTTCATGGGTCCCTTCCCAAACTCTCGGGGATACCTCTACATACTCTTAGCTGTTGATTATGTCTCAAAATGGGTTGAGGCCATTCCCACTAAGTCCAATGATCATCAAGTTGTGATTCGATTTCTGAAAGAGAACATATTTTCTCGATTTGGAATTCCTAGGGCTATAATCAGTGATCGAGGAACCCATTTCTGCAACCGCCCATTCTTTTCACTCATGTCTAAGTATGGTATTTCTTATAAAGTGTCCACTGCATACCATCCTCAAACCAATGGTTAAGTTGAGTTATCGAATAGGGAGATTAAGAAAATTCTTGAAAAAAACTGTCAACCCCTCTAGGAAATATTGGTCTGAGAAACTCTTAGATGCTCTTTAGGCCTATAGAACCGCATATAAAACCATTTTAGGAATGTCCCCATATAGGTTGGTTTATGGTAAAGCATGCCATTTTCCAGTGGAGATTGAACATAAGGCCTTTTGGGCAATTAAGAAAATGAATTATGATCTCTCATTGGCCGGAACAAAAAGGAAATTAGATCTCAATGAACTGGAGGAACTAAGGATGGAGGCTTATGAAAATTCAAGGATCAATAAAGCTAGAGTTCAAGCCTACCAATCTAGGAATATCAAGGTAAAACATTTTGAACCGGGAAAACTTGTGCTCTTGTATAGTTCAAAACTTCATTTACACCTGAGAAAGTTAAGGTCTAGATGGTCAGGTCCTTTCATAGTGCATCATGTATACCCCCATGGGGCAGTAGAGATTCAAGATCCCACTAGTGGTCACATTTTCAAGGTCAATGGTCAAAGGTTAAAAAAATTCATTGAATCATTCAATAAACAGGAAATAGATGTTGAGTTAATTGAGCCAATCAATGAACCAGGAAAAAATTGATAAATTTAGGATCTATGTCGGGCTAACGACGTTAAACAAAGCACTGCACGGGAGGCAACCCGTGGTTTTTATGTTTCTAATCTTTCTGAATCATCTTTATTTTTCAAATAATATTAATTAATAATTTTTATATTTAAAAATAAAAAAAATAGACTTTTGACCTATTCTTCTATTATGAGTATGGATGGGTACGAAAGGGGGGCACCATATTCATCTGTGTCACGTGGTATGATCCTTGAGTAATACCTTACCCAGAAATTTAAAAAGAAGACAATGTATCATCAGTTTATTTTGTTTTATTTTTATTATTTTATAGGTTAAGATAAAAATAATAATAATAATAATATAATAATAATAATTAAAAAATGGGACACGCCATAGGCCATGGGGCAAACCCCGTCACAACCAGCGAAGCCGCGGGGACTCAAACCCGGGACCGAAGGGAGACAGGGGTGTGCGCTTACCACTAACCTACGGCTTAATGTGCTTACTTATTCTATAATTTTTATATATATACTTATATTTTACTTATATATATATATATATATATATATATTGTTTTGTTTTGTTTGTTTGTTTTCCTTTTTCCACTAGGGAACTTTGCAAGCGACATGGATATCAAATGACTAAATTCGAGCGGCAGGAACTTCAAACTTCAACCACCAGGTAACTTCATTCCATGATAATCATATTTCAATTTCCTTATTGAACTCACCTTTTATTCCTCTACCCCATTCTAAATTTTATTTTTACGAAACTAGGGACAGTTTCATTCTAAGTTGAGGGGTGTGGAAACAAAATGTTTGTTTAAAAAAAACAATAATAATAAAAAGAAGTAAAATTCCTTTATCATTCATATAATAACATTTTTGCTCACATTAAAACTAAATAGAAAATAACTTTTATTTCCTTGAATCTTAATTTAATTCATGATTAAGTTTAAAAGCATTGATTTTGGAAGTTTGGTTGTCCAATGAAAATTTTCATCATTTTTATTTTCATCCATTAAATCAAAATGCCACAATGCACGTCCTCTAGAATGTGGGGTACTAATTTGAATTTTTGGGGCCCCATAATAAATAAAATAGTCTGGTTTGATTTTTATGAATAATATGAGTATTCAAAAAAATAAAAAAAATAAAATATATATAAAAAATTTTGCGTGTAGAGCAATGGATTGATAAAATGTGAGGCTTTCGGCACTTGGGGATCGTGACTCCAGAGTTTTCTAGCCCTAAGTTTTTCAATCTATCTCTATTTATGGTAATATGACATTGTTTTTGATTAAGTTAACTCGAGACGATGCCCGAGTATGTGGGCTTCACTTGGTGCCCTAAGGCCTTTGAGTCTGGGAGTCATCGGCAAAGTCTTGTTACATGGGTTAATTTGATTAACTGCAATTTCAATTACTATAGCAATATTGCAAAAAAATCCAAAAAAAAAGGAATGAAGAATACTCATATTAGGATTAAATGTGATTCCACCTAGCGCTTCCACGATTTCCCCCTTGAATGAAAATGAACCCCCATATCTATTTTGATTCACAACACATCATTACACCTAATTGAGTTTGATGAAGTATGATGATGGATTTTATCAAAGGAATGGGATTGGGATTGGGATATGATTTTAAATTTATCTTGTTTTAAATTATCTTTATAAGTTATAAAGATATATTTGTGTGCAGTTTACATTGTGAGCACTGTTTGTTATAATGTGTTTGAAGAAAGGAATTCAAATAAAATCATTGAATTTTTTGCTCGAGACTAGAAAATCTCAAGTTGGGGGTGTGATTATCCAATAAAAACATATATTTTAATTAAATTTTAATGGTATTAAATGTTTATTTTTGATCTTATGGGCCTGAGTTAGTGCATTTTCATTATGAACATTCATTCACATCATTTGTGCACTTCATGCCTAATGTACATCAATTTAGGCCCAATGAGTCATCTGATTCTAAGGAATGTAATTATCAATATTTTAATTTTATATTTTGGGAACTATATCTACACTTAAATGTGAACATTTTTCATTCAGGGATCAATGGATGATTCATAAACGATGATGGAGATATTTGGAGATGAATGGAAGCAATTCTAGAGAAGGCAGATTGGACACCATCCCACTTATGAGACTGTGGGGCCCTGTTGAAATAGTGGGTGCCCTAGACCCAACTATTATGTGCTTTTGATTACCATATCGTGTATACAGTAAGGTATGCATGATTTCATCTTATCATTATAGTGTAGACTTTTCTGCATCCACTATTGAAATGGTAATGTTCAAAGATTAATTGTCGTATTGAAAGGTTATAGCAGTTCCCAGGCTATAATGAGAACCTCTAGATACTATGACATTAATCTTAAATATATATGTTCTATGGTCTAGATACATCTTACTAATTGGACATAGTAGATGTCTGACCATCAGGTGCTGGGGGCTCATAAGCATTGAGACTTATTCTCATGAAGTTTGCACTTGGTGATCTCTAGTAGTGAGATCATGAGGACTGACCCGCCAATAGGAACACCACATGTTTCAGGTGTCATTAGATGTTCCTATCTACGATCATGTGTAATGGTCTCCTGACTTGAGATCATTACCAATGTATGTCATTTGATCGCGTACTTTGATGCACGACGAAAACCATGGCAATAAAGTCGTGGCGAGGTAGTTTGTGTCGGGTGCGTCATTAGTGGCATGTCATTGGTTGAATGGTCAAGAAAGGATTTGTCGCTTCCGGGTTATGGAAGTAATATATCTCTGGCCATGTTGATATGGATGGAAGTACCTTAATAAGACCATGGCTATGGCAGTCGAGGGTAAATCCATCCAGTTACATCAACAAACAATAAAGCAAGAATAGGGCGATGACACGAGAGTGCGTCCTGCTTTATGAGATATTATAGACAAAGAGATTATATTACACAGTGCGTGTTCGTAGGTTGGTTGTCGCTGCTGTGACAATCCTTATTTCTTCAGGGGCCATGATGGGTTGCTAGATCCCGCTCTTGGTCTGTGAATACTTTTCACGCCTGTCGAAATAAGGGCCTAGAGGGTCACACACAATAGCGTATTCAAGAATCTACCCTATTCAGTTGAATAGAAGTATTGGACATAGTGGGCCCCACCACAGGGGTCCGGGAATTGTCCAAAGTTAAACGATCACCAATGCGATAAATAAATTCATATTATTCGAGTTTAGAATAATGAGTATTGAATTTATTTATTAAATGTATTTACGAGTTTTAAGTAAATACATGAAAAAATATTAATTGACGAATATTAAATTATTCAAGGTTCAATTAATATTTATGAGAGCGACGAGTCAGGTTAATGACTTAATTATTATCATGTAATATATTTTAATATATTACAAGTGAATGATAATAATATTTATGGCTCAGTTTAGTAGTCATAAAATGTCGTTAATAGTGCGTTAAGTATTCGGGGCTAGCGAGGCGATACCGGGTATTTTAATTGAGCACTATAAATATAAGAGGAGGGGAATTTGCCAAAGATTATTCATGGAGTTTATCTCTCCTCTCCTCTCTCCCACATTCTAGAGAGAGATGCTCTGGATCCAAGGAGCTCGGATGGAGCTCTCTCTCAGGCATCGCTAGCGAAGCGATGCGGTGGTCGTTGGAGCATCGAAGGCATCGTCGCAGATCCGCGCTAGCACCCGGATTACGACGAACGGCGCTCCCACAGATTCCTTGAAGCGCGTGTGGACGATCTAGAGGAATTAGGCTTCGGATTCTTCGAGCAGCGATCGCCAATGACGAGCAGACATCGTGCGCGGCTTTGGATTCAAACCAGGTATTTTACGGTTTAATTTTGTGCTTAAAATCCTCCACGCGTGGTCCTCGGCTTTGACCGGGCTGCCCTTCACCGACGTCGGCAAGTTTACGGCGAACGGCGGTGGAAAAATTTTAAAAACCCACCTATTTGGGGCTTCCGCTGCACGCCCGGTTCAATGGATGATTCATAAACGATGATGGAGATATTTGGAGATGAATGGAAGCAATTCTAGAGAAGGCAGATTGGACACCATCCCACTTATGAGACTGTGGGGCCCAACATACAGTCCCAATGAATCCCAAATTTTGTGGGATGATAGAAGAAATGTTGAGAAACAAATCACTCTTAAAGAGATAATGATAATTCTGCCTCTATGGTGGTCATTAAGTCGGCCCAAGTTAGAGATAAAATCTTGGGCCAGATTCTGCAGCCCAGAAAAACATCCCACTAATTTGATTATATCTCGGAATCCACAACTCCAAATGGTCCAAAATTTTACAGGCTGTTAGAAGACATCCTAGGATCCATTTTCTTATTCTACGTCCCACTCGGATTCTGCCATCTATAAGGTCTTACAAGCGCTTCTGTTCGGTGAAGGAAAGTTGGATGCCACCTCGGGTCAAGGGTGGAAAAATCAACTCTCCCTTACTCTCCACCTACCTATGGTCTACCACAATTAATTGAGAAGACTTGGACTGTTGGAGGCTCGAACCAAGGGCTCAAAAATTCCTATTTAAGGCAGTGGTATTGGAGGATTTGGGAATCTTGGGTGCTTTGTTCAATTATAATGTTATGCTGCAATTTTGTTGTCTCAAATTTGTCTTTCACATGTAAGTTGTTCAATTCACTTTAGTTTCTTAATAAAAGTTCTTATTATTCTCTTATTATATTGTTCTTCATATCAATTTGATACCGTTGGATCAATTTGTGAATTTATTCACACCAAACCTTGTGAAATTATTCACACAACGGTGGAGTGATCATTTTATTTTTGTTGTTTTCTTACTTCTCCATTTCCTCCCTCATGAGTCTACTTTCCGCTTCCATTGAAACCATGGGATCAATGGAGGGATAACCCACTTATGGGTTGATCCAAGGGAGTAGAAAGGGGCTGGATTGGATGTTATTTATCACCCCATTAATGTATAATCACTTCTTTAATTGAGATTTTTATTTGATGATTTTTAAACTCCATCATCCTTGTTGAATTTAAGGCCACACACTTCATGTGCTAATACGAACCTTTACCTTGAAGTGCTCAAAACTTTGATCCTTCAAGTGTATAGGTGATTAGTATTAAAGGGTGTAGGCATTGAACCAGTAAGTGATGATTTTGTTTTATCTTCTTAAATGAACTCATCTCAAATATAAGAAATTGAAATCTTTGAAAAGGAAATACGTCTAATCCACCCCGAGCAATAACCTAGGATCAACTCATTATTTTAAATTGAACTCACTTAAATCTGTTAGATATCCTCTAAACTCATCTAAAATCAATCCAAGTTGGCCACTTCATAGCCGAAAACAGTCCATAGAATGTGTGTGTCTATAGGTTACTTCTTAGGTCTCTGTGGATTCGACAACCCAAGCTAGACTACAAGGACCATCCTACCTTCTTCTCTTGGGTAAAATTGAGCGTGAATCAGGGGTGTCCCCTACTACTGGATCATGCATGAGAACGCTGATGGTCATGGTTTCTGAGCCACGTTTCACCGAGGTACGAGGTTCCTAGGGGCCCATTTTTGTTATTTACCTATAGGGATTGACCATAGTGCTTTCTTATGACATGGTGTTTGTGAAATGATTTCCATTTTAGTTACTTCAAGTTTTTTTCCTCTATAAAATCCATGTTTTTAATTTTAACTATTTACCTTTCAGTTTGGAATTTTAATGCATGCTTGGAAACTATTTTGAAAATGTAGTGGAATAGAAACGCCTTCCTTAAAAATGTAAACTTGTGACTTGAATTTGAAAGGAATGAAAAGAATTATTTTATTATGTCTTATTTTCAAACTAGCATGATTGGGTTTCTTTTAAAAGTCAATGGAATAGGGTGTTGTTGTTCTTTGACATTCCTATTGAGCATCTCAGTGCTCACGCCTACTTTATCTTTTTAGTTTCAGGTTCTAGTTTTGGATCGCTCTTGCAGCGAGTGTGTTTCCGTGTTTGGTGGTGACCCATGAGGTCACTTGGAGGTATGTTTTTTCACCCAGTTCTATTTATTTTTTCACTGCTAGTGTTTGTTTATTTTGTTCAGTTTATATTTATTCATTTTTCTTTTATTTATGGGCCATATTGTTCCCAACTATCTCATTTTGATTCCTTGTACTAGTTTCCAACCCATGGGGATCAGGAATTCCCTTCGGGCCTTGTTGTAGGCCGACTCGGGTGACCGTTTCAGGGTTGACCCAGGTTGGTTTGTGACAAAATGGTATTAGAGAAGTTCATTCTCTTTTGAGTCATTTTACTTGGGGAAGAGTCTAGGTATACCGAAGTTAGGATTGTCGAGACTTGACATTCCAATTACGAGTAGGGTGTCTAGATAGCACATGTTGTGACAGGACACAATTCACCAGGGGAATTCGGGTTTCATCTGAGTTCTTTGGTCCTTGTGGTTGCTTGTTGTTTCGTAAATGAAATGGGTGTTGGGTCAATGGTCTCAGTGAACTCACAGGGCCTAACAATCCATGTGGATCTGGGGAAGTTGTCCTAAAACACTCTCCATGATGGTGGTTTGACTGGCATATGGTTGTCAACCATATGTTCGAGTCACCCATCGGCACAAGTTTCCTCCTTTATCCTACCATATCTCTTTGTTTTGGAATCTTAGAAGCTTAATTTTAAACTAAAGATGATTCTGCTATGGAAAGGTGGAAATGAGTTTTTAGAATCAATTTAAAGTGGCGATTAGAAAAGTGGAATTTCATGAAATGATTTTTGTGTAAAAATGAGAATGATTTCAATGATATTGAATTTTCATAATCAAATTTTTGGATTTATGGGAAAATTGGTTGTTGAAAAACGGGTTACTAGTTTCAAAATGTTTTTGGAAACTTATTTTAAATAAGAAAAAATGAGTTCTAATTAAATGGTTATTGATAAAATGGGGTTGTTGTGAAACTGGATGTGTTTTGAAGTGGGTGAAGTGTTTTGGAAATTGATGTGTGGGGTTTGGAAATAAGTTTTATTTGAAATATAAAATTTGAGGATGTGGGTTGAATTTTTTCTTTAAAAAATGGGAAGAATTTGTGTTCTGACCTTTGTTATTTTCATGGGTCACCATATGCATGGGTTATGTGTGGGAGTTGAATTGGTGCCCGATTGGCACAAGAACATGCATGTGTGAGGCCCCTGAGGTACCATTGGTGAATGTGTAACCCACTAATCCAATTTGATAATCTGTAGTGTGTAGTATGCCTTCTTGTGTTCTGAGAATGTTGTTTGCGAGGCATTTCAAGCCTGAGAATCCCTCCAGGTCGAATCGAGTTTCAAGTTTGAGTTCTTGTTGGTGTCTAGTTATGGGATAATGGTTAGTGGTTTTTTCTGAAAAATGTTTTGGAATGCTTTTGATTGGGTTCCCTTTTTGTGCATTTGGTGTTGCTTGCGATATTTTTTGGCCAATGGACCAGTTTGATTGGGTTCTTATCTTTTCCTTACTGGCTAGTGTGTGCCCCCCATAAAAAATTGATGTATATTCGAAGTGTGTCCACGGGTGATCCACCGATGGCAGACCCTCCAGTTGATCAAATTAAGGTCTTCCTTCTTGGTTTTTAGAATTGAGTCCACCTCTTCCTTTACAGATAGGTAGATCCTCTCGCAGCAAGATAGTGGATTCTAAAGGAGTTGAATAAAAATTTTGTTCCCTTGATTCATCTGATGGTCAAAGGTGAAGTTTGACATCACTAAATTTGAAGAACCTGACTGGAAGTGATGAAGGGAATTCCAGTGAGGAAGGTGAAAGCAATCCGGAGTTGTCGGTGTAGGTTGTTATCTTAAAGGCCTTTGGGTCTTTCCTTGGTCTCTTCAAAGCAAGGGTTCATGCTAGGCCGCCAATGTGTCAAGTCTGTACGTATGAGGTTTTCATGGTCATTTGCAGGAAACATGTGTTTTTGGGACAGTTTAAGGTCCCTCTCCTTGTATTGTTTCTATCGGTCACAATGGTCATGTTTGGTGATGCCTTGCAGTGTTGTGTTCTCGCTCGACTGCAAAGGTGAATGTTGTGCAATCCTTTGAGAACCCCTGTTTTGATAGAAGTGTGTTTTTCATTGGGAAATTCCAATTCCTCTATTTTAGAGGAAGGTGTATTTTATGTGTCCTTCCTCTCGATGTTTCTTGTCCGAAGAAACAAGGGGTTATGTGTGTGCAATTTTTAAGCCCTTGTTTCAGCAAAGTGTTGTGTCAGAGTAAAGTGAGTTTTAGAGTGTGTTATGTCTAAGTGGTTCCATCTGGGATCGTGACATGTTTACTTGTGGCACTAGAAGGAGAAGTTTTTTTTTAGGGTTTTCAATGCCTGACTGCAAGGCAGGAGATGCTTCAATCATCAGAGCTTCATCCATTGGTCCTGAAGAGAAGCTGGCACATAGTCAGGAACCCCAGAGGTGTAAAGGATCTTGGTTTAACTTCCGTCTCCAGTGTGGGAGTTGGAGCCAGTTTGAGGTTCTGGTGTGGCCGATCTACTTTATTAGTCACGTTTGGTGGAAAGAGGTGCGGGGAACTCCCTTCCATGTTGTGACCTATATGGGTGGAAGAGTTTCTCCTCGGTTATAAAGAGGTGTGACCATCTCGTTTTGTCAAAAAATCTAGTGGTTGTGTCTCACTAGATGTGAGTCTCCGATTGGTTTCCCTTGTATGGAAAGGCTTGTGAATCGACCTCAATTTTGGGTTTGGGCTCATCCAATGATGGTGATGCCCATGGGAGTGGGAAACCATGTAGTATCTTCTATTTGGTTTTGTGTTTTGTTAATTGGGTCCCTTACGGTGGGGTATTTGGTTGTGCGGGAAGATCCCAAGTTAACCATGTTAGGTTTTTCGTGTCGTTCCATGCTAATCATTTAAGATGGTTAGTTATTATGGTGGGGAGACCCACCGTGGGTATTTCTGAAATTCCACTAAAATGAATTAATGTAGCCTATTCCTTATGGTGGGGAGTTCGTTCTGGCATCGTCGTGTTGGTCCTCCGGCTCCATCTCAGGTGTTGGTTTGTTCTTATGGTGGGGAGTCCATTCGGGCCTCCTGATGTCAGCAGTTCGATGATGTTCTTGGTGTCTACTTGGAGATAGGTGTCAACTTAGGACCGGAGCACACCCAATGGTTTTGTTGAATTAAAATCATGATAGTATTTATCGAGTTATGGCTTGAATCTTGTTGCTCATTTCAAGCTAACGGCATGAGTCTCATTTAGTGATGTTTGGGGTGTTTGACTTAAGAGGTTGGATTGTGCATTGTGGGAATCGTTTTTTCTTTGATCGATCAATTAGAGGTGTTTTCACTTTTGGGGGTGGGTGGAAAACAACGAGGAGTCTATTTTGAGTCTCCTGAGTTTGATTTGTAAGTTTCTTCATTTGTTGATAGTGTTCTTTCCATTTCTCATTTGTTGTTCATTGGGAATCCCCTTGGACTATGAAGGGGCATTGATTTCTACGTTGGGGTTAGGCCTTATTGTGGCTTTCCAGTGGCATAAAGCATTATGGTGGGAAGAATTGTCGCACCTGACCTTTTTAAATTATTTAATTTTATTAATTTTCTTGGCATCAGGTATCCTTGTCGGCATTTGGGTTGAATCCCGATTTAAATTTTTTGAGTTTTTATTGAAAAAAAATGAGTTTCTTTTGGGGTTGGCAGCATCTGACGCACGGGCAAAGAATGGTTTGGAAACGGTGCGGCTTCGCCCAAGTAACTGTGCGACCTACCCAGTGTTATAAATAAATAAAATTTAATGAATGATAAAATGAAAATAAGATAAAAGAAGAAATTTAAAATAATAAAAATTAAAAATATTTTTTTAAGAATAATAATAATAATATTATTATTATTATTATTATTATTAAGAATGTTATTGTTTTTATTATTATTATTATTATTATTATTATTAGTTTTTTTATTAGGGTTTATATTTTTTTCCTCCTCCCTCCTTCCCCCATCTCCCTCACGCAGCCCTCTCCTCCCCCACCTTCCTTATCTCGCTCCCCCCCCCCTTGCTGATCGACCCCTCCTTCAGTGACTGAAACCCCGCCGACCTCCCTCCTTCGGAGACCGTGACCTCATCAGCCCCTCCTCCAGCGACTGTAACCCCGTCTGGCACCCTACTCTCCCTCGCACAACCCCCCTGCAGCGCGTGACCCCTTTTCTGCAGCTTCCTCTCCAGCCGAGATCCTTCCCAGATTTCTTCATGATTTCTCATTGAATCAACGAGGTATGGTCCTCTCTTCCCCCTCCTTCCAATTTCCAGCTTCAATTTGGTCTTTCTATCGCGCTATGGAGTACGACCGAACCTAGGGTTTGAGGGATTGACCTGATTTCGGTTTTCCTTTGTTTTGGGGTTGTGCAAATAGTCTCATGGTTCATGTTGGTGCGATTCCCAACAACCGCCGCTGAATGTGAGGTGGTTTCTCTTCAATTCGATTCGGCACCGCCATCTGAGGTGAGGGTTTACACTTTCTGTCTTGCTTCACACTCTCTAGTTTATGGTCTTATGATGTTTATGGGTTCCTGATATTTTAATTATGGTGTGTTGGTCTCTACTTTGTGGTTTCGAGTCGCTGAGTCTAAGGCGACTTGCCTACGTGTGCATAGTTAAGTGTGGGGGGGGGGGGGGGTTGCCCCATTACATGTATAATCATCCATGGAAGTGAATATACTTGTATGGGGCTAGGTGTTCCCATGTATATATATGAAAATGCATACATAGGTGAGTGGAGACTAGTATATGCATATAAGCATTTATGCAAGGATCCCCTTGCATATGTTCATGGACATGCAGATGTGTGCATAGGGGTTAGGTGTCATTATATGTATCTGAAAGTGCATATGCTTAGTGGGGGAGCAGTATCTTCTAGTTAGAAAGCACCAAGAGCTGAAAGTTTGGTTTGGTTCCACCTTAATGTAGGTCCCCTATGCCTATGCTTTTAAATTGAATTCTTTAATTGATTGAGTGCTTTAAAAAAATACTAAATAGTATATGCATGCTATGAAAAGTGATGGTGATGCTTGATGTTGGACTTTCATTTGTTTTTCATGTTCACTTTAAGTGTTGACATGTGTATTTATCATCAAAATATGATCCCAAGCTTGTTTTAGAATTATAAACATTTTAAATACTTAAAATTGGTTTCTAAAATGGTTTTGGGTGTGTGGTGGGTATTTCCCAAAATGTTTGGTGTGTATATTAGTTGTAAAAGTTGATTTAAATGAATATGGATTCTTGTTTGATTTTAAAAGGGGGAAATTCCATGATTTGGTAAGTTAGGAAAAGTGTATGGGATTTGGTGTGAATTCAAGGTTAAATAGTGATTTGTCTTTCTTAAATGGGTTGCTTGGTTTTAAGTATGGTTTCAAGTTGTTAT
Organism: Viscum album; assembly: GCA_963277665.1. Classification (NCBI taxonomy): domain Eukaryota; kingdom Viridiplantae; phylum Streptophyta; class Magnoliopsida; order Santalales; family Viscaceae; genus Viscum; species Viscum album. The sequence continues at coordinate 822,125,620 of OY728127.1, forward strand.
AAAATGTGTGAAGCCTTTGTTGTTTAATTGGAATTTCAAATGGATTTGGAACTTGAAAGTGTTGGGTGAGCATGTTTTCTAAAGTTAAGTCATTATTTGTGGAGTAATGAGGCCCATTTGGAACCTTGATAATGATTTATGAATGTGAAAACCCCTCTTAAGGAATGCCCCATTGTTTTAGAAACATGATGTGTATGTTAAATGTATGATTTGTGATATGTACCTAGTGAAGAGGCTTATGCGATGTTGTGTGACATAAAAAGGGGAATGCACTTAAGGAGGGAGTTCGGTGGTGAGAGGTTGAATTTGTTTTGGATAATGAAATTAATATATTCATATGTGTTTTCTTGATAAAACCTCACCACCATTTGAAATAGAGAACATGGTAACCTCGGGTACCTAGGTGGGCAAACTAAGACTAGTACGCTAGATGATTTGGAAGTGGTTTGTCCCAATTTCATCTAACAGGATTGAAAATTACAACACTAACTAAATGATTATGATGATTGGACGCCACTAGGTTATGGGGGTGTCCCCTAATAGTGGCTCATGCATGAGAATGTTGATGTTCATGGTTTCTAAGCCATGTTTCACCAAGGTATGAGGTTCCTAGGGCCCCATTTGTGCAAGTTACCTATTGAGATTGACCATGGCGCTCTCTTATAACATGGTGTTTGTGAAATGATTTCCATTTTAATTACTTCAAGCTTGTTTCCTCCTTTATAAAATCCATTCTTTTAATTTGAACTGTTTGCCTTTCATTTTGGAATGTTAATGCATGCTTGGAAACTATTTTGAAAATGTGGTGGAATAGAAATGCCTTCCTTAAAAATGTAAACTTGTGACTTGAATTTGAAAAGAATGAAAAATGTTATTTTATTATGTCTTATTTTCAAACTAGCATGATTGGGTTTCTTTTTAAGGGAAAGGACATAGGGCGTAGTTGTTCTTTGGCATTCCTACTAAGCATCTCGGTGTTCACACCTACTTTTTCTTTTTGGTTTCAGGTTCTAGTTTTGGATCGCTCTTACAGTGAGTGTGTTTTCGTGTTTGGTGGCGAACCATGAGGTCACTTGGAAGTATGTTTATCCACCCAGTTCTATTTCTTTTTCCGCTGCTAGTGTTTTTTTATTTTGTTCAATTTATATTTATTCATCTGTCTTTTATTTATAGGCCAAACTATTCCCAACTATCTCATTTTGATGCTCGGCACTAGTTGTCATCCCATAGGGATCAGGAGTGCCCTTCGGTCCTTGTCGCGGGCCGACTCGGGTGACCATTTTAGGGTTGACCTAGGTTGGTTTGTGATGAAATGGTATCAGGTAGTTCATGCTCTTTTGAGTCATGTTCCTTAGGGAAGAGTCTGGGTATACCGGATCTAGGATTTTTGGGACTTGACATTCCGATTACGAGTTGGGTGCCTGGCCAACACACCTTGTGATGGGACTCAAGTCACCAGGGGAAGTCGGGTTTCATCTAAGTTCCTTGGCCCTTGTGGTTGCTTGTTGTTTGGGAAATGAAATGGGTGTTGGGTCAACAGTCTCAGTGAGCTCATAGGGCCTGAAAAGCCATGTGGAGCCGAGGATGTTGTGCTAAAACACTCTTTGTGATGGTGGTGTGACTGGCATATGGCCGCAAACCATATATTTGAGTCACCCATCAGTACTAGTTTCTTCTTGCATCATACCATGTCTCTTTGTTTTGGAATCTTTGAAGCATAATTTTAAAGTAAAGATTATTTGGCTTTGGAAAGGTGGAAAATGAGTTTTCAGAATCACATTAAAGTGGAGCTTAGAAAAGTGGACTTTCATGAAATGATTTTTGTGTAAAAATGAGAATGATTTCAATGAGATTGAATTTTCATAATCAACATTTGGGATTTATAGGAAAATTGGTTGTTGGAAAATGGGGTACTAATTTCAAAATGGTTTTGGAAACTTTTTTTAAATAAGAACAAATGAGTTCTAATTAAATGGTTATTGATAAAATGGGGTTGTTGTGAAACTAGATGTGTTTTGAAGTGGGTGAAGTGTTTTGTAAATTGATGTGTGGGGTTTGGAAATAAGTTTTATTTGAAATGGGAAATTTGAGGATGTGGGTTGAATGTTTGTTTTCAAAAATGGAAAGAATTTTTTTTCTAACCTTTGGTATTTTCATGGGTGAGCATATGCATGGGTTATGTGTGGGAGGTGAATTGGTTCCCGGTTGGCACAAGAACATGTATGTGTGAGGCCCATGAGGTACCATTGATGAATGTGAAACCCACCAATCCGGTTTGATAATCCATAGTGTGTGGTATGTCTTCTTGTGTTCTGGGAATGTTGTTTGTGAGGAGTTTTGAGCCTGAGAATCCCTTCTGGTCGACTCATGTTTCGGGTTTGATTTCTTGTTGGTGGATAGTTGTGGGATAATGGTTAGTGGTTTGTTCTGAAAAATGTTTTGAAATGCCTTTGAGCGAGTTCCCTTTTTGTGTGTTTGGTGCTGATTGCGGTTTTTTTTTGCCAATGGACTAGTTTGATTGGGTCCTTGGCTTTTCCTTGCTGGCTAGTGTGCAGCCCCATAAAGAATTGATGTATATTCGAAGTGCGGCCATGGGTGATCCACTGATGGAAGACCCTCCAGTTGATCAAAGTAAGGTCTTCCTTCTTGGGTTTTATAATTGAGTCCACCTCTTCTTTTCCAGATAGGCGGATCCTCTCACAATAAGACAGTGGATGTGAGAGGAGTTGAATAAAGCTTTAGTTTCCTTGAGTCATCTGATGGTCAAAGGTGAAGTTTGACATCGCTAAATCTAAAGATCCTGCCTAAAAGCAGTTAAGGGAATTCCGATGAGTAAGGTGAAAGCAGTCTGGGGTTGTCGGTGCAGGCTGTTGTCTTAAAGGGCCTTTGGGTATTTTATTGGTCTCTTCAAAGCAAGGGTTCATGCTAGGTCGTCGGTGTGGTAGGTCTGGACATACGAGGCTATCATGGTTGTTTTTATGAAATGTGTATTGTTTGGGACTTAGTTTAAGGTCTCTCTCCTTGTATTGTTTCTATCGGTCACAATGGTCATATTCGGTGATGCCTTGCGGTGTCGTATTCTCGCTCGACTGCAAAGGTGAAGGTTGTGAAATCCTCTAAGAATCCCTATTTTGATGAAAGTGTGTTTTCCTTTGGGAAATTCCAATTCCTCTGTTCTAGAGGAAGGTGTCTTCTATGTGTCATTCCTCCCGATGTTTCCCGTCCGAAGAAACAAGGGGTGATGCGTGTGCATCTTCTAAGCCCTTGTTTCGGTAAATTGTTGTGTTAGAGTAAAGTGAGTTTCAGAGTGTGTTATGTCTTGGTGGTTCCATCTAGGATCGCGATGTGGTTACTTGTGGAAACAGAAGGATAAGTTCTGTTCAGGGGTTTTCAATGTCTCACTGTGAGACAGGATATACTTCAATCATCAGAGCTTCAACCATAGGTCCCGGAGTGAAGCTGACGCATAGTCAGGAACCCCGGTGGTGTAAAGGATCTTGGTTTAACTTCCGTCTCCAGTGTGATAGGTGGAGGCAGTTTGAGGTTCTGGTGTGGTTGATCTACTTTATTGGTCCCATTTGGTGGAAAGAGGCGCGGGGACCTCGCTTCCATGTTGTGAACTACGTGGGTAGAAGAGTTTCTCCTCAGTTATAAAGAGGTGTGATCATCCTGTTTTCTTAAAAACTCCAGTGGTTGTGTCTCACCAGATGTGAGTCACCGCTTTGTGGCCTATGTATGGAAATCCTTGTGAATCGACCTCAGTTTTGGGTTTGAGCTCATCTAAGGATCGTGATGCCCGTGGGAGTGGGGAACTGTGTAGTGTCTTCTGTTTGGTTTGGGGTTTCATTAATCGAGTCCCTTGTGGTGGGGTATTTGGTTGTGCGGGAGGCTTCCAAGTTAACCATGTTGGGTTTTCCATGTCATTCCATGCTAATCAATCAAGCTTGTTAGTCCTTATGGTGGGGAGACTCATTGTGGGTCTTGCAGAAATTCCACTAAAATGAATTAATGTAGCCTATTCGTTATGGTGGGGAGTCCGTTCGGGCCTCCTCGTGTTGGTCCTCCGGCTCCATCTTGGGTTTTGGTTTATTCTTATGGTGGGGAGTCCATTCGGGCCTCCCAGTGTCAACAATTCGATGATGTTCTTTGTGTCGACTTGGCGAAAGAGGTCGACTTGGGACCAGAGCGCACCCAACGGTTTTGTTGAATTAACATCATGGGAGTATTTACCGAGTTGTGGCTTGACACTTGTTGTCCATTTTAGGCTAACAACGTGAGTCTCATTTAGTGATGTTGGGGCGTTTGACTTAAGAGGTTGGATTGTGCATTGTGGGAATATTTTTTTCTTTGATCGATCAATTGGAGGTGTTTTCACTTTTGGGGGTGGGTGGCACACAATGAGAAGTCCATTTTGAGTCTCCTGAGTTTGATTTGTAAGTCTATTCCTTTGTTGATAGTGTTCTGGCCTTTTCTCATTTGTTGTTCATTGGGAATTCTCTTGGACTGTGAAGGGGTATCAGTTTCTACGTTGGGGTTAGGCTTTGTTGTGGCTTTTTGAGGGCGGAAAGCGTTATGGTGGGGAGAATTGTCATACCCGACCATTTTAAATTATTTTATTTTATTAATTTTCTTAGCATCGAGTATCCTTGTCAGCGTTCGGGTTGAATCCCTATTTAAATTTTTGAGATTTTATTGAAAAAAATGAGTTTCTTTAGGCTTGGTAACATCCGGCACACGGGTAGAGCGCAGTTTGGAAACCGTGTGGCTTCTCCCAAGTAACCGTGTGTCCTTCTCGGTGTTATAAATAAATAGAATAAAATGAAAATAAGATAAAATAAGAAAAATGAAATAATAAAAATTAAAAATAATGTTTTAATAATAATATTATTATTATTATTATTATTATTAAGAATATTATTGTTATTATTCTTATTATTATTGTTAATATGATTATTAAATTACTGTTATTATTATTATTACTATTATTATTAGTTTTTTTGTTAGGGTTTCTCTTTTTTCCTCCCTCCTTCCCCCATCTCCCTCATGTGGCCCTCTCCTCCCCAACATTCCCTGTCCTGCTCATGCCCCCCTTACTGGTCGGCCCGTCCTCCAGTGACCGCGATGTTGGAGTTGGTGGCCTAGAACCAACTACTTTGTACTTTATTCATTAATAAATACCTTATCACATCTTGATTGTTCTTCTGTGTGACAATGCATGTGATAATGTCCTAAGGATATCTATTACATTAAAGGGTCATAGCGGATCCCTGTTATGATGAGAACCCAGAAATGTCATAACACTGTTCTTGAATATATGTTCTATGGTCGGATGATGTTATTTGAGGGACACAAATAACACAGGCCATTAGCGGTGAGGAATCATAAAACTTTGAGGTGTCTTCTCATGGTGTGCGCCCTTGGTAATATCCAGGAGGATATTATGAGAACGAGACCCACCAGTAGGAAATCCACATTTCATAGTGTCATTAGATGTTCCTACCTACAGACGTGTGTATTGGTCCTTAAACTTTAAGATTATTATTAATGGGTATTACAACTCGCGCACTTAGATGTATTGACGAAAACTGTGACGACACGTTGTTCGCAGCGAGGTAGGATGCGTTGGGTATGTCACGAGTGATACTGCATTAATAGATAATGCAAGAAAGGATTTGCCCCTTCTGTTCTATAACGGAAGTAGATATCTCAGACCCTTTGATGGAATTGATATAGCCTAAATAAATCCATGGCTATGGTGAGGAATGGGCAAGTTCAATTCCGGAAAGTCAAAGAAAGAATAATCGAGTACATGGGTTAATGACACTAGCATGCAATCCGCTTGATTCGAGATATCGAGACAACAGGATTACATTACACAATAAGCGTTCGTAGGAGGTGACACGTCGTTACGGCGTTAACTTCTTTCTCTATGGGTGCCTTGGCGTGTTGCTAGACGCTAACATTGGACTTTAGGCAGGCTCCGCTTAATGCCACTGAGAAAGAGGCCTAGAGGGTCACACACTAAGTGTGTCCAAGTATCTCAGTTAAATATTAATTTAACAAGTTGAATAAATATTATTCTCGACTGTGGTTTAATAATTATTCAAGGATGTATGATCACATTTATTTCGACACTAGTTATTCGAGAGAATATATTGTGGGCGGAATAATATATTTATTAGCGAGTAATGCAGTGAAATTTATTTGAGAAATAAATAGTCATTATTCAAGGTCTAATAAATGCAGTGGAGGAAATAAAGAAAAATGGAAAAATAAAAGTACACGTCGTGTATATTAATATATACACACTGTGTAATTTTTCTGGGAATTTATGAGAAATAATATTATTTATTTAATTAAATAATATTAGGTGTAATTCGTTGGACGCATGTCAAGTAATAATAATAGTCAACTGTTATTATTAGACATAGGGTATTACTAAGAATTAAATGAAATGAATAAATGTCTTCGGGTAATTAATTCATTTTATTATTCTATGTAATTAAAAATTCCAATTAGATATTTCTCATTAGCCTATCCATTTTTTTAGTGGTTGTGCACAACGGATTTGGAAAAGCTCTCAAGACAAGAGAGAATTTCTTTTCCACCAAGAACACTCTCAAGCTACGAGAGAGAGAGATCCACCTCCACCGGATCAAGGAAATCGAATGCGGACATCGCAAGCGAAGGTTTTCCACGCTAGCACCCGGAGATCCCTTCGGCGACGTCCAAAGATACATGGAGCACGTGTGGATCACCGCTAGAGGAATCCTACACTTAGATTCTACGATGCGAGGACGGATCACATCGGATCGTGACCGGAAACATCAACGAAGAAAGAATTCCATCAAGGTAATTCTTGTCAATTAATTAAATTAATTATAACCAACATATGATGATCCTCTCTATAGTTCTGGGACTCCCCTCTTTCTTTTTCGTTCTTCGTTCTATTCCGAAGATTCGGCGTTTTATTATCGTGACTGATCTCGGATTGATCGTTGTTAACGCTAAAATTAAAGTTGGGTACACCCACCAACGTGCTTCCGTTGCGCCCGGAACCTACACGCGACCCCATCGGCCTCCCTCCTCTGGCGACTGTGACCCCGTCGGACCCTCCTCCGGTAATCGTGACCCCAGCCGGCACCCCACTCTCCCTCGCGCAACCCCCCTACAACACGCGGCCCCTTTTCCACGGCTCCCTCTCCGGTCGAGCTCCTTCTCGAATTTCATCACAATTTCTCACTAAATCAACGAGATATGGTCCTCTCTTCCTCCTTCCAATTTTCAATCGTGATTTGGTCTCTCTGTCGTGCTATGGAGTACGACCGAACCTAGGATTTGAGCGATTGACCCGATTTTGATTTTCCTTTATTTTAGGGTTGTGCAAATAGTCTTCTGGGTCATGTTGGTGTGAGTCCCAAAAACCACCACCGCCGAATGTGAGGTGGTTTCGCTTCGATTTGGTTCGTCGCCGCCATCTGAGATGAGGGTTTACACTTTATGCCTTGCTTCACACCCTCTATTTTAGGGTCTATGTGTGGGGGGGTTGCCCCGTTACATATATAATCATCCATGGCAATGAATATACTTGTATGGGGCTAGGTGTTCCCATATGTGTGTGTGTGTGTGTGTGTGTGTGTGTCTGTGTGTGAAAATTCATACGTAGGTGAGTGGCGACTAGAATATGCATATAAGCATTTATGCAAGGATCCTCTTGCACATGTTCATGGTCATGCGGATGTTTCCATAGGGGCTAGGTTTCCTTGTATGTATCTGAAAGTGCATATGCTTAGTGGGGGAGCAGCAGCTTCTAGTTAAAAAGCGCCAAGAGCTGAAAGTTTGGTTTGGTTCCACCCTGAGGTTGGCCCCATATGTCTATGTCTTTAAATTGAATTCTTTAATTGATTGAGTGCTTTAAAAAGTTTTTTTAATATTAAATAGTATATGCGTGCTATGCAAAATGATGGTGATGCTTGATGTTGGACTTTCCTTTGTTTTTCATTTTCGCTTTAAGTGTTGACATGTGTATTTATCATTAAAATATGATCCCAAGCTTGTTTTACAATGCTAGATATTTTAAATGCTTAAAAGTAGTTTCTAAAATGGTTTTGGGTGTGTGGAGGGTATTTCCCAAAAAAATTGGTGTGTATATTAGTTGTGAAAGTTGATTTAAATGAATATGGATTCTTGTGTGATTTTAAAAGGGGGAGATTCCACGATTTGGTAAGTTAGGAAAAGTGTATGGGCTTTGGTGTGAATTCAAGGTTAAATAGTGATTTTCCTTTCTTAAATGGGTTGCTTGGTTTTAAGCATGGTTTCAAGTTATAAAATGTGTGAAGCCTTTGTTGTTTAATTGGAATTTCAAATGGTTTTGGAACTTGAAGGTGTTGGGTGAGCATGTTTTCTAAAGAGAAGTCATCCTTTGTGGAGTAATGAGGCATGTTTGGCACCTTGAAAATGATTTGTGAATGTGAAAAACCCCTCTTAAGACATGCCCCATTGATTTAGAAGCCTGATGTGTGTGCTAAATGTGTGATTCGTGATATTTGCCTAGTAAAGATGCTTATGTGATGTTGTGTGACATAAAAAGGGGAATGCGATTAAGGAGGGAGTTTGTTGGTGAGAGGTTGAATTGGTTTTGGATAAAGAAAGTGATATATTCATATGTGTTTGCTTGATAAAACCTCACCACCATTTGAAATAGAGCACATGGGTAACCCCGGGTACGTAGGTGGTCAGATTAGGACTAGTACGCTAAATGATTCAGAAGTGGTTTGTCCTGATCTCATCTAGCAGGATTAATGATTACAACACTAACTAAATGATTATGATGATTGGAGACCACTAGGTTATGGGGGTGTCTCCTACTAGTGGCTTGTTCATGAGAATGCTGATGCTCGTGGTTTCTAAGCCACGTTTCACCGAGGTACGAGGTTCCTAGGGCCCCATTTGTGCTAGTTACCTATAGGGATTGACCATGGTACTCACTTATGACATGGTGTTTGTAAAATGATTTCCATTTTAGTTACTTCAAGTTTGTTTCCTCCTTTTTAAAATCTGTGTTAATAATTTGAACTATTTGTCTTTCATTTTGGAATGTTAATGCATGCTTGGAAACTATTTTGAAAATGTAGTGGAATAGAAATGTCTTCCTTAAAAATATAAACTTGTAACTTGAATTCGAAAAGAATGAAAAAAAATATTTTATTATGTCTTATTTTCAAACTAGCATGATTGGGTTTCTTTTTAAAGGGGCATAGGGCGTTGTTGTTCTTTGGCATTCCTACTGAGCATCTCGATACTCACGTCTACTTTATCTTTTCAGTTTCAGGTTCTAGTTTTGGATCTCTCTTACAGCGAGTGTGTTTGCGTGTTTGGTGGTGACCCATGAGGTCACTTGGAGGTATGTTTAGCCACCCAGTTTTATTTCTTTTTCTGATCAATTTATATTTATTCGTCTGTCTTTTATTTATGGGTCAACCCGTTCTCAGGTGTCTCATTTTGATGTCCGAAACTAGTTGTCAGCCCGTGTGGATCAGGAACGTCATTCGGGCCTTGTTGTGGGCCAACTTGAGTGACCGATTCAGGGTTGACCCGGGTTGGTTCGTGACATTGTCGGCTTGGGTTTTGGAGTTGTAATTGCGTCACTACCATAGGATTTGTGCTTTGGTATTTACTTAGAGATTTTTATTTGTACTTTTGACATTATTCATGCATTGTGGGATGGTTTTGAGTTTACTTTAATATTATGCATTGGAGTTTCTTGGTGGTTATTTATCCTATCTCCTGATCAGATATATTATAGAGGATCATGCCTCCCATATATGATATTTTTATACCCTCTGTGCTTGTTGCCAACCCGGGGCCTACTAGAGACGGGACTCAGGGGTCATTATCTCTCTTCATTCATTATTGGTCTATGAGAGGTACCTTTGAAGGGAGGGGGTTGTGAAAAAATCAATCTTAGCCCTCAACATGTTCTTATTCTTGGATCTTTGCTCTTGAACCCTTATGTGGTAATTTGGGGTTGGTTCTAGGGATCATTAGTGTGTGAGCTTGATTCAGGTCGTGAACCTTGATGTTGGGATTAGATACACTTAAGTTAGAAACTTACCATGTAACGGTTTTATCAGAATGGCCATAGGTGTGTTTAGTTATTTAAAAGTCAAAAAACAAGTGTCAAAGGGTCAATACTAGCACACAACCTCGAATTGTCATAAAATCGTATAACAATGATTGTCGGTTAATTTTTGATATGCAGGAATAGACTGCGTGTCAATCGTATAAATTTTAACATGTAAGACAATGATTGTCGATTAATTTTTGGAATGTCATTTTGCGCACCAAATTTACATTCATATGCACATACTTACGCAAAAATACTTTACACACACATTATCTATATGTAGGTATAAAAAACTTAATCAATATATATAATGTATACAAAAAAATACATTGTGGATTTTATAGTGTAAAATTTACACCATAGGTATATATATATATATATATATATATATATAAAGACATATGTTTATGTATATATGCATATGTTTATGCAATGTATGTATGTGTGTACATAGTTATATTAATATATACTTGTAAATAATTATATTTTTAAATACTTATATATATGCATGGATGCATGCATGTACATAAATATGGTTTCATGTACTTATATATATATGTGTATTTGTAAATAATTACATTGATATGCATGAGATTATATTATTATATGCATACATATGTATGTACATGTATACATACATAGATGTGTGTGTGCTCAGTAATTTTAAAATATTTTTATCTATATGTACATTTTTAGTATATTTTGTCTAAAAAAAATACTCGGTGATAGTTTTTTTAAAATACACTGAATTTGTAGTGTAAATCAATACTTATATATGAAAAAATTAATGTACAAAATAACATGTCATGTGTCTAGAATTATTCGTGTCGATATCACGTTGACACTGATGGACTAAAATTTCAATATCATTTGAAGATAATATATTAGATTAACGTTTATCGATGGGGGAAACGTTTGGATGAGGAAAGAGAAAAATAATCATTGGACTTGTGGCACTGGGGCGTGAGGGTGTTGTCGGTATTTAGTGGAATTATGGAATTATTAAATTTACTGGAAAAAAGGGGGAGGATTGGGATTACTTGGTCGACGTGTTCTCATCTTAAGGGAGGAATTGATGGTAAATTAAGGAGCTGAAACAGAGACGATGTGGATACATGCTCGGGTGGGCCACACCTAAAAAAAACCAAATTCTCTTTAGATTTGTATTTAAATGTGGGTTAAAAAAATTATTCTGATAATCAAATCAATCCAGTGACCAACCCATAATTGTTGACGGATGGAACACCTAATGTTAGTATTCCGGACTCTCAGCATGTTAGTTCACGACCTCTACAGTTTACTTATCAAAGAAAGGGTAGAAAGGAATAAAAGACTCGGTTAGTTAGTTGGCTAACTAGCCTAACAGATTCAGTTAGTTGGCCAGCTGGCCTAACAGAATCAGTTAGTAGGTTGGCCAGCTGGCCTCTTTGCCTACTCCTATATTAGTTGGGGGAATGTTTTCGGGCGGGGCACCTGGAGGTCTGGAAACAGGAAATTCATGCTTGGAAGAAGGCGCTGCGCAGGGGTGGTCTCTCTTCTAGAAGGTCGAGCCAACAAAAACACAACCACAGGAAGTGTAATATTCTTAGTTTTCCCTTTGTAGACCTTTACTTTTTCTCTTGATCATCTCTATCTATAGTACAATTCTGTAATACGATTTGGCAAATCTTAGTAAGCCGGAATTGTTTCTTGAAAAGTCCTTGTTTCCTAACAAGTTTGCCGACTCCACTGAGGAAATAGTGTTCCGGCTCAAGGGAGAGTTGAAAGAAGAAAGGATCTTAATCGACTGCCATGGAAATCTTGTTGAATGCGAACAAGGATAGAGAATAGAGTTGCAAATGTTGAAACTGTTTTAGAAAACTTCTGGCGTACATTTGCTTCAGTACAAGAAAGTCTGGAAATACTTTCTCGTGGTTCAGTCTGAAAGCCAACGACATACACATGATATGGAGGAGTGTATCTGCCAGAGGATGTGTGATATGAAGGAGAAGACTTTGGAAAGAATTAAGGGGATGGAAATTCATTCGGAACCTGTCTCTGAAATTAGAAGACCGTGGAAAAAAGATCTGGAAGTGTCCGTGTCTAAAAAGTTGGCATTTGACATTGAGGGCCAGGGATCTCAGAGTGGTAATTCAGAGGAGGTGTCTTCTGTTGAAGGTATATGTAGTGTCTCACGGAGAGTGGAGCTACCGTTATTTACCAAAGAAGATCCTTTTGGTTGGATAACCAAAGCTAATACGTATTTTTTGGTTAACCAAACTTCTAATGAGATGAAACTTCATTTAGCACAGCTTTGTATGTAGCACACAACTTTGCACTGGTTCTTGTCTTGGCAAGGAGCTTATCCTAATTCTACTTGGGAGCAGTTAAAGCCTGCACTCTTGGATAGATATGGAAAATCTACCGAGGGGGGTCCATTATGTTACTTGAATTCGTTACGCCAAACAGGGAATGTGGATGAACATATTGAAAAATTTGAGCAGGCTACTTTGAGAATTCCATGGTTTCTGAAACAGTGGTTCATGAGCCTGTTTATGGGAGGTTTGCTCCCTGAAGTTGCGAATCGAGTTTCCACATATGAACCGGCTAATAAGTTTTGAATGATCACTCTTTCCAGAAAAGTCGAGACAGAACTTGTTGGTGAGGCAATTTTGAGAGGAACTCATAGTCGGACCTTGATACAAGTAAATTCTCAAACTGTCAGAAATATTGGACCTGCTAACTTGTCTAACAGAACCATGGGCGAAAGACCTAGGAAGAAAGAAGATGTAAAGTGAGTTCTGGGAAATGAACATTGGAATGGCTATAAACCAATCAGCCACCAAGAGCGGGAGGAACGGAAAATTAAGGGGCTTTGTTTTCGGTGTGGACAACCATTTACCCCTATGCATCGATGCCCAGACAAGCACTTGCGTTTATTGGTTTGGGAAGTGGAAGAATCGGAGTCTGAGAAAAAAGTGGAAAGAGAAATCTTTCAGAGTTGTGAAAATTCTATTATAGAAGAAGAAAACTGGAAAACAGAGAAGCAGTAAATTCAGAAGTTGTGCAAGATAGAGTAGACATTGAACTAAGGAGTATGGGGGAGATTGGAGTTGATTCGATAAAATTTTCAGGGTACATGTCTGGTATTCCAGTAAATGTCTTGGTTGATAATGGAGCTAGTCACAATTTCATTTCTAAAACTCTGGCCAAGGTAGCTAATGTGGAAATTAGGACAACTAAGCTGTTTGGTATCAGGCTAGGAGACGGGCATCATGTGATTTCACAAGGAATTTGTGAAAGAGTTGAGGTGACCCTGGAAAACTTCGCTTTCACAACCGAGGCATTTTTTTGACACGGGAAGACCAGAATTAGTCCTTGGAATGACTTGGCTCAAAAGTTGAGGCTCCGTATTAACAAATTAGAAATACAAAATTATGGAATTCTTGTAGAATGGTCTGGAAATTAAGTTGCAGGGGTGTGACAAGCAGGTAAAGATGCCACTGCTGCTGAAAAACACTTACAATTCGACAGCTCTATTGTTGGAGGGTTGGTTTTGGCATATTCACTTAAAATGTTTGGCTACTGAAACTTTACAGTTGGAGAAAGTACAGCAGCAGCAGTTAGAAGAAATTTTGTTGCGATATTATAGTCTCTTTGATGAACCAAGAGGATTGCCTCTAAGCCGAGTGACTGACCATGCTATTACTTTGGTGGTGGGTGCAACACCAGTGAATATAAGAAAGACCATATAAAACTGCTCATTGTTTAAAGGAGGAAACTGAGAAACAAGTTGCAGAAATGTTGGCCAGTGGCATTATTCATTATACCAACAGTCCATTTGCAATCCCTATAATTTTAGTAAAGAAGGATGGAAGGTGGAGATTATGTGTATATTATAGATCTATTAACAAAATTACAGTGCCCGACATACAGATTTCTCATTCCTATTATTGAGGAGTTAGATGAGCTACATGGGGCACAGTTTTTTTCTAAACTGGATCTTAAGTCCGGTTTTCATCAGGTGCAGGTACGCGAGGAAGACATCAGTAAAACTATATTTCGGACAAATGTCGGGCATTATGAATTTAAGGTTATGCCTTTCAGACTTATGAATGCATTGACTACTTTTCAGTCAACTATGAATCAAATTTTTCATGCTTAAATCATTTACGTACTGCCTTTCGTTTATTGCAAGCCAACCAACTCAAGTTAAATCGGAAAAAATGTTTTTTTGATCAATTGGTTGTTGAATACCTTGGACATATAATTTCTGGTAAAGGGGTGGCAATGGACCCCAAGAAAGTGGACTGTATTTTAAACTGGCCCCGTCCCAGTAACATCAAAGGTGTACGTGGATTCTTGGGACTAACCGGATGCTACAGGAAATTCGTTTGTGATTATGGTAAGATATCAAAACCTCTAACAGAATTGACGAAAAAGAATAATTTTTTATGGACTCCGGATGCTAAATTTTCTTTTGAAAGATTGTAATAGAGCTTAATTTCTGCTCCACTATTAGCTTTTCCTGATTTCTGAAGTTCTTTTTTTATTGGATGTGATGCTTTTGGAACAGGAGTAGGGGCGGTTCTTATGCAATCTGGACATCCTATCGCTTATTTCAATAGGGCACTTGCGAAGGTTCATCTTTCTAAATCAGTGTATGAGAAGGAAGTAATGGCATTGGTTCTGGCCGTTTCTCATTGGCGGCAGTATTTGCTGGGCCACAGATTTCTGATTTATATAGATCTTTGGGCTTTAAAACACTTGTTGAGTCAGTGAATTCACGCTACGGATCAAAAAAATTGGCAGGAAAAATTGTTGGGTTTGGACTTTGAGGTTATATATCATCCAGGGAAACACAATCTTGCAGCAGACTCTTTGTCTGCGCTTAGTAGTTGGTGATGGAGAAAACTCCTCTGATTTACAGCTGTTTGGTACTGCAATTTCAAATTCACTTTGGATGGAAGCTAAAATTGTCCGTCGGGAGCTTCTCCTTGACACAATACTTTCTAAACTTGTTTCTTTATTGGAACAAAATCCTACTGCTCGGCCTAGATTTATTCTTCGAGATGGCTTATTATATAGAAATGGGAAGTTAGTTTTGTCATGCACCTCCTCACTTATACCTAAATTTCTTCAGTATTATTGTTCTTCTTCTATTGGTTGGCATGCTGGATTCCTCAAGACTTATAAATGTCTTGCTGCTGGACTTTATTGGCATGGTATGTGATGAAGCCAGAGGAATCGACTACTTGTATATTAGAAGATGACTTTCAGAATTACATGTAGAGGAGGATGAAGAAGAATCGGAAGACTCTCAAGAGAGTTCCCGCCCAAGCCTGTAGGCCTAATTCCAAGCCAGGAAAGTCGATTCCCAGATATTATGTTTGCTGCCTCTCTCACCCGCCCTCCTCCTCTATTTATAACAGATTCCCCCACTCTTGTGGTTCCAGAACCTTCCCCCACTAATTGTCTAACAGATCCCCCCTGGCCCCACCATGCAGTTACAACTTTCCTCATAAACTCCCCAGCTGTTCATCCAGCTAGCCCACCCCTAACAACTCCAGCTAGCCCACCGCATCTCCATAACCAACAGCCCCTCTGTCCAGTAGCACCTCCTCTTTTAACAGCCCGATATATTCCTCACTGTCACCCTCCCGAAAAACCACCTTGTCCTCAAGGGGGTGGTCATGTCCCATAGTGTGATGACGAGGTGCTGCCCTCTGGTGATTTGCATTCCAGAATTTAGACACAAAGCAAAACGAAATGCATCTGCAAAGACGGGGGTCCAATGCAAGTGCGGTAGAATCATATGAATATGCTGAGTTATTTCCATACGAATCAGCAATGTGATGTTTATCAACGACACAAATACTGAGCCATGTCGCCAACCGGTTTATTATAGCCTTTATCAATTGCTGATTTAGTATGGGATCAAATTTTAATGGATTTCATTTCCGGTTTGCCTAGGTCTCTAAACTTTGATGTCATCCTAGTTGTGGTAAATCGTCTTTCCAAATATGTCCACTTCATGCTTTTGCAACATCCTTGTTATGCTAAATATGTAACATAAGTTTTTATTCAGTGATAGAGATCCAATTTTTGTTAGCAATTTTTGGAAAGAGCTTTTTTGCCTCGAGGGCACAACCCTTAAAATGAGTTCTGCTTACCATCCTCAAACGGATGGTCAAACAGAGGTTATAAATAAATGTTTGGAAACTTATCTGCGTTGTTTTGCATCTGAAAACCCTCACACTTGGGCTTGGTGGATTCCTTGGACAGAATTTTGCTATAACACAGTTTTCCATACTACTTCTCAATTGACTCCTTTTGAAGTTGTTTACGACAGAAAGTCACCTACACCTCTTTGTTTTCGAGGAAATACTATGGTAGATTTTGTTGCTACAACACTCTTGGACCGTGATGTTGTTCTTCAACAACTCCATCAGAATATATGTTGTGCTCAATAGTTGATGGTACGGTTTTCTAACAAGCATCGACGAGATGTCACTTTTGTTGTGGGAGATTCAGTATTTGTTAAGCTTTGGCCGGAAATTCCTACTTCTACTTCTAGGAAACGTTAAGGTCCATTTAAAATTTTGTCTCGCATTGGGGAAACTGCCTACAAGCTCCTTTTGCTAGAGTCCACAGGCATCCATCTGGTGTTTCATGTTTCATAGCTTAAATGGACAGTTGGGAACAATCTAGTTCAGTCAGTTTTTCTAGATGTTTTAGGAAGAGGTTTCTGCTCGCCCAGTGGAACCGGCTGCTATGTCCCAAAAGTATGCTTCTAATCACTCGTGTAGATTATGGTTAATCAGGTGGAAGGGCAAACCAGAAGGCGAATCTACTTGGGAGATGGTAGAACAAATTCTTTCTCAATTTCCAGATTTTTCCCTTGGGAACAAGGTGAATTTTGAGGAGGGGGAAAATGTTAGTATTCTGGACTCTCGGCCTGTTAGTTCATGTCCTCCTCTACAGTTTACTTATCAAAGAAGGGGTGGAAAGGAATAAAAGACTCGGTCAATTAGTTGGCCAACTGGCCTAACAGATTCAGTTAGTTAGTTGGCCAGCTGGCCTAACAGAATCAGTTAGTAGGTTGGCCAGCTAGCCTCTTTGCCAACTCCTATATTAGTTGGGGGAATGTTTTTGGGCAGGGCACTTGAAGGTCTAGAAATAGGAAGTTCCTGCTTGGAAGCAGGCGCTGCGCAGGGGTGGTCTCTCTGCTGGAAGATCAAGCCAACAGAAACATAGCCAAGGGAAGCGTAATCAACTTAGTTTTTCCTCTTGTAGACCTTTACTTCTCTTGATCATCTCTGGCTATAGTACAATTATGTAATACTATTTGGAAAATCTTAGTAAGCTTGAGAAGTCATCGTTTCCTAACACCTGATGTGAATGATCAGGTTTTTAGAGATAACTCGGAGAGATAATTGTTGACGGATGGACACACCTAATGATATAGGAAGACAAGACTGGTGAACGGTTTCTTGTTATTTCAAGGGTGGAAATTTGTGACGTGACATGTGAACATGAGACAAACACAAAACGAATTGGATAAATAAATGGGTTGGGTTTGGATTGAGGGTGCAAGACGCGATAATACGATAAATGTCAGGATTAATTAAATATTTAGAATTTTTATGCATATATTATTAAATAAAATATTTTACATGCAAGTAAATTAATGTATATGTATATATATTTTATTTGATTATTAATTATTTATATTCTATTAATAGTTTTAATTAATATAAATCAATAAAATTTAATAAATAAGTATAAATATATTAAATAATTAATTTAATATATAAATAAGACGTCAAATGATTACAGGACACGATAACACGATAACACATTTACCAGAAGGGTTGGGGCTGGGCTTGAATATCTTGAACATTTCAGAAATGAATGATTTTTTGGGATGAGTTGTGGCTATGAAGGAGATTAAGAAGGTTGTGTTTCAACTTGGTGCAGGAAAAGCTGCATGATTAAATTGTTTATCGAGCATTTTCTTTCATTGATATTAGCACATTGTGGGCGTCAGCATTGTTGACATGATGATGACTTCCTTACATGTAGGTTATCCTCCCTGCTCTATAAAACACACTGGAATTAGTGTTAATTCCAAAGGTCCTTTTTTCATAAGATGCCAATCGATTTTTACCTATCATTCTTTGCAACTTTATCTATAAACTCAAATCAAGGGTTCTTCAATAGGTCAAAGCCTTTTTTTTCACAAGATGAGAATCAATTCTATCATCAGTGCGCCGTCGACGGCGGCAACATCATTGTCGTCGTCACCACAGTTATTGGTAATTTAGATGAATTTCAAGGGGGGTTAAATTAAGGGGGAAAAGCTGAGTCTTCCCCAATGTTTGGCATGATTTCAAATGTTTCTATGGATTGGTTACTCAGGAAGTGATTTGAGAAATCCTAGTGACGGTGTTTCATTAGTCATAATTTAGCCCTTATTGTTAGCTAATGGGGAGCTCCTAATAATGATTTCATGCTGAATAGGGAAGCAGCTGATTGGGCTTTGATCTAGCAAATCAGGATGTGAGTTTGCATTACAACTAAAAAAATGGTCCCATTGTTTTAACGAGGCCCTCCCATGAACCCTAGTGGTCCATGATGTGATTTGGTTTATTTTGAGTAAGGGTGCGTGCGTATGACTTATTTGGCACCTAACCTGTAAATTTATGATAAAAAAGATGTTGAAGTATATTTAAAGGCACCTCTCTTCATATAATACAAAGTATGATTTTTTAAAAAAGTTTATCTTAATAACTAGCAAGATAGTTAATACTGAGATGATTTTTAAATAGTTACTGTAGGGATTGTCTACTGAGCATGCTTACATACTCATCTCCTACGCACACAATGGGACTCCAGAGAAAAATTTCTATATGTTAAGCATCCCTGAATTCTTAACCCAGTGAAATGAGTTACCTAGAGTAATCAGTGTTGATGCGGTCATTCAATGATGATGACTTGTCATTCTGATAAATCATACAACTCACAACCAACGATCTCTAATAATTGAGAAAAAAAAAACACATCACAAATACACATTAAAAAGCTAAAATTGATTAAAGATATTGGAGATTTGATTATGCACTTAATGAGGGAGGAGCGCATCTTTAATAGGAGGATCATCCCACCCTGCCCTGCTCCATGCTCGTCTCCCACTGTTGAGGAGGGCCAACAGAAATTACTGAGGATTTCATATTAGCCGTGGCGATAGAGACGAATCAGGCACCTGGACAACTATAAGAGCAATGTGCTAGAGTATTGAAAACAGGGGAGTTTCGCGTTGAATTTGATTTACAAGGCTGAAGTATGCCGCTCAGAATATCATTTTAGAGATCATTTTAAACAGCATACCAAAAGATAGGGGCGGATTGCCACTTTTAAAAGCCAGTCTAAAACAAATCACATATAGATGACTTACCAGAATGGGTTTAAAAATTTAAATAAAAACGACTTGAATGAAATTATTTAAACACAAAAGATTACCCATACAAATAGGAGGAGGTTAAATTAGACGACGTCAGAACAGCAGCGGGACCCACTTCTCCATTATGTGCAATAATCCAATGTACAGAACCAAACACACCACGCCGCTTTGCCTGCATATCATACCAGCAGTATGGATCAACCAAATGGTCGTCCAAATGGGGTGATATAGTATGGATCATTGACACACATTCCACTTGAACAAAAATAATCACTACAAACAAAACATCCAGTATCATCCACTGACCTATCATCATTAGGTTCATAGGTCTATGCATCCCACTTCATGCATTGAACCACAATGCATCATTTATATTATTTTATTTAAAATCTTCTCAACCGATTTAACTGAAAACCGGACCACATTGGGAAGGCTTGTGGGTTTCATAGGTGTTAGGAAACGGAATAATTGGAACAAAAGCTAGAACAAATTCACTGTATGTATACCAAAACTATTTACAGTATTAGAGATGAGGCAAAAGAGAGGGAATGAGGATGAAATACAGCCCTGGAAACGCGAGTCCTCCTCCGCTGACTTCCACTGGCTGCCATGGTTGATCGCCTCAAGAGAAAGTCCACCCCTCTTCTACAGCTGCTTCCCAGCAGTCGCCCATACTCGAGAGTATTTTCCAACTCAACCTCCGGAGAGAGCTCCCGCCAATTTATAGAGGGTCACAGCTTCTAACAGATTAACTAACCAACCCGCTGGAATTCCCTCTCTTACCCTTCCTACCCTGGTAAGTAAAGAGCAGAGGGGGTCTGGCTGCCGGAGTGCTAACAATTTTCCTCTCCTCAGCAACCCTCTTTGTCCCCAAGGAAGAAATCAGGAAATTGGGGCAAGATATACTCAGCATCTTCCCAAGTTGACTCCTTCACAGGTTTTGCTTTCCATTTGATACGGTATAAACCGTGTGGACGTTCAGAAGCGGGCTGGATAGACAAATTCTGTTCAGGAACAAACTTGGAAGGGTCAGGATCCCATAAAACTGGAAAATCAGAATCGACAGGTGAATCCCAAACAGCATGTTTGAGGTGCGAAACATGGAAGAATGGATGTATTCGAGCTGTGTCCAACAAGGATAGTTTATAGGCAGCCTCCCCAATCCGAGATAAAATTTTATAAGGACCATAAAACCAAGCTGCTAACTTTGGACATAATTTTTTAGACTTGGAAGTCTGGATATTCGGATGAAGTTTGACAAAAACAGATTCACCAACTTGAAAAACCAATTCTCTGTTGCGTCGATTGGCAAAATGAACATCAGCTGCTGAGCCCGACATAAGTTGTGTTGGAGCTGAGCGAGGACAATATCCCAATCGAGGAGAGCCTCTGCCACTAATTGAAGAGGTGTCGAGCCACTTTCAAAATGCAAAACAGTGGGATGATTTTGCCATAGACAGCCTCAAAAGGAGTCATACGAGAGAAAGAACTAATTTTTAAAGTTGTCCCCTCAAGTCGAAATAATTCTTTCCAGAAATTGCTGATGAAGATCGAATCGCGGTCACTAAGAATTGAATCAGGAATGCCATGTAATCGAACAACCTCTTTAACGAAAACCTCTGCCACAGTTTTTTCTGTATAAGGATGATGTAGCAACACAAAATGTGCCTATTTAGAAAGATGGTCCGCTACAACAAAAACCACAGTATATCCCAAAGACTTTGGCAGCCCAGAGATAAAATCCATGGAAATTTGATCCCAAACCACGTCAAGTATAGGTTGTAACAATCCTGCTGGAGACAAGGTTTGGTACTTGTGCTGCTGGCAAACATCACACTGGAAAACATAATGCAAAACTATCCATGACATCCCCTTCCAGTACAACCCGGCTGTAAGTCTCTTGTAAGTCTTGAGGAATCCAACATGTCCCCCTATAGGAAAAAAATGATAATACAGTAGGAATTTGGAAATAAGAGTAGAGTGGTGGGATAAAACCAATTTCTTTTGATAAAATAGCAATTCATCTCGAAAAGAATATCCTGAACGTGAGATGGGGTCCTGCTCAAGTGCAAAAACAATTTTGGAAAGCTCTGGATCAAGGAGTATCTCTTTTTTAACAGCAGCAACTTCCATCCAAAATGGTTCTGATATGGCTGTCCTAAGTAGCTTGTCATCTGCCTGGTTTGCTAAAACTTCCTCAGCTAAACGAGACAAGGAATCAGCTGCTTGATTAAAATTTGTCCGGCTTATAACAACTTCAAAATCCAGCCCCAGAAGCTTCACTTGTAAGTCTTGCTGGTTGGCAGTGACTGAGCAAATGTTTCAAGGCCCGGTGGTCAGTAAAAACCACAAATTTTTTGCCAAGAAAGTATTGTTTCCAATGATTCACAGACAAGACAAGTATCGTTACTTTTCGTATACTGATTTAGAAAGGTGGTTCTCAGATAAGGCCTTACTAAAGTACACGACAGGTTTTCCAAATTGCATAAGAACAGCCCCTATTCCTTTGCCGGAAGCATCACATTCTATATCAAACTGTTTTTGAAAATCCAGTAAAACCATAAGTGGAGCCGAAATTAAGCAGTTCTTGAGTGCTTCAAGGCTAGCTCGGATTACGTGGTCCATCAGAATCCATCCTTTTTAGTTAATTCTGTGAAGGGTTTAGCAACCTTCCCATAACCACAAATGAACTTCCGATAGTATCCTGTCAGGCCTAAGAAACCTCGTACCCCCTTTACATTTTGTGGGCGCAGCCATCGGAGAACACTTTCAATCTTTTTTGGGTCCATCCGTACTCCCTCACCGAAAATAATATGGCCCAAATACTCCACAGAAAGTTATTTCTTCCCGTTGAGCTTCACCCAATTAGCTTGTAAAATTTGGAAGGTTGTTCTAAGGTTTTCTATATGCGCAGCCCAGGTTGTACTGAATATTAGGATATCATCAAAGGATACCAGTACAAACTTTCTTAGATATGCCTTGAACGCCTTATTCATGGTAGATTGGAATGTCGTTGGGGCATTCATAAGCCCAAACGACATCACCAAAAATTCGCAATGGCCCTCATGTGTACGGAAAGCTGTTTTAGTGACATTGTTGGCCTACACTCGAACTTGATGAAACCCAAACCGCAAGTCAAGTTGAGTAAAGTAGCTGGCCCCGTGAAGCTCATCCAACAACTCTTCAATGATGGGTATTGGGAACCTATCCGGTATCGTTAGTTTATTTAGAGCCCTATAATTGATACACATACGCCATCCGCCGCGAATCAAAATAATAGGGTTTGCGAAAGGACTGTTACCATTACGAATGATGCCTCTAACCAACATCTTTGTGGCCTGGTTTTCAACCTCGTCCTTCAAGTAATGTGCTAACTTGTACAGACGAATATTAACTGGTTCTACTCCTTCAACCAATGGAATTGAATGGTCATTAATTCGGCTTGGAGGTAACTCCAAAGGCTCATCAAACAGAGACTGATATTCCTGCAGCGGATTCACCAAACGTTGTTGTTCTAAACAGAGACTGAATATTAGGATATCATCAAAGGATACCAGTACTAACTTTCTTAGATATGCCTTGAACGCCATATTCATGGTAGATGCCATATTCATGGTAGATTGGAATGTCGTTGGGGCAGTCATAAGCCCGAACGACATCACCAAAAATTTGCAATGGCCCTCATGTGTACGGAAAGCTGTTTTAGTGACATTGTTGGCCTGCACTCGAACTTGATGAAACCCAGGCCACAAGTCAAGTTGAGTAAAGTAGCTGGCCCCGTGAAGCTCATCCAACAACTCTTCAATGATAGGTATTGGGAACCTATCTGGTATCGTTAGTTTATTTAGAGCCCTATAATCGATACACATACACCATCCGCCATCTTTCTTTCGGACCAAAATAATAGGGCTTGCGAAAGGACTGTTACCATTACGAATGATGCCTCTAACCAACATCTTTGTGGCCTGGTTTTCGACCTCGTCCTTCAAGTAATGTGCTAACTTGTACGGATGAATATTAACTGGTTCTACTCCTTCAACCAATGAAATTGCATGGTCGTTAATTTGGCTTGGAGGTAACTCCAAAGGCTCGTCAAACAGAGACTGATATTCCTGCAGCGGATTCACCAAACGTTGTTCTAAGTCCTTTCTGCATTTTGGACTGGTTTTTGGTGGTTGCAAATGTGTGCCAAAACCACCCTTCTAAAAACAAAGTTTTCGAACAAAAATTATGCCGCAAAACATATGGCAAGGAACTCTGCTCAGTTTTCCCAGTCATCTTCATATACGTTTGATGAAGATCATATAAAGGGGGCTGAAAGACATCACCTATCCATGGTGTATCCATGGGCTGAGTGAATCATCCGACTTTCAAATGGGATCTATTCTACCTTCACGGCATGCTAGTGCCTCAAACGCAAAGGAGAAGAATAAGGAGAGTTTTTCGGGTGCTAAGGAGTTTCAACCAAGAATCAAGGAAGCACACCAATTGCCATCATATGATGGTGTTTTATAAGCCACAAGGACTCTCCTTACACTGTTGCATTTATTCATATGTTATAACACATGAATAAATGCTACACCAGTGCATTCATTATATGAATGCTTCTATTCCCTTACATTATATCACATATAATGCCTTATTAAATGATGGTCAATGTGGATGATTGATCGGTAACGTGAAATGATACACCCATAATGCATGTAAATCATAATTTGTATGCAAAGAAAAACAACTTATATATATCGTATACATACTGAGCTTTAGGGCATGAATATTTGAATTACAAGATGTCTAGGGTGATTTTGAAGGGGATGAGTTGAACGCACGAATTTCTATTAGAAATCTAGAATTCCCATAGAATTTCACCGGTTGTTTTTGGCAAAGGTTGGGGGATTTGTGTAAGCATGGGTCTTCACCTACGTATGCATGAGAGCTTAAGTCTGGAGAGCATGCCTTTGTGAGTTCAGGACTTCTAAGTCTGGGGAGCATGCACATGACCAGTGATAAAACAGTACGGAGTGGCTCTAATGGTTGTTGGGTGGCTGTAGGGGGCATCCTGGGTAATAAACAAGTGCTCCTCCGTGCTATCTTTCAATGTGGGACTACGAGTAGTGGAACTATTCATCTTTTTAAAATGTGTGCTTTGACATAAGAAATGACATTGTCGCATCTCACCTCTGCTCGCGTGCTAGGGTTCTCCTGTTTTTTGAAGCGTGTCATTCCTCGCAGGACATTCCCATGCCCCGATTGATAATTGGGAATCACCATGGAAGCTAGGAAGAAGCTCGACCAATGCCACTACAAGCACAGAACCACCATGCAAATGAAGGAGAGCTCGATACGGAACCTTTACAGAGCTTGTATTGCGGCTGTTAAAGAATAAGAGTGCATTGAAGGAGGATTCCATCCACTGTGAAGACTAGAGGAAGCCCTGAAAAATCCATTTTTGCAAGGCAAAAATCTCTCCGAAGCCTCTGATGTACGAGATCACATGAATCATCTTTGTGAATCCCAGATGAAGACCAAACCAGCATAGAGATCCTCCGAGGAAAATTCACACTCCCGCAACATGTATGAAGCTGGATGAAGCCCCTGCAACACCCAGGGAACTGCCATGGATGAGCGAGGGAGCTTGCGGCCTTTGCCAACTCTGTGATGTGTTGAGAAGCCCCACATCACCATGCATGCAAAAAAATAGAAAGGAGCGTCGAGGTTGTCATCGTGGCAGGCCACCCTGGATACATACATGAGGAGTCCTATGATGCGGTGAGTGCTGAGGTTCTGCATATATACACAAAGAGGAAAGAATCTCCACATGGATGTGCAGGACCGGCCCGAGCAATATGATTGTCCAAGACCCAGAAAGAAAATGCTGCCCCATCCGGTAACAATCAACAAAAATAAGATATTTTACTCAATTAAAAATGCAATTCTGCCCCCCACGCTCGGCTGCGTGGTAAGGGTGGGGAGAGGTTTGGGGCGTGGTGGGTCAAGTCACCAGCGTTTGTTGCGTCGCGTGCCGCTTTGGCGGTTGTACCCGCTTTTTAAAAATGCAATTCTCAAATCAGAAGATAAATCGGAACACACCTAATGCAGAAAAATCGGAAGGTTTTGGATTTACCTCGCAGGGAGGGAGGAAGCAGTGTCTGCCCTATCGGGGGTGTCCACCAGCCTCCGCAGCGCTGTCATCGTACAGGTGATTTCTGATCGCAATATTGAGGCGGGAGGCGATGGAGGGAAAAAACTAGGGCGGAACAGATTAGGGCAGCGTTCGTAGAGAATACATAAGTGGAGCGAGTGCGGGAGATAGCACGACAGAAGACTGAGCTGGCGTGGTCGGAGTTCGTGCGTGCGAAGCAGGTGTCGGAGAGGGCGCTGATGGAAGTAGAGCAAGCAAAGGAGATAGAAAAGTGAGAGACCCGACACTGGGTAGAAGGAGGCGGTGTGGGGTGGCGCGGTGGGATGAGGCGCTGCAAAAAAGGTATCGACGAGTGTGGATTCCAGCCAGAATGAAGAGGGTCGGCCGGTTGCCCCCTGCCCTCCTGTTGCCCTAGCCCACGGGTCGCTGGGCTTGCCCCAGGAGCAAAGGTTCGGTCAAGGTGAAAATTTAAAATGCGATATTCGTAGGGCTGGAATTGTGAGGGTTTGGCTACAGAAATCCCCGACAGAAATCCCTGTATATGTAAAGGTGAGGTGTTAGAACATTGACCATGAGATTCACTGTTTGAGAGATTCAACGCGGCAAGATCAGGACATTCCTCGACCAACACCGTGTCTAATGTAAAATGTTGTGTCCTGTTTGTTCTCAACTTTTTTTATTAAAATAAGAAATCAGTAAAGTGCTTTGTAGATGTCCTTTCCACGTGTTGATTAGTGTTTTGATCACGTCAAGGTTCTCACAACTTGCCGCCATGTGAATACTGGTTTGATCGGCATCATCCACCACCGTCAGAAGGTCAGGGCACCGATAGAGGATCCAGCTGGCCAGCTCGACGGTGGGGGCAGCGGGGGCAACGACAGCGATGGGGACTAACGTGTGACATTGTGGGCTAACCAAATTTGAAATTGAAACTTTGAGGTTGTGGATCGCATTTCGCTTGAAGAACATCACGTCGCCCCTCCACGCAACTTCATAAACGTCAGGTCTCATCAATTTGGAAGTACCATCACTTCTGGGGATTTGACCCCCACCGGTCCAGTGGGAACGATCACGTCAGCATCATCGAGGATCCATAATAGATCCTCTATCAGATCATGCAATGCACCATACATCTCCAAATGCATATATCTATTCATATTTCTATTTAATAAAATAAAAAAATAAAACGTATGTAATTTAGAGAATCCAATTTTTTAAAGTTAGAAAAACATTAGTGCAACATAAATAGAGAAACATCACCCTCCTTCCTCAATCGGGCCAACCCTGAGACGGTCAAATGAGTCAGCCTGTTGACAACACCTATAATGGGGTGTGCAAAATATTATTTATTTTTCATAGTGCAACACTTTGTCTTAGGTTTATCTCTTTAAAGAAGCTTTTCACTACAAAAAAAGGGCATCCGCAGCGGTTTTTTATTGAACTAGCAGCGGTTTAAACCGCCGCTTAAAATATAGTGACAGTTATTAAAACTATCGTGTATTGCACGGTCGTCAATCATTTCGCGGCGGTTTCTTTAATTTAGCGGCAGTTCTTGTATGTGTCGTTTTTTGAGCATTTAGTGGCAGTTTCAATATTATTCAACGGCGTTTAAAAAAACCTGAAAATAAAATAGATAAAATGAACCAAACTGTCGCTAGTATATTTAGCGGCGGTTATGTTTAGTTGTGGTTCATAGTAACCACCGTTAATTAGAATTTTCATTAGTTTATTCAGCGACGGTTACTATGAACTGCTGCTAAACATTACTATTAAATTTTATTTTTTTATAATATTTAATAAAAAATGTAAATATAAAAAACATGACATGTAATGAACAAAAAACATAAATGTATGATAAACTCGCCATACATGCACCATACATCCACATTCATGTATACAAACATCCATAATCACCATAACCTCAATCAACATATACTTCAGTCAACTGATAGCCTCAATCAACTCATGCATCATTCATCAATACATACATATAAAATATGTCCAACAACAACCCATGCCCAATATATGTCCACCCCACGACTTCCCCCACATCCATCTGCCTCCACATCATCTCATCAACTGAAACCGACCACTCCATCTCACCAACTGTAACAAAAAAAAAACAAAAATTAAAACTGAACACAATAAATCAAAATTACAGTGGAATCATTGGTAAAATTTAAACATACCACAAAAACTAAGAACCATCACGACTGCCTTCTGAAGAATGTAATTGATCAAAACGACCAACCTCCCGCCTACTGTCAGCATTTGTCACCTACAATAAAAACCATAACATTTAAGAAAAATAACGCAAAAGAGACAAGACACAAAATATATTCATAATGTTGCACATAAAATTTGTTATTTTGTTAATCAAACAGAATAAATTTTAACATAAAAAAGACAAGATATCATGCAAAACACTTTAAAAACATAAACTTACCTATTTAAGATATGATTCAACACTTAAAACTGAAAAGGGATAAGTAAATATTCTAATTAATTTTTAAATTGACATGCGGTGTGCGTGAAATTTACTTAATAAAAATAATTAAAGACTTTGATATGACAACATGTCCTATATTTTAAAAATAACTCAAATATGGTTGTCTCATGATTTCACGTCAATCTGAGATCATTTGCTGTGGTTCTGACCGTTACACGAACATTTTAGTGTTTTAAAACACTAAAAACACGTTTACTGGCATCCTAAGAAACTGTAACTCCAAATGATGGGTTGTCGGTTCCTACATTTTAAAAATGAATCTGCAGTCATTATCCCCCGATTTCATGTCAATCTGATATCGTTTGTCTAGTTTTGACTCCCTAACACATGTTTTTAAAGGCTTTGACACATTTAAAAAGAGTTTACCGAGTCATTCTGACCACACCGCACATTAGATTGACGCGTTGTCTATTCCTACACGTAAAACACAACTCAACAATGGTTTTTCCATAATTTTACGGTAATCTGAGGTTGTTTTCTATGGGTTTGACCGTTACACAAATGCTTTAGTATTTTAAAACACTAAAAATGCATTTATAGCAATATCGGGAAAACCATAACTCGGAATGAAGGGGTGTCAGTTCCTACATTTCAAAAATAAATCTACAGTCATTTTCCTATGATTTCAGGGTAATTCAACATCGTTTTCATAGTTTTGACCCCCGACACATGTTTTTAAATGCTTTCATACTTTTAAAAAGTGCTTACCGAGTCATTCCGACCACACCACACAACAGTTTGACATGTTGTCTACACGTACATGTAAAAAATAACTCAACGATAGTTTTCCCATGATTTAACGTCAATATGAGGTCATTTTCTATGGTTTTGACTGTTGCATGCATGTTTTAGTGTTTTAAAACACTAAAAACACATTTATGACCATCCCTGGAAAACTGTAACTTGAAATGATGTTCCTTCAGTTCCTACATTTCAAAAATCAATCTACAGTCATTTTCCTATAATTTCAAGATAATCCAATGTCATTTTCCTAGTTTGACCCCCCGACATATGTTTTTAAAGGCTTTGGTACCTTTAAAAGGTGTTTACTGAGTCACTCCGACAACACCGCACGCCGGATTAACGTGTTGTCTACGTGTACACATCAAAAATAATTCAATGGTGGCTTCTCTATGATTTCACAACAATATAAGGTCATTTTCTATGGTTTTGACCGTTACACGCACGTTTTAGTGTTTTAAAACACTAAAACATTTTTATGGGAGTTCTGGGAAAACTGTAATTCAGAATGACGTTTTATCGGTTCATACATTTTAAAAATAAATCTATGGTTGTTTTCCTCTAATTTCATGGGAATCTGATGTCGTTTTCCTGGTTTTGACTCCCTGACACATGTTTTTAAAAGCTTTGGTGCCTTTAAAAAGTGTTTACCGAGTCATTCTGACTGCATTGCACGTCAGATTGACATGTTGTTTGCACGTACATGTCAAAAACAATTCAACGGTAGTTTTCCCACGATTTCACGTCAATCTGAGGTCGTTGACTATGGTTTTGACCGTTACACGCATGTTTTAGTATTTTAAAACACTAAAAATGCATTTACATCAATCCTGGGAAAACTGTAACTCAGAATGACATGTCGCCGGCTCCTACATTTCAAAAATCAATATATGGCCATTTCCTTTGATTTTAGGGCAATCCGACATCGTTTTCTTGGTTTTGAATCCTCGACACATGTTTTTAAAGGCCTTGATACCTTTACAAATTGTTTACCAAGTCAAAACTGAGCAAACAAGCTCATATTATTTTAAAACTCAATGATAACGATCTATAATTCATTTTTGATGTGTATGAATCAACCGCATATCAATATGACACAAGATGTGGTTGATATGACTCGAAGTGTGTGTTTTCTATATAAAAGTGTCATTTTAGTTTTATTTATGGAAGTTGTATGTGTTCTTTGAAAATATGTGAATGATCTATGGAATTTAGAATTTACCTCAACATGATGAGATATAAGGCTGACAATTTCCTTGGGGATCATGCTGGTCATCTGCTGAAATACAAAAACTAAAGCATTTTTCATTGTCGACCGCAACCGATCCTATGTTTGCCTATAAGAGTATTGTTCTTGCACTTTTTCTTTCAATCTTGAAATTTATCTTTGTGATTCCCGATCAACGACACTACTCGAACCCCCACTGGGTGTAGTAGTAATGGATGACGATTCCCTACCAAAGATAGTTGATGGAGTAGACCCAGAACCCATCCCTCATACACGTCCAAGACGCTCCTTCCCTAAAACAATTGCAACTGCATCATTCTGGGACACCGATGATGATTGTGAAGGGATCACATCCCAAACTTCTTGAATTTTAACCTGTTAATACAAAAATATTAACAATTCTTTTTAAAAATATCCAAACTTCATAATATTATCTAATTAATAAATTTTTCATTATTATTTATTGTTATTTCATTACTATAAAAACATAATATTGAAAAATAAATTATAACAACAAATAAGAATTAAATCCAATTAATCAAGGCCAATTATATGTATCAAATGATGCCAAATTGGCATCATTTGATCCATGTAGTCGGCCCCACTTAATTGGGATTAAGGCTTGTTAGTTGTTATAATATATTTTTCACTATTATGTTTTTATAGTAATGAAATAACATGAAATGGTAATGAAAAGTACTTACTCTAACATCTTTGGTAGGATCATTTACAAAACTTCCATTGGATTTCCTATGCACTTTAAACCACATATCTATTCGGACAACAGAGTTACCTAATTCATTATCCTTTATAAAAAAATTTAAACAAGTTAGAAAAAACCTTGACTTATACTAATATGATATAAATAATAATGAATAAAATACAAACCAAAATTGTTATTTTTCTTGAAAAACTCCGAGACCCAATGATGTGCGGAATGAATTGTCTCTCATGATTCAAAGTATTTTTTTTAGATAATTCCTAAAAAAATAACAACATTAATAAAAATTACAATTTTATTGTGTTTACGTTATTGAGATAATGTAAAATATGCAATTACCTCATGAGATGCATCTATGTTAATATCAACAAAGAGCTTCTATTTCTCACAATAAATGCCTTCAGACACTTTCTCATATATCTGTCATGAGCTTAGATATGTGTCATCAAACTCATGACATAATCTCCATTTAAAATCTCTCCATTTCTTGCCCAAATTTTTCAAAGTCCGTGGGCATGAAACTGAGTGAGGGACATCAAAATGAAAAACATCTATAAATAAAAAACACATCACTTTATAAGTATATTGAAAATTTCTACTAATGTTTTTTAAATTTGTTATCAAGGAATATTAAATTAATATTACCTTTACTTGAGTATTAAAGACCTAATTTTTTAAGCTATAGGAATCACTACTGGAAAATGGGTCTATACCCACACACATATACCAACGATTTAAAAAAACCATTGGGATATATTCTTTAGGAAAATCTATCCCTACGGTTTAAAAAAAACTTTAGGTATACCACACCTCAATTTTCATTTCTGTCGGGTCGATCCTCGCATGCCCCTACCCCACAAACTCTCCTCTCCCCCGCAAATTCTCCTCTCCGCCGCAAACCCTCGTCTCCCTCGCAAACCTTATCCCCCGATTATCCATCGTACTCATCCCTGGTGTGAACCCTATCCTCTCCCCCACCAAACCTCTTCTCCCTTGATTCCTCTGCCATCCATCACACTCATCCCACTCAAAGCTGAAACCCTACCTCGACGCTCCACTTCCTTTCGATTTTGTCATTTCAGCTTCGACTTCTGTCCTCCTCGTTAACGCTCAAAGGTAATCTCTTCTTTGTTTGATCTTGGTTCCAAAAGGTAATATCTTTTAATATATTATTCTCTATATTTATCACTCTTTTCTCTTGGTTCCGACTTCTCCTATGAAATCTACAGGTCTTTTTGGATATTATAGGGTTCATAGTGGACCGAATATCGGGGATTTTGATGTTTAGGGACCATGGATAACACCTTCCACATTTAGGTTCTCACTACTAAAGGCAAAATGTTTTGGATTTCTCGATTCAATATTCACTTTTTTGAGGTCCATGTTTCATTTAAATTACTTCATTTTGGTATTACAAGAGTGGTTGAGTTTTATAAATTCATTATTGATGAAATTATTCTTCTATGTGATATTATGTGGTGTTTCTAAATTGATTATTGAAATTTATGTCATGGAATAGAGCAGTTCGTTTATGAATCTCAAATGTCTCTTTGAAATAAATATTTATCCATTCTTAAATCCTTATAAAAATGAATATAAGAAATTAAAAGGCATTTTTTAATATAAATTCAAGGATTTTATCCTTATTTGGGTTTTAAATATGGAAATACATGTTTTAAAAAGGGCGTCTTGAAATGTAAATAGTGTGTCTAATCGCAAAGGCTTGTTTGGCACTTCGTGGGTTAAATGGTTGATCTCATGGGGGACCTCATTGATTTCTTATGTTTCTTTAGCATGGTGGTAGATATATTATTTATATGTGATTGATATGTAATGTTGGAAAAGAGTTTTTTTCTATGAGAGGGTGTTAGAGGAGAGGGTGAGTTATTTTTTGTGCTTTATTCCCCAATCTTCCTTTGCATTTTCAATCACAACCACTTTTTTGGTCATGGGAACACATATCACTGGGTGGGATTTCTATATTTATGCTACAATAGTTGGTATAGAGGTTTCTAGTATAACCTCTAGCATGATATTGGACATGGTGGGGGTTATTTCAATGATGTTGGTGTGGGATATGTGAGTGGCTTGTATTTGGTAGACAAAACATTGGTTAATAATTACTCCTACACTGGTTTTGTAAATTCTAGATCATCTAAAATTAGGATCTAGGTTAGATCCCATGACACATGCTCCTTGACTTGTGTATTAAATAAGGGATTATTATCTCATGGTTGATTATATTTTCCAATTAATTATATTATTGTGGTAGGCTTATCTCATTTACATTCATTATTTACCTCATGATGGGTGGTTCCTTCCTAGTGGTATGCATTTCACTTGTGTGTGGCTTGATTTATTTTAATTTTTTTAAAAAATGTTTGTGGAAACCATTTTAAATTAAAGGCGTTCGTTTTGTGTTTTCATATTTGATTCTGAAATGGTTGTTTTGACTAAAAATGGCCAAGTCCATGGAATTTGATTCAAAGTGATTTTTTCATTTAATGAAAACAAAAAGGAATGTTTTTTTAAAATTATCATGGATTTGATATTGGATTTATTTTGTGTATATTTGAAATAAAACTATTTTATAATTGTGTTTCAAATTAGTGTTCATGAATTTTCACTTGAATTAAATTGCATGGATTCATTGGTGGCATCCCATTGGACCTGTTAGCTTACATCCTACATATCTATTTGTGTGTGTTTGTAGCTTATATTATGTGTATATGTACAAGATTCATCCTTTGGTATAATCATATCATGTTTTTTTATCGACGGGTGAGTGGGGATATGGTGAGAAACATGATATTATACAATGAATATATGGGTATAATTGATTTTTTATTCTATTTTGGTATGTTCTATTATATTTTTCAACTTTTCCTAGTGTATGCTTGATTCTACTTTCATTGAATCTTATTTTTATGATTCATTTTTTAATTTTTAATTGATCTTAATTATGTTAATCTCATTTGGGTTATTTATCTTTTTTTACTTTTGTTTATTTATGTTTCATGGATGTATAATGTATGGGTGACCCATTCTAGATTCTCAATAACTGATTCAACGTCTTTAACATAGTCTTTGGGATGAAACTATTCATAAGGTGATGTTTTGTGATGATCTGATAGTAGTTTCTAGCCAATAGTGATCAGAAAAAACTTATGTGATATTTTTGGTTTCCTCTCCATTGTTCATTTCATTTTAGATCACTCCAATTGAAAGTATATACTCACCAATTCTTGAAGTATTCAATTCCACATCCATTAAATAAGTCCAATCATCCTCTTGGACTAAACCAATCTATTTGATTTTCCCTAATCATTCTTTTTTGGATTTTCTATTGATTGTAAAGAAACTTCATTCCTTTATATTTTTATGCAGACTCACAAATTTCTATCAAAATTTGTGAACTTATCCCAGAATCAGTTTTTTTTGGAAAAACTGAAAATTCATAATGGGTTTCAGGTATGTTTTGTTTCATTTCAATTCTTTTCCTTTTTTTTAATTTAGGGGTTTTGGGGTTTTGAGTTTTCTGTGTTTTTCTAGAGTATTTTGGACCTCGTTGCGGTGGTTTCGTGTTGCCATTATCAAAGGTGACTTGCACAAGTATGCATAGGTAGGCATATATATATATAAGTCCCCCCATATATATATATATATATTCACTCATGGCGGTATGAATATATATATTGGGGCTAGGTGTGATTATGTATATATATGAAAAATGCATATGTGTGTAAGGTGAAGGGGTATATGCATGTATAAGCATATATGTTAGGATCCCCTTGTACATATTTGGTCACACAAATATGTACATAGGGGCTAGATGTCCTTATATATATGCGAAAGTGCATATGCATGCAAGCGGTAAATGGAAGATTCGAGTTGTCATCTTCATAAGTAGAGTGCCTTGAGTTTGAGGTAGGTCCCCTTATGCATTGTCCTTTAAATTTAAAGAATCATTGATTACTTGTATTTCACACCATGTTTTTGTACTAAATAATGATATAGATTTCTTAGAATAACTGTTTGATATGAAATGAAGTGTTTACCGAATTGAATCAAATCGAATCAAATTGAATCAACCTAACCTGATTCAAATCAAAACAAACCAAATTAAATGAAACCAATATGAACTCATTCAAACTGAATTTAATGAAATATGAAATAATATAAGTAGGAAAAACCAAAATAATTTGAATTGTATTAACCTATAAAGAGTAAAACTAAATATTCCTAAATGAATCTATAATAAATTAAATTATCCTATACTGACCAAATAAAATAAAACTAACCATATCTAAAACAAATCATATCATGTTGTGCCAAATAGAATCATATATAATCAGTATAATCTAGTTAGACCTATCCTGACCTACCTCAATTAGTATTGCATCAAACATAATGAACTAAGATGAACCACATGAAACCAAAGCAAATAAGATTATGAAGTGTAAACCCAAAACGAGTTGAACTAAATAAAGTGGCACCATACAAACCCACACTGGATAGAATAAAACCAAATAAAAAATAGAATGAAACATTTTAAAAAAAACATTCACAAAACTAACCAAACCTTACTGGTATAAATGTAAATCTGATCAACCAAAATAGATCTAGAATGATCAAAATCAAGAAAATAGAATTCAAATAGAAAAAATTTGAATGAACCTACATTGGACTAAGTCAAACTAATCTAACTTGAACTAATATTACAAATGATGAATCAAATTGTACCAAATATAATTAATTCAACCCTATATGACCGTAATCGAAATGAAATAAACTAAACCAAACCAAACTAATATGAACCAAATGTAATCAAACTGAATCGATTAGAACCCAAATTAATGAAATTGTCCAAGCTAATATAAACAAAAACAAGAAAAACTAAATCTAATGAAAATGTCTCAAAAAAACTTGTACCGAACAAAACCAAACTAAGTTGAGACTTGAACCAAACTGATTATATACCATTAATAGGAAGAGTAATTGTTAATTAATAGGAATGTACTATTTGATTGTATCATTTTGAAACCTGAATCTGTTTTCCCCTTGCTTGCAGGAACATTATTTGACCCATAGAGCATTGTGGTTCTTATATATTGGGCGGTGACTTGTATAGTCACAGGAGACAGGTATGTTGTAGTTTAGGTTTTATTTTATTTTCTTTATCACATTGGCCACTTAGGCCTTTTACTACTTTTTTACGGATGAAGGGTAGTTATATTATGCAAAAGGGGGCCAGAAGGGAACTGGAGGCGGCTATGCAGTTTTCCTTGCAGAGGAGGGAGATCGGGGTAGTGGAGGGATTAATTAGTGTGTTTCATTTTTGTCTGCCTTTACATCATCTTGCTTCTATTTATTTTCTTTTCCTTCGGTGTGGACGTCTGACGTACGAATGGGTCATGCCAAAATTTTATTTATTTTTCGCTACTGTTTTAATTAATTGTTTATGGGTGAAATTGTTCCCAAGTGGTGATTCCTTGATGCCCGAATACTTGTGTCGGTTTGTGGGAACACTACTAGAAATTGGACTATTTGCGACGATTCATTTGTGACAGGACCCCGTCGCAAATGACCCATTGCGGAAAAGGGTGTCGCAAAAAAATACTATTTGCGACGAGACATGGCCCCATCACAGATAGTTTCCCCGAGATTATTTAAAAAGAGTATTTGTGATAGGGGGTCCCCTTCTTAAAAGGCCCCATCACAAATATCTTAAAAAAAGAAAAAAAACAATATTATTAATAAAAATAAAATAATATTATTAATAAAAATAAAAAAAATAAAATAAAAATAAAATAATAGTGGAAAATAATAATAATACTAATATTAATAATATAAATAATATTAATATAATAATAATAATAATAATAAAATAATATTAATGAAATAATAATATTAATTTTAGTAAAATAAAAAGAATTATAAAATTATAAAATTATAAAATTATAAAACAATATTACTAATATAAAAATAATAATAAAATAATACAAATAATATAAATAATAATAATATTATTATTAATATTAATGAAATAATAATAATATTATTAATATTAATGAAATAATAATATTAATATTAGTAAAATAATAAAAAATTATAAAATAATAAAAACCTCAATATTCGTAAAAATATAAAAATAATAATAAAAAATAATAAAAAATAAATAAATAAAGTAATAAAATAATAAAAAATTAAATAAAAAATAAACAATTAAATAAATAACAAAAAATTCAATATTCACAACAATATAAAAAATACACTATATAAAAATGTAAATAGTTAATATTAAAAAAATTGCATTCAAATGTTTTATCCTAAAAACGAATATATCACTGAGGGGGGGGGGGTCCTCTAGAGGAGCTGAAAGAGATGGTGGAGGAAACTCTATTCCTAAACCACGAGTCAGACGTCGCATGTACTCCATCTGCTCGTGTTGCTGCTGCTGCCAGCGACGCATCTCCTCCTCCTCCTCCTACTACTGCTGTCATCAGAGCTCTTCCTACTCCTGCTGCTTCCATTGGCGCATCTCCTGTTGTTGCCATTAATGCATCTCCTGTAACACCCCAATCTTCCACGGTATGCTTCTCTTTGAATAATACAATAGCGTGTGTTGTACGCAACTTCGAGTTCTAACACACCACAACCAATCAAACTAGCCGTTATGAATAGTAATACCCACTTTATAAAATTTTATATATTTTATCTTTCAAAATGGACTTCATTTTTGGATTCAGAATATTGAAATTAGCTTAGGGTGATTTTTTGGTATTTTTCTAAAAACTTTCAATTTTTGATGAATAGTGAAAAATACTAAATTTTAATTAAAAACAACTTTTTAATAAAAATAATTTATAGTGATAAATTATACTATTGAGTGGTTTTAAAGTAAAATTAGATTATATTTTTATCATTTAATCCAATGTTAGTCATTGGACGTAATTTCACATTTAAAATGGAAATAAGCAAGTGTCAACCTTTTGATAGTTATTATTTCTTAAAAACACGCTTTTTGTTTTGACAACGAGAATTAATTTTAAATTAATTTCCGCCACTTATGTGTTTTGAATTTAGAAAAATGGATTCCATATTTAGAATCAGGAGGTCTAAATTGTGTAAATAGTTAACTTTTATTTTTATACATTTTGAATAATTACGTCGGTAAAAATTTTATTTACCATGGTTAAAGGCTAAATCCGGTAAATAAGGATAAAAAATAATATTATAATAATATTAAATTATCCTAACATGTGTAATAACCCTATTGGATGATACATGTCCGACCATGGTCATATTTGGGTCGATTTTGGGACCCCATGGAGCCACTTGTAAGTGATAATGACACTTTATATTAATTAAGTTAAAGTAAATACAAAAATGACATAAGCATATATCTTTTAGTAAATTTTTTTACATAGGGTTATACATGTTATATATTCAACTATAAATATTAATTATAAATTTAAAAATATTTACTACATAATGGTATTTTATTTATAATTTTTAGACATTGAATAATTAAATTTATTTATGACACAATGATGATCCAGTATTTTCCTTATTAATGAAAGAATCAAATAAATGATATTATAAATATCCAAATAAATGTAATATGCGATTTTTTATGAATTAAAATAATTTTCTAAGTTAATATGACATATTAGGGTTGGTTAGATGAGTTTTTTTCGAAGTAATAATTCTGTTATGAATTTAGAAAAAACAAAATACTAAACAGTGTCAAAATTGACATAAAAGAGTTTTTAAAACAAATATTATATTATTAATTGATATTATATTCCTAAAAATCTAAGGTTCAGCCAAAAGACTTATATAATGATAGGTGTATCATTAATGAACCACTTGGGGTTTTCTTGGAAGTATATAGTAAGTTTATTAACCATATAATATAAAAATACAAAGAGACATGATAAATGTCAAACTATTTAACTAAGAGTTAAATCTAAAAGATAAGGTTAATATAGTGACCCAAACCTATCTAAAACCTATTGGTTGAGTGGTTTTCAACCCATAACCACCTTATACTTTAAATAATTCATTTTGGATCCATCATAAACCGAAAATAATTTTATTATAAAATAATATTTCTAGCTTTTACTAAGGTGCCCCTCACACCTCTTATAAAAGGGAACTCCCCCTTCCCTCAAATTCACAACTTCAAAGCCATTTGGCTCAGCTAAACTCTGCCCAAATACCCTCTAAACTATCCTAAATTCATCCTAGAGTCCTTCATTTAGTCATAAATACAACATAAGGGGCCCTTTTGATCAAATCAAAAGGAAGAACCCGAAGAAGAGGTAAATATCTCACCACCTCTTTCAAGTTCCTTTCTTCTTCCACTTCCTTTTTCTTTGTTGTTTCCATTATAAAATAATAAATCTAGTATATTCTATATACTTTGATGTTATTATAAATATGGTACAACCAAATTCATTATTCTATCCATCCTTTGAAT
Organism: Viscum album; assembly: GCA_963277665.1. Classification (NCBI taxonomy): domain Eukaryota; kingdom Viridiplantae; phylum Streptophyta; class Magnoliopsida; order Santalales; family Viscaceae; genus Viscum; species Viscum album. Next base: position 822,165,014 of record OY728127.1, read on the forward strand.
AACATGTCACCATACGTGCGAACGTACGGCTTACCGTCTCCACGTCGTGGTGTAATTGTTATTCAATACATTATTATTTTTATGAGTATAATAATTATGTGTAATTGATGTAAATAATAAATATAACATGATAATGATTTTGTATATATGATATAACATCCAATTATATATTATTTTAATATCAAAAGAATGATATTGTCGCTCGTGCGTACGTACGGATTACCGTCTCCACGAACGCGATGAGATTCATTCCCCATCGTATCCATTCAAGAATAATTTTCATTAGATGATTAAAAATAATGTTTAAAGACTTGATATAATTCTGGATATGAATAAGATACATCCCATCCATAACAAATATGACTCACATAACAAATAATATAAAGGAAAATGAATCCGTTAACACCCAAAACAACGATAGTACTAAAATATTATTAACAAAGAAATGTTAAAAGAACATATATGATATCATATTAATGTATATGATTCTTGTATAATTTAATAACAATTTTTTCACCATTATACAGGAGTTTAACCTACCCTCTACCAAGGAAAAGTACAAGTTAAGGGTTAATTCTACAATCTTTTCATTATCCGAGGTTGTTTATACGTAATTATCTACTGAGACCTCTTTATCATCCACATCCATGTTTCTTAAAAATGTATTTCAAAACATTATTACTATTTTATATACTATGAGTTAAATTCATTTATACCCTTGTTTTACTTTTTATAAGATGTTTATAAAGGAATCTTTCCGTCATTTTCCAAACAAGGTCCTTTTAAACCTTTTTGACAAAATTAAGGTAAGAATGTCTTTTTTTAACTTATACAGAGGGTGAAGCTATTTTCTACTGTTATAAAATCATCGAAGCTTACCTTAAAATCTTATAAGAATATTTTCAAAGTAAATGTTTTATTTTATAATTATGTGACTTTAAATGATTTAAAAAAAAGAGATATTTCTCTCAAATAGTTTTGATTTCATCTATGTCAACATCCTTTGATGGATTTTAAGCTTATTTGAAGTTGATTTATTATGATACAAAACTTCCATGTAGTATTGAAGGTTTTGTGATATGTTTGACTGTGGGTGTGTTATTTTTATACCATTCGTGGTTTATGGATAAAGTATTTACATTTCGTATGCTAGTTTTAATATGAATGTTTATGTTATGTTTAAACCTATTCATATGAGGAATGCATTAGACTTAGTAAGTGATGGGTGGAGCCCGCTATAGCTTCTCGATGCATTGGTAGGTCTCATGATACAAACTAGTGTCTTGGCATAAGTCCTTGACAAAATCTTATTTGTAGTCTTGGCACAAGGCCTTGACTATATGGTTATGATAGTCTGACATTATGAATTCCATCATTATGAAAGTGGTTATTGATATTGCATGTGATTATTCTACTAGTATAATATCCATGTGAATTAGTAAATGCCATTATTTCATTTTATTTTTTCCACATTATTCTGAAATTCAAGTTTAAAAGGCTTTTGTTTTAGTTATACATTGCCTTAAATTTTTATGCTTATTTATGAAAGTTTCTGCTATATTATTATCCTTACTGAGCATCTAAGCTCACCCCTTTCTATGTTTTATTTTTCCCAGGATGTGAAGAAGTATTTTATGACTGACCTGCAGGGATAGTCTAAGGGGATATGAGTATGGACTATGGAGACTATGTTGTTTTAGTTTTTCACTTTATCATGTAATGTAAGACTTATGAATGTATCTAGTGTTTCTAAGGATACTAAACTAATCGGTCTTTCGAGACTTGATCTTTTGTGATCATGCCAATGTTATGTAATAATGCACTAACTCTGAGTAACTGGGGTTAGGGTGTTACATCTCCTTCTGCTCCCTATGCATACTCTCTATAAGCTCACTCTGAGCTCGTACCTGCTTCTGATACTATGTAGCAGATGATGATGACTCTCCATGATCTCCTTTTGAGATGGATGCTGACATCACAAAGATACCATAATAACTCTCAGGCGTTAACCGAGAGTCGATACTAACAACTCGACCTTTCTCGAAGGCATATTGGGTCGCTTGCATCCATGATGCCTCATCAAACCGGTGAGCACTAGTATGACCCTCGGTCTCGACCTGACTCTCAGTTTGTGTCTAAGACTTCATGGCCTCATATGACTCCTTCAATTTTAATTTAAAACTAAAATAGTTAAAATAATATTTGTAGTTAATTTTAAAACTCAAAAAAAATTATACTAACCACAATATGATGCTGGCGATCACCCTAATCTCCCTAGTGACTGAATCACTATACATCCTCCTATAAACGTTGAAATCCGTAACATCGGTCTATTCGACTGCCTATTTGAATATAAAATAAACTATTAAATTTAAAGTTATATAAATTATTTTTAAAAAATTACTTACCATATGTTCCCTATGTGTACTGAATGTACAACTACCGGCTTGATGTGTCACCTCCTATCTCCCCCGGTTTTGTTGACCTATTGATGATCTCATCTAAAAACATCCACCCAACCAATTTGAACATAATCCATCCCAAACCTGAAATGAAATGTAATCAAGTTGGTGGGTGTGACAAGACTCATCAAACTCTATCACTCCTATTTTCACCATTGATTTCCGTCTCAAATTATGAAAAAAATGACAACAATGATCATGCATAAACCCCTCCCATGCATTCCAGATAGCACCACACATGCTCTCATCGATGCGATACCATAAAACCTATAAAAAATTATAATATCAAGTTATTAATTAAATAAATTTCAAAATAAATATTATTTATTTATATACCAACCAATGATCGAACATGTGGTGCTTAACATCAATGAGAATATCATCTCATGTGACTCATGCTTCAGAAAAATAATTGTGCAATATAGCACTCCCCTGTCCAATAGCTATATGTGAAAAGCTATGAAAAAAAGAAAAAATAATCAAACAATTAGTATATAAATAAATTAATGAAAACTAAATAAAATACATAGGTAAACATATACCTTTGCATGCTTGGATTGAATCCAAGATGTGGACGTCACTTCAGGATAGGGTCAGGAATCATCAATCGGGCAAGACCATGCCCCCCCAAGTCCTCCCTAAACCGCCAATAGTCTGAGGGTCAGATGATCCAAAATCCTTCTTGTCCAAAGGTAGATCAACCTCCTGCAACTAACAAAATAGATTTGGGTCCATCTAAAACACGAAATGACTATTGTTAGAAAACAGTTAAAAATAACTATTATATATAGATGTATATTATATATGATTATAACTAGCATTTAATCGTGTCAATCTTCATCTGCATCCTCATCTTCATATCTGATGATGTCAATGTCTTCATATTCCTCCTCAGCATCATCAATTTCCATATGAGTTTTAGTTTCATCATCTCTTATCATTTCAAATTCATTTATAGCATCATTAACATCATCATCAACACCGACCATTAATTGTGGGGTGTTATCATTGATATTCATGTCTCTTCATGAAAAAGATGGATTTGGACCAGTCTCATGAAAAATTTCAATTCCTTTCACTTCAGCAGAACCACATTCACTTTGAGTAAACTAATTTTCCTAAGATTTAATTTTTATTATGCTCCACCAATCACTCAACCCTATTGAAGTTGCATAATAATTTTCATAGTAAAATTGATGTTCTTGATGAGCCAATAAAAATGCTCCATTTACTACAAGAAGACTTTAATATTTAATATCAACCATTCCATGGGTCAGATGAACACACAATCATCACTCAGTATCCAACCACAGACATTTAAAAATTGTTATTTAATTCTATCCCAGATAATACTATTCAATAATTTCTTCCAGCATGCCATAAAAGTCAAATTTACTTTCTCTATGATGAGATCCTCTCAAGAAGACACCACTATTCATTGTTTTTTTTGATTCCCCATATGCATGTGTAGGAAATAGAAAACCATTCATGCAGTACCCCTATTTTGAGGTATGTGGCCTTCATTTATGCATTTCTATGTGTTTAAAGTACATGAGATTAGTTGGGAAGAGGTTGTAAGAGTTTGTAATGGTTTTGGATAAGTTTGGAGGCTTTTCTAGGGGATCACGGTTTGAGCACGGTTAGGGGAAATCGTGCAGATGCTTCAGGAAACATTGCAGAGGGAGACAGTAGGCTTCGCACGGCCTGCACACGGTTTTCCAAACCGTGCGAGGCAACCGTGAAGACCCTTCCTCTCGAGGCAGTAGCGTGTGCACGGTTAGCACACGGTTTTCCAAACCGTGTGGCCACTTAAAAATAGGGTTTTAAAACTCGGGTTCACTCGTGATTGCCTCATTCCTCTCCAAATCTTCTCCCACTCGAGCCTCACTCAGGTTTTTTGGTTCTCAAGGGTTTGAGGGGCTCTCCCACTCGTTTTGGAAGCGATTAAAAGGGGTTTCAAGGCGGTTTGAGGGTGGTTTCTTCCAGGTAAGGGGATCTAGAGAGGTTTCAGTAGTACGTTCTCCGGATTTGAGGTGCGATTTCTTGTGGTTTGATTTCGCCGAAACCCTAAAGGTAGGTGGCTTCTCTCTTGACTCCACTTGGTTAGAACTTGGTTTGGTTATAATTAATTTGTGTTGCTTAAAATTAATTGTGTTGTTGATGTGCGAAATCGGATGGAAATCCCTTTGGTAATGGTTTGGGAATTTTGGGGAAGAAGGGTTTGTGGTGAAATGCTCTTGATGAGATTTTAAAATGGGGTTTTAAAATGAGTTGTTTTGTTGGTTGATATGATGAACTGAGTAAATGGTTTTAAATAAAAAGGTTTGTTTTATTGAAATGGGGTTTGGCATGGAAAATGGTTAAAGGGTATTTTCAATAAATGTTTGATTTATTGAAGTGGATTGACATGTAATGGAAATGGTTGATTTCATGTTGTTGTGGACTTGATGGGTTATATGCTCGGTTATGTTGGCTTGCTTGAATGTTGTGAAAGTGGATGAGAAGGGCCACTATAAAAAGGGGATGGATAGTGGACAAGAAGTTCCACTATCAATGGTAAGTGGATGAGAAGTGCCACTATAAAAAGGGGATGGATAGTGGACGAGAAGTGCCACCATCAATGGTAAGTGGATGAGAAGTGCCACTATAAAAAGGGGATGGATAGTGGACGAGAAGTGCCACCACCAATAGAAAGTGGAAGGGAAGTGCCACCATGGTTTGTTGTGTGCATGGGATGGACAGGAAGTGCCACCATGATGTGTTGTGTGCTTGGATGGTGATGTTTTTAGATGGGGCTTGTGAGTGAAATATGAAAAAGGTAATCAGTTTGTGGCATGGTTGATTTGGATTCCTTGTGTGGCATGCGTGGCTTACGACATGATTGCTTGGATTTCCCTGGGTTACTTGGTTTGGGTGAAATGGATTGGTAAGGGTGTTTTTGGATTATGGTAATGAATGCACTTGTGATTATTTTATATAAACTGTTTTATATAAATGTGATAACGGTTTTATCCTAGTGGCCTGTGTAGGTAAGTCATTTGGGGAAATCCTACTGAGTTTTAGTAGTCACCCCCTGCTTTGGCGCGTTGGTGTCTTTGCAGATATTGTGTACCGTGACGTGGGAAAAGGTAAGGCATCACCCTCCTTTAGTGGTGCATCGTGATGTCTGGGTGGAGCTTGGAGCATGGAGCTTGGTGTGGATCCATGGAGTGGGTCTTGGCTCATGTTGGGTTTTGTTGTTTAGTTTCCACTTTGTACTCTGATGTGGTATAGACATGTCTAGTTGTATTGGTTTTGGGATGTATTGTGGAACAACTTGGTTGTCCTTCGGGAATACATCCTGGCATATTTTATTGACATGAATCATATAGTGGTTATTAATGGATGGTTTGGTTGGTTTTGTCTTAAGGGAAAATCATTCCCCAATTTGATATTGAAGCCCTCGGCATTTATTGTCAGCCTTTGGTGTCTTGGGAACATCGCTTAAGGCCAATTAGCCCTCACCGCCTCCTCAAGACAATGAGGTAAGGATGAGGTGTTACAAATGGTATCAACTTGTTCGGTCCTTTGGATTTGATTCTCGGATTTGGAGTTGATATTCATTGTGGTATATTCCTTAAGTCGGGATGGTAGTAAGGCGTAAGAATGTCGGAACTTGGAATGTATAGCATAAAAGGATGTAGCTAACCCTTTTATGTTGAACTTCAAGTTACCAGGGAGTTGGGTACATAAGTGTTTTGGAGACACTTATAGGCATTGGATATATCATTGTCATGGGTGTAGCCAATGAGATGAGCATGACATGCATGGTAGAAATGACTTCCCTCTAGGATGTATATTTCATTGGGCATAATGATTTATGGGATAAATTGAGAAATGGTTTTTCAAATGTGTGAAATTGTAATGTGAATAAATTTGGTATTTTGAAAATGGTTTGGTTTTCAAAATGGCGAAACATGGTAAATGTGGAAAGTTGGAAAGCCTTGTTGTGATAGTGTTGTGTAATGTGATTTGAAATGGAATTTCATGATGTCTATAGAATTGAGACTCATGGTTGTTTGTTTTCTGTTTATAGAAATGGCACCGAGTAGGTGTCATAGAGACCAACCGGAAGTGGCCGATGAGAACATGGTTGCACTTGAGCCTTAGGTGAACCAATAGTTAGTGCAAGCTTTCTAAGTTGTGGAAAGTGGAAACAAAGTGAATAAACGAAGGCATGTGGATCATGCGGTTCAGTTTCAAAAGCATAATCCACCCATCTTTAGGGGTGATTCAGAGCCAGAGAGGGTAGAAGCATGGTTGAATAGAATGAACAAGATTTTTGAGTTCTTGGGAATGATGGTAGAGTTAAAAGTGAAGTTGGACACGTATATGTTGGAATATCTTTCCCTTCAGTGGTGTGAGTTGGTAGTCCAAGCGGGGCAGACCAGGGTGTGACGTGGGAAGGATTTGAGGAATTGTTTAATAAATAATTCTACCCACATATGTTCAGAATTCAGCGTATGACTGATTTCTTCAGTTTGAAGCAAGAACTTATGTATGTGACAGAGTATGCAGCTAAGTTTATGAACTTAGTATGATTTTCACCCGAGGTGGTAGGTAACACATCGTTGAAGGCAAGGATCTTTGAAGCGGGGTTAAGGAAAGAAATTCGTTCAAAGACAGCAATGCTGTGTATAGAGATGATTACATAGAGATGGTGAATAGAGCCTCAGTGGCTGAGCAAGATCTTTTGGGAGCTCCGGGTGAAAGAAGCATGGTGGTACCCATGGGAAATAGTGGGAACTCTAACGCTGGGTACAAGCGGAGGAGGGACACTTATTCTCAGGGTGGGAACTCTATTGCTGCACGTTTGGTTGATTTTTTGGGTTTCAGGGTAGAAATGATGCCCTCAGTTTTAAAACTTCAAACTCCTCTAGGTCGAAGAGAGTGTCGAGCCTTCTTGTGTAGAGCATGTTGTATTGTTGTGGGAGAGGTTGAGATAACCTGGAATTTCTCAGTGCTTGAGATGGATGGGTATGATGTAATCCTAAGAATGGATTGGCTGGTGGCGTTTAAGGCCCAAATCGACTGTAATGCGCGAACAATGGCTTTTATGACACATGATGTCGTTAGAGATCTCTTTAGAGGAGAGAAGCATGAAAGGTAGGGTGCAAAGGGTTATTTGGCACCAGCAGTGGGAACGTTATCGTATCAGTTGGCGGTGTTCTTGTGGCATCCTCCAAATAATGTGTTTGAGATACGAAGTTTCCTTGGTCTAGCTGGGTATTATTGGTGTTTTATTCATGATTTTTCACGTTTGGCTTCGCCGATGATGGATTTGACAAGAAAGAATGTTCCATTACAGTAGAATGAATAGTGTCAGCAATGTTTCGAAGAGCTAAAGGATCGCCTTACATCAGCACCAATCTTGGTTTTTCCAGAACCAGGAAAAGGGTACGTGGTTTATTGTGATGCATCGAGATCAGGGTTGGGGTGCGTTCTCATGAAAGGGAATCATGTAGTTGCGTATGACTCACAACAGTTGAGGATGCATGAGAAGAACTACCCAACTCATGATTTGGAGTTGGCAGCAGTTGTCCATGCTTTGAAAGTGTGGCGTCATTATCTATTCGGTGAGAAATTCATGGTATATACAGATCATAAGAGCTTGAAACACATTTTCTCACAAAGGGATTTGAACTTGAGGCAAAGGAGATGGATGGAATATCTCCAAATGTTTGATTTTGACTTAATGTACACACCAAGTAAGGGAAATTCGGTGGCATATACATTAAGTAGAAACTCATATGCTCAGGTGGTAAAACAGGAATCAGACCAGTGGTAGTTGATGTCGGTTATAGCTGATATACAGTTGGAATGTGAGGACCAGGGCGATAGAGCGGTCTTCTTTCTAGTTTTGTTGATTCCTGACTTAGTTGGCTTGGTTAAAGAGGCACAGATATCTGATTCTGAGTGTGTGACCATGGGGTCGAGACTCAATAGTGGGGAGACCATTGAGGGTTGGAAACTGAATGGAGATTCAGTTTTGTGTTTTTGGAATCGTATGGTTGTACCAGTTTCTTTTCAGGAGGATCTTCTCAAGGTGTATCATCATTCCAGGTGGGATATTCATCCTGGAATTTAGAAAATGTATAAAGTGTTGAAAGAGCAGTTCTGGTGGGCTGGTATGAAAAGAAGTGTGGCTGAGTTTTTTTTGAGATTCTTGACTTGTTAGAAGGTCAAGGCAGAGCATCAGAGGCCAGCAGGAATGTTACAGTCTTTACCAATCCATGTTTGGAAGTGAGAACAAATATCGATGGATTTTGTCACAGGTCTCCCAAGAATGGTCAGAAATCACGATGCCATTTGGGTTATAGTGGATCAGCTAATGAAGTCGGCCCATTTCATCCCGATTCGTGAATCTCATACGGTGGAGAATCTGTCCAAAATCTATATCCGGGAGGTGGTAAAGAGGCATGGCGTTCTAGTTTCGATTGTATCAGATAAAGATCCGAGGTTTACATCTCATTTTTGGAAATACTTGCAGTAATCCCTTAGGACATAGTTGACTATGGGCATGGCGTATCACCCTCAGACGAATGGTCAATCTGAGAGGACGATACAAACTTTGGAGGATATGTTTCGGGCTTGTGTCATGGATTTTGGTGGCTCTTGGGAGGAGCACTTGTCATTGGTTGAGTTTTCGTACAATAACACTTATCAGGCATCCATACATATGGCTCTGTTTGAAGCATTGTATGGGCGGTCGTGTCGTTCTCCACTATGTTGGGTGGAAACGGGTGAGTCCTCGATGGTTGGAACGAGCCTTGTCTAGGAGACTACAGAGAAGATCAAGTTGATCAGGAAGAGAATGGAGACGACTCAGAGTTGTCAGAAATCATATGCAGATCATCGTCGATGGCCATTGTTGTTCGAGGTGAGTGATCATGTTTTCTTGCAGATCTCTCCTAGGTTGGGACATCATCAGTTTGGAAAGAAGGGGAAGTTATCTCCGAGGTACATTGGACCTTTTGAGATTATTGAGTAGGTTGGTGAGGTGGCTTATCATTTGAATTTTCCACCTAGGTTCAGTGCGGTGCACAATGTGTTTCATGTGTCGTAGTTGAAAAAGTATCAGCCAGATTGTGACCATGTGATTCGATGAGATCATGTTGAGCTAGAACCATATGCTTCGTTGGTGCATGTGCCAGTATGGGTTGTGGATAGGCAAGAGAAAGTCTTGCGTGGTAAAAGCATCGGTTTAGTTCATGTTTTGTGGCAACATGGTTAGATTCAAGAGGAGACTTGGGAGCGGGAGAAAGATATGGTCGAGCAGTGGCCCGAGCTTTTTCGGCAAAGGGCGGGTTCACTACTTTCCGAGGTTGGAAAGTCCAATGGTGGGGAGAATATAGTACCCTAGATTTGAAGTATTTGGCCTTTATTTATGCATTTTTATGTGTTTAAAGTGCATGAGATTAGTTGGGAAGAGTTTGAGAGAGTTTGGAATGGTTTTGGATAAGTTTGGAGGCTTTTCTAGGGGAGCACGGTTTGCGCACGGTTAGGGAAAACTGTGCGGATGCTCCAAGAAACCGTGCGGGGGGAGACAGTAGGCTTCGCATGGCCTGCGCACAGTTTGTCAAACCGTGTGAGGCAACTGTGTAGACCCTTTCTCTTGAGGCAGTAGCGTGCACACGGTTAGCTCACGGTTTGCCAAACCATGCAGACTAACCTTGAAACCACTTAAAAATAGGGTTTTAAAACCTGATTTCACTCGGGATTGCCTCATTCCTCTCCAAATCCTCTCCCACTCGAGCCTCACTCGGGTTTTTCGGTTCTCAAGGGTTGGAGGGGCTCTCCAACTCGTTTTGGAAGCGATTCAAAGGGTTTTCAAGGCAGTTTCAGGGTGGTTTCTTCCGGGTAAGGGGATCTAGAGAGGTTTCGGTGGTGCGTTCGCCCGATTTGAGGTGCGATTGCTTGTGGGTCGATTTCACCGGAACCCTAAAGGTAGGTGGATTCTCTCTCGACTCCACTTGGTTAGAACTTGGTTTGGTTACAATTAATTTATGTTGCTAAAAATTAATTATGTTGTTGATGTGCGAAATCGGATGGAAATACCTTTGGTAATAGTTTGTGAATTTTGGGGAAGAAGGGCTTGTGGTGAAATGCTCTTGATGTGATTTTAAAATGGGGTTTTAAAATGAGTTGTTTTGTTGGTTGATTATGATGAACTGAGTAAATGGTTTTCAATAAAAAGGGTTATTTTATTTGAAATGGGGTTTGGCATGGAAAATGGTTAAAGGGTGTTTTCAATAAATGTTTGATTTATTGAAGTGGATTGGCATGTAATGGAAATGGTTGATTGCATGTTGTTGTGGCCTTGATGGGTTATATTCTCGGTTATGTTGGCTTTCTTGAATGTTGTGAAAGTGGATGAGAAGGTCCACTATAAAAAGGGGATGGATAGTGAACATGAAGTGCCACCATCAATGATAAGTGGATGAGAAGTGCCACTATAAAAAGGGGATGGATAGTGGAGGAGAAGTGCCACCATCAATGGTAAGTGGACGAGAAGTGCCACTATAAAAAGGGGATGGATAGTGGATGAGAAGTGCCACCATCAACAACAAGTGGATGGGAAGTTCCACCATGGTTTGTTGTGTGCATGGGTTGGACGGGAAGTGCCACCATGATGTGTTGTGTGCTTGGATGGTGATGTTTATAGATGGGGCTTGTGAGTGAAATATGAAAAAGGTAATCGGTTTGTGGCATGGTTGATTTGTCTTCCTTGTGTGGCATGTGTGGCTTACGACATGATTGCTTGGATTTCCCTGGGTCACTTGTTTTGGGTGAAATGGCTTGGTAAGGGTGTGTTTGGCTTATGGTAATGAATGCACTTGTGATTATTTTATATAAACTGTTTTATATAAATGTGCTAACTGTTTTATCCTAGTGGCGTGCGTAGGGAAGTCATTTGGGGAAATCCTACTGAGTTATATTACTCACCCCCTGCTTTGGCACGTTGGTGTCTTTGCAGATGTTGTGTACCATGACGTGGGAAAAGGTAAGGCATCACCCTCCTTTAGTGGTGCATCGTGATATCTGGGTGAAGCTTGGAGCATGGAGCTTGGTGTGGAGCCATGGAGTGTTTCTTGGCTCATGTTGGGTTTTGTTGTTTAGTTTCCGCTTTGTACTCTGATGTGGTATAGAAATGTCTAGTTGTATTGGTTTTGGGATGTATTGTGGAACAACTTGGTTGTCCTTCGGGAATACATGCTGGCATATTTTATTGACATGCATCATATAATGGTTGTTAATGGATGGTTTGGTTGGTTTTGTCTTAAGGGAAAATCGTTCCCCAATTTGATCTTGAATCCCTCGGCATTTATTACCATCCTTTGGCATCTTGGGAACATATCTTAAGGCCAAGTAGCCCTCACTGCCTCCTCAAGCCAATGAGGTAGGGGTGGGGTGTTACAATTCACAACATATGCATTATAAGATTTAACCATTTTGGATGGTGAGTTAATAAAGGAACACAATCGATTATAAGTTTTATCATCATGTTGGGATACCTAAAAATTTGTAAAATAATTATCAATATAACAAGTAATAAATTTATTTTATATGTTAAACCATAAATAATTTATGTTACCGATTTTGAAACTAGTAGGAAAAATTATTTTGTCGACGTTCTTCAAGATCAGTTGCTGTAATTTGTGGAAGCTGTTTCTTGATATGATTATCATATAACCAACAAATAAAATAATATTAATTTACTATAACAAATTTTATAGAATAAGTGATAGGATCACACACAGTACAAATGATGTCATTTCGTCATAGTTAAGCAGAACATATGTATGGGCTCTGTGATGTTCATCATCTGAAATCCATCGTTCATGAACTCCACCGAAGCTAAGTTTAGGATGATTAAAAATTGATAATTGATTGCTCATATCATCATCAAAATTTCCCTCGTTAAAGCCCATGTGGTTGTGTTTTGAGGGATATTCAAATTCAAAACAATGAAAGAATAAAAAAGAAATTTCCTCTTGCAAAAAAGCTTATGCAATTGAGCTTTCAACCAATGATTTGTTATGTACTTATTTCTTCAATTTCTACATGCATCTCTCGAATGGTTACATCCGCAGGAACTTTACTAGACCTCTACATTTTTATTCATGTGGAAAATGCAATACCAAATGTTCTATTGAGTCAAATAAAGCCGATAGGAAGATTTTTTCCAGTTTACATAAAATTAAAACAACATTTTCTTGTAGTCTGTTTAATGCATTGTAGTCTATTTTCACTGAAAAAATATCTCATAAAAATATGATATATCTATTATAGCATTTCAAATCATATAATTCAATAAAACACTTAATACAATTGGCATGAGTCTTTCCATTATAACATGACAGTTGTGACTTTTTAATCCGGTAATATGACTATTTCTGACACATATGTCCAAATTAGAAACATAACCATATGGAAGTATCAAATATGCAATCCAATGACAAAATAATAATCTATTTTTCTTTGGACAGTGTATAATCTTCTTTTGGCTTCATTAACTACCATGATATGACATTTTCAAACAGTTCAAGTTTTGGTCACTTGCAAATTTGGGCAAAATCTAATCATGCCTTTACATTATCTTTGGTTTTACCTGGCGTATCCAAAACTATATGAAATAAATTATCAAAATATTTCTTCTCAATATGAATGACATCCAAAATGTGATAGGACAAAAAATTAGACCAATATGGCAGATCCTAAAAAATGATATGTTTTGTCCAATTGTGTTCTTTCCCAAAGCCATCAATTTTCCATTGGTTTATTATTGGTCTAAATGAAATGGGAGGTAATGAAGAGACAATTGATTTTACTCTACACCTGAGATCATTGCTGGAGGTTCATCTCTTTCAATTATACCTTTTCTTAAATGATATATGTTCTTCTGAAAAGGATGATCGGTTGGAATAAATCTGCGATGACAGTAAAAAAATAAGGTTTTTCCATTGATGAGAATTAACGCTTTTTTGTCTCTCATATAGTACATACATGATTTTGGACCATGTTTACTCCAGCCAGATAACATGACATATGCTGGGAAATCACTAATTGTTCACATCAATGCAACATTCAGTAAGAAATTCTGTTTTGTGGTAACATCATACACACTGATACCATTACTCCACAATGAATATAACTCATCAATAAATGATTTAAAATAAACATCAATATTCTTTTTTGGATGTCTTAGAATTAATAAGTTCAAAAATATAAATGGATCTTTTATCAACATCCAAGGAGGTAAATTTCATGGAGTTATAAAGACAGGCCAACATGAATACTGACTACCGTAAGAACCAAATAGACATAAACCATTAGTAGAAAGACCCAATCACATATTTCATTATTATAAAGAAAAATAAGGCTGCACTTTGTCAAAATGTTTCCATGAAATCACCGTCATAGGGATGATTTAAACTTTTACCAGTTTAAATACTGGTTTTGTGACATGACATCAATGCCACTATGTTCTGAGACATAAATAAATGATGCAATATGGTTGTCAGTGGAAAATATCTCAATTATTTTACAATAATCAATCTAGACTTCCCTATTTGAGCCTCTCTATAGCTCGATTGTCCACATGTGGGACAACTATCCAACGACTCATTTCTACCATAATATAAGATGCAATCATTTGAACATGAATGAATTTTCTGATAACCAAGACCCAGATTACTAACCGACCTCTTGCTCTTATAGAAATTTGTAGGAAACAAATTTCCTTTAGGTATTAGTGTTTTAACAAAAGATAATATCTAATCAAAATAGCTATTTGAAATTCCATTATCTGATTTAATAGCCATAAATTTTATAACCGCTTCAAATTTTCTTATCTTGCATCCAGGATATAAGGCCTCCTCAGCGGACCTCAACAACTCATAAAATTGAGATGGTTCCAACTCAAGAGTTAAATCAATATCATTCTAAGTTTTAGTTTATTTAAAAGATGGACCTTCCACATCATGTACTAAATTTTGAAACTATGATGAATCCAGAACCAAATTATTAGCATCTTCTCTGGAACTGCATTCACCATTTTGATACCAAAAAACATAATCTAGTTGAAAACCAAAATGAAATTGATGAACTTCAATGTTGTCAAATGTTTCAAACGTCCTCAAAGCATATTTTTTACAAGGACATTTACTTGTCCATTCTGAAACAAATTCTGGTTTTAATGATTCAAATGATAAGAAAGCTTCAACACCCTCAATATATACAGGATTTAATCTAAAACTATTTGGATTCCTGCGTTGATTTAACCAAGAGTGATCATCTACTAATGACTATTTTTGAATTCCTTATTCCACATTTCTCTAAAAAATATAAAATAATTAGTTTTTTTGAATAATTTCATATAATACAAACACTATATAAAAAAGAGAAGAAATTTAAATTCACTTTTCTAGCAATTTATAAAAATTTCTATTATTTCATAGTTATTTATAGTATTTGTTATAAAATTTATACTAATCTACACTAATTTATAATAATTTATACTAATTACCTATAATTATTAGTAATTATAGTTAATTTATACTAATTACCTCTAATTATGAGGGGCATAATTTCCAGTGGATTAGCGACAACTCTTTTTCCTGATGGCTCATTGATTCTCGCTCAAATTTACCCAAGAGAAGAAGGTAAGACGGTCCTTGTAGTTTAGCTTGGGTTATCGAATCCACAGAGACCTAAGAAGAAACCTATAGACACGTACATTCTATGGAATGTTTTTGGATATGAAGTGGCCAACTTGGATTGATTTTGGATGGGTTTTAAAGATATCTAATAGATTTAAGTGAATTCAATTTAAAAGAATGAGTTGATCCCAGGTTATCGCTCGGGGTGGATTGGACGTATTTTCTTTTTAATGATTTCAATTTCTTAAATTTGAGATGGGTTCATTTAAGGAGATAAAACAACATCATCACTTACTGTTTTAATGCCTACACCCTTTAATACTAATCACCTATACACTTTAAGGATCAAAGTTTTGAGCACTTCAAGGTAAGGGTTTGTATTAGTACTTGAAGTGTGTGACCTTAAATTCAACAAGGATGATGGAGTTTAAAAATCATCAAATAAAAATCCCAATTAAAGAAGTGATTATACATTAATTAGGTGATAAATAACATCCAATACAGTCCCTTTCTACTCCCTTGGATCAACCCATAAGTGTGTTAGCCCTCCATTGATCCCATGGTTTCAATGGAAGCGGAAAGTAGACTCATGAGGGAGGAAATGGAGAATTAAAGAAAACAAAAAAAATAAAATGATCACTCCACCGTTGTGTGAATAATTTCACAAGGGTTGGTGTGAATAAATTCACACCTTGATCCAACGGTATCAAAGTGATATGAAGAACAACAGAATAAGAGTAGAAGAAGAACTTTTATTAAGAAACTAAAGTGAATTGAACAACTTACATGTGAAAGACAAATTTGAGGCAACAAAAATGCAGCATAACATTACAATTGAACAAAGCATCCGAGATCCTAAAATCCTTCACCAAAACTACCTTAAATAGGAATTTTGGGAGCCTTGGGTCTATCCTCCAACATTACAAGTCATACCACTTGATTATGGTAGGCCTAGGGTGGTGGAAAGTTTGTGGAAAGTTGATTTTTCCACCCTTGACCCGAGGTGGCAGCCAACTTTCCTTCACCGAACAGACGCTTCTGTAAGACCTTCTAGATGGACGAATCAGAGTGGGACATAGAAGAAGAAAATGGATCTCCGGATGTCTTCTAAACTAATGTAAAATTTGGGCCCATTTGGAGTTGTCGATGCCGAGATATGATCAAAGTAGTGGGCTGTTTTTCTGGGCCGCAGAATCTGGCTCAGAATTTTATCTCTAACTTGGGCCGCCTAAATGACCAATATGGAGGACGAATTAGTATTAACTCATGAAGAGTGATTTGTTCCTATACATGTCTTCTATCATCCAAAGAAATTTTGGATTAATTGGGACTGTATGTTGGGACCCACAGTCTCATCAGTGGGCTGATGTCCAATCTACCTTCTCCAGAATTGCTTCCTTTCATTTCCAAATATCTCCATCATCCTCCATGAATTCTCCACTGATCCCTGAATCAAACATGTTCATATTTAAGTGTAGATAAATTTCCAAAAATATCAAATTAAAATCTGTATAATTCAATTCCTTAAAATCAAATGAATCATTGGGTACTTTAAATGATGTTCAAAAATGTACCACATAATAGTGCATTTTAAGAAGGTATTACAATCATAATGTGAAATGATGTTCAAAGTGTAAAATGCACTAAAATGGTGTTTATGAATAATAAAGAAAAATAATACTATGTATATTAAAAATGAATATTAGCCTCATTTAGTGGCTAATCACACCCCCCAACTTGAGTTTTTCTAGTCCCGAGCAAAATATATCTCAACAATATGAAATTCAAATTCCCTTTTCCAAAAACATTTTAATACACAATGATCACCAAAAAACCTTATACCAAACAATCATGAAACCCCTCAAAATATTTTAATACAAGATAGTTTCATAAGCAGATCCCAATCCCAAGCCCATTCCTTTGTTCAAATTCATTGCCATATTTCATCCAATATCAATTAAGTATGAGGATGTGTTGTGTATCACAATAGACATGGGGGTTCATCTTTATTCAAGGGGGAAATTATGGAAGCGCTAGGAGGAATCACATTTCAATATTAAGATGAGTATTCATTTTTTTTGTATAATTTTTTTTGTTGTTTTTTTTGTTTTTGCAATTTTTCCATGGTAATTGAAGTTGCACTCAAAAGAGTCAACCCCTGTAGCGAGACTT
Organism: Viscum album; assembly: GCA_963277665.1. Lineage (NCBI taxonomy): Eukaryota > Viridiplantae > Streptophyta > Magnoliopsida > Santalales > Viscaceae > Viscum > Viscum album. Next base: position 822,182,349 of record OY728127.1, read on the forward strand.
TGCCGATGAATCCCAGGCTCAAAAACCTTAGGGAACCAAGTGAATCCCACATACTCGGGCATCATCTCAAGTTAAATCAGTCAAAAACAAATTCAAATTACCAAAAATAGAGATAAAATTACTAACTCTGGGCCAGACAACTATGGAGTCACGATCCCCAAGTGCCGAAAGCCACACATTAGGTCATTTCATTGCTCTACGCGCATTTTTTTTTAATTTTTTTTTGAATACTCATATTAAACTAAAATGATCACCAAACATATGATATTTATTTAGGGGACCCCATGAACTCAAACTAATACCCCACTATCCAAAGGACGTGCATTGTGATCTTTTTTTTATTTGGATGAAAATATAAACGATGAAATATCACATTGGACAGCTACACTTTCCAAAATCTATGCTTATGAAATTATAAAAGGATTAAAATCAGAATCAGGGCATGCTAAATTATTTGATATTCAGTTTCAAAGTGTGCAATGTGTATTACCATGTTCAAAGTTAAAGGAATTTTTCCTTCCATTTACACATTTTTATTCAAATCATTCAATTTTTTTTGACATAAAATCAGTTTTTTATTTTATCTCCCCCCCAACTTAAAATAACACTGTCCCCAGTGTTTAAAGAAAAGAAAATTTATAAGGGGGTAGAGGTAGAGAATGGATGTTCAAAAAGGAAATTGAAACTGAGGATCATGGAATGAAATCACCTGGTGGTTGAAGCTGAAGTTCTTGCTGCTCCAAATTAGTCCTTTGATCTCTTGGAGGATGTAGGCACCTCCTTGATTGAACATGTATCACCCAAAATAGTACCTAAACAAAAAGAAGAACAAACCAGACAAAACAAACAACCCAACGACTTATTTAATTCCAAGTATCATCGTTTTTATGGTTTTTCCTGTTTTTTTATTTTTTATTTTTTAAATCAAACTAATGATACATTGTCTTCTTTTTAATTTTCTGGGTAAGGTATTACTCAGGGATCACACCGCGTGACACGGATGAATACGATGCTCCCCTTTCATACCCATCCATACTCATAATAGAAGAACATGTCAATAGTCCTTTTTTTAAATGTAAAAATGATTAATTAATCCTATTTAAAATATAAAGTTTATTAAAACAAAAAAATGATAAGAAACTTGAAAACCATGGGTTGCCTCCCATACAACGCTTTGTTTAACGTCGTTAGCCCGACATGGACCCTAAATCTATCATTTTTTTCCTTGTTCATAGGTTGGCTCAATTAACTCAACCTCTATTTCCTATTTATTGAATGATTCAATGAATGGTTTTAACCTTTGACCATTGACCTTGAAAATGTAACCACTTGTGGGATCTTGAATCTCTACTGCCCCATGGGGGAATACATGATGCACTATGAAAGGTCCTGACCATCTAGACCTTAACTTTCCCGGGTGTAAATGAAGTTTTGAACTATACAAGAGCACACGTTTTCCCGATTCAAAATGTTTGACCTTGATATTCCTAGATTGGTAGGCTTGAACTCTATCTTTATTGATCCTTGAATTTTCATAAGCCTCCATCCTTAGTTCCTCCAGTTCATTGAGATCTAATTTCCTTTTTGTTCTGGCCAATGAGAGGTCATACTCCATTTTCTTAATTGCCCAAAAGGCCTTATGTTCAATCTCCACTGACAAATGGCATGCTTTACCATAAACCAACCTATATGGGGACATTCTTAAAATGGTTTTATATGCAGTTCTATAGGCCCAAAGAGCATCTAAGAGTTTCTCAGACCAATCTTTCCTAGAGGGGTTGACAATTTTTTCAAGAATTTGCTTAATCTCCCTATTCGCTAACTCATCTTGACCATTAGTTTGAGGATGGTATGCAGTGGACACTTTATGAGAAATACCATACTTAGACATGAGTGAAGCGAATGGGCGGTTGCAGAAATGGGTTCCTCGATCACTGATTATAGCCCTAGGAATTCCAAATCTTGAAAATATGTTCTCTTTTAGAAATCGAATCACAACTTGATGATCATTGGACTTAGTGGGAATGGCCTCAACCCATTTTGAGACATAATCAATAGCTAAGAGTATGTAGAGGTATCCCCGAGAGTTTGGGAAGGGACCCATGAAGTCAATTCCCCAACAGTCAAATATTTCAACCACTAAGATGGGAGTGAGTGGCATTTGATTCCTTTTTGTGAGGGACCCTACTTGTTGACACCTAGGACAGCTTCGACAAAAATGTGTAGGAGTCCCTTGAGAGGGTGGTCCAAAAAAGACCACATTGAAGAATCTTAGCAGATGTTTTCTTAGAGGAAAAGTGACCTCCACATGCCTCACTATGACAGAATTTAAGGATGGACTCTTGTTCAGATTCTGGAACACACCTCCTAATGACTTGATCAGGGCAGAACTTATAGAGGTATGGATCATCAAACACATAGTGTCTAACATCAGAAAGGAATTTCCTTCGAGCTTGAGTCCCTAAGAATTTTGGAATGACTCCTGTCACTAAGAAATTTGCTATGTCAGCATACCAAGGGCAGTCACTCACATAGTATAAGTGTTCATCAGGAAACGAATCAGACACAGAAAGGTTATTGGAGTTATCTTTGAATTCCATTCTAGAGAGGTGATCATCTACAACATTTTCAACACCCTTTTTATCCTTGATTGTGAGGTCAAATTCTTGTAAGAGAAGGACCCACCTAATCAGTCTAGCCTTAGAATCTTGTTTTTGGAAGAGGTATTTTAGTGCAGAATGGTCAGTGAACACAGTGATGGGGGATCCTAAGAGGTAGGACCTAAACTTCTCTAAGGCAAACACAATAGCATGTAACTCATTTTCAGTGGTGGTGTAGTTGATTTGGGCATCATTTAAGGATTTTCTTGCATAAGCAATGACATAAGGATTTTTATCACAACGTTGTCCTAACACAGCTCCTACAACAAAGTCACTGGCATCACACATAAGTTCAAAAGGAAGGTTCCAATTTGGAGATTTCATAATGGGAGGAGAGGTGAGAGAGGATTTGAGGGTTGAGAATGAACCCTCACGACTTTCGGTCCAAACAAATGGAGCATCCTTTACTAGCAGAGCACAAAGGGGATGAGAGATTGAAATAAAGTCCTTGATGAATATTCTATAGAAACCAGAATGTCCTAAGAAAGACCTCACTTCCTTGACAGTTTTGGGTGATGGAAGGTGACGAATGATGTCAACCTTGGCTTTATCAACTTCAATCCCCCTACTCGAGACCAGATGGCCTAGAACAAGTCCCTCTTTAACCATGAAAATGACATTTTTCCCAGTTTAGGACCAGATTCTTTTCTTCACATCTTGACAAGAATCTCTCCACATTCTGCAGACATCCCTCAAAAGTATCCCCAAACATAGAGAAGTCATCCATGAAGACCTCTAGAAAATCCCCTACCATGTCTGAGAAGATTCCCATCATGCACCGATGGAATGTTCCAGGGGCATTGCATAACCCGAAGGGCATGCGTTTGAAGGAAAAGGTACCGAAATGACATGTGAATGTAGTCTTCCCTTGATCCTCTAGGGAGACCTCAATTTGATTGTACCCCGAGTACCCATCTAAGAAACAGTAGAAGGCATGACCTGCCACTCTCTCAAGGACTTGGTCAATGAATGGTATGGGGAAATGGTCCTTCTTGGTCAATGAGTTTAGTTTCCTATAGTCAATGCAGACCCTCCATCCACTACTCACCCTTGTTGGAATAATCTCTCCATCCCCATTGGTTATCACTGTGATTCCAGCCTTTTTTGGAACCACTTGGATTGGGCTCACCCATTCACTCTCAGCTATGGGATATATGATACCAGCTTTCAACAATTTCAGAAGTTCTTTCCTTACTACCTCCATGAGATTAGGATTGAGTCACCGTTGAGGTTGACGACATGGCTTTGAATCAGATTCCAGAACAATCCTATGAGTCCCGATAAGTGGGCTAATCCGAGGAATATCAGAAAGGGTCCAACCAATGGATTTCTTATGCTTCCTAAGGACATATAGAAGAATCCTCTCATGATTGGATTCAAGAGAAGAAGAAATGACAATAGGATGTGTTTGATTTTCCCCTAGGAAGGCATACTTTAGTGCAGCAGGAAATTCCTTCAATTCAAGATCAGGTTGGTTCAGAATTTCAGCAGAAGATTGGGACATTGGATCAAGATCAATTTCTTTTTTTAGAGGTTCAGATAGGATTGATTCCTCACATGTAGAAGTTTCAGCTACTAGATTGTCTTGATCAGATTTAGGGAAGGAAGTTTGATTGGTCTCCATGAAATTGGTTTCTTGAAAGGTTTCACTGATTGTTGGACCTAAGACTTCATCATAAGAGAAATTTGAAAATGATTCAATCCAAGGAGATAAACTTCCTTCATATGAACAAAGGAAATCAATCTCATCCTGACTTAAACATCCATCAAATATTCCTTGATGTTCCATGGATTCATTATCAATGATTCCTATCATGTTTACTTCATGAATGTCCTCGTCATCCCCTATTTGTGATCTTGCATTATAGATGTTCAAGTCTAGACTCATGTTCCCAAAGGTGATGGTCATGTTCCCATTTCGGACTCGGATAACAGAGTTGATTGTTGCAAGAAAAGGACGGCCAAGGATGATTGGGGTTTGTTCCTTATTTCCTAAGTTTGGATGGTTGTCAAGGACAATGAAATCAGCAGGGTAGATGAAGTTTTCAACCTTTACCAGAACGTCCTTTAAAATCCCCTTTGGAATCCTAATGCTACGATCAGCAAGTTGAAGTGTGACAGATGTGGGTTGGAGTTCTTCTAGTCCTAACTGGCAGTACACAAAATATGGGATGAGATTGACACTAGCACCTAGGTCACACAAGGCCTTGACAACTTTGCTTTCTCCTAGTTCAACATTGATGTAAGGGCAACCTGGTTCTTTCAACTTAGGAGGAATGGTCCCTTGAATGGTGGTACTCACATTAGCAGCCAAAAGGACTTGGTTTTTATGTGAAAATTTTCTTTTAAAAGTGCACAAGTCCTTAAGGTACTTTGAGTAGGCAGGTATGGTTTGGATGGCATCGAGAAGGGGTATGTTCAACTTGACTTGTGAAAATATTTCCCTCAACGTTTCACTCAGTTCAGGCTTGGGTTTCCCCCTCATGCGTTGGGGAAATGGTGCAGGTTGTGGGGTTGTTTGTTGAAGAGTTGTTTCTTTCACATTGTTATCAGTTTACTCAGTTTGATCTTGTGGTTCATTTGAATTTTCATCCAAGTTTGAATCTTCAGGTGGGTTCTGAATTAATTGTTTAGGTTTCTCAATTGATTTCTCACTTCTTAAAACAGTCACAGCCTTTAGTTGTTCATGAGTTATTTGAGCACAACTTGACTCTCCCCTTGAAGTTGAGGATGGCACCGCCTGAGTAAGCATGGGTTCCTTTCCTGTTTTTATGGTTTGAAGTTATTGTTTTAGGGAAGAGACTTCTGAGTTCATCCTCTCCATTTGTTTGCACAATTGTTCTAGTAGGCTTTGTGGAACAGTTTGGGTTGGTGCTTGAGTAGATTGGTTTATCCCAGGGGGATATTTTGGAGGTGGGATGGTTTGTTGAAAATGGACCGGTGGCTGTTGGTATTGGATAGGTTGGGTTTGGAACTGGTTATGGGTTTGGTAGTTCTGATGGGGGTAAGTATTTTGTCCCTGTGGTTGGCTAGGTTGTTGGTTATCTTTCCAGCGGAAGCCTAGGTGGTCGTTATACCTTGGGTTGAAGTTGTTTTGGTATTGAGGTTTTGAAAGTTCAAAGCATTTACTTCTGCTGGGGGTCCTCCTAAAAGAACATCCTTGATGGATAGAATGGTTGGGCAGTTGTCTGTCTTATGGTCATGTTTGTCACAAATTGTGCAAACAGGGTCAATAGTTTGGATTTCATGGACTTTCCTAAGGTCTATCTCTTCAACCTTCCTAGAGAGTGCTGCGAGTTTAGCCCTAAGGCTTTCCTCTTCTCTAAGTGTATGAATTCCAGTAGTTCTTTGTGTCTTTTCAGAATAAGGTGAAGTTCCCCATGTTTGGTTTTGTTCATAAAGGATTTCTAGATACTCGTAAGCATCATTTGGGGCTTTGTTTTTAAAGGTTCCATTACACATCATGTCAATGAATTGTTTGTTCCCCGGACCCAACCCTTCATAGAAAAATCTCACTTGTTCAGGAATAGAAAAACCATGGTGTGGAACCATGTTTAGAGTGTCTTTTAACCTCTCCCATGTTTCATAGAATGACTCTCCCTCTTTTTCAAAAAAGTTTTGGATACTCTTTTTAAGTGCAATTGTTTTGTGGTGGGGAGAGTATTTTTTGTAGAATTCTCTTTGTAGTTGGTCCCAAGAGTTGATGGATGATGGTCTCAAATTGTTTAGCCAATTTTTAGCTCGATCCTTTAAAGAAAAAGGAGATAGCCTCATCTTAGAAGATTCTAGTTGATGTGGGGGACACATGGTTTCTACAATGTCATTGAACTCCTTAATGTGCAGGTATGGCATCTCGGACTCCATTCCATGGAATGCGGGAAGGCGGTTTAGGACATGGGGTTTAAAGATGTAGTTGGCATCTCCTAGGGAATTGTGTCTAATGCATGAGGGTTCATTGGTTCAGGAATGTGTGAGGTAGTCATTCATGGTTTGATCAATTGCATTCCCCAAGTTTGGGGCTGCCTCATTTGGGTTTCCATTTTGGTTCCCACCCGGGTTTATGAGTTGGTTTATTTGAAGACCTTCCATTGAAATTGGCTCAATTTTTGACTCGGGGGTGATAGAAAGATTAGGATCTAATGGAAAGAGTTCCCTTGGTGTACTTTACTCCCCAACCCCAGGACTATCCACCCTAACTAGACGGTTTGATTGATCGCGGGTGTAGGCGAACATGCGCCAAAGAAAAAAAAAACGAGAAAGGGACAAGATAAGAGAATTTGGATGAGAAAATAAGAAATGGGGGAGAATAGAATGGGTGTTTAGATGACTTACTTGGGTCCCCAACAATGGCGCAAAAATTTGATTCTCGCTCAAATTTACCCAAGAGAAGAAGGTAAGATGGTCCTTGTAGTTTAGCTTGGGTTATCGAATCCACAGAGACCTAAGAAGAAACCTATAGACACGTACATTATATGGACTGTTTTTGGCTATGAAGTGGCCAATTGGATTTATTTTGGATGGGTTTTAAAGATATCTAATAGATTTAAGTGAATTCAATTTAAAAGAATGAGTTGATCCTAGGTTATCGCTCGGGGTGGATTGGACATATTTTCTTTTTAATGATTTCAATTTCTTAAATTTGAGATGGGTTCATTTAAGGAGATAAAACAACATCATCACTTACTATTTTAATGCCTACAAACTTTAATACTAATCACCTATACACTTGAAGGGTCAAAGTTTTGAGCACTTCAAGGTAAGGTTTTGTATTAGTACTTGAAGTGTGTGGCCTTAAATTCAACAAGGACGATGGAGTTTAAAAATCATCAAATAAAAATCCCAATTAAAGAAGTGATTATACATTAATTAGGTGATAAATAACATCCAATACAGCCCCTTGATACTCTCTTTGATCAACCCATAAGTGGGTTAACCCTCCATTGATCCCATGGTTTCAATGGAAGCGGAAAGTAGACTCATGAGGGAGGAAATGGAGAAGTAAAGAAAACAACAAAAATAAAATGATCACTCCACCGTTGTGTGAATAATTTCACAAGGGTTGGTGTGAATAAATTCACACCTTGATCCAACAGTATCAAATTGATATGAAGAACAACAGAATAAGAGTATAAGAATAACTTTTATTAATAAACTAAAGTGAATTGAACAACTTACATGTGAAAGACAAATTTGAGGCAACAAAAATGCAGCATAACATTACAATTGAACAAAGCATCCAAGATCCTAAAATCCTTCACCACCACTACCTTAAATAGGAATTTTGGGAGCCTTGGGTCGATCCTCCAATAGTACAAGTCATCCCACTTGAGTATGGTAGGCCTAGGGTGGTGGAAAGTTTGTGGAAAGTTGATTTTTCCACCCTTGACCCGAGGTGGAAGCCAGCTTTCCTTCACCGAACAGACGCATCTGTAAGACCTTCTATATGGCTTAATCAGAGTAGGCCATAGAAGAAGAAACTGTAGCACCGGATGTCTTATAACCGCCTGTAAAATTTGGTCCCATTTGGAGTTGTGGATTCCGAGATATGATGAAAGTAGTGGTCTGTTTTTCTGGGCCGCAGAATCTGGCACAGAATTTTATCTCTAACTTGGGCCGCCTAAATGACCAACATTGAGGCTGAATTATCATTAACTCATGAATATTGATTTGTTCCTATACATGTCTTCTAGAATACCATGAAATTTGGGATTAATTGGGCCTGTATGTTGGGCCCCACAGTCTCATCAGTGGGATGATGTCCAATCTACCTTCTCCAGAATTGCTTCCTTTCATTTCCAAATATCTTCATCATCCTCCATGAATTCTCCACTGATACCTGAATCAAACATGTTCATATTTAAGTGTAGATCAATTTCCAAAAATATCAAATTAAAATCTGTATAATTCAATTCCTTAAAATCAAATGAATCATTGGGTACTTTAAATGATGTTAAAAAATGTACCACATAATAGTGCATTTTAAGAAGGTATTACAATCATAATGTGAAATGATGTTCAAAGTGTAAAATTCACTAAAATAGTGTTTATGAATAATAAAGAACACGAATATTATGTATATTAACAATGAATATTAGCCTCATTTAGTGGCTAATCACTCATCTCCTTGAAACATTCTCCGATTGAAATCAATATGAAAAATTTGTTCCAATGTACGAATATCAATTTTTGTATGCATGATACTGGAGAGAAAGGAGGACTCGTCGCACTACACTCTATTCTCGCGCATACAAAAATGGATATCCATACATTAGAGTAGATTTTTCATAGTGATTTCAGTCAGAGAAAGTTGCAAGAAGATGAGTCATCAGGAAAAAGAGCCTCTTTTTCCTAACATCTTATCTCCTTAAAACTTTCTCACACAGAAATCCATATGAAAAATCTTCTACAACGTACACATATCAATTCTCGTGAATATGAAAATGGATATTCGTACATTGGAGAAGTTTTTTCATAGTGATTTCAGGGAGAAAATTTCAAAGAGATGAGCCGTCAAGCAAAAGGAATGCTGCAAATCCATAGAAAATTGTGCCAAATTATTACGAATTATTGCGAATTATTTTGAATTATTACTAATTAATCCTAATTATTAATAATTATTACTAATTAATCCTAATTATTACTAATTATTCACAATTATTATTAATTAATCCTAATTATTACTAACTATTACTAATTATTACTAATTAATCCTATTTATTACTAATTATTCCTATTTATTACTAATTATTCCAATTTATTACTAATTATTCTTATTTATTACCATTTAATCCAATTTATTACCAATTATTATGAATTATTACGAATTATTACTAATTATTTCTAATTATTACTATTTATTACTAATTATTACCAATTATTACTAATTATTATCAATTATTACTAATTATTACTATTTATTACTAATTATTAAAAATTAATCTTAATTATTACACATCAATCATATTTATTACTATTTAATCCTATTGATTACTATTGATTACTATTGATTACTAATTAATCCTAATTATTTCTAATTAATCCTAATTATTACTAATTAATCCTAATTATTACTAATTAATCCTAATTATTACTAATTAATCCTAATTATTACAAATTAATCCTAATTAATCCTAATTAATCCTAATTATTACTAATTAATCTTAATTATTACTAAATAATCCTAATTATTACTAATTATTACTAATTATTATTATTATTTATTACTAATTATTACCATTTATTACTATTTATTACTAATTATTACTAATTATTACTAATTATTACTAATTATTACTAATTATTACTAATTATTACTAATTATTACTAATTATTACTAATTATTACCAATTATTACTAATTATTACCAATTATTACTAATTATTACTAATTATTACTAATTATTACCAATTATTACTAATTATTACTAATTATTACCATCTATTACCATCTATTACGATTTATTACTATTTATTACTAATTATTACTATTTATTACTATTTATTACCAATTATTACTATATATTACAAATTATTCTTAATTATTAAAAATTAATCCTAATTATTACAAATTAATCCTAATTATTACAAATTATTCATAATTATTCCTAATTATTACTAATTATTACAAATTATTCTTAATTATTCCTAATTATTACTAATTATTTCTAATTATTCCTAATTATTACTAATTATTACTAATTATTCCTAATTATTCTTAATTATTCCCAATTATTCCTAATTATTCCTAATTATTCCTAATTATTCCTAATTATTCCTAATTATTCCTAATTGTTTATATTTATTACTATTTATTACTAATTATTACTAATTATTACTAATTATTACTAATTATTCCAAATTATTCCTATTTATTCCTATTTATTCCTAATTATTACTAATTATTACTAATTATTACTAATTATTACTATTTATTATTAATCATTACTATTTATTACTATTTATTACTATTTATTACAAATTATTACTATTTAATCCTAATTATTACTAATTATTCCTAATAAGTACTAATTAATCCCAATTATTACTAATTAATCCTAATTATTACCAATTAATCCTAATTATTACTAATTAATCCTAATTATTACTAATTAATCCTAATTATTACGAATTAATCCCAATTATTACGAATTAATCATAATTATTCGTAATTATTACTAATTCTTTCTAATTATTACTAATTGATACCAATTCTTCCTAATTATTACTAATTGATACTATTTATTACTAATTATTACTAATTATTACTAATTATTACTAATTATTACTAATTATTCTTATTTATTACCATTTATTACTATTCATTACTATTTATTATCAATTATTACTAATTATTACTAATTATTACTAATTATTACTAATTATTACTAATTATTACTAATTATTACTAATTATTACTAATTATTACTAATTATTGTTAATTATTGCTAATTATTGCTAATTATTGCTAATTATTACTAATTATTGCTAATTATTACTAATTATTACTAATTATTACTAATTATTACTATTTATTACTATTTATTACTATTTATTACTAATTATTACTAATTAATCCTAATTATTACTAATTATTATTAATTATTACTAATTAATCCTAATTATTACTAATTAATCCTAATTATTGCTAATTAATCCTAATTATTACTAATTAATCCTAATTATTACTAATTAATCCTAATTATTACTAATTAATCATATTTATCACTAATTATTCCTAATTATTCCTAATTATTCCTAATTATTCCTAATTATTCCTAATTATTACTAATTATTACTAATTATTACTAATTATTAATATTTTTTACTAACTATTAATAATTATTACTAATTATTACTAATTATTACTATCTATTACTAATTATTTCAAATTAATCCCAAATTGTACTAATTATCACCAATCATTACTAATTATGACTAATTATTAATGATTATTAATTTTTTTTCTTCTAATTAATACTAATGACTACTAATTAATAATAATTAATATAAATATTAATTAACACTAATCACACATATTTGTAAAAAAATAATGCAAAATTAAACGATCTAATTCCAATTTAATTTAATTCCAGCTAATTAACAATAATTATAACTAATATCAAATGAAATGAATTAACTAAAAAATAAAAGAAATAGATAAATACCTTAAAACTGAATCTTTCGGAGGATTTAAGCCGCAAATATTGCTCCGATTTAAAATTTTTAACTTAGAAAAATTTTGAGAGAGAAAATGTAAGTAGAGAGGGAGAGAGGAGTAAAGAAAGGAGTGGATTGAGAGGAAAAACAGATGAGGGTATATATAGATTAGATTAGTTGCAACATGATTATTTGCGACGAGACCCGTCGCAAACACTAACCCCCTATTAATTAGGGGCGGTGGTTAAAAAGATATTTGCGACGGGTCCCGTTGCAAATACCAACCTGCCGACATTATTTGCGATGAGGGATAAATCTCGTTGAAAATACTAAAAAACACCGTCAAATATTTGCGACAGGCTCTTTTGTCCGTCACAAATACCCTTCCCGCGATTTGGCGCACAACTCGCGCCAAACCTTTTGCGATGAGTACCATCTACCCGTCGCAAATAACTAATTATTTGTGACAGGACCCTTCCCCATCGCAAATATCATTTTTTTCCATAGTGGCATAACCCATCTACCTTTCTCCATCCCAATCATTCCTATATTAGAGTCTAACTAGGTCATTACTATGTCCGAACCATGGGAGGGCCTAGGAAACATGGAATATGTGGGGAGGGATTGAGAATATCTTCACAATTCTACACTTCCATTAGTCCGGTTCACATATACTATATAAAAAATCAAACAAAAGATACAATCCTAGGATCACAGAATCATGACCTAAATCTAGTTAATGTATGTTCTCCTATTTTATATCCAATGATTCATATGCTATGTATTCTCAGTCAGGAGACATCAACTATAGCTTTTCTCAAGAATACTTCCCCCCCAACAATCTTTTCACGGTTCTTTATTTTGAATTAATATACTATACATGTATAATAAAATTGATTATAACTATCCTAAAAAATACTCAAATGTTCCTAACTCCAAACTCTATCCTAACAAATTTACAAAAACTTGTGACATCCTAAATTTCATGCAAGGAAACTCACTAAGTTCATCTTTAATATGCCAAAGGCTAGCAACAAGTGTTGAGGTATCCACTAAAATTATGGGAGACATTGCATCTATATATAACCTTTCACATGTTATCATTCAACATCCTCTACTATAATATAAATGAATTATTAACCATTCAATATAGCATATGCATATACAAAAATAGATCAATAATGTTGCTACTAAAATATTTTTTTTATTAATCAGGATCAATCACTTTTAGTTGTTTAGTATGAACCATCACAAATACAAAGAACAATTGGAAATATGAATATACATACAACATGATCCAAGAAAGCAACAAACTAGGAAAAAAATTATTTTCCATCATTGAAAATTATACTTTGAACCAACTGGAATTTCTAGGAAATGTATTTCATATCCTGGTTTTGATAGAGATGAAGCCATTATTCTAAGATTATGAAAATAGATTTCATGATCTTGGGCATATCATCATAGGAAAAAAGAAGAAAATTTCACTTCCATAATGGGCCAATACAATTGTGGGGACAACAAAAGGAGGTTGTCCTTGTCATGGCACTAAGGATCCTCATCCATTTAATCATTCCCTTCTCTTATAGGACCATTCATAAATACATTTCTTAACCTCTTCAAGTTCCCTATAAGTGAAAATAGAAAATTTATTATATAAATCATTCATTTTATTTGAGAAAAGTAAGGGAAAAATCCAAATTCAATTGGCTTTCTAATGCCCCTCAAGACTTTTCATCCTTTTAATGCTTTAATATATCCAAACCAGAAGCTAAAGTAATATCTAATGACTATATTATGGAATAACAACTAAAGGTCCTTTTAGCCTCACCTACTTTTTCACTAGTGATGAAGAGTCATCTTCTTCCTCTATTCTCAGGTTGTTGTCCATATGTTCAACAACATCCTCATAAGCTTCCCAAGGTCCCTCATTGGTGATGTTATTTTTAGGTTTCATACCTATCAAATCTACATCAACTCCCTTTTCTGTCTCTTTTCCAACATATTTATGAGGATCAAAATAACCTCTTATTCCTGAAGCCCCTTGTCTAGGTGTCTAGGAAAGGCTCCTGTTACAGGTAGCCTCACATTCTGATCTAGTAATCATTGGCCTTGGTAAATTTGAATAGTCTTTTCAATTCCTAGATTTTAACCTTATTGATCAGGTATCCCCCCATTTTAAAATCTCATTTCCTTCAAATGTTTTTACTAGGATGGATATAATACACAGATGACCTATCCACCTCAGAATCAGAGGAATCTAGGGAACAAACATCAGTCCTTTTAGTTTCCTTAGCAAGACCTTCTGGTCCTTTGGATAATACCTCTGAACAACTAACATATACATGAATGCCTCTTCCTAGATTCCTTTTCCATTTAGGAATTACATTCTACCATTCATTTATACCATTATTACCCACTTTTAATGCTTCGAACTACATGAAAAAATTATGTATATGAATACAAACCTTCTCTGACTTCTATTTAGTACCCTTAGCATCTAGTACATCAATCTTGTAAACTTTTAGAGACAAAAGTATCAAAACTACATCATAATTTAACTCCTCTTAAAGTATTTACATAGTTTCTTTCTCAATGGGATAGAGGGGAAGAAGTGCTTCAAAATTGGTCAATACTCAATCTCTATGATATTCACTCTCTAAAAAAACTTGAGATGAAACATTTTGGGATGGGGTTTTGGAAGAAAAATCTATCTTGATCCAATCAATCCCATAATAGGATATACTAGCTTATGCCACATTCTAGTTAGAGACCTCAATCTAGTATACCATAAGATCATTTCATTTTCCTCATCGATTCTACCTGGAAGGACTTTCTAGTTCCAGTGGCACATTTTAGCCAAATGTCCTTATCAATTGCAGAGTTGGAAAAAGTATGATTAAGACTAGAAGTGAATCTCTTATTTATAAATGTACTAGCCTTCAATTTCATTTGAGGTAGAATTCAATGGGGGTTTCAATATGTCAACCTCCATGAAAATATACATGGTGATATGAGGACAAAAATATTTAGTTCTACGGTCTAAACCCAGATAATTCCCAATCATGTTTCCAATCACCCTATGGATGGAAAAAATTTTAAAAGGGAGGGTTGGGATAAGAAGACTTACCCAAACCATTGAGAGGGATAATCACACATCAAAAGATAGTTGAAAGACCATATATGATAGTATAAATTCATAGAATTGAAAAAATTATGGGTGGAAGACATAGAAGTAATCATGTTTTCATCTTTAAGGAAATTGATGAGAATTGTCCAAGAGTCAATTAGTGCCACCATTGTGTGAAATCTAAAGTCCCCTAAATCCATTGATGGCCTTGTAAAAGTCTTGATCGAGGGGTGGAAGAAGACAAACCAATCTAACAGAGAGAAGATATGGAGGGATGATTCATTTGATAACTCAGAATTAATAATAAAAAGATTGGGAGGACCCTTGAAAAGGTTAAAAACCATCAGGTACACTGATGAAAAGGGGAATAGTGGTAAATAATATAGATTCGTGAAAGGAATAAAACTATGTGGGGGATAGAACTGGTGGTCAAATAAGATCCCTAATGAGTGCGAAAGTGGGAGTTTTGATTACTATGTTCTAGTGGGTATGATTATTATAACATTTCTATAATACAATTTAATACAAACTCGATTACCAGATATAAATAGTATTTCCAAAATACATATAAGTGAGAATTCTGATGACACAAGTGTGGTCATTATATTGAAAAAGGATATAGATGGAGGAACTAACCACTAATTTCTAAATAAAATTCACAAAACCACCCCTAGATCAAAGGGTCCCAAAGGTGGAGGAGGGAGGGATGGATTCCCATGGTTTTCACAAATGGATGAGGAAAAGGGGACCACCCACTTCAAAAACCTGAGGGGGGAAATATTGTAACCTTTCCCCTAAAAAAGACCACCAATCATCCAATGGCCTAGTGTGGTTTTCATCAGCCAGCTCTACCCATCCTTGATGCTCCCACGAGATCTTGAGCTACATATCAAGCCCCATTTTGAATTCCAAAATGCCTTTTCGATTGGTTCCAACCCTCACAAATAGAACTAAAACAACTATTGAAAAAATTGACCCCTCAAGTAATTGAAAATTCAAACTTTTCCTCAAATTATGAACACCCATATGAACACATGGTTTCAAAATATCCCCATTATAATTCTTCTCATCCCCAAGAAGTCTCAGTTGCCAACCCATCCACATATCCTGACCTATGTTGGTCAATAATTTAAGGCTTAACAACCTTATTCTACCCCCAAACACTTAAAACACATCTAAGGAACAACCATTAATTTAAGGTTCTCTAACCAGAAAAATAGATCCAATGCCTGTTTTCATAATCGAAACACCAAGATATTTCTTACCTGAACCCATATATCTAAAAACATTTATTGTTTCATTGTTCAACACCTGCCATGCTTATGGTTCTCCCCACCATAAGATTCATCTTACCACCACCAATTCATATTCTTTAGTGCCTCCTCCTTTGAATAATCACATTGAAACATTTATCCCATGTTCTAATGACATGGTTAACATGGTTTCTAACTCACCTCACCTAAACATACACTAGAACACTGGTTAAATGAAAAAAACCATCCTCATTACTGAATTCTAGACAAGGATGGAAAAATAACCATCATTCATGAACATCCCTATAATGTATAGGGGTTTCCTTTAAATGGTTGGTTTTATTCACAAAACACATATTTTATCCCTTAAATGTCACACCAAATGTGGTTTGCAACCAACTGAATCCAATTCCGATAGGCAATCAGATTAAAATATTTCATGTTTACAAGTGATTTCATGTTTACAAGTGCTTTCATGTTTATAGGTTCTGGGAGATTGGAAGAGGTGCATGATGTACCTGTGTTGTTTGATGGGGAGAAGAGGATATAACAATAGTTTACAGAACTGTTGGTATATAGTTAGGTAGGATGGTCTGGGGAGAAGAGTGTATACCAATGGTTCTATATACCGTTGATGTACATGTATTCTGGATAGTATTTATACCATGGTTCTTGAACCGTTGGTATACATATATCCCAATAGTTTCATTGAAACCATTGGAATAGAGTAACCTGAGACAACCTATATCCCAATGGTTCTTGAACCATTGATATACATATATCCCAATGGTTTCATTGAAACCATTAGAATAGAGTAACTTGAGACAACCTATACTAATGATTTTATAGAAACTATTGGTATAGGGCTATTGTGACGACCAACATGCCAACGATTTTAAATCGTTGGGATAGGGGAAATTTTCAGTAGTGAATATGTCTCCAATATTTATAATTAATGAGAAAGCTCACTGTCTCTCAAGAAAGCTGCCCAAGAATCTGCCCATAGATTCTGACAACGTTACCGATAGGCACCCTGAAATCATAAAATGGAACGATAATCTTTAAAGTCCTTCAGGTCCCATACATTTTCCATTTTCATATTTGTATCCCTTCTATGGTTGTATTTATATATTTAAAAAATTCATTAAAAAATTAATAAAATATATAGTTTTTTTGTACAATGAAAAACATACTAGTAACATTAACTCACCAATATCCCCTAGATTGAGGGGTGACCAACTACTCCATCACTAGAGATGAATCAGGTGGTGGGATACCAACAACATCTAGGTAAATAGTTGGATTTCTAGTAGTCTTAGGTAAAACAGAATCACTCAGATCCACTGAAGTTGATGGTAGTGGTGGTGTGCTCTGAGATGTTGATCGACTAGGATCCTAATTTTTTTGTTCTTGATATTCCTACAATTAAAATGGTTTAGGTATATTAAATGTATAAAAATCACAAAAATAAAATATTTTTACAAAAAAACTAGAATAATATATATATACACAAAAAAATTATCAATGAGAAATTTTAATATATTTTCATTACCAATTTATACATTCAATTAGCTTCATATTCATTGTATTCATTGTTATCAACCTCCATTGCGATGATTCCTTCATTTTCACACTCTCTTTCAAGTTCTATTATTTCGATATTTTCAGGAAAAAACTATTCATTTTTTTGTGGTTGATGAGTTTCACTATCACAAAGTACCAATTGATCTTCATCGCCCATATCATATAAGTATCTCTTTTTTAACTATACAACAACACTCTAACCTTTATGTATTTCATCATCCACATAATAAACCATCTTCTCTTGTGAATCCAAGATAAATGGATCATGCTATGCATGTTCACTAGTATAGATCAAGCGAGAGAAGTTGAAATAAGTAAAATGTAATGAATCTTTCATTATACCCCTATCAATGTTGACCCACATTCATTTGAATAAGACAACTAAAAACTGGACATGATAGTTTAATTCAATTTTATCATTCATATTTCCATTGTATCCAACCTCTGTAAGTGTAAATACACCACTATTTTAAGTTTTTAAGTCTTCTTCATGATAAATTATACGAAACTTTAAGCCATGAATACTGTAGGTATTGGATCTCTTAGCCTGCCTTAGAGGACCTCGAGTCAAAAACTTCAAATCATTTGATATTTCATATCAATTATCAATATTCATTATCTAAACAAAAAGATATAAGGTGTTTATTTTAATATAGAAAAAATAACTACACATTAATAATATGAATATGAGTATATACTTACATGATAGGAGAACCATTCAACAATCTCCTTATTAACAACTTTTTTTTTAATTTCAACTCATTTCGAGCTCAACCCCTTAGTCACCTCTTTGTTTGAAATCACAATTCTTAAATAAATGGATCTATAATATGACACATGGAATTCATAATTGAGTGTATTCTCTGACACATGGGTTTATAGGTCTATGCATCCCACTTTATGTATTGAACCACAGTGAATCATTTATATTATTTTATTTTACATCTCCTCAAATGGTTTAACTGAAAACTGGACCACAATGGGAGGACTTTTGGGGGTCAATCCATATTTTGTGACCCATTTTTTAGAATTAAAATGTTTACATTACATAAAATTTTTACAACTAAGGGTCAAAATAGTAATGGTTTTCACTCACAATTTTCAAAAGTTTTTTTCTCAAGAATCTACCCAGCCCATAACATCATATGTGTCTATCATTTTTTTTTCAAAAATAAGTAAATAAACTAAAAGTTACCCATACAGACCACTAATCTAAAAAAACAAGATTTAATAAGTTCATTTGATTATGGAATTGGAATTTTAAATCCCAATTTTTTTTTGAACAAGTTGAGGGTCAAGCCCCTTTTATCAAACAAATAAAAGAGAACCCCTTTTAAAACTGGGAAAACAGGGAACCCATTATAAGGCACATGAACCAAAGGAACTTTTAAATCCTATTTTTTTTCAATTGTCCCCATATATATTCTTAGATATACTATAAAATGAAGAAGTTTCTAGAGGTGATGTTGTGCACAGGGGTGTAGATGATACATTGATACTTATAAGCTACTCGAGCTCGAATCAAAGAAAACTTGAATTCTGATTGATTTTTTTTGAGTATTAAATAATTCAATCAAGTAGCTTACGAACTAAATAGAGTATTAAATTTATTAATTTATTATTATTTTTAAATATATATTTATTTTTATTTGAGCTTGATCTTTGATCCCGATTGTATATCTGAGCTCGAGTAATTGATCCATGCTCAAGATTATAATCAAGTTTATGTTTATGTGTTTGAATCGATCCTAATCGAGTAAATTTATTGAGCCCAAGTCTACCTTGAGGTCGAGATAAACCTTAAAATAAATTATTTGATGATTTCAAGTACCAAGCATGATCTTGAGTACTTTAATACTCTAGATCAATTACCTGGGTGGGACAAAGAGATAACTATCTGGATGAGATGAAAGAAAGTTAATAGGGATTGATTGAAAATCCATTATCCGAGTCTATCAAAATATTCCTTTTAACCAAATTTTTCTTATCAACCTATTAGAATATTTATCATCATGATGGTGGAGAAATATTACCCAATTAGTGTGATCAATGAATCCTTGTGACACCCACAAAATCATCATATGCATTTATTCTAATTGTTATTGTTTTTATGGAGTTTCTTGAGTTCAAGTCAACAATTTGGAAATTCTGGAGATTTTTCCAAAATGAATTGGTAGAATGAGTATTAAAAAGATAAAATGGTGCATTTATATCATGAAAGTATAGGTAAGGATTACAATGTAGAATTCATAGTCTCATGATAGTTTCTAACATTAAGAAACACATTTTTATAGAATATTAAATCTAATAAAAATTATTTTTCTTCCATTTCGATAACACCGTATAATGGATTGAAGTGTGATATATTCATACATGCCAAAAATTAATAAATTATCATTGTAATATGATTTTAAAATGACCATAGGTCATTTTCTAGGTTTTAAATCCTTTGATGCATGTTTTTTTGAATTCTAAAATAATAAAAATGCACTTTTGATCATTCTGATCAAACCGCGTGTCAGATTAATATGCGGGTTGTTCCTACACATCATAAAACAAAAAAAGGCCTTTGAATTGTGATTTCACAAAAATCTTAGGTTATTTTACACATTTTACCCTTTAAATGATCGAAAGTTTGTTTTTATGGATTTAAAAGTATAAAAATGTGCGTCAAAAACTAACAATGATCTCATATTATCATGAAATCATAAGAAAATTATTATTGAATAATTTGTGACATGTAGGAACAAAAAAACTATCAAAAATAGATACCAACCAAAAATCATAGACAATTTATATGTTTTCAATCACCACAACACTAAAACAAGTTAGCACACACATTGTTGAAAATGGGGACCACCCAACAACTATGAAGGAAACCAAAAATGTTGAGTAAAGAATGCTTCCAACACATGTTATACACTCAAAGAGGGAAAAGGATCCCACAATACAACCTAAATAATCTGGTTAGTCTAACAAATTGGGAGGTTTGTTGTGGTCCCCATAGTTGTTTGGGATCCTACATGAGGGATAGGGGGCAAGAGGTGGTTAAAAGGGGGAGGGAGTGAGAGAGAAGGGGAAAAGGAATATTTCTCATAGTCAGGTGGCTTGGTCTTAGTAGAATAATCCTTCTCTGGTATTCACATTTTTTGTTTTCCTCTTCTCCTTTTTACTGTACTTCTTATTCTACCCGTTTATAGTACAAAAGGAGTTCTACATAGTCATTTATTATCAGAGTACTAGGTCCGTTTTGAAATGTCTATCTAGGTAACATAATAATTATCATAGATGGCTAAATAGAAGTTTACTTGTCCAAAAGGGGATAAGATTTGGTCCCCACATAATGTAGCATATTCCCTAGGGTGCCTATGACATGGGACCAACTGCCCTGTTTCTTGGAAGCAGGGTGTCAAGGCATGGCATATAGGGTGTTATGACATGACACTTTCCCCTAAGTCCCACATTAGGACTTAGAGGAGGTTTGGGCTTGAATATAAGTCCCTTGTAGCCTCCTCCCCATAAAAAAGGGAATTTTATAGCAAGGGTGATATCTAACAAGATAACCCTAGTAAAAACAAATTCATGAGTGCTAACACCCAAAACATGCAATATTATTGGTGGTAGGGATAACTGCCTTGGTCCTAACACAGGCTATTTTGTAAAATAATTACCAAGACCTTTTTGATTAAAGGATTAATATTGAAATTCAGTAAGATAGTGAATTATGAAGTATATTGGTGGTAAAATGTTGACAACAAAGTTCAAAATCTGGATTATATTATTGTGACCAACTATTGTATTGTAATGGGAGGCTAGTATTGTCTAGGAATTTGGTTCTAATTCCTATGTTTATACACTGTTAAATGGGGTTTGTTTGGAAATGGAATGACACAAATAATTTTAAAGTTTTCAAGAGAGTTTGATACTTCCCAAATGATGAAATATCATGCTATGTATACAACGACTTAATTTGGGAAGTGATCACCATGATTCTAGGACTCCCTAATCCACAAGAATATGGGGTGACACTAGTTGTGGTAGAGCAATTGAGTATGCTCATTTTTTCTCTATAAAGCACTAGTATATAACTAAAATTGTGGAAATAATGTTTGTTAGGGAAATAGATTGATTACATTTTGGTCCCAACTCAATTCTAAGTGAAAATGATCCTTTTTGATAAGAAATTCTTGGGATAACTATTTAAATAAAAGAAACTACATTAAACATGTGATCCTCATACCATACGCAGATCGATGAACAAAATGAAATTTTGAGAAAGTGCTTGAAAACATAAGGTGTTCTACATATGAACAACCAAAAAACACATGCATAACGATGACCTTGGACTGAGTAATGTTATAATAATATAGGTTCTGGGCACAGCCGAAGCGTGCAATGGGTCGTGGCCAAATTTTCTTTTTATCCTGATCGATGATCAATCTGATATTTACTCAATGATAGACATCATGATCTATGAAAACGAATCAAATAATATATACAAGGTATAGAATTATATAACCATAGAGAGGATCATCACATATTATTTATAATCAATTTAATTAATTAAAAAATTACCTTGTTGGAATTCTTTCTTTGTTAATAAATCTAACAACAGATCTATGTTATACAGTTGTTGCATTATAGGAATATAAGAAGATTACATCTAGAAGTGAACCACACATGTTCCAAAAATCTCTAAATATCACTATAGGAATATTCGAGTTCTAGCACGATAAATCATATCGCTTGTGTCATCCACCTTTGATCGTCTTGAGAACCACTTCCAAAGCGTTCTCTTGGATCTCTCTTGACTTGAGAGTGGGAGGTGGAGGAAGATCGCTCTCCGTTATTGGAATTTTTCTTAGATAAGAGATCTCTCTAGGGATTGATAGGATTCTCCAAATCATTATGCACAACCAAAACAAATGAGTTGGCTTATTGAGAAAATAATATAATTGGGTTTATATATCGCTAGGGTTAGAAATAAAATTGTATAAGTGCCCCTTATTATTTATTTAATCCCTACGAAACCCCATGTCAAATAATAATAATAATAATAATAATATTTCTTGATATGTGCTTAACTTGTGAATTAAATAAAATATTATTTAATTAAATAATATTCAACATTTATTATTTCTCATCGGACCATTAAACTCAGTCCGCCATTCCTCCACTATATTTATTGAACCTTAAATAATGACTATTTATTTAGGAAATAAATATCACTACACTATTTTCCAATAAATAAATAAATATTATATTCATTAAATAAAAAATAAATATTTATTAAATATTCTACTCACATTATATTCTCTCGAATAACTAGTGATAGAATAAATGCGATCAAGCAAACATGAATAATTATTAAAACACATGCGGTAATGATACTTATTCAACTTGTTAAATAATAAATAATAATATATTATTTAACTGAGATTCTGGATACACTTAGTGTGTGACCCTCTGTAAGAACTCATATCTTAATTTCAGGTATGGATCTTTATTTTGGGTTGTTTTTTAGAAAAAGCAAGTTTTGGAAATTTTCTAAGTACACGCCGTGTACTCTTGAGTACACGCCATGTACCTGGTTGCTGTGTGTAGCCGTGTACTGGACGTGTAATGGCCGAGTACATGGTCGTGTAGGTGACCTGGAGACTGCCTAAAGCGAGGGGGGGGGGGTCAGTTGATGCTAGTACACGGTGTGTATATTAAATGAACACACTATGCACTTTTCTTTTTATTTGATTAATCTACTCGGGGTTGCATCTCATCTCCAGAACCATCTTCTTCTTCTTGTGTTTCATACAGGAGAGTGATGAGATGACCAAGAAGTTAAAACCCCTACCATTCCTCCATCCGAGCTCCGATTGAGACACCGCTAGGTGTGTTGGATTCCCACAGGTGATATCTCTCTTTCCCTAGATCCTCTCTTCCTAATTTCTCCTCTCTCACGAGTTATCAAGGGTTGATAATTTTTACCCTTTTCGTAGATCTACGTCATTCTAGGCCGATTCAAGGGATGATGTTGAAGAGTGTTCATCATACTATATCGAGGTAGGTGGTTTTTACCTTTCTTTGGTTGTATTTGGATTATATATGCTAAAATTTATGAATACCCATGTTTAGGGTATCACATATTTTGGAAACTAACCCTATTTAAGACCTGTTATGGTGTGTTTGATGAGAAAGGGTTGTTTGATTATGAATAAGGTTTTATACCTTGATTATGGATGTGTTTCCCATGTATGATAGATTATGGCCGTTGGGTCTAGGAAGCATGTTAGGCTGCTTTGTTTTACATGCCTAGTTTTGTCAGGATGGAGTTGTTGTTTATTTGAAATGCATGTGTTTCACATTGTGAAAGTATGACCAAGGGGAATTGACTGTGAGAGATTCCTAAGGTAGGGTTTTTAATTATGAATTGTTGTTATGATTGACCAGAGGTATTGACTGTGAGAGCTACCATGGGGTCATTGACCAAAGGGGTTAAACTATGAGAGCTACCTAGAGGGTCGTTATTAAATGAATGTTGGACCATAGGGTATTGACTATGAGAGCCGCTAGAGGGTAATTATAAGTTATTGATGCTATGAAGACCCAAGGGTATTGACCGTGAGAGCTACCCAGGTGGTTGTTTGTAATTGACTAGTGCTATGTGGGACCAAAGGGGTTAGACTGTGTGATCTTTCCCAAAGAGTCATTATTACTTATTAAATTGATAATATGTTAAACCAAAGGGGTTAGGCTGTGAGAAATTTCCTAGAGGGTTGATTGTGAATATTTGAATGATTGTGATGAGTCTTCCAAGACAAAGCACAAGCTTGGACTCGATCTTGCTTGATTGTTTAGATGGTATTCTTAGACGTTTGTTGTTACTATTATAAATGGGGATACAGAGCTTAGGCTATATCCCGATGTTACATTATTCAATGGTTTGAACAACTTATAAATGTAAATTAATGTAGTTGAAAACTTTAGGATTGTTTACTTTTGAGTACTTCCTACTTTATTTCTTCATTTTTCATATTGCCTATTATATATATCCACTGATAGTTAGGCACATATCTTTTAGTGGTTACCTATCGGGATTCGTCTCACACCCTGTTTGGGTCATGATTTTGGACCCAAACAGATTATATGGTTGTAGGTATAGATAAGGAAAATCACCCTTCTTCATCAGGTACTTGATTTCTATTGGAGCTAGAGAGAATGAGACCAAGATGAGGCTTGCAATGCTGTCAGAGTTTACTATTTTCTGTACTTTGGTTTCAGTATTGTATTTTCATCATTGTGACTTGTTTGTATTCTTTCCTAGATACATGTGACATTAATCATTTATTTATATATATATATATATGTTGTAGTTGTTTATACTATCAGTCTTCCACTGTTTACTTCTATTGTATGGTATTATTGATTCCGCTACTATTTACTATTTTCTTTCCACTGTGTATACTCTGCCAATGAGGGCATAGTTTACCCATTATCACACTGTGTTCCTCGCTGCTATTCAGAAGCCTATGGAATTTGGGGAAATGCACTTGAGGTCATGTGACCAAATGGGTTTGGGGCACCCTTTGGCGGCACCCGGAACTAGGACGTTACAAAGTGGTATCAGAGGAGTTTCTTTTCTGCTTTGTATTACTATTTGGACCCTATAGATAGGGATAAGAAGGAATGGGTATTTGGTAATAAGTTGTGCCTAAGATTAGATAAATTGTGTATAGGGAAAAGCCAATTTACCTTGAATATTTCAATTTTTATAGTTTTTCAATTGTTACAGTTGATTTGATTTCATCGTTGGGTGATTCACTAGAATTGTGATATTATTGTTGATATCATTGTAGTTCTATTTCTGTTGCAACTTGATGAGATGAGGGTATTCCATCTCATGCATCATATAGACACTTGTTAGAGATCACATACCATGCATTCTTTTTCATGCCAGTTAGGATGCATTATTGATTGCATGCTGTTGCGATAGATGTTGTGCTAGATATTCATGTTGTTGTGATAGATTCCATGATAGAATACCTACTATTTTGATAGGGTATTGGTATATGTAAAGTTTCATTTGTATGGATGCCAAACTTTGGTCCCTGAGCTGTTATGGGCCCTATCAGATCGGAATTTAGTGGATCATGATTGAACTTTAATTGATTTTTTTCAAGTTATGATGTGAATAAGGATACCAAATTTGATTCGTGGGATTATGGGCTCCTTCAGGTTAGAATTTGTTATGCCTTGGAAAAAAATTTAGGTTTTCAGGTGTTCTGGAGAAGTTTCAGAGGCTTACTATCTAGAAACCCAGGCAACACAGCGTGCGGTGTTATGAACACACGCCAAGTGTTCTTTTGTTTTGGAAGAAACAACTTTTCTTAAGTACAAACCGTGTACTGTATGTACACACCATGTAGTCTTTAACCACGTGACTGACTGTGTGAGCAGAGACACGAGGTTGGGAAACTTTGGGAGAACACACCGTGTACTAGGAGTACATGTTGTGCTGTAAGAACTGTGTGTCCGACTGTGTGACTAATGACATGGGTGGATGAAACTTAGGAGGTACATGTCGTGTCCTAATCTTGTACGCTGTGTAAAGTTAACCATGTATCCGGACGTGTGACCAACGACACAGGTGGTTATAACTTAAGTATTACACGTAGTGTATAGGGTGAACACACAGTGTAGTGTTACCTAGGAGAGAACTGTGTGGTTTATCTGTGTAGATGAACTTGGGAAGGAGGAAAAATTGAAGTACACACCATGTTTTGGGATGAACACGTCGTGAAGGTGTGCAAATCGAGGCAAACACTTGACTCAAGATTCACGGGAATCGAGATGATGATGATGTTTTTGAAAGCTGTAATTTGAATTGAATGCGTACTTGGAATGTATGGTTTCCCACTTATCCTTAAATAGGCTTTTTAGAAAAAGGAAAAAATCGATTTGGAGGGATGAACAGGCCGTGTGTATGGGGTGTTACATGACCAGGATTGGTAGAGGTACACGCCATGTGAAAAGCTAAAGGGAACACGTTGTGTAGCTATGTTTTGTAAAGATTGAATGTTTTCCTTCTCCCATTCCTTTATCACACATCCAAATTTCATTCCTTGATAATCATGAACTAATTAAGGGGTACGCTTGACCATGTAGAGTCATGCCACCGAGTCATCCTCTGGTTGTACGCAAGGCACGGGGCGATGATCAGACACCGAAAAGGATAGATCGAGGACTACCAATAGATCCTCCCTTTGCACCCTTCTTGGAACTAGCTGTTATACTAGAAGCAAGTGATGATGCACAGTCTATGAAGGCTTTTTGAGGATGTTATAGAATTTTTAGGGAGCACCACATCCTTCCCCGTCTATGGAAGAGCTGACGAGGGTGTTTCAATAGTAGCATCCTCCCACTTTTTTAGGGTATGGAGGACCACATGCTATAGAGTCATGGTTGGAGGACATTATTTCTATCTTTAAGCATCTGGACACTCCTATAGAGAGGAGGGTGAATCTTGTTACGTACATGCTATGTGATTCTACCAAGAGATAGTGGGATGTTATCTCACAGGTGGGATGTCATTAGGATATGGATTGGGAATAGTTTTAGAGGACCTTTTATGACTATTTCTATCCCGAGACATTGAAGGATGATCGAGCCTAAGAGTTCATGCATTTGGAGTAGGGTGATCTTTTAGTGATGGATTACTCATCCTGTTTTATAGAGCTTCAGCGCTTCACACCTGTTATGGGATGTGACAAGTTATATTTGGCTAGGTGATTTGAGGATGGTATTAGGTATGACATCTGATCATGGGTGAATTTCTTCAGGATGAATTTGGTGACAACTATAGTAAAATAGGTGCTTATTATCGAGAGCAATCTGAGGGAGTTAGGAGCTGTAATATAGGGAGGTTCAACATCCAGGGCTGGTACTCCTTCGACAGATAGCAGGAAGCACCGCATGGAGCTTTCATACGATGTTTCTTCAGGTATCTAGGTGGTATGATACCAGCGCATGAAGAGTAGGCATATGAGACCACATTGCCTGAAGGACCCAGTCGAGTGTCGATCTTGTGGCAAGATGGGACATCTTCAGCGTTTCTATAGGACATTCTCACCAACATCGAGTGATAGGGGTTCTGTTATGACTTCACATTCAGGAGTAGGACCACTAGTTTCTCATTAGTTAGGGAACTAGAGTTTGTCAGGACATTCATACTGAGGATGTGGTCATGGACATGATAGTCAGGCTATAAGTTTTAAGTGATAATAGGGTGGACCATCTCAGGGTAGTTAGTTAGGTTTTTAGGGCCACAGTATAGGTCAGACTTTTTTAGTGGAGCAGACCCAATAAGAGCAGGATCCCAGACCCTATACAGTTAGAGGTACAATTCTAGATGCCTCATTTTTAGCTTATAATCTTTTTGACACATGGTATTCCCATAGTTTTATATCTATTTTCATTATGGAGAGCCTTGGGCTCTGCATCTTTACTTCTAAGGATGTTATGATGCTATACACTCTGTTGGGGATTAAGATGACTAGTGTATGTTAGTGAAAGGAGTGCCCTCTTGAGTTTGGTGAGTGTCACTTTTTATGGGACCTCTATGTTTAGATATGACATGCTTCAATGTCATTCTTATAATGGACTGGTTAGTCTCTTTCTAGGCCTTTTTTACTGGGGTGAGTTTCACGTCACCACAGGGTGGGTCTTTTCTATACAAGGGTGAATGGGATGTTGATGTGAGATGCACGGGGTGGCCCGATCTTCACAGCATAGGTCGGCGGATAAAGGATGCGGTTTGAGGCTAAGTGGTGGATGATGGGTATAGATAGTGGATGCAAGTAGTCAATCAACACTATAAGGAGTGGGACCTACTACTTAGACAACACACTCAAGGGAGGGATGCGATAGCCAATCCACACAACAACGCACTTGGGTTGAGGCATAGAATTGGGGGATTTGTGATCTTGGATCACCAAACTAACTTGTAGATTGACAAGGCAATAATGCACAAGAGTAAGGGGGAAATTCGGAACAATCCTCACACAACGGATAGAAACAAATCATAAGCTCTCAATTAATTATTGGATGAAAATACAATGCCATGGGGTGGCTATTTATAGACTAGGGGTGATACAATAGTCAATGGTCTAATACCCTAAAGTCATAAAGGATAAACCTACCTTATCCCCTTAAAAGTCAAAAATATAAAGTCTAACAAAGACTTTTGGAAAATTAGCACACAACTTTCCAACTATAGCCCACCGGATTTGACTTTGAGTGCATAGCCCACCGGGTTTGACTTTGGTGTCCAAAGATGCCATTTCTAGAATCCTCCATGTGGGAAAGACATCCAAATGCATGAAACCATGTGGGCCAAGCTTTAAAAATCATGTTTGGGCTTGAATAAGTGATATAATAGGCCCATTTTCTCCATCCATTCAAGGAAAGATCTATTGGGCCTTTAATGAAGCGATATGGGCGCCCATTGTTGCATTCAGCCTCTTTAATCTCCCACGCGTCATTGGTCCTTACAAATCCAACTCCTCTACTCAGGTAATCAGCTCGGTGCCTTCAACATGGTTCGTATCAGATTTCTAGGAAATTAGAGCTTGACCCAAGCATCATGGGTGTGGAGGAATTATAGCCCAGAATGCTAGTTTATATCTGGATGGCCAGAGGACTTCACAGATGTACTTTCCTCCAGTAGTAGATCATTTCAGAGATTTATTTCCAGATAACTTTTTAGGTTTACCTCTGAAGCATGAGGTATATTTCTCTATTGATCTTGTGCTTGGAGCGGTATTGGTGTCCATTACTCCACATAGGATGGCTACACTGGAGTTATAGGATCTCAAGAAGAAGTTAGAGGATTTGCAGGTGAAGGGTTTCATCCGACCCGATACTTATCCTTAGAGTTCGCCTGTCATTTTTACAAAGAAGGCAGACAATACCCTCATACTCTTCATGGATTATCAGAATCTAAACTAGTTGATAGTTAAGAACCGATATCCTTTTCCGAGGATTTATGATCTCTTTGATCATCTTCAAGGATCCCGGGTGTTCTTGAAGATTTAATTGAGATCTGATTATCATCAGTTGTGCATTAGACCATCAGATATACCTCTTACAGCCTTTCAGAGTAGGTATGGTCTATACAAGTATGTGGTTATGTCGTTTGGTCTCACAAATGTGCCATCTGTTTTCATGTCACTAATGAACTGAGTGCTCCATCCTTACTTGGATTCTTTTGTGGTATTCTTCCTGGACTATATCTTGGTGTAATATCACACTTGACACAACCATGCCACTCATCTTGAGATCATATTGAGTACACTGAGAGAGCATCAATTATATGACAATCTCTCAAAATGCCACTTTTGGATGGACCCGATTCACTTCTTGGGTCATTTATCTCAGAGACATGAGTTTCAGTAGACCCAACGAAAGTGAGAGTAGTAGTTTACTGGGAGCATTCGAAGAACTTCTTTGAGGTACGAAGTTTTCTGGGGCTAGCTGGTTACTATAGGCGCTTTATATAGGACTTTTCATGCTTAGCAGCACCACTAACGAGCCTGACTAAGAAGGGTGCGAAGTACTTGTGGAAAAAAGCCTACGATTCAACCTTTTAGGAGTTTAAAGGGGGATTGACTTCAACACCAATACTGATTTTTCCGGAGCCTCGAAAGAGTTACACCGTTTACTAATTTGCATCAGGTATTGTGTTGGGAGCAGTGCTTATGCAGGGGGAAGGAGTCGTTGTGTACAGGTCTTGACAGTTGAGGCCACATGAGAGGAATTACCTGATTCACAATCTTGAGTTGGCTGTAGTTGTGCATGATTTACATTGTTGGAGACATTATATTTTAATATATCATTTTGTGGTGTACACTGACCACAAAATTATCAAGTATATCTTTACTTAGCATGACCTGAATTTGAGATAGTGAAGGTGGGTTGAGTACCTTCATTATTTTGAATTTGAGCTTGCCTACCTGGCTAGGAAAGTAAATGCAGTTGCTAATGTGTTTAGTAGGAGGACTCAAATACCGGTAGTTCAGGAGGCCAGTAATGAGTGACAACTTATGGCTCTATTCTCTGAGATGCATTTGGAGGTGCAAGACAGACAAGGGAAAACGTTTCTTTCCTCTATAACTGTTACCTCTAATCTACTAGATCGGGTTAGAATGAGGTAGTTATCAGATTCGGAAGGCCTAGTCCTATGATAGAGTGTGTTAGGATATGAACCTACTCCTGGGTGGACCATAGGCAAGGATGAGATCTTACGTTTTCATGGGCGCGTATGGGTGTCATTAGATGTACGTGAGAAGCTATTGTGAGATTTTCATTCCTCAGTTTGGGTAGTTCATCCTGGTTTCACCAAGATATATCGAGATCTACACCGTCAGTATTGGTGGCCAGGCATGAAGAGGGATGTTTCTGGTTTTTTCATGAGGTGTTCCACCTGTTAGTAGGTGAAAGAGGAGCATCAGTGACCAACAAGGCTTTTAAATCAGTTACCCATTCTCGAGTGGAAGTGGAATGATGTCATGATGGACTTAGTGATGGGTTTACTAAGGTCGCCTCGATGGAATGATGTGGTTTGGGTTGATGTTTATAGACTCACAAAGGTTGCACACTTCTTACTGATCAAGGAAACCTTCAGTGTTGATGAGCTTAGAAGTTTTTACATCTGAGAGATTGTACGTTTACATGGGGTTCTATACTCTATCATTTTATAAAGGGACACCCATTTTACTTCTTGTGTCTGGTATGGACTATAGATGGATTTGTGTATATAGGCACTTTTGAGTACAACTTACCATCCCTAGACATATGGCCAGTCCGAGCAAACGATTCGGGTTTTGGAGGACATGCTACAAGCATTCATCCTAGATTTTAGGGGTTCTTGGGAGAGACACTTATCCATAGTGGAGTTTTCCTACAATAACAATTTTTAGGTGATGATTCAGATGACACCTTATAATGATTTGTATGGTAGGCCATGCCGATCACCCCTATGTTGGCTGGAGGTAGGAGAGAAAACTATGCTGGGACCTCATCTTGTCTAGGAGACCACTGAGCAGATGGAGTTGATTCAGAAGAGGATGAATACTGCACAGTCTCACCAGAAATCTTATGCTGATTAATAGAGATGACCTCTGGAGTTCGATGTTAGAGATTAGGTTTTCTTACGTGTCACACCGAGGTTGGGACATAGGTGGATTATGAGACAGGGGAAGCTTTCACTGAGATACATTGAACCGTTTGAGGTTTTGGAGAGAGTTGGGCTGGTTTCCTATCAGTTGCAGTTACCTCAAAGGTACCATTTTATGCACAACATCTTTCATGTTTCTCAGCTACAACATTACTTTTGAGACCCGTCTCACATTTTTCAACCCGAGGAGCTTGAGTTGTAGGTGGATGAATCCTTTGAGGAGTTCCCTATTCAGATTATGGATCATAGCACGAAGGTTCTATGTGGATGGTTTGTTCCTCTGGTACAGGTGCTATGGAAGCACAAGCGAGTACAAGACGAGACTTGGGAGAGGGAGGCCGACGTACGATCATAGTGGCCAAAGTTGTTTGAGGTTTCTTCTTCGCAACCCTTGGAAGGACAATTAGGGGACAAATTGCTTTAAGGGGGAAGTTTTTAAGAACTCAGATCTTCATTTCAGGCATGGATCTTTATTTCGGGTTGTTTTTAAGGAAAAAGGAAGTTTTATAAATTTTCTAAGTAAACGCCATGTACTCTTGAGTACACACCGTGTACCCAATTTCCGCATGTAGCCGTGTACTGGACATGTAATGGCTGAGTACATGACTGTGTAGGTGACCTGGAGACTACCTAAAGTGGGGGCCGGTTGAGGCTAGTACACGACGTGTACATTAAATGAACACATCGTGTACTTTTCTTTTTATTTTATTAATTGGATTGGGGCCACGTCTCATCTCCAAAACTATCTTCTTACTCCTGTGTTTCATATAGGAGAGCGATGAGATGGTTAAGAACTTTAAACCCCTACCATTCCTCCATCTGAGCTCCTATTGAGACACCGCCGGGTGCGTTGAATTCCCACCGGTGAGATCCCTCTTTCCCTAGATCCCCTCTTCCCAATTTCTCCTATCTCTTGAGTTATCAATGGTTGATCGTTTTTAACCTTTTCATAGATCTATTTCATTTTAGGTTGATTCAAGGGCCGACGTTCAAGAGTGTTCATCGTACTACATCGAGGTAGGTGGTTTGTGCCTTTCTTTGGTTGTCTTTGTATTATATATGCTAAAAGTTCCGAATACCCATGTTTAGGGTATCACATATTTTGAAAATTAACCATGTTTAAGACTTGTTATGGTGTGTTTGATGAGAAATGGTTGTTTGATTATGAATAAGGTTTTATACCTTGATTATGGATGTATTTACCATGTATGATGGATTATGGTCGTTGGGTCTAGGAAGCATGTTAGGCTGCTTTGTTTTCTATGCCTAGTGTTGTCAGGATGAAGTTGTTGTTTATTTGAAATGCACGTGTTTCACATTGTGAAAGTATGACCAAGTGGAATTGACTGTGAGAGATTCCCAAGGTAGGGTATTTTAATTATGAATTGTTGTTATGATTAACCAAAGGTATTGACAGTGAGATTTGTCATGGGGTCATTGACCAGAGGGGCTATACCATGAGAGCTACCTAGAGAGTCATTATTAAATGAATGTTGGACCATAGAGAATTGACTGCGGCAGCTACAAGAGAGTCATTATAAGTTATTGATTCTATGCAGACCTAGGGGTATTGACCGTGAGAGCTACCCAGGTGGTCGTTTGTAATTGAATAGTGCTATGTGGGACCAAATGGGTTAGACTGTGTGAGATTTCCCAAAGGGTCATTATTACTTATTAAATTGATGATATGTTGAACTAGATGGGTTAGGATGTGAGAACTTTCCCAAAGGGTTATTTGTGAATATTTGAATGATTATGATGAGTCTTCCAAGCCAAATCACAAGCTTGGACTCAGTCTTGCTTGATTGTTTAGATGGTCTTCTGAGATGTCTGTTTTTACTATTATACAGGGGGATATTGAGCTTAGGATAGATCCCAAGGTTACATTATTAAATGGTTTGAACAACTTATAAATGTAAATGAATGTAATTGAAAACTATAGGATTGTTTACTTTTGAGTACTTCCTAATTTATCACTTCATTTTTCATATTGCCTGCTATGTATATCCACTGACAATTAGGAACATATCTTTTGGTGGTTGCCTATTGGGATTCATCTCACACCCTATTTGGGTCATGATTTTGGACCCAAACAGATTATATGGTTCTAGGTATAGATAAGGGAAAACTCCCTTCTTCATTAGGTACTTGATTACTATTGGAGATGGAGAGCATGAGACCAAGCTGAGGCTTGCGATGCTGTTGGAGTTTACTATTTTCTGTACTTTGGTTTCAATATTGTATTTACATCATTATGACTTATTTGGATGCTTTCCAAGATACATGTGACATACATAATTTATTTATATATATATATTTTTCAATTTTTTATACTATCAGTCTTCCACTATTTACTTCTGTTGTATGGTATTACTACTTCTGCTACTGTTTACTATTTGCTTTCTGTTGTGTATACTCTTCCAATGAGGTCATAGTTTCCCCATTATCACACCGTGACCCTCACTACTAGTCGACAGCCTTTGACATTTGGGGAAATGCGCTTGAGGTCATGTGACCAACTGAGTTTGGGGCACCCTTGGGCGGCACCCAGAACCAGGATGTTACACCCTCTAGGCCTCTTCTTAGTGGCATTAGGCAAAACAACCCAAATTCCAAAGTTAGTATCTAGAAACATGCTAACACTAGTAGAAAAAATATTTTTAACGTCACATTTATAATGTCAGTTCAACATAACCAACGTTATAATAGTAAAATCTTTATATTTCGGTGTCGGTTATTACAATAATCAACAAAAAATATAATGATTTATGTTTTCAGTGTCAGTTTTATGAAAAAATGACGCCGAAAAATGTGCATAATATTTTTGGTGTCGGTTTCACTATAAACTGAAACCGAAAATGATCAATGAAAATATTTTTCATGTTTTTTATTAAAACCGATGAGAAAATAAAAAATCTTTTATTTTAGGCATCATTTTAATGGAAAAATGACGATAAAAAAAATTAGTTTTTTTTAATGTCTGTTTTAGTAAAAGCCGACGTTAAAACTCTTTTAAAAAAATACCCTACTGTGGAACCCTTATTTCATATTTCCCTTGTTATTTCTTTCTCCCAACCTACGACACTTCTAAGAGCTATAAAAACCCTTAAGATGAATTTTGTGATGGTTTTTTCTCAAGTTGAATTATATTTTCAGGATTTTTGACCCTCAATCATTTGTCCTTTCGCGATCTAGGTTTTTATTTCATCTCCATAAACTTTTTATAATCGATTGGCACTTAGATTATAAGTTTTTATGTTGTTCTTTTTTATTGTTCATTGTTTTGAAAATGTTATAATTGTTATTTTTAGTTTTTTTCTTACTATTTAATTCAAGAGAATTATATATATATTTCATCTTCAATAAACCTATTACGGTTAAGTGGCACCGTGATTATAGGTTTTTTTGTTGTTTGTTTTTTTGAAAATGTTTTAATTGTTTGTTTTAGTGTTGTTCCTACCATTGAATTCAAGGGATGTTATCTATATTTAGGATAAATCTTGCAGTGTACAACTCTGAAATTTATAAGTGGTTTGCAAATTTTTTTAAGATAAATTCATTATTTGTTAGTTATAAATTTGATTCACTCATTCATTTGTTTATATGCATTTGACTTTTAATTGTTAATTTTTGTTAAAGTTTGTTTAATTATATAAATTATTTATTTGGTGGGATTATCAAATGGTTTTGTTCTAGGTTATAACTAATATTAATATTGATTTATGTTTTGATGAATCTAGGTAGAACGACAATGGTGTTGTTTGATAGTCATTTAAAAACAATCTATCTAAACTTGGTATAAATATATTTATTATTTACAATGGTCATCGAGTATTGTTTATAATTATTTATATAAATAAAATAAATACCTAGAGTAATTTATTTTTTATTTTATCCTTAATAATCATTTATCTATCAACAGATCAAAAAAAATTCATTATTTTTTTTGTGTTTAAAATATATATGTTTATATATATATATTTTTAAATGTTTATATGTTTTATATGTATATATATATGTTTGTATATATGTGTATATATGTCATTTGAAATTAGTTTTGATATTTTTAATATTTTATTATAAACAAATCATCTACTTTTGTATCAGTGACACATCACGTAAAATAAATACCTAGAGTAGATTAGTTTTTATTTTATTCCTAAAAATCATTAATATTTCATGTATGAGTACCAATAATTTTTATTGTATGTTTTTATGTTTAAAATTTATCTATTTATATATATTTATTTAAATGTTTAATTTTTTTAATATATTCACTAATTATATTACGATCTTGGGAATTGAATGGATCATAATTGGATAGATTTACGAAGAACCAATAATGAATATGAAAAATGAGTTGATGATTTCTTGTATTTTTCTAAAAAAAATCTTCATAACACAAATTTTATTTTCTGTCCATGTGTAGAGTGTTTTAATATGAGAAAGTTAAATTCCAGAGAAATCAAGGATTATCTCATTTTCAATGGTTTTAGCCTTAATTATACATGTTCGATCTGGCATGGAGAAATAACTATAAATTCAGCATCTAATATTGGTGACAATATTAATAATGACACAAAAGATCATATTGAAGAATTAATTCCCAATTTAGGTGTTGAAACCATTGAAAAAAAATCAATCATTGAACTATTGTATGGATATTATGAAAAATAATTATTACTAGGTTGTAAATATATAGTGTTAACAGTAGTTTTGATATTGGTTAACTTGAAAGAAAAAAATGGTTGAAGAGATATAAGTTTCTCTAACTTACTTGAAATTTTAAAAGAGCTACTTCCAGAAGGAAAAGGGATTCCAGATTCCAATTATGAGGCGAAGAAAATATTATTCCCATTGGGATTGGGGTATAAAAATATACATTATTGAATTAATGATTGTGTGTTATATAGGAAATAATATGATTTTTTATCAAAATGTCCTACATGTGGAACATCATGCTATAAGATGGATGAAAAAGTCATTTCAGATTCATTATCAGGTACTAACATCTAACCTCATGCTAAATCAAATAATTCCTTCCAATAATACCATCATATAATTTTGATAAATTAACTCTGATTCATTCTCAGGTATTGAAATTAAAGCTCCTGCTAAAGCAATTTGGTACCTTCCAGTAATTACTCGTTTGAATCGTCTATTTTCAAATTCAATTGATGCAAAAAGGTTAAGATGGAATTCAGATGAAAGCATATCTGATGGTAAATTATGTCACCCTTTTGACTCATCACAATGGAAGATATTTGATAAACAATTTCTTGATTTTGGAAGTGAAGTTAGAAATCTCAGAATGGGAGTGTGTATAGATGTAATGAATCTATATCAGAGCTTTAGTAGACAACATAGTTCATGGCCTGTTTTATTTATAGTTTATAACCTATTCCCATAGACATGTATGAAGAAAAAATATGTTATGATGAGTTTGATGATTTCTAGACCAAAACAGCCAGGAAATTATATTGATCTGTATCTTTCAACATTGGTTGATGATTTGAAACTTCTATGGGAGGTAGGTGTTAATGTTTTTGATGTATACAAGAAAGATTATTTTCTTTTGCGTACTATGATAATGTTCAGTACAAATGAATTTTCTGTATATGGAAACTTATCTGGATATAGTGTTAAGGGATATAAATCATGTCTAATTTGTGAATAAGAGACTTTATATTATCAATTGCAGAATGGAATAATGACAATGTACATGGGACATCAATGATTTTTGTGAATTTATCATCCTTATCGTAGATTGAAAAAGGAATTTAACATTTTACGGGAATACAATCTCTCCCACAACCATTCTCAGTTGAATAATATTACAATCAGGTGAAAAATATTGATTCAACATTTGGAAAGAAAAGTAATTCTAGTCTTCAAAAAAATATCTGGAACAAACAGTCTATTTTTTTGAACTACCTCATTGGAGATTTTTAGAGATAAAACATAACATTGATGTTATGCATGTTGAGAAAAATATATGTGACAATTTTATTGTAAATTTATTAGACATAAAAGGAAAGAAAAAAGATGGATTGAATTATATATTGGACTTGATAGTAATGGGAATATGTTTGGAGTTAGCTCCCACTATGAAAGGAAATAGAACATATTTACCTATGGCTTGTCACACATTAAGAAAGAGTGAGAATTTGAATTTTTTTAGTGTGTGTATGGTATAAAAGTACCCAATGGATATTCTTCAAATTTGAATAATTTTTTGTTAGTGAAGGATTTAAAATTAATAGGTATGAAATCTCATGACCGTCATGTATTGATGAAACAACTGCTACCGGTCACACTGCATAGTATATTGCCGTTAGCTATCAAAAAGACTATCATCAGGTTATGTAGTTTTTTCAAATCTACTGTATCAAAGTTATTGATCCAAATTTTTTAGATGAGTTGGATAATGAAGCTGCTCTTATACTTTTTCAACTATAAATGTATTTTCCACCTACATTTTTTGATATAATGGTTCATCTGGTGATTCATATAGTGTGTGAGATAAGAATATGTGGGCCTGTTTATTTATGTTGGATGTATCTTTTTGAAAGGTATATGAAAATTTTAAAGGGATATATTAAAAATCCTTATCAACTGGAGGCTTCTATTGTTCAAAAATATGTATCGGAAGAGGTGATTGAGTTCTATACTAATTATTTGTATAAAGTGGAGAATATTGGTCTTCCTATATCTCAACATTTGATAGTTGATAGTGAAGGTAGAGGGATTAAAGGCTTAAAGGTAAAGTTCATTCCATGTGATGAAGTGATGCAGGCACATTTATACATTTTGAACAACATAGATGATGTTCAAGCATATATATCATCACATATTACTGAATTAAAGAGATGATATCCAAAAATAAATGAAAAGTGGTTGACGATTGAGCATAAAAAGACATTTGTTTCATTGTTTAAAGAGAAAGTGAGCATAAATATATCTGCATTAGAAACATTGAAATGGTTGGAAGGGGCATATCTTAATGCAATAA
Source organism: Viscum album (assembly GCA_963277665.1). Classification (NCBI taxonomy): domain Eukaryota; kingdom Viridiplantae; phylum Streptophyta; class Magnoliopsida; order Santalales; family Viscaceae; genus Viscum; species Viscum album. The sequence continues at coordinate 822,221,370 of OY728127.1, forward strand.
CATGGATTGGTTTTTATATTAATGGTTACACATTTTACATAAAAAATTTGGATGACAAGATTACCGATCAAAATAGTGGTGTGATGGTTATCGTTTAAGTAGTGCATTTTTCAAGTGAAAAAGATAAAAACCCAATTTCTGCTTCGTTGAAATATTTTTGAGTTCTTGAGGATATATGGGAAACTGATTATACAAAATTTTGAGTCACTATGTTTAAGTGTAATTGGGTTGATAGCAATAGTGGTGTGAAACATGATGATTTTGGATTTACACTAGTTGATTTGAAAATATTTAATTACAATGAGGAACCATTTATCATGAAGACCCATTCAAAAAAGATATTTTATGTCATTGACCCATTGAATGATTATTGGTCCATCGTTTTGCAAGTAAAAAGATACCATTTGGGTGATGAGGATGATGCTGACGATGTTATTGATTTATATGAGTCATATTAATCTATTACATGCTTTCCAGATGATTACAATGACTACAAGGAAGACATAATGCATACAGTACATAATAATCATGATGAAGGCATATGGGAAACCACTAAATTAGTCTCCTAATTTTTCTGGTAATTATTTATATTTTTTTATTTTTTTGACACTTACAAATGTGTGCCTCTTTTTTTACTTACTTATTTTTGTCATCCTTATTTCTAAATATTCAGTTTTCTAATGATATCTAGGTACACAAAATTTCATTTCACTTTATTGTGTCAATTTCAAATACAGAGATAAAGGACCGGTTATTGTGGTATATCTATTTTTTCATATTATTAAATATTTCATAATATTCTTATTTAATGAAATAAAACTTTTAATTTTTTTACAGGAATACTGATGAATCCTCAGCAGAGGATACTTCTCCTATTACTATAGAGAAATCAAGTTCTCAAGTTGGTAAATGTGGTATTACACCTTTAACAAACTATCAATTTCTCATGGAGATGAGAGATTACATAGTAGTTTTGATGATAATAATAATGAAACTGGCCCAAATGTAGTTTAGTTTATTAGTTATATATCAATGCAGATCCGTTTTAAGATTAGTATTTTATATCCTGCTTGGAAGTCCGTTGACAGGATGACGAAATAGTAGCTTTGGGAGGTCATGATGGTAAAATATCTTAATTGATTTATTTTATCTCATTTTTGAATATTAAATATTTTAAATGACATATTTAATTTATTCAATTACTGATGACATTAAATTTTGAGAAAACAAAATAAATTAGGAAAACAAATCTCTCTTTAGCAGCGGTTTGATAGAGAGATTTTAAAATAAAACTGACAAAAAATTATGTTTTTGGAAAGAAAAAGTATGAAAACCCACACCTTAAGTATCAATTTATAGATGCAAATACATGGAAGAAATTTGTTGATAGCTGACATGAATAAAAATTTCAGGTATGATAATTAATTTTTATTATAAAAATTATTATATATTTATCTAATTACTTAATAGTTTATTTTTATATAACAAGCCTACAGGAGATCTCATCAATAGATCTAGTTGAAAAATGTATACCCTCATACTTTATCATGTGGATGGTATCTGTTATTAGAGCAGAAAATGATTGAAGAAAAATTTGAAGCATTAAGAGATCGATCTAGTAGTGGTTCAGAAGAGGTCCAGTTTGTTCCTCCATCACCTCCCAATCACCATGAAAAATGGAAATGAGTGAGAAGAAGGAAAAATGAAATGTATCTTACAGAGAAAGCTAAGGAAGTAGCTGAAATAATTGTAAGTAAATATATTTTTTTTATCTTTCATTGATGTTTGTATTTTTTATATTAAAAACATTGTTATAAAAATTTCATTTTATATTTTAGGATGATATTCAGGATAAAGAGATACAAGACACTTTTATCCCTGAGGGTAGGATAGATATCCTAGCTACAAATTTAGGAAATAAAGAACACCGAGGCCGAGTAAGAGGATATTAGGAGGGTGTTAGTATTGGGAAAGTTTTTGGTAAACAAAGTAAGTAGTCAAGAGATCCAAAAGTGAATTCCTTAAAATTTGAGATAAAGAAATGAAAAAAATCTATGGGTGATCAAATTCAATTAGCTGTGCAAGCTATTTTTGAACAATTGATGAGACAATCACAGCCTGCCCAGCCTACCCAACCTATCCAGTCCTTTCAGCCTTCACAGTCAGATGTGCAACATGTACAGACTGCCCAGCTGGCCCAACCCACCCTACCTACCCAGTCTTTTCAGCCTTCATAATTGGATGCATAACATGTATAGACTACCTAGATGGCCCAACCTGCCTCCTCAGATCCTCCACCTCCTCGTTTGGACCCAACATTATATTGTGAGTTGTATGTTGGAGATACTCATGTACATATTGTAGCGTACAAAGTAGTACATATTTTTGAGTATTCTGTACATCACTATCCTTTATAGTTGGGTTATGTCAGAGTGTCGTTGACTGATATTATTGATCCTAATTGTATATTACCATTTCCTACCTAGGAGGTTACCCGATTTGGGGATTGTGTTGGTCACTTTTTAGTTTGTCTAGCTAACCTTCTACATTATCTGTCATACGAGGTATGCGTTGTTTTTAAATACTAATTACATTTAATTGAAAATTATTTATAATGTTTTCTAACATTTAATTTTTTATAGGATTATGTAAAATCAAAATAAATGATACAAAGGAAATAGAAACAGATGTTTTCAGAAGTAACAACTGCAATTACTTATATTTTTGATGGGATAAATAGATTATCCCATATTATTTATTCATTGGATAATTTATATGAGTTTTAGATGATGGATGAAATATGTGGAAGAAACTATACATTGAGAATATTCAAAAAAGATATCACTGATCTGATTCAGTTTGAAGAGCTCAGCCTAACTGTGTTGCAGTTATTTTCCATGTAAGTAAATTTAAGTTTATGTTTTTAATTATATAGGTAAAGATGATTTTAAGTGACCTACTATATTATGTATTTAATTAGGAATCTACAAACTCTTTTAACAAAAAATGAGACCACTGCTGTTTATGGTCTTATGGATTCGACATTCATTTTAATAGATGCGTAATATGTGACACATCCTGATAAAATTAAATATATATCAGAGATATTATCAAAGACAAAGATTTGATGTTGGTTTTTTACATTCCTTAATGGGTAATAACATTAATATAATTATGAACTAATACTTATTATAATTTCATTAAGTGTTGAAATTTTATATTGTAGAGGGCATTGGATTTTAGGCATATTATGCCCAATGGAATGCACACTATACTAGTTTTTCTCTTTATTAGGCGGTGTTCATAAAGATTTTAGAACATTGTTAAACGAGTAAGTTTTCTTCCTTTTTATAAGTTCAATACTTGTAATTTTTATTATTTTACATGTTTTATTAGTTTATATAAATGAAAATGTAGGCCATGGAAAAGTTTTGACAAAAATAAGTTGAAGATAAAGAAGCCAAATCTAATCAAATATGTGAAAGTAACGGTAAATATTTTAATTTTTGATATATATATATATATTGGTTTTTAATATCATTTTAATGTTTTATAACCTCAGTGTCATCATCAAAAAGGAAGTGTGGAATGTGGTTATTATATTTTACAATTCATGTATGAGATAATCACAACTGGGGTTTTGACTGAATTTGATAAGGTTAGTTATATTGATTATTTTATATTTTATGTCACAGTATTCTGTATTTTAATTTTATTGTTATTATAGATGTTCAATGATACTGATCCGTATACGAATGATGATATGATCCATCTTCAATCTTTGTTTTCAAACTATTTGATAAGTTTGGTTGCGAATTAAATTATCAGGTATGTATCTTTTAATATTTATGATTAATCTTACATTTTCCTAATAAAGTGTTTAAAAACTAATTCTTTTGTTATAATAGGTGTTTGATCCTAATGATCTCAAAATAATGCTTCAACATTCATGACTTATTATTTTATAAATTAGCAAGTATGTGATTTTTGATTCTAGTTTAAAATATAATTATATAGATAATGTTATTCTGATTAAGTTGTTAAATTATGTTTTTTATAAATTTTGACAAAAATGATGGGTTGAATTGTAATTTGATTTCATGTTATTATTTGATTTTGATTCTTCATAAAATTGGATTTAAATGGAAAATGATTTCAAAAGTTATGAAGTTGATGGGAACCTATTGATTTGGTTGAAAATGAAAAAGACATTTTTAACATGACATTTGTGATAATTTTCTTTTTAAAAAATGTTTGACACACCAAATGTATTTATTTATCTTCTCATGTTTTGTGTTTTAATGGGAGAAACATTCCTTTAAATTCTTTATGATTTAGGTGATAATTATTAATTAAGGAGGCTATGTCAAGGCTGACATGAGTATCAGTTTATTGGGTTATTAGTTATGGTTTGTGACATTTGAATGGTTTGATTTAGATAGGATAATATTATTTTTGTTCATTTTTGTGATGTATATCTATCTATTTTGTGTTCTTACAGGTTTTAGATTCTAGGATTTTATAGAATTGATTTTTTTTAAATTTTTTTTATACATTTCAACATCGATTATTTTAATAACCGATGTTGAAACTATTTTCAGTGTTGGTTTTATATATAAATGGACTCCAAACCAAATATATATCATTTTCAGTGTCAGTTATCTTATAAAATAGAAGTCGAAGATCCCACATGAAAACAATTTGGCATCAGTTTAAGTGTTAACTGACACTAAAAGCCTCCTCTAATGAGATCTTCAACATCAGTTTTTATTAAAACTGACACCGAAAGCCTCCTCAAATGTGATCTTTGGCATTGATTTTTATTAAAACTGACACTGAAGATTGAAAATATTGAACTTTTAGCAATGGTTACCTTGATAATCGACGTTTAAGACCATACAAAAAAATGATTTGGTGTTGGTTATTGTATAAACCGATGTCAGAAAGATTTCTTAGATGGGTATCAGTGTCGGTTTCATAAAACCAATACTGAAATGTTATTTTTAACATTGGATTTATAAACGTCAGTTGAAAACCGATGCCAAAAACTAAAAAAAAAACTGACATTTAATACCCATTTTCTACTAGTGAAATTAATCCATATAGAAATAAGTTAATGACATAATACCTCATACAAACACTTACTATGTAATATAATCCATTTATCACGATATCTCTAATCAAACAGGTTGCATGATGGTGCCATCAACCTAAGTGCTCAGTGTCTCTTTCTTTTAATTACAAGAAATTGAACTTACCGATAGAACACCATGAACACAGATTTATTTAGACTATATCATTTCCATCAAAGGGCCTCAGATACCAACTTCTGTTAAAGAACATAAGGTATAAATCCTTTCTTGCATTATTAATTAATGCAATATTACTCGTGATGCACCCAACATATCCTACCACACTGCAAATATATGTCATCATGGTTTTCATCAACACATCAAATTACACGGCTCATAATACTCATTAATTATAATATTAAAGTCTATGGATCAATATGCACATCCGTAGATAGGAACATCTGATGGCACATATAAATGTGGATTTTCTACTGGTGGGTCTCATTCTCATAATATCCTACTGGATATTACCAAGGGCGTACACCATGAGAAGATGCCTCAAAGTCCTATGAGTCTTCACCCCTAATATCCTATATCATTTGTGTCCCTCAAATGATATCTTCTGGCTATAGAACATATATTTAAGAATAGCATCGTAGCACTTCCGGGTTCTCATCATAAAGGGGAACTACTATGACCTTTTAGAACAATAACTACTTTTAGGACATTTTCATATATTATGTTACATAAAATAACAATAATGATGTGATAAGAAGTTTATTAATATTAAAAACTATGAACATGGGTTATCTTAAAGTACACATAAGTTGGTTCTAGGGAACAAAATCCAACAGACTCCCACTCGCATTAGAGCCAACTGCTAACAATCTTCAACCCGCTAGCTCTCACATGATACTCATGCTTTTGCTGAGATAGGAATTTAGTTAAGGGGTCCAAAAAGTTCTATTTCTTAGGTACTCTACTTAATACAACTTCACCCCTTTGATAAAAATCCCTCAAGAGGTGATACTTTTGGAGTATGTGATTTGTCCGTTGATGTGACCTTGGATCTTTTGCAAGATCCACCACTACAGTATTATCAAACTAAAATGTGATATGATCTTTACTACTAGGTACCACATCAAGATCATATACAATGTTTCGTATCCAAATAGATTTCTTGGCTACATTATAAGACATTATATACTTAGAATCCACTATAGAATCAGTGGAAACTAGATTCTTTTAACTCTTCCATCTCACAGATCCTCTATTGAGCTAAAAAACATATTATAAATGAAACTTTAGATCATTTTGATCTATTTGAAAACTATCATTAGTGTAAACCCTAATAAATAGCTCCTCATCTCATCCATACACCAGGAACATATCCTTAATTCTTCTTAGATACTTAAGGATAACCTTAACAACCGACCAATGTTATTCTCCTAGATCTGCTTGATATATGCCTACCATGTTCAATGCATAGGAAACATCAAGTCTAGTACATAATATGGAATACATGATTGATACTATCATTGAAACATATGGGATCTTACTCATTTTCTCTTTCTATTGTTGTGACTTAGGATACATTTTCTTAGAAATATGTAAACCACATGACACTGGAACCAATCCCCTCTTAGATTGTTACATACCAAATATCTTTAGTATCTAGTCAACATATGTACTTTGACTTAGTCCAAGCAGCCTCTTGGATCTATCACGAATGATCTTGATCCCTAGAATATAGGATGCTTCACCTAAGTCCTTCATAGAGAAACACTTGTTTAACCAATCCTTAACAGACTGTATGATTTGTATGTCATTTCCAATAAGTAATATGTCATCAAAATATACTACTAGGATAATGACTGAATTTCAACTAAACCTCTTGTAAACACATGGATCACATTTGTTCTTAATTAAACCAAATTATTTTATAGCTGTATCGAAATGAATGTTCCATGACCTGGATGCTTGCTTCAATCCATAAATGGATATCTACAACTTGAAAATACTTTTAGCATCACCTGAAGTCACAAAACCTTCTGGTTGTGTCATATATACATCTTCCATAAGGTTCCCATTAAGGAATGCAGTTTTGAAATCCATCTTCCAAATATCATAGTCATGGTAAGATGCTATATCAAGTAGAATTTTTATGGTTTTAAACATAGAAACTGGTGAAACGGTTTCATCTTAGTCAATTACTTGATGTTTTTAAACACTTCATCCACTAACCTTTATTTATAGGTATTTACTTTACCTTCCATGTCCAGTTTCCTCTTGAATACTCATTTTCCTCCAACAGGATTTACATCAACTGGCATATCAACCAGAACCCAAACTTGGTTCTGATACATGGAATCCATTTTGAAATTCATGGATTCTTTCTATCTTAAAGATTCTAAGATCTCTACTACCTATTTGTAGGACAGAGGTTCATCATTGTCAACCAATAAAGATTCACCATATTTGGTCTAGAAAACTATATCTATCTGTTTCTCTTACCTATCTTATGCTCCTACGAAATACTTGTGTTTCAAAAACTACTTCTTCCATGGATACCTATGGAATCTGTTCTTATACCAACTCTTGTGTATCTTGAGAATAAACTTCATAAAATTCAATCTTACTCCAACTATACTTTTTGAGGATGTACTATCTATCAATAAAGATGGATTGTCTCGCGACAACCACTTTCTTGTTTGAGAGGTTCTATTGGTAGTATCCCATTGTTTCCTTATGAATACTATAAAGATACACTTTGTTCCATAGGGTGCTAGTTTTTTTCTCTAAGAAATCCTTAACAAATTCTTCACAAACCCATACATGTGTGTGAGATAAAATGAGTTTATTTACACTCCATAAATAGAAGGGAATTTCATTTTATGCTTTATTTGGTACTCGGTTTAATGTGTATTCTATTGTTTGCAATGAATATACCCAAAAGGATAATGGAATATTTTCATGACTCATTATCAAACTTATCATGTTTAACAAGGCATGATTCCTCCTTTCACTAACACCATTCCACTGTGGTGTATAATGTGGAGTGAGTTGAGATAGAATCCAAAACTATCATAGAAAGTAGATAAACTCTTAGTTAAGATATTCACCACCGTGATCTGATCAAAGATTCTTTATCTTATTTCCAAGATGATTCTATACTTCATTATTGATTTCTTTAAATTTCTCAAAGGAATCATACTTATACCTCATCAAGTAGAAATAAACATATCTACTCAAGTCATCAGTACAAGTTATGAAGTAAGAATATCCACCTCTAGATTCCAATGGAAATGGTCTACACACATCAGTGTGTACCAATCCTAGAAGGTCTATGGCCTTTTCACCCTATCCACCTAATGAAAGTTTGGTAATTTTTCCTTGTAAACAAGCATGGAATATTTCAAGTGGTTTTAGCTTAGACAAGTCGAAATAACCATCTTAATAGAGCTTTGTCAAATGCTTCTCATTTACATGACCAAGATGGTGATTTCAAAGTTGGGTGTTATATGAGTCATGTGAACATGATTCATTATCAATTTTTAATACTTGGTTTTCATAATTTAATACATAAAGACCATTATTTAAATGTTTTATACCATAAAATATGTTTTCCTTATAAAATAAAAAATTTTTATTTCCAAACTTGAAAATAAACCCATCTGAATCTATTCACGATACAAAAATTATGTTCTTGGTAACCATTGGAACATAATAATTTTTTTTAAAACCAACAACATTCCCATTGGAAATGAAATGTGGTAGTCTCTAATGGTTAGATTAGCTAGCCTCACACCATTAGTAGCTCTCAGATCCACCTCTCTTCTAGAAATCTTTCAAAATATACTTGGTTCCTGTATTTGGATACTGATGTGATCACCACAATCTGTATCTATTACCCAATGTGTAGATATTTAAGGATTACATGTGATAACAAATGAACCTTTAGCTTCCCCTTGCTTCTAGGTGCAGTTCCTCTTCTAGTGTCTTGGCTTTCCACATGAAAAACATACTACCTCCTTTTCCTTGCCTTGCCTCTAGATCTTCCTCTTCTTGGAAGGATGATTCTTGAGAGATTTAGAATTTTTGTGAGTCTTGGGCCTCTTTTCCTTGTTCTTCATTTTCTTATTCACTATAACAACCACGGGTTTATCACACCCCATTTCCTTATCCACTTGGTGAATCAAATTAATAAGTCCCAAAAGAATCTTCTCATTATTTCTCATATTGTAATTAGCAATAAAACCAGAGAAGGTCTTGGGTAGTGATGAAATTATGAGATTTGTATGCAAATAATTCGATAATTTAATCCCCAAGATGCCTAAGCATTCAATGTATCCAATAATCTTGACTATAAGAGGCCTAGTTGGTGTAGAATCTCCAAGATTAGTTGTAAAAAAATCATTAGAGATCTTGTACCTCTCTTGTCTCTCATTCTCTTGATAGAGGCACTAAAGGTTAGGCATCATGCTATACACATCCATGTCCTCATGTTTTTTAAAAATATCATTTGTCATGGATGATAGAATGAAACATTAAACACCTATGGAATCCTTAAAATGTTTCTCATGGAGTGATAAATCTTCATCACTTTCCTCATTACCAGTAATATTAGGAATATGTTCTTCTAGCACATACAATTCCCTTTTATGAAGAAGGATAATGTGTAAGCACCTTTGCCACTCTTGGAAATTTGTGTCAGTGAGAAGGTTCTCATTCTCAAGTATGGATCACAGTGATATGTTTGAAGCCATTTTAATTTTGTTTCTACAAAATAAGATTAGTATAATTTTAGTACTTTATCTGATAAAATTTAAACAAAAAAATAAATATTATATTTATCATCCTCCCACTATTTTGTCAATACCCAACAACCCTCACCATCTACTTCAGAATATCCCATTTCTTGGACATTATAGTGGAAAAGATCCATATTCCCATTATAATTACCATAAATTTGGTTGGTAAAGAAATTTAAATGGTTTTAGGTAGACATTCCATATTTAAATTGCATTAACTCACAGTTCCTTGATCTGTTGAGTGGACTCCCCAATCATGAAATCCTCAAATTGGATTTCCTCAACCCTTGTATGTCAATTACACCAAGTTCTTATTTGACAGTAAAACCTTGATGTGAAGTATGTTAAGTCAACCCAAAACTTCAATTTATAATTACATGATAATTTAAATCACCCCAACTTTGGATGGTCAAGCACTTTGAACTATGGTTTGATTTTAACTGAAGTAGTGGAAGGCTATACCGACTTAATATATATAATTGAGGGACTTTATCCTTTATGGGTAAATTTCCAATTATTATATTTATCACATGCTTATTAATATTAAGTGGATTTACTTAAGTTATTAACCATGTATTAGATAATATTTATGCATAATCCAATTTATTTTAGTTCTATCTTTCATGATCGTTAATTTTATTAATTCATGTGATCGCAACAAAACATCCATAATAAAATAACCATGCAACTTGATAGAAATAAAATAATAAAGTGGTATGATCATGAGATTTTACTAATGTTTAGTTTATCTAATGGTTGATAAACTAACTATTGACCTAGGAGAAAAACACCTTGAACCAATTAAGGTTCATGTTATAGATTTCCACCTATCCACCAATGTATCTTTCTTGGATTGGTTTCACCTCGGCTCAAAACTTGAATTGCCTCCACTAGCTTGGGAGCTCCATCCATTACATATGATTTTACTCACACACAGGTGAGGAGAAAAGGGTTTATATAAAATAAACTATGGGCACACAATCCCTTACATAATAAGAGGATACAAGGAACGCATGCCAATAATTTAATTTAATAATAAATTAAATGAAACCAATCAAATACAAAGGTTCGGTCTATGGTCATTATCATCCACATGCATGCAACGAATTATGAATTTAGTAAAACTATCATTCAATTATTAATCATTATTATTTAAGATAAATCAAACTCAAATTAATTAATTATCTTCTTTAATTAATCAATGATTTTATCTTAATTCTCATATGAATTTACTTGAGATTCTCATCCATTATAATTTTAAAAAAATTAAACAAAATTTATTTAAAATTAACTATTTACATAAATGTACCTTGGAGGAAACACAGTGAATACTCATCCAAATCTACCCAACATGTATTATACTCATATACTATTTACTCTTGTGACATACGACATACATGACTTATCATGTACTTTCATGATGTGTACTATCAACTTAATGATTACATGAATTACATGATTTTTCAGTCACATGTTTTGCTTCAATGTCCAGAGTAACAACTATAATACAACTCAAACATAATATGAAAATCTGAACATCACATAGATATTAATTAAACACACACACACACACACACACATATATATATTAAAAAACCCATTATATGGCGTGTCCTATCAACTTAATGATCACATGAAAGCACATGTCGATAAGGATTACATAATATAATAAATAAATTTTAAATCTGAATAATTTGGTATAGGTACATGACATGTACAAGACAGTTACATGGTGTGTACATCTCTCACTGTGTATCCAAGGCACACGCCTAGGGACTCGGCGTGTAAGATGTGCCCCATACAATTGGAGTACATAACGTGTATAAAAAACTACACAACGTGTGGTATCCAAGTTACATGGTCACCAGTCAAGTAGGCTGTGTATGGTAATACATGGCCCATATGTGTCTCAAAGGGACTAAAAACCTTGTACATAGGCTACAAAGTGTGTACTCTAGTTTATTGTTCACCAAGCTATCCCAATCAACATGAAATGTAAGAATTAAATACACCGTGTGTCATCAATGCACATAGTTTGAATTAATTTTCAAATTAATGCATTAAACACAAGTACACGAAATTTAAATCTAGTTACATGGTGTGTACTCCTGTGTTATCTAGCCATAATCTTTATAACCTTTGGATGAGTTCCTTGATTTTATTTCATTCATAAAATTAATCATATTGATTAGATCTATAAGAAATGAAGGAGGAAGAATAAGATCTCACAATTTGAATTAAAAGAATGATTAAATTTTAATTGAAAACTAAATAAAAAATGTGTAAATAAATAAATGATATTTAAATAATTATAAATAATTATGTGACCTCTCTTATACCACTTATAGGTTTTGGGTGCAGCGGAAGCATGCGATGGGTCGTGCCCAACTTTTCTTTTTGTCATGATCAATGATTAATATGAGATTTACACAATGGTAAACGTCATGATCTAAGAAATTGAATAAAATAATATAGACGAGGGATAAAATACCAAAACCATATAGAGGATCATCACATATTATTTATAATCAATTTAATTAATTAAAAATTACCTTATTGGAATTTTTTCTTCATTGATGAATTTGATAAAATATATGTGTTGTACGACCATTTCACTATAGAAATCAAAGAAGATTCTCACTATTAGTGATCCAAACATGTTCCAAAAATCTTTGAACATCACTATAGGAATCTTAGGGTGATAGCACAATATATCCTATCACTTTTGTTGTCTTCCTTTGATCAGCCCAAGAAATGCTTCCAAAGCGTTCTCCTGGATCTCTCTTGAATTGAGAGTGGGAGGTAGAGAAAGATCGCTCTCCATTCTTGGGAGTGTTCTTGGAGAATAGAGCTCTCTAGGGTTTGAGAGGATTCTCCGCATTCATTATATATAACCAAAACAAATGAATTGTCTTATTGAGAAAATAATATAATTGGGTTTATATATCACTAGGGTTAGAAATAAAATTGCATAAGTACCCCTTATTTTTTATTTAATCCATGTGAAACCCCATGTCAAATAATAATAATAATATTATTTTGTCTTGACATGAACTTAACTAGCGAATTAAATTAAATATTATCTAATTAAATAATATTCAATATTTATTATTTCTCACCGGACCATTAAACTCAGTCCACCATTCCTACACTATATTTATTAGGTATTGAATAATGACTATTTATTTATTAAATAAATATCAATGTATTATTCTCTAATAAATAAATAAATATTATATTCACTAAATAGTAAATAAATATTTATTAAATATTCCACTCACATTATATTTTCTCGAATAAATGGTGATAGAATAAAAATGATCAAGAAAACATGAATAATTATTAAACCAAATGCGGGAATAATACTTATTTAACTTGTTAAATAATAAATAATAATATATTATTTAATTGAGATTCTGGATACACTTAGTATGTGACCCTCCAGATCTCTTTCTCAATGGAATTAGAAAAATTAGCCTTAAGTCCAAGGTTAGCATCTAGCAACACTCCAAGGAACCCATAGAGAAAGAAGTTAATGCCACAATGACATAATAACTCATACAGATGCTTACTGTGTAATATAATTACTTTAGCATGATATCTCTAATAAAAAAAGTTGAATGTCAGTGCCATCAACCTATGTTCTCAATGTTTCTTTCTTTGAATTCTAGGAAATTGAACTTTCCTATATAACACCATGGACATGGATTTATTTAGGCTACATTAAGTCCATCAAACAACTTGAGATATCAACTTATTTTAAAGAATAGAAGGGACACATCCTTTCCCATGTTATTCATTAATGCAATATTAACCGTGATGCACCCAACGTATCCTACCTCACCGCGAACATATGTTTTCATAGTTTCCATCAACACATAAAAGTAAGAGACTCATAATAATCATTAATAATAATCTTAAAGTCTAAGGATCAATACACACATCTACAGATAACAACATCTAATGACACATATAAATGTGGATTTCCTACTAGCGGGTCTTGTTCTCATAATATCCTATTGGATATTACCAAGGGTCTACACCATGAGAAGGTGCCTCAAATTCATATGATTCTCCACCCCTGATAGACTATATAATTTATTTACATCAAATTATATCATACGAATATAGAATATATATTCAAGAATAGTGTTATAGCACTTATGGGTTCTCATCATAGCGGAGAACTGTTATGACCAAAACAACTACTTTTAGGACATTATCACATACTATGTTACGTAGAAGAACAATCATAATGTGATAAGAGGTTTATTAATATTCAAGTCTATGAATACAAGTTATCTTAAAGTGTACAGAATTTGGTTCTAGGCCAGAAACTCTAACAAATACAGCGTCACACGTGTCCATAGGAATGAAATCGTTTGAAGTTATTTTTGGAAGGAAACCACATATGATCCTACAATACAGTAAGGGAGAGACTAAAGTCAAGTCATATATAAATGATTTTGTGTAAAGTGGTTTCACTTTGGTTCAACTAAGAGGAAATTTTATAATATTACAACAATTTATGGTCAATTTTTAATATAAACATAGAAGGATGTAAGTTTTTAGGTGGGGGATTCTATATTTTTGACACTGAGGTGTAATGTGAAGACCCAAAAATCAAAAAAAGCATGTTTCAAATTGGTTTCCAGGTATTATGGACCTTTAAAAGTGATATAAATGTTGGGGATACACAGCTTATAATCTTTACCTACCAACACTCAGATACACTTTATCTTCCATGTTTCACGAATTAAGGGGGTTAAAGGGAATCATCCTCCATAGAAATTAAACCTAAAGAATGAGACAACATGATAGGTTCACGTACCAGGAGAAGGATACTTTGTATATGAAATGAGAATAACTAGATTTATAGTTGTAGTAAGATGAATAAAGAAGAAGAATAATACTCAAGAGATTCCATGGAACTCCTTCCCAAGCCACAATGGCCATTTTCCAAGCCTCTTGACCGTTTTAACAAACAATATTCTCCTCTTCATATCACTCCATCCCTCCCTATTTTATAGATTTATTGAAAATGTGGCCTCTAACTAATTTCTATCCACCATATGGAATTAACCTTTAATGGACACTTATACCCCTTCTAGATACTTCTTCTAGGCTACCCAACTATGGTAGGTACAATATCTAACACTAAACCCTCCACAAAATCCAATCTTGTCCTCAAGATTGCTAATGACTAGTGAATCCACCTTCACCGTGTTATACTCCCCAAGCAATCATCCAAACAGTCCTTCCTGAAAAGGAATCTATTTGATATGGACCCCATGGTCGGTGGGTTCCATGAAATCACCTAGATTTTCCATCCTATTTTTATAGGCTAACATCATTTGTTGCAACAGACCAGGATGTAAGGTCTGCCCCTCATGCCCCTTCCCACGTGTAACATTAATGTGGCACTCTTCTAGGACCCCAAAGACTAACTCTTGTCTCTGCAACTATCACACCATGATGGGATAGATTTATTTATAGAAGTTGGGGAACAAGATTGTGTATTTGGACCCAGCCGCAGACTATTGTGTTTAATGCAGCTTGTGGCTCAATGTACAACCCTCCTACAACCTCACCGCATCAAAAGTGGCAGTACAGTTTCTCCCTCCTGGAAACTACAAATAGTGGTGGGTGTGCTGTCATGGGGTTGTGCCTACGTGTGCTGCCCCATCTGTTTGAACACGAATCAGTCTCCTCCCATTACAGTGTCATCTGCATCTCCACTACGGCGGATGTGGCAGTAGGTAGCTCCACCGAAACTAGATCGAAGAGCATCGTTTGGACATGCTGTAAGTGTTGCTCCACTGTGGTAGGCCTGGATGCCTCCTGAGCACTAAATGTGGTGGATCGCACCACTGGTAGGCCTAATGTCACCACAATAAACCCGAACTCTTTCAAGGGTCGCACATCCTTTGTTTATTATATCTCATCACAGCGACATAACCATGGTAGGAATGTGTTTCGGAATCCGACTTCCTCCTGAAAATGGCCATCCCATTTTTAGTCCCACATCTGCTGGCTTTGTCGAAGCTCAACATTGATTTGACATATTTTATGTAATGTTTCCTCCATGCTATTGCCCTACTACAAAACATGCCTTTAATAGAGTTGGCCTTTATCAATGCTAGAAAAAAGTGCCGATAAAGGATACCTTTTATGAGCACTAAAAAAACATTGATAAAAGGTACCCTTTCTGAGCACTTTTTTAGCGATGATAAAGGATAACCTTTATGAATTCTTTTTTAGCACCTATAAACGATACCCTTTGTCAGGGATTTATTTTTAGCGATGAAAAGGTCCTGAATAAAATTAAATAATTAAACAAATAAAAATTAAAAATGAGTAATTTTTTTTAAAAAAATTATCAATTAAACAATTATTGATAAAAATGAATAAATTTAATACATATATATATATATATATAAATTATAAATATTTATAAATAATATATATTAAATATAAAGATATGTAAAAAGAATAAAATGAAATAATTAAACAAATTAAAATTAAAAATGTGTAAATTAAGAAAAATATTAAACATTTTATTAAATAAATAATTATTAATAAAAAAAATAAATCTTATATTAATATATATAGATTATAAATATTAATAAATAGTATATATTATATATATATATATATAATTAATAAATCGTAATAATTAAACAAAAAAATAAAAATGAATAAATTGTAATAATTAAATAAAAAAATTAAAATGAATAAATTAAAAAATTATTAAAATTTTTATTAATGAAACAATTATTAATAAAAAAGAATAAGTTTGATATATATATATATATATTAATTATAAATAGTAATAAATAATATATATTAAATATAAATATAGTGTAAGGACCCGACCTTAAAACATTACTTAATCTTGAATTAAATGAATAATTCACATTGAGGATCTTTTCAAGTTTAGAGTTTTAGAGAATTAGGACATAACTATTAAATCTCAAAATATTACAAAGTAGACACTACTACTATAACCGATTTTTCACAACAATAAAAAAAATCCTTAAATAGAACAAGAGTTCTTTTCTTGATATAAATCTTCTTGAATTATTTTTTTCTCTTACCCTTCCTTATAACCTGTGAAAAACATTTCAAAAAACTTGAGATGAGCATAAAAATCTTAGTAAGGGTTATAATATAATTTAAGGAAACATTAAACCACCAGTAAATACAAATCAATGAAACCATAACTTTTAATCATAACATATCTTCTGAAATCATAATATTTATGTATAACTCATAGAAATCATAAGAGATAAAGGTAACTTGAGGAATTCATAACATTCTTACGTAGGGAGTAACCCTCAAGGTTACATTTGGAATACCCACCATAGTATATTACCTAAATCTCTTCAGAGAAACCTTAGTGTTTAACTCCTTCATGTTACCCAATGCATTGGAGAGCTATCACAGGATCACCCGCCCTTAGTTTATCACGGAACCACCCGTCTTCATAAACAATTCCCAAGAACCATAACATAATCGTATCACATAAAACATGCATAAAGGAAACATAACATTTCCACATTTCAATCACAAGATATCAAAAACACATTGATATAATAAAAAAAATTATAAAACCCATTTTCAATACCAAAATAAAATAAAATTAAAACATGGTATTTATTTTTCATTTAAAAGAAGTTATGGCTTGTAGAGGAAGTCGAAACTCAAATAATGGTCACGACGGTGGAGAAGTCGTTGTCGCCGCATATGTAAGACAAAAACATTCCTTTTGTCATTTAGTAAAACGTTTCGTATAAAAAGATTCCTTTTGAATAAAAGTAAAAGTAAAAGGGGTTTATACACCATATAAAAGAAAGTTGTGTATAAAACAAAACATGTCTCAATGAAAGGAGATTGAGACGAAGTCCCTTACAAAGACGGTATCCTTAGATTAAGGATAAATCAATTACATAAATATGTGTGAAAAATATAAATACACCCAATATAAGTGGATATTAAGTGTAAGACAATCATAGGTCATCCACACATTTTCATATCAATAAATAATCAATAAGTATAGGTTTAACCCAAAGAATTGAAATTGGGTTAAGAAGTTCCCTTACAAAAATTCGACAGCCTAACAACGTCACATTAAAATTCAGAAAATGAGTTGATGAGAGAGAAAATGGTATCTCATCACTTGTACAGAAAAATTAAATCAATAAGGATATATAATAACATATAAAAACATAATAATATGTAAATTAAAAGACATAACAAAAAGAAGTCTTTTAAAAAGAGGAGGGTGAAAGGTTCCCTTACCGATTTGGGTAACTTTCAGAAACGTACACCCCATGAAAGAAGGGTCATACAATGAAGATGTAAATAACCATAAATTAAAGTATACTACACAAATAATACAATAATTGGCATTAAATACAACAAATGAAATAAATAAGTGGCAAACAATGGAGATCTCACGGAATTAAAAGTGAGATAAGAAATTCCTTATGAAAATTCAGCAGCCTAACAGCGCCACTTAAAACTTCCAAAATTGGATTGATGAAATAAAATAGGGTCTCTCATAATATGAACATAAAAGTATAGTATTATGGATATAGATATCATAACCCAACATAAGAAAAATTAACTTGAAAGACTTTACATGAAAATAGAACTTTGAAAATGAGAAGGGTGAAAGGATCCCTTACAAAAATTCAGCAGCCTAACAGCGCCACTTAAAAATTATTAAAATGAATTGATGACAGAAAGAGGGGGTATCTCATCATATGAACATAAAAAGGATAGTATTATGAATATAAAATAATATCCCCAACATAAGAACATTGATCTAAAAATAAATGACATAAAGGAGAATACATGAAAAGAAAGAGAGAGGTAGGATCCCTTACCTCAAGTCCGACTTGTCTTGTTATTTTCTTTATATTCTTGAATAATAAACTTTGGTCAATTTATAATTTCTTAAGGAACTAAATTAAAGTTTATTATTTAATTCATATCACATATTATAATGTTATAATAATTAGTTAATTATGTGAGTTCATATCAGACGTTTTTGTCGATGTTCAGTACATGAGTCAAAAATGAACTTGTTTGAAAAGAATTGTCCATGTAGTTATAAGTACACCATCTCAAGAATAGTATTAATGATTTAAATATCATATATATCCAGTAAATATTCATTTTATACTATTCCATAACATTTGGAGATAAAAATAAATGAAAGGCACCGTTCATGGGGACGGTAGGCCGTACGTACGCATGAACACTACTTTCATTTCTTTGTCATATTAATGGAATTAAAAATAAATGAGAGATATATATATTATAATTACAGTATAATATATATGTTATATAGGTCAAATAAGTTCATTAATTTCATTCTTTATACATTCCATGTATTGCATGAACGAGTCACATCACTTGAGGGGGCGGTAGTCCACACTTCCTCATATGAAATTATCGAATTTGCACAACATGCAAAGCATAAAGGCATCTTTTAAATATAAAATACAGAAGAATATATAAAATAAAATACCATATATATCATATATAAAATATAGTGACATCATAATGGCCACCATGAGAGGTGTTAAAAGAATATTGAACAATCATCGTTTCGTGAGGCAGTAATTCACCACCCACAGAAACAGTATGTTCTTTAACTATTAGATGGAGGTGTGTGTAAGTGTAGCTCGAATCCTTATCATAAAAAAATCCTAGTATATTTAATATACTGTTTTTTACAAATGAAAGGAATTAGAAGAGTTTAAGGGGTTGGAGAAGCAAAATAATACAAAAGAACATAAGAGAAGACATTACCTTTAAATCGGGTAAATCTTTTTGATTTGAGCCCAAAGGATTCCTTGGGAAGCATTCATCCCAAAGTGAGGCTACTATGAGTAATAGAGGTATGTGGAGAGAAAATATGAGTAGATTTTGGATGATCCAAGGGCCTGAGAGGTGTGGGTAAGGGGGTAGAAGTGGGGGCCTTTTATAAGAGGGAGGAAGGGCACTCTTGGAAAGTCTTGAAAAGTTACATTATTATAAAATGCTTTTCGGATTTTAAAGGTCCCAAAATTATATATTTATAGTATAAGGTGATAAAGGTTCTAAATACACCCATAAAATAGGTTTTAGACTTGTATAAGTCAAATATTTTACCTTATATTTTCATTTTATTTAAATCGTTCATTAATGAGGTAATCACTGCATCATCAAGGTGTCATAAATAAAATTATTTATTTAATGTCTAAAAATTATAAAAAAATACCATGATGTAGGATATCTTTTTAGATTTCTAATTAATATTTATAGTCTAAGATATCCTTTATGTAAACGAAATTAAAATTGTTTTACTTAGGATATACAAACCTTTGTTATATTTCCTTTCTTTAAAAAATATATGATAAAAAGTCACTATCACACTAAAGTGATTCAATGGGGTCCCAAGGTTGGCACAAGGAATCCCATGGTCGGAAATGACACCACCAGTAGAATTATGACACATGTTGGGGTCATTTTATATTTTTATGATATCATTTTATTACCCTTAACTACCCGATTACTAATTAAAAACGATAATTAAAGATATTTATTGTCGTTACTATTCATAAGGTCAAAAAACAAAAGATTCTTAATTAAATAATTTGTACCTTCTGATTCTAAATATGGAATCCATTTTTAAAAATTCAAAAAACAGAAATTGTAGTAATTAATTTAAAAGTAAATCCCGTTGTCAAAACAAAAGACGGGTTTTTAAGAAGTAAAATCTATCAAAAGATTGATTTGTTTTTACATCCAATTTAAAAGTGAAATTATATCCAATGACCAAAATTGTATTAAATGATAAAAAAATAATTAAATTACACCTTAAAACCAATTAAAATGAAAATCTAACTATATAAATAAAGTGGATGAAAAGGCAGTTTTGAATTAAAATGCAATATTTTTCACTATTCATTAAAAATGAACATTTGTCAGAAAAATACAAAAAATTCACCTAAGATATGTTTGATATTACAAATTAAAAAATGATATAAATTTTACCAAATTAAAAACATAGAATTTTCATTAATTAATTTTATAATCAATTCCTTCTGTCAAAACAAATAGCGTGTTTTTAAGAAACAATATCTATTAAAAGATTGACACTTGTTTATGTCCAATTTTAAAGTGAAATTAATTAAAATAACCAACATTGGATTAAATGGTAAAAATATATTCTAATTTAACTTTAAAACCAATTAAAAAGATAATTTAACCATATAAATAAATTATATTAAAAGGAGGTTTTGAATTAAAATACAACATCATTCACTATTCATTAAAAAATGAACTTTATCAGAAAAATACCAAAAACACACAGAAAGTAAATTTTGATGTCCCGATTCTAAAAAAGGATTTTATTTTTTCAAATATATCATATAAAATTATCAAAAAGTGGATTTAAGAAGGGTTCTCCATCAAAAGGTGGTTAATAGACATTTTAAAGAATATTAGAATATTTACGCTTAAAATTGGATTCATTCGCATTTTAAGCCTCTAACATTTATTGGATAAAATTAAAAATATTTGACAAACATATATAATAATTTTGTAGTTAGTTCTGTTCATTCCCGCCATTACAAGGGCTAGGCGTTAACTACCATTTAAAATAATATTATTTTATTATTAGTGTGCAACGTAAGATTTCAAAGAAACTCATTGTTGCGTATTGGGTATGCCATCGAACATAGCATCCCCTTTAAAGTAATATTAATATTTTATTCAAAAATATTAATAAATATGAAAATGTAATATTATTTATTTACCTGGGATGTTACATCCTTCCCCCCTTTTGGGAATTGCGTCCTCGCAATCTTAAAATTGGGCTCAGAAACTTCATTGAAAGCCCCACATCGGAAAAGGAGTAAATTAAAATATCACTTTAAAAGAAAGAAAGAAAAGTAAAAAGGTCACTCCAGACAACAGACACTATGATTCCATGAAAACATGGATATGGAGGATAAAACAAACCATCAAGTTCTGATGGAGAGTGATAGAAAACATGTCTAGGAGAAAGTTAACCACAATAAAATAACAAACTTGTGATGGGTTAAACGGTATTTGATTCCCAAGTAGGAAACGTTAACAAACAATGTTTTTGTTTAAGTTAAATTTCATTGAGGAATTCATTTATGAGCTTAACTAAAACATAAGGAAACATACTTACTTGTAATGTAGACTTTCAACTTTTACTAGATTTCTAACAATAACTCATATTTTCTCCAAATGATGAGTATTTAGGATGACTTGTTCACATTAAGAGTGCTATAATCAACTTCGAGAGAATCAAATAACTCACAAAAGATGAAATATATATTTCCCATGTCTTTATACCTTAACCAAAACCAAAAAATGATAGTACAAGATCAGATAATCCCCCAAAACGATAATCCTTTATAAAAAGAAAATCAATTCTTAATCTCCAAAATTTGTCCAACAAAACCCAAAGTTCAACAAAGACCATTCGATAAACAATTGTCCATAAAATTATTCAAATTAAACCAAACTAAGATTGAAACCCAAATCTCTGAAGGATTTAATCACATAGTCTTCTAAGGTAAATCTTAACATTTATCTCCAAATAACATCAGTTGCTCTTAAAGTCTCATATTGAAAAGTAATTAACCTAATCATATATCCTCCATGATAGGTCAATAATTTACTAGATAACCCAAGATCAACTTATTCTTGATTCATAAAATCATCTAACTAAAAAGAATTTGTCATACTAACCAGGGACTTCACGTAGTCCAGTGGTAGGCGATAAATACCAGTTGCACTTTGGTTGTGGGTTCAATTCTCGCAGCTTTGTCCGACACGACAGGTTGTCAAACGGTCTGCGTGTTGTCCTTTTTCCAAAACTATATAATTCTTAAAACATTCAAAAAAAAAAAGAGATAAAATCATCAAAAATAACCATAACATAATTTAACCTTATGTTTATCTCTTTCCTTTCATTTTCCATCATAACATATAGTAACCCATAATTACCTCAAAAGTAAGGATCATATAAACCCTAATGGTTACCTTTATAATTATTACATGAACTTCCACATCGAGTTGGTTCTCTCGTACATGATGCATTAGAGAACTCACCAAGGTTCAAGTGGTTGATCATGACTCCTGATAGTTGGTTTAGAATAACCACGAGATTTCTCATTGAATCCCCCATTTCATCCAGTCTCTTAATCAGAGAACCACCACAGTTTTCTTCAAACCCATTGTCACTTTGGTGCCTGCTAGATCCATCCATTTACTAAAACCAAAATATTTCAGTGTGAGTATATACTTAAAATCATCATATAATATCTTATTAGGAGGGTAAATACAAAGATATAATTATTCATATTATCTTAAACTCATTCACTTTATCAAAAAAAATCTATGACTATTTCTGAAATCCTAACCTTTATGGTAATGTCACTTGTGCTTAAAGAATACCCTAACCTCTAAAGTTATCTAAACCGACCTTTGATACCAACTATAAGGACCCAGCATTAAAACATTACTTAATATTTAATTAAATGAATAATTCAAATTGAGTATATTTTCAGGTTTAGAGTTTTAGAGAATTCAGACATAACAATTACATCTCAAAAGATTACAAAGTAGACACTACTACTATAACCAATTTTTCACAACAATAAAAAAAATCCTTAAATATAACAAGATTTCTTTTATTGATATAAATCTTATTGAATACTTCTTTTCTCTTACCCTTCCTTATAAATAGTGAAAAACATTTCAAAAACATGGGATGTTTATAAAAAGCTCAGTAAGGGTTATAACATAATGAAAAGAAACATTAACCTACCAATAAATACAAATCAATGAAACCATAGCTTTAAATCATAACATATCTTATGAAATCATAATATTTATGTATAACTCATAGAAATCATAACACATAAAGGTAACTTGAGGCATTCATAACATTCTTACGTAGGGAGTAACCCTCAAGGTTATGTTTGGAATACCCACCATAGTATATTCCCTAAATCTCTTCGGAGAAACCTTAGCATTTAAATCCTTCACATTACCCAATGAATTGGAGAGCTATCACGGGCTCACCCGCCCTTAGTTTATCATGGAACCGCCCGTCTTCATAAACAATCCCCAAGAACCATAACATAATCGTATCACATAAAACATGCATAAAGGAAACATAACATTTCCAAATTTTAATCACATGATATAAAAAACACATTGATATAATCAAAAAATTATCAAAACCATTTTCAATACCAAAATAAAAGAAAATTAAAACATTGTATTTATTTTTCATTTAAAAGAAGTTATGGCTTGTAGAGTAAGCCGAAACTCAAATAATGGTCACGACGGTGGAGAAGTCGTTGTCGCCGCATACGTAAGACAAAAACATTCCTTTTGTCATTTAGTAAAACAGTTCGTATAAAAAGATTCCTTTTGAATAAAAGTAAAAGTAAAAGGGGTTTATAAACCGTATAAAAGAAAGTTGTGTATAAAACAAAATATTCCTCAATGAAAGGAGATTGAGATGAAGACCCTTACAAAGACAATATCCTTAAATTAAGGATAAATCAATTACATAAATATGTGTGACAAACATAAATACACCCAATATAAGTGGATATTAAGTGTAAGACAATAATAGGTCATCCACACATATTCATATCACGACATAATCAATAAGTAGAGGTTTAACCCAAAGAATTGAAATTGGGTTAAAAAGTTCCCTTACAAAAAATTCAACAACCTAACAACGTCACATTAAAATTCATAAAATGAGTTGATGAGAGAGAAAATGGTATCTCATCACTTGTACAGACAATTTACATCAATAAGGATATATAAGAACATATCCCAACATAATAAGATGTAAATTAAAAGACATAACAAAAAGAAGTCTTTTAAAAAGAGGAGGGCGAAAGGTACCCTTACCGATTTGGGTAACTTTCAGAAACGTACACCCCATGAAAGAAGGGTCATACAATGAAGATATAAATAACCATAAATTAAAGTATACTACACAAATAATATAATCATGGGCAGTATATACACCACATGCAATAAATAAGTGGCGAACAATGGATATCTCACTGAATTAAAAGTGAGATAAGAAATTCCTTACGAAAATTCGACAGCCTAACAGTGCCACTTAAAACTTCCAAAATTGGAATGATGAAATAAAATAGGGTCTCTCATAATATAAAAATAAAAGGAAAGTATGATGGATATAGATATCATAACCCAACATAAGAAAAATTAACTTGAAAGACTTTACATGAAAATAGAACTTTGAAAATGAGAAGGGTGAAAGGATCCCTTACAAAAATTCAGCAGCCTAACGGTGACACTTAAAAATTCTTAAAATGAATTGAGGACAGAAAGAGGGGTCTCTCATCATATGAACATAAAAATAATAGTAGGATTAATATAAAAGAACATCCCCAACATAAGAACATGGATCTTAAAATAAATGACATAAAGTAAAATACATGAAAAGAAAGAGAGAGGTAGGATCCCTTACCTCAAGTCCGACTTGTCTTGTTCATTTCTTTATATTCCTGAATAATAAACTTTTGTCAATTTATAATTTCTTAAGGAACTACATTAAAGTTTATTATTCAATTCATATCACATATTTTAATGTTATAATAATTAGTTAATTATGTGAGTTCATATCAGACGTTTTTGTCGATGTTTGGTACA
This sequence comes from Viscum album, assembly GCA_963277665.1. Lineage (NCBI taxonomy): Eukaryota > Viridiplantae > Streptophyta > Magnoliopsida > Santalales > Viscaceae > Viscum > Viscum album. The sequence continues at coordinate 822,246,991 of OY728127.1, forward strand.
TGAGTCAAAAATGAACTTGTTTGAAAAGAATTGTCCATGTAGTTATAAGTACACCATATAAAGAATAGTATTAATGATTTAAATATCATATATATCCAGTAAATATTCATTTTATACTATTCCATAACATTTGGAGATAAAAAGAAATGAAAGGCACCGTTCATGGGGACGGTAGGCCGTACGTACGCATGAACGCTACTTTTATTTCTTTTTCATATTAATGGAATTAAAAATAAATGAGAGATATATATATTATAATTAAATTATAATATATATATTATATAGGTCACATAAGTTCATTAATTTCATTCTTTATACATTACATGTATTACATGAACGAGTCACATCACTTGAGGGGGCGGTAGTCCACACTTCCTCATATGAAATTATCGCATTTGCACAACATGCAAAGCATAAAGGTATGTTTTAAATATAAAATACAGAAGCATATAGAAATCAAAAATACCATATATATCATATATAAAATACATTTGCATCATAATGGCCACCATGAGAGGTGTTAAAAGAAGATTGAACAATCATCGTTTCGTGAGGCAGTAATTCGTCACCCACCGAAACAGTATGTTATTTAACCATTAGATGGAGGTTTGTGTAAGTGTAGCTCGAATAATTCTCATAAAAACATCCTAATATATTTAAGATACTGGTTTTGTTACAAATTAAAGTAATGAAAAGAGTTTAAGGGGTTGTAGAAGCAAAATAAAATAAAAGAACATAAGAGAAGACATTACCTTTAAATCAGGTAACTCTTTTTGATTTGAGCCCAAAGGATTCCTTGGGAAGAATTCAGCCCAAAGTGAGGCTTATAGGAGTAATAGAGGGATTTTTAGAGACAATATGATCAGATTTTGGACAAGAAAAAGGCTTGAGAGGTGTGGGTAAGGGGCAATGCTAGCCGATCAGCAATGCAAGGTGGGGAGCTAAGGAGATCAATGATTCAAGATGCTGGGGATGGGCAGTTCTAGTGGGTTGGGCCTACGGGTCATGTAATGGGTATGGTATGCCTCGAGGCCTTCAGGTCATGTATTTCGGGTCATGTTGGGCCTGGTGTCTTGAGCCTGCGGGTCATGTACGGGTTCCCCTTCAACCCTTAAAAGGGGGATTATCTATAATAAAATAAAAAGAAGACCTTCAGGCCATTCAGGCTAAAGGTCCCAAAATTATATATTTAGAGTATAAGGTGATAAGGGTTAGAAATCCACCCATCCAATAGGTTTTATACATGTGTAAGTCATATATTTTACCTTATATTTTAATTTTATTTAACTCGTTCATTAATGAGGTAATCACTGCATCATCAAGGTGTCATAAATAAAATTATTTATTTAATGTCTAAAAATTATAAAAAAATACCATGATGTAGGAAATATTTTTAGATTTCTAATGAATATTTATCGTCTAAGATATCCTTTATGTAAATGAAATTAAAATTGTTTTACTTAGGATATACAAACCTTTGTTATATTTCCTTTCTTTAAAAAAAAACATGATAAAAAGTCACTATCACACTAAAGTGATTCCATGGGGTCCCAAGGTTGGCACAAGGCATCCCATGGTCGGCCATGACACCACCAATAGAATTAGGACACATGTTGGGGTCATTTTATATTTTTATGATATCATTTTATTACCCATAACTACCCGATTACTAATTAAACACGATAATTAAAGATGATTATCATCGTTACTATTCATAAGGTCCAAAAACAAAAGAGTCTTAATTACATAATTTGGAACTTCTGATTCTAAATATGGAATCCATTTTACCAAATTCAAAACATAGAAATTGTAGTAATTAATTTAAAAGTAAATCCCGTTGTCAAAACAAAAGACGAGTTTTAAATAAGTAAAATCTATCAAAAGATTGATTTGTTTTTACATCCAATTTAAATGTGAAATTATATCCAATTACCAAAATTGTATTAAATGATAAAAACATAATTAAATTACACCTTAAAACCAATTAAAATGACAATCTAACTATATAAATAAATTGGATGAAAAGGCAGTTTTGAATTAAAATGCAGTATTTTTCACTATTCATTAAAAATGAACATTTGTCAGAAAAATACAAAAAATTCAACCTAAGATATATTTGATATTCCAAATTAAAAAATGATATAAATTTTACCAAATTAAAAACATAGAAGTTGCATTAATTAATTTTATAATCAATTCCTGCTGTCAAAACAAATAGCGTGTTTTTAAGAAACAATATCTATTAAAAGATTGACACTTGTTTATGTCCAATTTCAAAGTGAAATTAATTAAAATGAACACCATTGGATTAAATGTTAAAAATATATTATAATTTCACTTTAAAACTAATTAAAAAGATAATCTAACCATATAACTAAATTAGATTAAAAGGAGGTTTTGAATTAAAATACAACATCATTCACTATTCATTAAAAAATGAACTTTATCAGAAAAATACCAAAAACATACAGAAAGTAAATTTTGATGTCCCTATTCTAAAAAAGGATTTTATTTTGTCAAATATAACATATAAAATTGTCAGAAAGTGGATTTAAAAAGGGTTCTTCGTCAAAAGGCGGTTAATCGACATTTTAAAGAATATTAGAATATTTACGCTTAAAATTGGATTCATTCACATTTTAAGCCTCTAACATTTATTGGATAAAAGTAAAAATATTTGACAAACATATATAATCATTTTGTAGTTAGTTCTATTCATTCCTTCCATTACAACGGCTAGGCGTTAACTACCATTTAAAATAATATTATTTTATTATTAGTGTGCAATGTAAGATTTCAAAGAAACTTGTTGTTGCGTATTGGGTACGCCATCGAACATAGCATCCCATTTAAAGTAATATTAATATTTTATTCACAAATATTAATAAATATGAAAATGTAATATTATTTATTTACCTGGGATGTTACATATAGAAAATGAATAAATTGTAATAATTAAAAACTTATTAATGACTTATTCATTTTTAATGGTTTTTATACAAAATTATTCATTAATACATTTAATATAGAAATATATTCATATATATATATATTAATGTATATAATATTTTTTAAAATATGATTTATATAATACAAAATATTTATTCTTACATTAAATAAGTCATATATTTAGTGAAGAATAGTTTATAATTAAAAATTAATATTACTTAAAAATACTGACTAATTGCTTTGAGTAATGGACATAATTGAATGTTGTTTGATTTTTCAATTTAACATATATAAAAAATGTGCTACATTGATTTCACATATACATATACGTAATTAATGCATTTTTATATATAACACACACATATAAATATTTATGTAATTAATGAAATCTTATATAGAAACACACACATAATATTTATGTAATTTTTTTCAAATTTTAGTATTCATTTTAGAATTTCATTCAGTAACATGATACATTTAATATATTATGTTTTTAATCAGTAAATTTTATTTATTTATTTTTAATATTACTATAGTTAGGTATTAGTTATTCATTTTTAATGTTTTTTATTTTTTTTATTTTTTTTTGGAATTTAATAAGTTTATAATATTTATATATATATATTTACTATATTTTAATATTTTCTATATGTATTCATCTTTATTTCAATATATATATTCATATTTTCATAATTATTTATATTTAATTAAAAAAAATTATTCATTTTTTCAATATTTTTAAAGTGTACACATTTTTTATTATTTAATTTCACTCATTTTTAACATGCATGAATTTAAGATTATATATTCATTAATAATTTTAAAAATATATTTGTAAATAAATATTTGTAAATAAATACATCAATAATTGTATATCTACTATATTTATAAATTTATAAATTTATAATTATAAATAAATAAATATTTTAAAAAGTATTTATATAATTAAAAATAAATATATATATACATTTAAATAATTATAAAATTATAATAAATTTATTTAAATAATGAATATATTTACCGTATTTATATTTTTAATTGTATTTATATTTATATGTATTTATTAAATATGCATATATATATATATAACTATATAAATATATATAATGATATAAATACATAAATATTTTTTTTAAAAAAGTTTTTATATAATTATTAATAAATAATTATATATTTAAATAATTATAAAATTATAATAAATATATTTAAATAATGAATATATTTACTATATTTATATTTATATTTATATATATTTATTAAATATATATAATTATATAAATATATATAATGATATAAATATATTTATAATTATAAAATTATAATAAATATATTTAAATAATGAATATATTTATTATATTTCTATTTATATATATTTATTAGATATAGATATAATTATATAAATATATTTATAATTATAAATAAATAATTATAAATATATTTACAAATATATTTGTTTATAAATATATTTATAAATGCATATTTACTATATTTATAAAATCATATATTTATAATTATAAATAAAAAATATATTTTTTAAAATATATTATATAATTATTAATAAATAATTATATATTTAAATAATTATAAAATTATAATAATTATGTTTAAATAATGAATATATTTAATATATATATAATTATATAAATATATATATTGATATAAATACATTTATAATCATATACAAGCATTTATAAATATATTTATAATTTTTTTATTTATAATTATAATTATAAATCCTTTATCACTGCTAAAGTTTTACTATTGATAAAGATGCCTTTTATCAACACTTCTTTAGCGCTGATAAAGATATCTTTTATCAGTGCTTATTAATTTAGCACTGATAAATGGTATCTTTATCAGTTCTTTTTAGAAGCGCTGATAAAACCCTCCATGATCTATTTAAAAGAATCCTAACCGCGACCGATTCAATCATGATTCTGAAGATTTCACGAAATTCCCATGATATCGGTGCTCCTCCTCTTCTTTCTCTCGGACGAATCCGAGCTGGAATCCAAGGTATATTATTTTCTCCTCCTCCTCACTCGTTAATTGTCTATTTAGGTTCCACTTAAGGTGCTTTTTCCTATATATTTTCTAATAGCTGGGTGATTTAGGTGTTTCACCATTTTTGTTTCCTTTTACGTTCTTTTGTTCATTCTCTATCACTATTTACTACCTTTTTCCACTATGGTTCCATTTTAAGAAATCTCAATTCCCTTTTCCTACTTCAATGTGTGCACTACTTTACCTTCTTCTTCAACAGCCACTTGCAGATTTCTTCCACTTGTTTTAACTCAATTTGGATCTCCTTTACACCCTATATCACATGACCAATATAGAAGGTGTTGGAGTTGGTGCCCTAGAAACCAACTTCTTTGTACTTTATGATTAACCTGTATTCATTTGATGAATATTAATAAACTCCTTATCACATCATGATTGTTCTTCTGCGTGACATAATATGTGATAATGTACTAAGAATAGATGTCGCACTAAAAGGTCATAGTATATCCCTGCTATGATGAGAACCTAGAAGTGCCATGATACTATTTTGAATATATGTTCTATGGCTGGATGATATCATTTGAAGGGACACAAATGATCCATGCTATTAGGGGTGGGGACTCATGAAAATTTGAGGCACCTTCTCATGGTGTGCGACCTTGGTAATATCCAGGAGGATATTACGAGAACAAGACCCGCCAGTAGGAAATCCACATTCCTAAGTGTGATTGGATGTTCCTTTATGTGGATGTGTGTATTGGTCCTTAGACTTTAAGATTATTATTAATGGGTATTATGACTCGTACACTTAGATGTATTAATGAAAACCATGACGACATATGTTCACGTCGAGGTAGGATATGTTGGGTGCGTCACGAGTAATACCGCATTAATGAATAATGTGAGAAAATATTTGTCACTTCTACAGAAGTAGACATCTCAAGCCCTTTTATGGAAATGATATAGCCTAACTAAATCCATGGCCTTAGTGTTCTCTAGGAAATTTCATTTCTAGGATGTCAAAGAATGAGAAATCGAGCACATGGGTTGATGGCACTTGCATGCAACCCACTTGATTGGAGATATCGGGACAAAGAGATTATATTACACGGTAAGAATTCGTATGAGGTGACATGTCATTGCAACATCAACTTCTTTCTCTTGGGTGCCTTGACCCATTGCTAGACAATAATCTTGGACTTTAGGCACCCACCTAATGCCAATGAGAAAGAGGCCTAGAGGGCCACACACTAAGTGTAGCCAGTATCTCAATTAAATAATTTATTATTTAACAAGTTGAATAAATATTATTCCCAGTTTTGGTTTAATAATTATTCAAGTATGCCTGATCGAATTTATTTCATCACTAGTTATTCGAGAGAATATATATTACAGATAAAATATTTATTTATTAGAGAATAATGAAGTTATATTTATCTAATAAATAAATAGTCATTATTCAAGGCCCAGTAAATATTGAGGAGGATTGGCGGACCAAGTTATGGGTCCAGTGAGAAATAATATTAAATATTATTTGATTAAATAATATTTAAATATAACGTGCAAGTAAAGCACATGTCATGGAAATAATAACATTGCTATTATTATTTGACATGGGGTTTCACATGGAATAATAAAATAAGTAACAACACCTGTGCTAATTATTTATTATTACCCGGTGAATTAAATTCCCCATTATGTCATTATTCTCTAATTTTTCAAGAGTTCATTCTACTGGATAACCAATAATTGTGTGCACAACATCCTTAGAGAAAAGATCTTGAGCCTAGAGAACTCTTCCCTCTCCAAGAACGCTCTCAAGAATGAGAGAGATCCTCCTCCACTGGATCAAGGAGAACTCTTTGGAAGCAATTCTCAAGGAAATCGAAGGAGGACATCACAAGTGTAAGGATATTCCGTGCTAGCACCCGAAGAATCCTTCAACGATTTATGGAGATATGTGGAGCACGTGTGGATCACCGCTAGAGGAATCCTATCCTTGGATTCTACATCACAATGAAGGCACACCTCATATCTATGGTCGAACACTTCAACGAAGAAAGAATCATCTTGGAGGTAATTATTTAATTTAATTAACTTAATTATAAACAAAATATGTCGATCCTCTATTCTCAGTTTCGAGTTCTCCCCTTTATATTTATCTTTGATTCAATTCTGTGGATACTGGTATTTATCATCGTATTGATTTCTGATTAATCATCGATCATGGTAACTTTCAAAGTTGGGTACACGCCCTATCCTGCGCTTTCACTATGCCCAAAACCTACAAGTGGCATCAGAGCGGTCATATTTTAGTTTATAATTATTTAAATAATTAATTGATGATTTCATCTTTAATAATTTAGTTTTATAATTCATGTTTAATCATTCTTATAATCTGAATTTTGAGATCTATTTCTTCCTATTTTTTTTTCTCGCAGATCTAACAGAAAAAAATAATTTTTGGATTAAAATTAAATCGAGGATCTCATCAGGAGGCACCGAAGATTCTGTTTAGGTAACACGACAATACACATTGTGTATTCAGAATTACACACCATGTAATATTCCACACATGCCATGTAATTTGGATTACACACCATTTATTTGTGTTCAACATGCCCAGAGTAATTTAGAAATTACTCAAGCCGTGTGCATTAATGACATGTGGTGTAGTTAATTCTTACACCATGTGTTGACCAGGATAGACTGGCGCATGGTCAACTGGACTACATGCCATGTGGCCCACTGGACATGACTTGTAGTTCCTTTGGGTTAGGGTCAAGTCATGTATCCCATACATGGCTTTCCCAGTTGGAGATCATGTAACGCAGAGTCTACATGATGTGTGGACCACTAGACATGCCATTTACTCCAAAGATTTCTGAAGAAAACCTCACATGCCATTTCCCCAGGCATGTACTTCAGATGGATGGTGGGGAGGGTACACGCCGTATAGTCAGATCTACATTCCGTGTACTATTTCCAGATTATGCATATTTAAAAAAATTATTATTATATTATGTAACCCTTGAGACATGTAACTTCGTGTGGGTGTAAAGCCGGGACACGATATGTGATAGGTGTTTGATATATATATATATAAATGTTTAATTAAAATCTGTGTAATGTTCAAAGATCTTCACATCATGTATGGGTTGTATTACAATTATAATTCTGCGTGCATGCTACATGTCACAAATAATAAAGTTTATATAAGTATAAATACATTCTGGGTAGTTTTGGATGGGTATTCACCGAATTGCTTCCATGGTACAGGTTATGTACAAGGTTATGGATGATAATCTCAAGTAAACTCAGAAAAGGATTAAGATAAAAACGATTTATTAATTAAAGATAATGATTAATCTATTCAAGAGTAATTTATCTTATTAAGAATGATTAAATAATTTAATTCTAGTTTTATTAAATGTGTAATTTGTTTCATGTTTGTGGATGATCATGATCTAGAACATACCTTTGTATGTGATTGGTTCCCTTTTAATTTATTTATTAAATTAAAATTGTTGTCCTGTGTTCCTTCTCCTCATTAATATGTAGGGTCTTCATTCCCATATTTTCTTTTATGTAAACCCCCCTTTACCCCTCACCTATGTGTGAGTTAAAATCACATGTAATGGATGTATCTTCTAAGCTAGTGGAGGTGGTTCAAGTTATGATCTAAGGCAAAACCAATCCTAGGAGATACAAAGGTGGACAAGTTGAAAGCTATAAACACGAACCTTAAATGGTTCAAGGTGTTTATCCCCTAGGTCAGGGTTAGTTTATCAACCGCTATATAAACCAACCAATAGTAAAGCTCATGATTATACCCTTTATTTATTTCTGTTAGTTGTATGGTTATTCATCATGAATGTTTGACGCGATCACATAATTAATGAATTAACAAGAATACAAGATAGAACTAAAATAAAATGGATTATGCGTAAATATTATCTATACATGTTTAACCACTTAAGTATATCCCACTTAATATTAACAAGCATGTGAAAAGATAATAAGTGGAAATTTATGCATAAAGGATAAAATACCTCAATTAAATATTAAGTTGGTATAGCCTTCCATTACTTCAGTTAGAATCAAACCATAGTTCAAAGTTCTTGACCAACCCTATTTTAGGTGCTTTCAATTATTGGGGAATTATAATTTGAGGTTTTAGGTTGACTTAACTTAGTTTACATCAAGGGTTTACTGCCAGCCAGACTTGGTGCAACTGAGAGGCAAAGGTTGAGGAAATACAAAATTAAGGATTTCAGGATTAGAGAGTCCACTCAACAGATCAAGGAGCTATGAGTTAATGTAGTTGGCATTTTTAATACCTACCTAAAACCTTTCAAGTTTCTTGAACAACCTTAGTTAGGGTAATGTGAAGGGAAATATGGATCCTTGCCGTTATAATTTCCAAGCAATAAGATATTCCGAATCCAATGGTGAGGACTATTGGGTTTCAACAAAATAATAGTAGACTAATAGATATTAATTAATTTATTTGTCTATATTTATAAAGATAAAGTACTAAAACTCTATTCATCTTAAATTGTATAAACAACAATCAAAATAAAATTAAACATATCATTGTGATCCATACTCGAGAAGGAAAATCTTCTCATCAAAAGTAATTTCCAGGAGTGGCTCCTTTGGGTTATCCTTCAACATGAGAGGAAACTTTATGTGCTGGAAGAACCTTTACTAGTTGTGCCTATAAATGAGGTGAGTGATGAGGAAGTCTCTATGTATGAGAAACATCTGAATGATGCTACAAATGTTCATTGCTGCATGCTATCATCCATGACCAATGAGATCTTGAAGCAACATGAGAAATGGATACTTATAGCATGATGTCTCACCTTCAGGATCTCTATCAAGACAAGGAGAGATAAGATATGTATGATATCTCTAATGCTTTGTCTACTAATAATCTTGGGGAGGCTGTGCTAGCTGGACCACATACAGTCAAGATTATTGGCTACATTGAGAATATGGACATCTTAGGGATTAAATTCCTAGATGATTTTCATATAGATCTCATACTATCATCACTGCCTAATACCTTCTCTAGTTTTATTGTGAATTATAATATGAGAAATAATGAGAAGAGTATATCAGATCTTCTTACCCTGATTTTCTAAGTTGATAAGGACATGAGGCATGAAAAACTTGCAATCCTTATGGTGAATAGGAAGAGGAAGGAAAAGGAAAAGAGGCCTAATATTTATAAAAAATCTAAAGCCTATGAGCACCGTCCAACCAAGAAGAAGAATATCCAAAGATAGGGAAAGGAAAAGGAGGAAGTATGCTTTTCTTGTGGCAAGTCTGGCCACTGGAAGAGGAACTGCATCCATAGGCAAGGGGAAACTAAAAGTTTATTCATTATCAAGTGCTATCTTTCCATATATACACATTGGGTATTAGATATAGATTTTGGGGGTCACATATATATTAAAATGTATAAACCAAGTAGATTCCAGAAAATTACTAGAGGAGAGGTGGATCTACGAGCTTCCAATGGTGAGAAGATGGATACTCTTGCCATTGGTGACTACCACCTCACATTGTCGATATGAATGATTTTGGTTTTACATGGTTGTTATTATGTACCTAGTGTTACAAATAACATAATTTATGTACCAAGTTTAGATAAAAATGGATTTATTTTCATGTTCGGAAATAAATGTTGTTACTTTTATAAGGACAACATATGTTATAGTATGGCACATTTAAATAACGATCTGTATGTATTAAATTATGAGAACCAAGTGTTGGAAACTGATAATGAATCAAGTTCACATGACTCATAGAACACCTAGTTGTGGCATCACTGCCTTGGTCATGTAAACAAGAAGCGCCTGAAAAAGCTCTATCAAGATGGTTATTTAGAATCTTATGAGATAAAACCACTTGATAGATGTAACATTTGTTTACAGGGGAAAATGACCAAACCACCATTTGGTGGACAAGGTGAAAGGTCCATATAGATTCTAGGATTGGTATACACTGATGTGTGTGGACCATTTACAGTAGAAGTCATAGGTGGATATTCTTACTTTATTACTTTTACTGATGACTTGAGTAGATATGGCTATGTCTACTTAATGAGGTATAAGTCTGATTCCTTTGAGAAATTCAAGGAGTTCAATAATGAATTAGAGAATAATCTTGGTAAGAATATAAATAAGATTTGATTGGATTGATTTATAGAATATATTAACCAAGAGTTCATCGACCTTTTACAGGAGTTTGGGATTCTATCTCAACTCACTCCACCTTAGACACCATAATGGAATGCTGTTAGTGAAAGGAGGAACCGTACCTTGTTGGACATGGTAAGGTCAATGAAGAGTCATGTAGATCTTCTATTATACTTTTGGGGATATATATTTCAAACTTCAACATAAAAATTAAACCAAGTACCAACTAATGTGGAAAATGGGATTCCCTTCGAGCTATGGAGTGGAAAGAAACCTAATTTTTCGCATACATGTGTATGGGGATGAAAGGTTTTTGTTAAGGCTTTATCATTCAACAAAATAGAACCCTGGGGAACAAAGTGTATCTTTATAGGGTATCCCAAGGAAAAAAAGGGATACTACCTATACAAACCCTCATATAAGAAAGTGACTATTACCATACATGTTATCTTTCTTGAGAGGGAGAACATACTCAAAAAGGATAGTGGGAGCAAGATTGATTTCTATGAAGTTAATGCTCAAGATACACATGAGTTAGTATAGGAACAAGTTCCATAGGTCCATGTGGAAGAGTTAGTTCCTGAAACACAAGTATTACATAGGAGCACAAGAGAGGTAAGGGAACTAGAGAGATATGGTTTCCTTTTCACTAAGGATGGAGACTCATTATTTTTAGATAATAATGAAACTCTCTCCTATAAGGAAGTAGTATAGAGCTCAGAATATTCAAGATGGATAGAGGCTATGAATTCTGAGATTGATTCAATGTATCAAAACCAATTCTGGGTTCTGTTCGATGCACAAATTGATGTAAAACCTGTTGGGTGTAAATGGGTATTCAAGAAGAAAATGGACATGGAAGGTCAAGTTAGTACCTATAAAGCAAGGCTAGTTGCTAAAGGTTTTAAACAACATCAAGGAATTGAATATAATGTTTTTTTTTCTAGTTGACATGTTTAAATCCATAAGAATCATACCTACCATAGCATCTTTCCATGACTATGAGATTTGGTAGATGGATGTAAAAACTGAATTCCTTAACGGGAAGCTTCAGGAAGATGTCTATATGACACAACCATAAGGTTTTTTGACACCAGGTGATGCTAAAAGGGTATGTAAGTTGCATAGATCCATTTATGGATTAAATCAATCATCCAAGTCATGGAACATTCGATTCGATGAATCCATAAGAGATTTTCTTTCATTAAGAATGAATGTGAGCCATGTGTTTATAAGCGGTTTAATGAGAGTGTGGTCATTATCCTAGTAGTGTATGTCGATGACATATTTCTTATTGGAAATGACATACTAGTCTTGAATTCAGTCAAGGAATGGCTGAACAAGTGCTTCTACATGAAGGAATTAGGTGAATAAACCTACATTCTAGGGATCAAGATCATTCATGATAGATCCAAGAGGCTTCTTGGACTAAGTCAAAGTACATACATTGAACAGATACTAAAGAGATTTAGTATGTAACAATCCAATAGGGGATTGGTTCTAGTTTCATATGGTATACATATTTCCAAGAAAATTTGTCCCTAGACACAACATGAGAAAGATAGGGTGAGTAAGATTACATATGCTTTAGTGATAGGATCTATCATGTATGCCATTTTATGTACCAGACTTGAGGTTTCCTATACACTGAGAATGTTAGGAAAATATCAAGCAGATCCGAGAGAACAATATTGGATTACTGTCAAGACTATATTTAAGTATTTGAGAAGAACTTAGGATATGTTCCTGGTGTATGGAGAAGATGAGGAGCTTTTCATCAGAGAGTATGCTGATGCTAGTTTTTAGACAGATCATAATGATCTGAAGTCACAATTAAGATATATTTTCTGTCTCAACAGAGGAGCTATGAGCTGGAAGAGTTCAAAGTATCTAGTTGTCACTGATTCAATAGTGAAGTCTAAATATATAGTGGATTCTGATGTAGCTAAGGAAGCCTTCTGAATTCAGAAATTTTTCTAAGAGCTTGATGTGGTGCCTATTAGTAACGATCCCATTACATTGTATTATGATTATACTACAATAGTGGCTCTTAAAAAAGAGACAAGGTAACATCAATGAATAAAGAACATACTCAAAAATTATCACCTATTAAGGGATTTATATCAAAGGTGTAAAGTTTTAGTGAATAGAGTGTCCACAAAAGAGAACATAACAAACCTCTTAACTAAAGTCCTATCTCAACAGAAACATTAATATCATGTGAGAGCTAGCAGACTGAAGGTTGTTAGAAGGTGGATCTAGTGCAAGTGGGATATTATTAGAGTTAGTGACCTAGAAACCAACTTATTTGTACTTTATGATAAACCTATATTTATTGGATGAATATTAATAAACTCATTATCACATTATGATTATTATTCTGTATGACATAGTATGTGATAATGTCCTAAGAATAGCCGTCAAACTAAAAGGTCATAGTGGATCCCTGCAATAATGAGAACCCAGAAGTGCCATGACACTATTATTGAATATATTTTCTATGGCTTAATGATATAATTTGAATAGAAAAAAATGACACAAAATATCAGGGGTTGGGATTCATAAAACTTTGAGGCACCATCTCATGGTGTGCGTACTTGGTAATATCCTGGAGGATATTATGAGAACAAGACCTGCCAGTAGGAAATCCACATTTCTAAGCATCATTAGATGTTCCTATATACAAACATGTGTATTGTTATCTATACTTTAAGATTATTATTAATGGGTATTATGACTCATGAACTTAGATGTATTGATGGAAACTATGATGATATATGTTCGCAGTGAGGTAGGATATGTTGGGTGTGTCCTGAGTAATACTACATTAATGCATAATGTGAGAAAGGATTTTTCACTTCTATGGAAGTAGATATCTAAGGACCTTTTATGGAAATTATATAGCCTAACTAAATCCTTGTCCATGGTGTTCTCTAGGAAATTTCAATTCTGGGAAGTCAAAAAATGAGAAATCGAGAACATGGGTTGATGACACTTTCATGAAACCTACTTGATTGGAGATATCAGAAAAAAGGGATTATATTACATGATAAGTGTTCATATGAGGTGAAATGTCGTTTCAAAATCAACTTCTTTTTCTTGGGTACCTTGACCCAGTTCTAGACAGTAATCATAGACTTTAGGAAAGCTCACCTAATGTCAACCAGAAAGAGGCCTATAGGGCCACACACTAAGTGTAGCCAGTATCTCAATTAAATAATTTATTATTTAACAAGTTGAATAAATATTATTATCAATTTTGGTATAATAATTATTCAAGTATAGGTGATCACATTTATTTTGTCACTAGTTATTTGAGAGAATATATATTATGGACGAAATATTTATTTATCAGAGAATAATGTAATTATATTTATTTAATAAATACATATTCATTATTCAAGGCTTGATAAATATTGAGGAGGATTATCAGACCAAGTTATGGGTCTGGTGAGAAATAATATTAAATATTATTTGATTAAATAATATTTAAATATAACTTTCAAGTTAAGAAAATGTCATGGAAATAATAGAATTGCTATTATTATTTGACATGGGGTTTCACATGGAATAATAAAATAAGTAACGAAACCTGTGATAATTATTTATTATTACCTGGTGAATTAAATTACCCATTATGTTATTATTCTCTAATTATCCAAGGGGTCATTCCATTGGCTAACCAATGGTTGTGTGCAAAACATCTTTGGGGAAAAGATCTCGATCCTAGAGAACTCTTCCCTCTCCAAGAATGTTCTCAAGAACGAGAGAGATTATCCTCCACTAGATCAAGGAGAATGCTTTAAAAGCGATTCTCAAGTCAATTAAAGACAGACATCGCAAGCACAAGGATCTTCTGTGCTAGCACCTAGATAATCCTTCGGCAACGTCCGAAGATACACAGAACACATGTGGATCACTTCTAGAGGAATCCTATCCTTGTATTATACATCATAACGAAGGAGCAACTCAGATCTATGGTTGAATGCTTCAACAAAGAAAGAATCACCTTGGAGGTAATTATTTAATTAAATTAAATTAATTATAAATCAAATACATCGATCCTATCTTCTTGGTTCCAGGTTATCTCCTTCGTCTTTTATATTTGATTCAATTCCTTGGATAATAACATTTATCGTCGTATTTATCCCAAATTAATAATCGATCATGGAAATTTGAAAAGTTGGGTACATGCCCCATCCTGCACTTCCGCTACTCCCAAAACCTACAAAAGGTATCTCTTATACCTTCCTATATGTTGATTTACCTATAGTGTTAGGGATTTGACAGACTAATTTGTTTGATTATGGCGTTGTTATAGATGAGAACCCTTGGGTTTTTGATGCTAATGGTATGTGTTTAATATTGTCACACCCTAGGATCCAGTGATATTACCATGATGATTTTTCATTTGATGATATTATCTTAGAGATACCTTCTATACACACTGTTTTCATCCCTTTTTACATTTAATGGACATATTTTGGCAATTTATTTTTGTTTACTATTATTACACATCATTGTTATAATGGATCTCATTTGATTAATATTCCATATTTAATTTTTGGTTGAGTTTACTTTTTTTATTATAAAACATGTTTTGATAAATTTTTTTAATGAATAAAATTGATTTTGATTTATTTTCATAAGTTTTGAAGTCTAAATTTTTAATATTTTTAAGTGTTTTTACATTTAAATTTATGATTCCATCCATTGGTTCGTAAAAATTGGATTTTGAAAGAATGATTTTAAATATTTTTTTATCTAAATGGGTATAAATGTATTGATCTTAATCATGGTTGTATTTTATTTTCCAAAAATGTTTTACCTTGGGATTTCAAAAAGAGATAAATGTATGATATTTAATTCCTTTATAATTTCTTTTTTTTGAAACATTTTTTTAAATAGTGTTCAGACTATTTTTTTTGTGAATTTTTTTATAAATGAAGTTTAATTGACTGTTTAGTGAAATCTTACTAGGTCTATTTAGATCACACCCTACATACACACCCATATGGGTATATTTAGATTTTATGTTTTCATATATGTTCTGAGGTTATGATCTCAATTTGGATGTTATTCATGTAGTCCATTTATGGACATTTTGGTGGAAGTAAGTGACCATGGGTCACATGGAGATGTTCGAGCTATGACTTAGTTGTTGGTTTATTTTGGTATATTCTTTTATCGGAAAATTTGGAAATCTTCTCTATTTTAATTTTATTTTTCTTAAAGGGATTTCACTATCTATTACTATGATGTTTTTTATAATAAGCGAGTTTTTATTTATTTTTCTTATGAATCCTTTATTCTAATTATTTATTTTTAACTATTTAATTTATATCCATGGATGTCTAATGTATAGACACACCATGATGGATACTTAGAAACATTTACAATGATTGTTTAATTTTATTAAAGGGTGAAATCAATCCCAATTGTATATAGATTGATACCATGGTTCTTTCACAACTAGAATCACATGTCCTATTAGTAATGTAAAATTATGATCTAGTAAAACTTTTTAAATAATGAAAATACCTAAGGTTTCGGTTTCATGAAAATAAACTATTTATTTAAGTTATTTATATAAAACCATACACATACATAATTATTTAAGAAAATAGACACATTTAGTACTTAATTTTTTTAGTTTAGTTTCAAAAATTAAACAAGTTGATGATACTTAAAAAGTTATCATAACAAATCATTCCTTCCCACTTAATCAACCCAACGATTATCTAATAACTGATGCAATAACTAAATCAAGTTTATGTATTGTTCATTGACTTATAATTCATTTAGGTTATAGTGAAAGGAAATGAATTTCTTTGTAATACAAGACAAGGTATAAAATTGACTACATAACTAAGTATATTCATACCATTTAAACTCATGATTTAAAACTAAATTCAGGTTTAATAAAAGTAATCAAGATATCAAAACATAAATATATACCAAATAGTAATTTCCTTTATTGAACACAGGTCTAAGACATGTGAATATTCAGGTTACTTTATTAAAATAAAGTGAGGTAATATAACCCAAACATATGATAACTACATTCATTTATGGATCATAAAATGATTTGGATATTATAGAATTTCTAAGAATAAACTTATATAAATGAAAGAATGTGAATAATTAAAGAACACAAGTCCAAAATTTAATTTCACAAAATAAATAATTTAAAAAAAATTAAACATGTTTTACATACTTTACATAATAAAACACGTATAAATATATAATGTGAACAACATGCACGATGTTTTTTCCATCTCACCACACCCAATATCATGAAAAAAATTATTCGGTCCTCCTATAGATAAATTTTCACTAAAAATGCTCAGTTGTACCCATCTATGTGCTATCTCATTGCTCTGTCATAATTCCTAAGCAACCAAAACCATCCCATGATCTTCTAAACACCCACAAAAAATTTACAAACTCAAAAATTGGTGTAACTTCATGGTTGGTTTCTTTCCAAACAAAAACCAAATCCATTATCATTTTCTCACCCCATGTACTAGAGCACCTCCAATTCGACTCACACTCAAATAAATTCAAATCAAACCTAAGACCGATATCACACATGGACTCCATATAACACCTCATGATATTTTAGAAAATAGTTTTCAATTTCATGAATATTTGTAAAACCTTCTTGATTTTGATTCTTGAATAAATTGTATGGAATGTGAAAGCTTGGATTTTTGGATTCTTGTGTGATATTTGATGAAACTGATTTTTGATAAATGAATATTCCCTTTATTGAATTTTGAAATAATCCCATGGGAACCCCGGTACTTAGGCGGGTATTCCATGATAATCATGTTTGGATTTAAATTGTTAATTTACTACTGTCTTCTAAAAAATGTTTTATCCATGTCATATTTATAAAATGTTTACTAATCATGATTTTCTTTATATCAGGTAGTGGTCTAATTAGAATTTTTATGTTCATTCCTATTTTAATTTTTAATTTTAAAAAATGAAACTTGGTTTTAAATGTTAAAGTGGGTTTTGAATTGAAAAAATGAGGTTTTCTCTTAAAATGAACTAAAATGGATTTGGAGTTTTAAAACCCATTAAGTGATTTTGAAGTGAACCTATAAAATTTTAAACATTTCAAAGCGTACATCTTTCCATGGAAATAAATTTAGAATTTTAATTTATTGTTAATGGTTTTTTAATATGATTTTAAAATTTTTCACTTGATGCTAACGGTTTTCATAGAAAAGGGTGTTCATATTCAATTAAGTGTTTTGAAAAAAATGGTTGATTTTCACGTAGAAATAAAAAAAATTGATTTCTAGTGGGTTTTTAAAAATTCAAAAATGAAGACTTTTGAATTTTGAAAGTGGATTTGAGATGATATTTTAAATTTTAAATTAAGATGTGGTAATTTAAAATGTTTTGGTCTCTTGAAAAGTGTTTTTTAAAGTGGTTGGTTTCAATATGGAATTTGGAAAATGTTTATAGTCATAAGATCATTAATTTCTTATTAATTAATATCTTTCCATAAAACTATTTTTTTGGAAGTCATACAATTATTATTTCATTCATTCTAGGGAATATTATTTCTATGTTTTATTCCTTAGGAGACTCACCATAGAGTCTGAAATAAGAGAGACTAGGAAATCATGCATCAGTTTCCACTGAGAGAGCATATTTTAGTCTTGGTGCAATTGTTGGGCGGAGAGTGATGGCAAGAGGGGGGGTGAATTGCCTTTTAAAAAAGTTTAACAATTTAAAACAAAGTTAAAGCGCAGTGGAAATAAATGAGGCAAGACACAAAACTTGATAACGAAGTTCGGCTTAAACCAAAGCCTACGTCTCCGCTCCCAACTCAACCGTTGAGAGATTTACTACCGCTTGCTTTTTAATGGTTTTAGCAAGAAACCCACTAGACTTTAAGGTAGTCTAGAACCTATTACAGCTTGCTTTTAATGGTTGAGCAAGAACCCACTAGCCTTCTTACAGGTGAAGGCTAGCTCACCTATGACTCAAGCCTTTTAAAGGGAAGGCTTGACTAACCTCTTCACACCTTGAAGGTGGTGTGAAAACCCAAACAAAAGGAAGATAAAAGAAATGGGGGTTTGTAGGAACAAACCCAAATTGATGCTCAAAAAGAATAAAACAAGAAAAACCGTAATGTTGAGAAGTCTTGGGAACCAATGGATTGATTGGAGTTGATGAAGAGCGCTCCCAAGCTTCTATGGTGATGCTCCTTGGATGTGGAAATGGGTTGGAGCAATTGAGGTTCCTTGAAGGAATCCGCCGGAGGTTTGCCAAATGATGAAAAATGTGTTCGTTGGCTTTCGTTGGCTTGGTTATGGTTCCACTATTGTTCCTGGGCTTCCTAGTCCTTTATTTATAGAGGGGGAACCCTCATATGGCCGTTCGGGGTCTTCGGAGCCGTTGGAAAAGTCTTCGGAGCCGTTGGGAGTAGGCTGGTCAAAGCCCAACGGCTAGTTTGACTGGCTCCCCCGGCTGACCGGTACAGTGACACCGGTTGGCCGGTGCTTGGAAAAAGGAGAGGCCTTCTGCCCAGGCACCACCGGTTGGCCGGTGAGGAGGCCACCGGTTGGCTGGTAATTGATGCTCAAAAAGAATAAAACAAGAAAAACCGTAATGTGGAGAAGTCTTGGGCGCCAATGGATTGATTGGAGTTGATGAAGAGCGCTCCCAAGATTCTATGGTGATGCTCCTTGGATGTGGAAATGGGTTGGAGCAATTGAGGTTCCTTGAAGAAATCCTCTGGAGGTTTTCCAAATGATGAAAAATGTGTTCGTTGGCTTCCGTTGGCTTGGTTATGGTTCCACTCTTGTTCCGGGGCTTCCTAGTCCTTTATTTATAGAGGGGGAACCCTCATATGGCCGTTCGGGGTCTTCGGAGCCGTTGGAAAAGTCTTCGGAGCCATTGGGAGCAGGCTGGTCAAAGCCCAACGACTAGTTTGACTGGCTCCACCGGCTGACTGATACAGTGACACCGGTTGGCCGGTGCTTGGAAAAAGGAGAGGCCTTCTGCCCAGGCACCACCGGTTGGCCGGTGAGGAGGCCACCGGTTGGCCGGTGGTGAGACAGTAGGTGTCCCTTCTGTCTGGGTTCCACCGGCTGGCCAGTGATGGGACACCGGTTGGCCGGTGGTCTGGACAGAGGGGATGCCTTCTGTCAAGAGTCCACCGGCTGGCCGGTGGTCATCCACCGGTTGGCCGGTGGACTGAAATCAGTCCACTTTTGCTTTCAGATTTCTTGGCCCAATTTCTTGGCAACCTGAAATCATGCCTATCATCCAAAAACACTTAAAACAAGATTAGATAAATAAGAGAGTGATTGTGATCATGAAAATTAAACCACGAGGGGTACGAGAGGTACAACAGCAATAATTTTTATATTCAAGGGAAAGTGGTTATTTTATACTCGATCCATGGTGATCATGTATCTCAACCCATTGGGAATGGGGAAAGGGGTATAAAGAGTAAGGGAACTATGAACATGTATTATATGATCAACTCACCTTTCAAAACATTATGTTTCTAAGAAAATTTTCATCTTTAGGAAACAAACTAAGAAATGTTGTCTAGTGATTCACCAAATCCCAACTTGATAACTCTTAGATTTAAGGAGATAATTTTCATCCTCATAAGCTTCATTTCCTGGTTATTATTTCATTTTGTTTCTTGAGACTCATCCCCCATCTCTTCTGGACATGCACCTATGTTGCTTGAACTAATCTAAGCTATAGTCATCCCATACCAGGTACTAGTGATCATTTTGGATGAATTCAGAGGAAAAAAACTACCATAGTAGAGTAATTATTTTCTTAAATTTAATTACCCATTTCCTTCAAATCATACTAAAATTATTTGAATCAATCAAATGTTGGGATCCCCTTATTAGAAGTATCTATAACTTTCACCTTTGATAATGAATATCTTATGTGTATTTATTTATTTATTGTAAAAAATGAATATTTTATGAAACTAATAGGATGGATATGAATCAAAAATGGATTCTTTCTAATCATATGACAAAAGATTATGAAAATGGAGTTAAAGAGTTCATCAATTTTTCAATAGAGCATGCATACGACCCTTCTAAAATCCTTTTTCCATGTTTACGTTGTTATTATTCATTAAAAATTAGCCTGAAAGAGTTGTAAGAAAATTTTATTTTTCATGGAATAGATTAGAGCTATAAATGTTAGACTAAACATGGGGAAAAATTGAATATGCACATCTATTGAGATGATACTACAGTTTATGGATCATTTGATATGAATACCAGTATAAATGATGATGGAGATTATATGGAAGAAATGACAATAGGAATTAAAGATAACCTTTGTGATTGTACAAAGTTGTTTGATAAGTTAAATAGTTGTTCTAAGAGACCATTGTATACTAGTTGTACAAAATACTCAACATTTTCAGTTGTATTAAAGTTATATAATTTAAAAGCTGGAAGCAGATGGAGTGACACCATCTTTTCAAAACTACTTGGTCTCCTAAATGATATGCCACCACACAAAAATAAACTTCCATATTGAACATATGATGCTAAATGAATTATACATCCAATGGGAATGTTCTCTAAATAAATACATGCTTTTCCAAATTATTGCATATTGTTTCTCAAGGACCACAAATCACTCATAAAATTTTCTAAGTGCGACACAGATCGATACAAGAAAAATGATTCAAGTAATTCAAAAGGTATATGGTACTTTCCTACCATTCTATGGTTTAGAAGACTATATGGATGTCAGGAAACCGTAATAAAATTGACATGGCATCCATATACCAGAATTAAAGATGGGAACCTACGTCATCCAAGAGATTCTCCTCAGTGGAAGAAAATTGATTATTAGTATCCTAAATTTGGAAATGTGCCAAGAAACTTTTGTATTTTATTATCTAAAGATGGAATAAATCCTTTTATAGTAAAAATTAGTACTAATAGTATATGGTCTGTCATGTTGGTAAATTATAACTTGCTGCCATGGTTATTCATGAAGTGAAAAAACATTATGTTTTCTCTACTTATATCTAGACCAAATAAACACGGGAATGATATTGATTCCTATTTAGATCCATTTATTGGAGATCTGAAATTGATGTGGGAAATAGGTGTTATAATGTATGATGCTCATAGAAGTGAAGAATTCACATTAAGGGCCATGTTGTATGGGAAGATAAATGGCTTTCCTGTTTATGAAAATTTTTCAGGCTATAGAATTAAATGAATTTTGGGGATTCCCATTTGTGATGAATAAAAACACTCAATTATGATGAAACATTCCTCAAATATTGTGTTTTTAGGACATCAATTTTTTTTACCTAAACAATATTAATACAAATCCTAGATTACAATATTTTATGGGAATACCGAACAAGGTACTACACCATCTCCACTAATGGTTGATCAACTCTTCGATATAATAAAAGATCTTGACACTCTTTTTGGTAAACCATTTTTAAAAAACCTTATGAAATCAGGTTGGAACAAGAGATCAATTTTCTTTGAATTACTATATTTTAATTATTTGTATGTCAAAAATTTTATTGATGTCATTCATGTAGAAAAATATATATTTGATAGTGTTATTGGAATGTTAATAAATGTTTCTAAAAAAAGATGACATCAAGGCTAGGTTGGACATAATTGACATGAGGATAAGGGAAGATTTGGCACCGGTGAAGGGAAAAGGGCATAATTTTCTTCCTCCAATACCTTATTCTCTATCAAGATAAGAAAAATTGAAAATTTTCATTTCCCTTAATGGTGTAAAATTTATATTGGGGTACTCATAAAATATCAATAATGTCATGTAAATGATTAATTTGAAGTTATAGGGACTAAAATCACACGATTTTCATGTTTTGATGCAATATTTTATGTCTATTTCTTTACGTTACATTCTGATTAAAAATGTATGACATAAATTAACCATGATCTGCTTCTTTTTCAAACCCATATATAGTAAAGTTATAGAACTATAAAAGTTTCCAATCAAGAATAAGGAGTTTTCATTCATATTATATAAATTAGAGATATTCTTTACACCATCATTCTTTGATATAATGGTCCACCTGATGGTTCACTTGGTTATAGAGGTTCAACTATGTAGTCTTATCCATTACAGATGGATGTACCCCATTAAACGGTATTGGAATATTTTGAAAGGGTATGTCAAGAATCGAAGTCTTCCATAATGTTGTATTGAAAAACGATATATTATTGAATAAGATATTTAAATCTGTACTGATTACATATCAGATGTTGACAATATTGGTCTCCCAAAGTCACTTCACAGTAGACGCCTTATGGGCAGAGGGATTCCTGGAAGAGATGTTGTTATAATTACCATCAAAGAATATGAGAAATCACACCTTTACATTTTATATAACAGTAAAGAAGTTTATCCATACATTGAATCCCACAAAGAAATTATTAGATATTTGAATCCATTAAGGGAGAAAGGATGGATATCAAATACACATAATCAATAGTTTATAGGATGGTTCTGAGATCATATTTATAAGGAGTTATCTAAAAATACAAATTCAATTATCGAACAGCTTCGATGGATAACTAGGGGACGTATATAATTGTTATATCTTACACTAGATTTGTAATAAATGGTTATACATTCTATACAAAAGAACACGATGACTGTAGTATGATGTAAAATAGTGGAGTTACACTTGTCATAGAAGTGATTCACATATCTGGTTCGAAAGATAGAAATCCAATTTTTGTGAATATGTCACATTTTGGCATTATTGAATAGATATATGAGTTTGATTTTTTAACATTTCAAGTGACAATTTTTTGTTTCAAATGGGTTGATAATAGGAGTGCAATGAAATTTGATGAAATGGTATTTGTGAAGGTAAATTTCAATGTGAAAAGGGAAAAGGAAGAGCTATTCATAATGGAATCACAAGCAATACATGTATTTTATTTCTCAGATCCAGTAAATAAGAATTGGTCGATTGTCCTACCGGTAAATAAAAAACTGTAGGGCCAAATGAAAATTCAATCAAGGATAACCCTTTCATTGGGAGATCACAATCAGTTCATGGTAGTACCAATGCATAAAATATATTATATGTTAGAGGTGGCCACAAATAGGGGATTTGGATTCTTGATTGAGGATCCAAATCCATTAAACCTTTATAAAAAATAATGAGAGTTTAATGAGAAGTTTAAAGTGTTTTTTAATATACTATTCTTTTCCCCATAATATTATCTATTATTAATGCATTAACATAATCTAAGTTAAATGTTTGACTACTCATGGAAACAATGTCTTCTGCACATAATGATGTTACCAATCCTAGGGAAGAACAAACTATTGATGCTGAAACAACAGAATTATTAGGGGACCAATGTCATGCTGATGAAAAAAAAAACAATAATGAAACAGTGTCACAGTTTTGGATAAAATTATCAAGTCAAGAAATAAGGGTATAAAATTTGAGTTTGGATGGAATCAACATAACCAACCTATTGACCCAAACAAGTCAATATTA
The DNA here is from genome assembly GCA_963277665.1 of Viscum album. NCBI lineage: Eukaryota > Viridiplantae > Streptophyta > Magnoliopsida > Santalales > Viscaceae > Viscum > Viscum album. The sequence continues at coordinate 822,271,693 of OY728127.1, forward strand.
ATTAGTTACATTGGAGTCACAATGAGGATGAATGTTCTGATTGATATATATTCATTACAACACATCCAACATGTAGCAAAGGAAACCCTTTTGGATGATATAAAGGTAATATTATGTTATACTCTCCCAATTTTAATAAAAAATTATATAACAAAACATTGATTTAATTTCCATTATTCCTTATAGAGTTAATTTATTTTAGAATTTTTTTGTAAGAAATATTTCTTAATGTCCACTGGAAAATCCCATAGCGGCTTCTAGACTCTTCTTATCAAGTTACATCTTATATATGCTGAGGGAAAAGTAAAGGTCCACCCACTAGTTAGTTATGCACAAATTATAAATAAGGAAACGTTGAATGCTTTCATTAGTTGTCGTGATGAGAAATAATTTTAGGTTCATCGTAGTCAATAATATATTATTTAAAATTATTTATTTTATTCAATTTGATTCAAATTTTTTAATTTATGAAATAATAAAAGAATACTAAAAATAAAGAATGTGCATAAAAACCAATGTACTCCTATCACAAAGTAAGGATGAGGTACACTTCACTAAAGAAGAAATTGGTATGTATTTTAAATCAACAATAGAAGTTTTATGTGACATGAAACAATATATATTCCTTTTTTATATGTATATTGATGAATAAAAATCTGAAACCACTTCCACCCCACTTTATGTGCCATGGAAGGAGGTTCACATAAATAAGAAGGGTAAACTAGTTGATGAAAACACAAAATAAGTATGAGAAACATGTGTAAGTATGACAAAAAAGTAATTATTTATGTTTTAAAATAGTATTAAATAAAAATATCTATTTATGTTCAAATGTTTTTATATGATTTGGACACAATAATCAGTAGCAATCATACCATAAGTAAAATTAATTTTAGTAGCTTTAAATCGGCTGGAACAATATGGTCGCATTAGATTAGTAGGTTTTGGAGTGTCTCCTCAAACATATTTCAAGAAGATAAAATCAAAATAAGATAAATATAAGATAATGAAAGTATTATAAACACAAATAGATTATTTTCAAGATATTATTTTCTAGTCTGGTTTGGTAGACCAATACATGAGAAATGATCAAAGAGAACTGGTGGTGGAACAAAGATCCTCACAAGAAGAACCAAGTGACCCCACTAGCTTTGAGGCTAGTAATTCCCTTAAATTTCATACCTTACCCGAGGTAATCAATTTTGTCATTACTCTTTATCCTAAATGTGAATCAAACAAATTTTGATAACTTTATATTACTAAAATTATATAGTGTAAATATACATGTGATTTCTATCTATCAACACCCATGCATCACCTTGTTGTGAGGGGTACAATGTATAATATCTCGTGAAACATGATACATAATAAAGAACTCCCAAAATATCACATGGTAGTATGGATTAAGGTATCTCAAGAGCTAACCGATGAGTTTCTTATTCTACAAGATGATTCATATATTACAAAGGCCAATGATGTTATTGGAACTTTAATAACATGGACATATAATATTATAAAGATACATGAGGTATGTATTTAACAATTTTTTTCTTATGAAAATCCTACAACAATTGATGAAAAAAGGTCTGAAGTGAGGTATGGTATTACATATGGACAAAATAATGAGGAAATAGAAGGTCAGATCAAGACAATCTAGTGAATCGAACAAGAAATCAAAAGGACCTTTAGAGAGTACCTTCTCCCCACTAGTTCCACAACAACATTTATTATCATTACAACTTCATTCAGATACCACATTTAAAGATGCAAATATTTCTTACATTCTAAATGAAGAAAAAATATTTGTAACTTTTGTTATAGTTGTAGTTGGTCTTGAGAGTATAAATGTGATTCTAAAATTTTAATGGCTGGGAGCCTTAGTTGTGAATACATACATAAATTAAATTTTCATAATATGTCTATCCAAATATTGATCTAATATGCTCATTAAAGTTAATAACTATTCATATTTTCTATAGGTGTTTATATTACTAATATATAAAGGGAAAAATGTGTGAAACACAATTTTGATTCATTAATACCTATATCATTTATACACAAAAAACTTTTTTAGAGAAGGAAAAAATTAATAATAAGAAATATGATCTATATGATACATTTGAGAAAAAAATAATAGATGAAAGACTCATTTTGATTCCTATAATGAAGGGGTAAAACTCAACAATCCAATCACATAAAATATATTTTTATTTTTTTCATTACTTATTTCTTTTTGGTTTTTTATAAATCATTAGATGCTGATCACACTCAATATGGATACCCCAAATATTTATTTTTTGTATCCAATTTATGGATATCCAACAAAATGACCATACATGATGTGTATTGTGAATTTTTAATACATTGAAATCAATATTTTATAGACCAAGATCAAATTATATGTTTCAGTATGTGTTTTAACAAGAATTTTGTTATGATAGGGTGATCGATAAATATAGGATAGATCATGGCATGAAGTTGGTGACTGAACATAAAAATCCCATGGATTACTTCAAATGAAAATAGATTAAGTTATATATATAAAGATATAACTATCAAAACAAATTTCAAAACAATTTAATTATTGTGGGAAATGTTTTTTTAGAATATAAAGTAAGATAATTGAAATGATTAATGATATTATGTTTGTAAATTTATGATAGAGGTCATAAACCATGAAAATACCAACATCCCCAAACTGGTAATTTCAAAAGGTAACTACAATTTCATTAAAAATATTTCTTAATTTTTGGTTTGTATATATTTTCTCAGTACTACCATGATTACCGAAAAACTTCGTACTCAAAAGAAGAAGTAAATTTGTTTAGAGATGAGTGGGTAGTGTACAAGATGTTAGGATGTTTGATGATAAAAAATTTAGGTGATTATTTTCTATATTTGTGATCTAGCATGGGATATAACCGTAGAAATATATTTGGGGTTTGAAGAATTAGTTTCAAAATTATTATATATTATTTTTGATCTATTTCTCAAGGATAATTATTTTTGAGGAAATCAATTTTTTTAGAAACTAGCAGAAAACATGGTGTTAGAATGTATAGAGGCATCATGAATAGAACACTTCCTACTACTTATTTAGTTAATTTTCTCATAATTTCATCAACTTTTTTAGTTAATTTACTTATAATTTTTATAATAAAATTAGACTAATTCCCTCTCTAGGGTTACATCATGGATGGTGGTAAATGATAGAATAAAATAACAATACAATGGTTTCAATTTGGTGTGTGGTGGAATTATTTGGTCTATCTGATCATCAATTATATGCATGATATAATATCAAAAATGCTTGTGAAATCCATACAAGTAACAAATCAAGTTTACATTAGTGAAATTAATTGACTAAAACTGATTCTTTTGAATGCACATGATGTGAAATTAAATCATCCCACCATTATGTCACATATAATATCAAAATAATTACATGAGTAGTGGTGTTTAACTTATCCTTATTAAGCATATAGATACTTTTCCACCAAATCACCATAAAAAAATGTGTCAAATGGTTCATCACTAATATGCATGTGCACATTCATTATGTAAAATGATTCATGTTCACAATCTCATTAATAATAATCTCATCATCATTATCAATAAAAAATACATGAGAATAGGGATGTTCCTATTTTGATGAAAAAATAATGATGATGTTATGTTAGAGTTTATCATCACCTAGAATATTGAAAAGGATATACTAATCTATAGCACAATCCAGAAAGACTTAATGGATGTGCTATATTTTAGTGTCATTTGGATGTTATAAATGGCTATACTAATGTTTAATATTTTCAAAAAGGGGTAAAAAAGTTATAATGGAGTTTAGAGTCTTCTAAAAATACATAATGGTTCACACTGAAGTTTTTTCCATCAAATAAGGTAAATGGTTTATCATGGATTTTTACTCTCTATGATGGTAAAAGGAAAAGATATATTTTATTATGTTCCATAAAAACTCAAATGTAAATATTTATTTTAGTTCAATCAATGAATGCTAATAGTTTTATACTAATGGTTAATGTTTTCTAGGAATAAATAAAGGGATACACTAATGTTTAGTATGATCCAGTAACTTATAATGTGTTATGATAGTTTTTTGTATCAAATAATAAGGAAAATTTTTATATATGAGTTTTACACCAATCCAAATGGATATAAGTTTTTATGGGAACTTTTTTTAATATGTGAATATTATGTTATTTTAAAGTTGTTAGATATATCATATTGTTGGGATTAATCTTCAAAAAATAACTCATATGTTTTCGAATAGGGTGAATAGAAAATGTTATATTTTGGAATCATAATTTAAAATAATGGGACTAGGAATGCCAATTATATTTGGAAAACGAGTGTTATACTTTTTAGCACGATGAAGTAAAAAATATATTTTAATGTAGCAAATTTAGTGTGAAAAAACAATCCTTTATAATGATATTTATAGTTTAGAGACTTTAATAAAGAAATGTCATATAGGTAATCATCATCTATGTAGGATGGTATTTAATACATTTTAAGGTCATGTGGTGAGGACCATTGAAGTAATTTTAATTTCATATTAGATGCTCCAATGTATTTTCTTTTTTGGGTCATTTAATATTGACTAAATTCCTTATATTTTAGTTTCATAAGTTGAAGAATAATTATATTATAGTTTAATGATATATAATTATAATAAATTTTCTTTTAGTTAATTTTATCATAATTTTATATACTTTTTTATTTAATTTCCTCATCATTTTTATCTAATACTTATTTTGTTAATTTTCACAGAGATCATGAAGAAATGAAAGAACATGTTTCTTTCTAATGGAAGAGGAAACCCCATTATGCCTAAAATGTGAAGTGTTTGAAGCAACATAAGGTTTCCTCTTCCATCATAATGTAACATGTTCTCCCTTTTATGTATTTTTGAAGATATATTAAAGCAAAACATACATCACATACTCAATCATCCACACCTGAATCCAATATACAATGTGATTGATATGACTCAAACTGTATGTTTTTAGTTTATAATTTATATTTTAGTTCAAAACACACATCACATACTCAAAAACCAAGAAAACACCTTAATATTTTTTGATAATTTAGGAAAATAATAAATAAGTCATTTGTATTGTGTAGGAATCAGACTCACCTCAATACGATGCATGGTGTGGCCGATATAACTCCAAGTGTCTCTTTTTATTTAAAATTAACATTTTAGTAAAAAATATGATATACTCAAAACCGATCAAATGCATTTGGATTGTTTTGATACTTCAGGAAAATGATCCATAAATCATTTATGACATATAGGAATTAGTCACATATTAATCTGATACATGGTGTTCTTGGTATGGTTCAAAGTGTCCATTATCTGTTTAAAATTGATATTTTAGTACAAAACATGTGTCACTCACTGAAAACCAAGCAAACAAACTTGGGGTGTCTTGATAATTTAGTAAAATGATTCATATGTCATTTGTAATGTGTAGGAATTAGTATCATATAAAATCGAAACATGATTTGACCGACATGACTCAAAGTGATTATTTCCAGTTTAAAATGACATTTTAGTAAAAAACACAAGTGACATACTCAAAAACAAGAAAAAACATTTATATTTTTTTGATAATTTAGGAAAATGATACATAAATAATTTTTGGTCAATGTATATGATCCGATAATTCCCACAATTTAGGGAAGTGATGGAAAACTAGGTTTAATTTTCTTATACTACACTTCTTCATTTCTCATTGGTCTGTTATGTCTCATAGTCACATCAGATAAATACTTTGAATAAAAATCCATATATTCTTGAGCCAAGTAACCTTTCATGATAAAACCTTAAGGGTGATTCCTATTATGGACATAGGACTTCAATGTGTACATATTACTTTTAATTAGATACATCCGATGAAAATAAATAGGTCCACCAAGAAGTATTTCAGTTTGAAGATGGACAGTTAGATGCAGCGTGCATGTGAAAAATAATGGAGGAAATATTTTCTATAAATCACACAAAATTAATGGTTCCTCTACCAATTTTTTTACAAGAAATACTTGGAAAAATTCTTATAACAAATATCTCTATAAAAATGGCACAACCAAATAAATGAAACCTTTACATTATTGGAAAGTAGATGATAGATTACTATTGGAATCAACCCATGTAGAAGGATGTGATAATCACGAGTCTTCAAAGATTTATAATTCAACTCTATTTTTTACCCATTTTGATATGTTTATTGAACAACCATTAGGAACTTTAATAGTCTCTAGCACTTCAAAAAATTGATTTTTTTTTCTGTAGATTTCATCACAAAATAAGAACACATAACTTTCCATTTATTTTCAGTGATATGCACATGATTCAATTTTGCTTTGATACCCCAATCCACTAAGTCATGAAGAGATCATAAATAATATTTTGTCTTTCCATTTACATTTAGAATATTTGAAATCAACATCTCACGTATTTTTTTTTCAATGTGCATTACGTCTAAGAAATGATATAATAAATTAGTTGACCAATAAGGAAATTAAAAAAAGATACTTTTCTTATTATAATTTTAATTGGTTTCAATGGAAACATTCTTCTTCTTTCTAGATTTTATCTGACCCTTCCCGAATGAAAAAATTAAATCTTTTAATTCATTAAGCACATCAGTTCTAAACATACATTGAGGTGGATTTTCGGTCTCCATAGTATTGTTAAACCTTCAAAAATTATTCCTATTTGGATGATCCATTGGAAAGAATCATCGATGTACTATAAAGATGAAACTATGAAAATATTTAAGTCTTATGGATTTTTTATTCTTCATACAAATAGAACATGATAGTTTTCCTTTCATGATCCATCCATACATTATTGAATAAGCTGGAAAATAATTTATCATCTATATATGCACTACACAAATATGAAATATGTCTTTTGAACATGAATCATATGTGCACACATCCACATTCCAAATATGTTTCAACTATTTTATTAAAGGTTTCATGTAAACATATATATAATTTCTAGGATCAAAAGGTAAACATATTAGTATACTAATGAAAGTGAAAGGTTTTTTCATACACATCCATGGAGGAAGGTTATAAATATGTATGAAAACCAACCATGTGTTGTGTGAAGTAATTATCTACCCAAATGGATTAAAAACATCACATGATAGACCCAACCTCACATTATGCATTTTAGTTTCAAAATCAGGATATTGAGTATCAAATGTACTCCATAAAAATCCATATATAGGATAAGAAATATCATCATTATCCATATTTCTCTCCATATCATGCCATCAAATTTTTATTGATATTTCATCAGACATGAAAAGATTCTAGAGTATGGGAATTAATGTAAAGTGACACATTAATTTTTTTGTCACACAAGATGGTGTTCCATCAACATTTAGATTCCATAATAATGTGCCATGTTTTATACAATCATTTCATTTAGCAGTTTCCTCCCATAATAAGCTGCAATATTTTGAGTATGTATGATTTTTTTTTAGAAAATTCAATTTTCTCAACTAACTTCCATGCCATATAATGGTTTGAGGGATTATCTGCATCATTTACAAGTAAGTCCTTAAAAAAGGTAAGAATATAATTTATGAAAATATTAGAAATTCCATACATGGTTTTCCCATGAAACAAATGGATTAAAAATTCTAGCCTTTTCATTTTATCACATTGACGATATACTAGAGTGATGGCAACATCATTCAATTTTTTCACCCTATTAACATCATCATTTTCATTACATGAATCATGTATGATTGTATCAAAGTATTATTGGGTCAAAATCCTTTATTTATCATGATGATGAATAAATGGAAAGTAATCTTCTAATAAATTCTCCAATCAAGTCCTCTCATTTGGATTATGAAAATTTTGATATTTCATTTTCTCCCCATTATGATACTAGACATAATATTTAATTTGAAAACCATATTTGGTTATATGGTAGCTAACTTCTTTATGACTTAACCAAGGTATTCCAATATAATTATAACATTGGTAATGTATATAACCACTATCTAAATCATTGTTAAATGAAAAATCTAAAAATATCTCCAACTTATTTTGAAAATTTCTTAAAATCCGATCAGTTTCATACATCCAAATTCTATCCATTTTTATAAAAAAATTTATATGTCATATCGTAAAAAAATTAAATAATATTGAAGTTAAATAGAAAATATATTTAAGGAAACAATAATTGTTCACTTTATATAAAACCATAACTGACACACTATTCTATATGATAATCATAATATAAAAGACAAGAAAATACTATATATATAACAAAATAACATAAATATAAAACTATGATATTGAATTAAATTAAATTAAAGAATAAAATAGCGGGAGGGTGGGGGATGTCTCCTTAGTTTAACCACAAGGGATATAGTGTTCAGTCAATAAATAAATAAAATAAAGTAATGAATAAGAATAATATTATTCAATATTTGAAAAAATCTATCTATAATATGTTCCATCCCTATTAATATTGGAAATATGAATGTTTAGGAATCTCATCATGTGGGACGATCTTCATATATGTCGATCTGATTGATATTACAAATTAGATGGTATGGAATCCTTATAAATGATAAAATGAATTTCATGTTCCCTTGATGTATATAATACCATCTTTCACTTCTTAGAATTCATTTCAATGCTCCCATTCTCTTAATCAATTTCTTATTAGTTTCCATGTGCCTTGGTTAAAGGGCGAATATTCTTCAAATGGGAATGTATCAAATCTTATCCTTAATTTAATACATTACCATGATCTTTATCAATATAAAATTATTAAATGGTTTTGATATGTAATATTTAGAGTAACACATACATATTTGGTCAGGCCATAAGAATAAAATGATTTTATGTTTAGTACAAAATCAATTTTTTGAAATTTGATTTATATGCTATATGTATTTATGAATAAGAAAAGGGAATTTAATATTATGTTCAAGCACATCCAAGGAAGATAATTATAAATTTTAGTGATAGGATTAAATTCTTTTCCGCATCTAATAGTTTACTCAGAAGTTATATTTGGATTCTAGAAAATGACTCATTCATATCCATCATTTTCAAAATTCTCTTGTATAGAGTAAAATTAACCATAAATCATCAAAGAATGACTCTAATATTTGTACAGGATGTCACTTCCTCATGGAATGGTCACCCCAATTTTACATTGAATTTCCTATATATTTTTCAAGGCGTCATAGATCTTTTTCAAATTACATTTTTTTTCACTTTATGTATCCATTATTAAATGCAATGTTACTCTTACAGAATTGATAACTTAGCCTAACTTAAACTAGTCACTTATAAATTACTCTTACACATTCCCTCTAGTGTTGTACCTTTTCCATTTTTATTAGTTTAAATATTTTGGAATATAACATATCTATCACTCATCCTTATATCTAGTTTTTTTATCCTAGATTATAGTTATTACTATTTTTTTTGAAATTATTTATTATAATATTGATTAAAAAAATCAAAATGATTAAATAATAAAAAAAATCCAATATATCAAAATCTTTTGTTTTAAACTATAAAGAATAAAAAAGGTCCAAATGTATGATATTTATTATAAAATAAAGGTAAATAGATGTGAAAATTTTATAAAATCCTAAAAAAAATTCAAAAATTGTGGTTTGACCATCAACCATATTATTTATTATGTCATCACATTTAAGCAAAAAATAAAATCATTTAATATTTACCTTTTCACAAAACTCATTATTGAACCAACATCCATTTAAGATAACATCATTAAATGTTAATACCAAAATCAACCAATAAACACCCCCAACAACCAACATGCCAAAACACTCTTAAATATAAATTCAATTTCATGATACAATCACAAAATTTATATAAAAATATTTAAAATGAATAATAATTCATTTATCTTGAGCCAATACATAAAGGAAACCACATTTTTTACCCATTATGGACGTATTTTTATGTTACCTTCATTAATATCATCATCAAATATAAACCAAGATTATAAAAAAATATATGCATTACAAATGATCCATGGAATTTGAAAATAAAAAAAATAAAATATTTATTAAAACCCCATCTCACCATATAGAAAATAAGAAAAATAAAGAATGAAAAACAAAAAAATAAAGAAATTATCCTTCAATATAAGTGTTTTAAAACTGTTATTTCAACACCCACAAGCATATTTAAACATATCAAAAGAAATTAAATGTGAAAAAATGAATCTACTATGGTGTTTTAGACCTAGAATAAAAATAAAATTGATGGTTGATAGAATAAATGAATGATTTGGAAGTCACATATTTAATAATGAAGAAGGATGTAAGTAAAAAAATAAGATAAGAGAGATCTCAACAAGTGGGGAAGAAACCCAAATACCGATTACTAGGGATTAGGGGATCTGGATTGAAATGTGAGGGTATGATCAACCCGTGTGTATTTGGGAAAAGCCTATACCAACAATTTTTTAAAACCGTTAGTAGAGCTCCTATATCCCAATTATTTTAAAAATCCATTGGGATAGTTCCATAGTTTATGAGGCTATACCAATAGTTAGTTAAAACCATTGGTATAGGCTTAGGAAATCAAGATATACCAACTTTTTTAGCAAACCGTGGGTATATCCTCAAGGGTATATCTCTTCTTTCCAGTAGTGTAACCATGCAACATATAGTTGGTACCCATAAAATTGTGGATTCTATTATAATTAATTCCTAAGACTCCCTTTAATCACCTATTATCTCAAGATCTCTAATTAATTTTTCTCTCTAGGATTTAAAGACTTTTCCCTTTAGTTCAGAAGTGATTCTTAGGTGAATCAAAGTGCGTTGGAGGCCCAGATTCATATACAAGTACTGGTTCTTCCTTATTCTTACTAGATCCATTGTTCATATATATATATATATATATATATATATATATATATATATATCTTGGAACCATAGATCTAGTAAATTATGGATATATATATATGTGTTGTCTGATGTCAATCTTGATAATATCTTGTTGGATATAGTGAAGGGAACATGGTTTGTGATCAGATGTAGAAGTTTTAAGTGGCATTATTCATTCTTGATAACCATTGAGAGGTATCACTACCCCAAAATCAGTGTTTAGAGATGGTTTACTAAACTACTGCTATTTTTTTAAATAATTTAGCAATGGTTTATTAAAAACTGCCACTTAAACTTTTATTTTTTTTCAAAAACCCAAAACCTCTCCCCCAAACCCCAAACCCCCCACTCCCCTAATCCCTATGATCCCTGATCCCCCGAAGCCCTACCCTCACCACGTCTCGCTGCCTGTCCCGAGCTTCACCGCCCCTCCCTACACCTCACCGCTGATCTCGAGCCTTACCACCAGTCCCGAGCCTCGCTTCCCCTTGCTCCCTTTGATCATATCTATTGTGGCTTCTAACCTCTTGGATCATAAAAAAACATATACCCATTAATCAAGATATCTTCTTTTGCCCGTTTTATCTATCATTTTCTATTTTTATTTGGATGTTCATTCATGATAACCCCTATATTTTGTTTAGATGTTCATTCATGTGAACCCCTCTATTTTTTGAGCATGTTATTTTTGTTTTTAATTTTTATATTTATCAGCATGTTAATATACTGATAATGGGTATGTTATTTATTCCTTGTGTATTTATGTTCTGCTAGATTTATTTTTGAAAATAAATCATTTTATCATGATAGTCCTAACCTTTTTGGCCAATTCTATGTGGTAACATGTGTCACTTTGTATAAGTGTCTAGGTGGAGTTTTTTAATGTCATCTAGTAATTAGAAATATTTTATAATGCCATGTTTTATAACTCATTTGAGGTTATTTAATCAAAATATGATTTAAATGGTGATATATTTTTAAAAATGGATAATGTGTCCTTTAAAAAAAGTTTTTCAAATAATTCAGTGTGGGAAAAATAAATTAAAATTGGTGTTTCTAAATTAGAAATTTTTTATTAGATCTTGAACTATAATGGGTTATGATAAAAAAATATTTTAAACTTATATGTGTTTTAAATTGGGTAATATATGTTAAACTATGAAGTTAAATTTTTAAAAGGAAATGGGAAAGTAATTTTGAAATGTAATTCATTTATAATTTTAAAATAAAATAGAACCTAGTGTGAAATTAGTTATAATACGCATTCCAAGTGTGATGAATCTATAAAATGTATGGTGGGAAGTGATTCTTCTCACTCAAATTTTATAATTGTTCAGCTGTGTATTTTGTGATATTTCCAAAAACTAAATTGATATATTGATTTTAAAAATAAGAATTGTTTTTCTATAAAAATTTTGATAAATTTATTTCCTTAATAAGTTATAATTTAAAAGCAGGTCCATCAAATAAAATCCCAATGGAATCATATAATGGAGAGTACCATGGCCTATATTATGATTAGTATAGAAAATAAGGGATTATGGGGATGAGTGCATATGGTATAGTATTGATGTTTCTTGATGATTTTGTATTTTTTGGATTCTTGAGTCATTAATTATAAGTGTATTATAAAATTAGGTATATTTATTAGTGTGATAGTTTTGGATGTTGAAGTGTTGGTGTTTTTAATGATTTGGGTTAGATTTAGGAGCTATGAATTATATATAGAATGGATGAATTGGGATAAGGTTCAAGGTGTGTTTAAAATTATGTATAAGTTATATTATATTGGTTTAGTTATTTGGGTTTTGGATATAGTTAGTTTTGGGTATTTGAGGTGAGTTTCAAAGATTATTATTATTGATATAATAGATTCCCCAGTTCATTTATTTCCAATATAGAGGCAATGATTATTTAGATAGATGTTTCTTGAGACTTATCTGTATTGAAAAGTGATATTTTTGTGAGGATATAATGTTTTTACCTTATTACCTTGATTATGGTGTCATTAAGGTAATATATTGGAAATTTGAATGGAAAAAGAATCCAATAGTTTCAATTTTTTATTCTTATTGAGGGGTATTTTTTTGATAATGTATTCAAAATTGATTTAGGTTATTAAGTTTACATTCTAAGTTATTTTTTAATGAGGTTTGTGTTTTGGTGTGTGAATTGGGGATTTAGGGTACCGAAAATGGGTTTCCACATACATTTTATAATTACAAGTGACATTGGGTACCTGGTGGGAGTTAAATAGTTAAAGTTGGACTTATAAGAGTCATGGGTATCCTAAGAGTGAAACCAGGGACCCCATGGACCCGTAAGATATACTTGATAAACTTTATATATATATATATATATATATATATTTAATGTGAGGATTTTTGTTCAATTACCCCATCTTGATCCTTTTCCCCCTTTCTCCCTAAATCTCACTCTTATCTAGCCACATAGGAGGTCCCATTGAAATATGGTATTGAGCATGCTGAAATATCATTTATATGTTTATGTGATTGATGAATTTTTTTGCTTCATGTAGTACCTGTGGGTATTTTACCATTAGTGGTGGTAATTGGGTTTGAGTTAGAGTGTATTGTTCAGTGATTTTTTTTGGTTGGAATGAGATATGACGTTGGATGATGTGTGATACAGTTGTGTGATGATCATGGATGTGGTGATGATGTGTGATGCAGGAGCATGGAGTTGGTATATGAATTATGTATGGGGTTTTGTATTGACTTGGTTGTTTCCTAGTAGTTATAGATTGATTTAAAAGTATCATTCTCAAATTAAATGAACTTCACATGTATTAAGTTTATTAGGGATGGAAATAAATGGATGATAGAATAAATTATATTGTGCATGCTGAGGGTGCATTATGTTTTCATCTGGAGCGTGTTTTTTTTATATGAATAAATTATAATAATATATTGTTTTGATATTAAACATGTAAAATCATTTAATATAGGTCATTTTTATTATTTTTATATGAATAATGTCTATGGTTATGATGTAGAGAATGTTTAGTGTGTAAATATGGAAAACGTTGTGTTTCTCTATCATTAATTGATTTCATTGTTATTACCTTAGGTTTACTTATTTTAAATTTCACATTTATAACCTTGATTTTGTTATGAATATAATATGAAAAATTTGGGAATTATCTTATAGGTTTCATATTGAAACTTTCCTACTAGAATCCATGTTGGGTCATCAGGTGCTAACCAGGTTACCCCAACACTTAACCTCACCTATTTTAATCAATTCTAGTGATACATATATTGTATCCAAAAGTAATTAGAATTACATTAGAGAATGTAATTTCAATATCTAGTACTGACCATAATAAAAATCATAAGGTAAGGTCATCATAATAACCATTGCTAATCATATAGAAAATCCATCACATACAACATGATATTTAAGGATAGAATCTAAATATCTAAACTCTCTCACAAGTTTATTTTTTTGAATTATATGTTCTAAATTTAAATTTATTTGATTAAATTTCAGGAATTTCAAGGAGTAAGCTCTATATTGTTCCATTGACCACACCGACAGATGATGATCCATCTGTCTCCCTTCCTACAACATCTGAGGAACCATCTATTTCCCCCCTATACCATCTCTCACACCCTCCATGAGCATACCATTAATAGCTCAATTGACTCCTTCCCTTTAAAAAGCCTTAATAGTGAGGGAGAAGGGATCCAATCCTAGTTCTTCACGAGGATACTGGAGAGTTACTGTTATAGGTACAAATTTTAATATGAATAAATTTATTTCACTTTTTTATACTAACTATTTATTCATAAAAGATGGAAAAAATGAAACTATGGAGAAAAATATGAAAAATTCAGATGTATGGAATTTGACTGGACTAAAGATAGTTGTCCCAATTGATTCCTATAGGGTCCCTATGGATGACGCCACAAGATTACTTGGCCAGATTCTAGGTCAGCTGGCCGTGGAGCCGGTTTCCCTTCTGATTACATATGATGATTGGAGGAATATGCCTTTATCTTGGAAGAATGAAGTTGTTGATTCACAAATAAAGGTAATTTTAATAGATTATGGTGTAATTGAATGTCAGTATGTTATTAAATTCTAATATTTTCAAAATGAATTTATGTGTACACATGTTTTTCTACTTTACGGTTACTGATGTGCTAGCACAAAAGGGGACATTGAAAAATCTAGTCAAGAAATGGAAAGACTTTAAATGGAGATTATGGGGTGATTTCAACGATACTTCATTGAGTGCCTAAAAGATGTATGACAAGGCACCCAATGGGGTACCTAGAGAGCAATGCAATGTTTTTATTAATAGACATCAGGATAAGAAGCACATGGTATTTAAATATATATTATTATATTAATATCATTTTACATTTATAAATGTATATGAAAAGGACATGACATTTCATACATTACTATTAAATTACATTTTATTTATTTTAGGATATTTCAAGGAAAAATGCATCGAGCTGAGCTAAGAAAATCATCCCTCACACTGTGGGGTCAAAGAGTTTTTCTAGAAGCTGATCGACTTTGGTAATATTTTCATTAGTTTAAATATTTATAAGAAAATATTATCTATTTAATATATTAAATTGTTGATTTATCTTTTTTTAATGCAGTCACAGAGTTTAGGGCATCAAAAATCCTGAACAGAAGTGTAGTTGGATGTTCATAAAACATCTTATGGGAGTTTTGTTAATAAGCTTTCCAAAGAAGTTGGGGTGTGAATTAATTTTTCATTATAATAAATTATTATCAATTGTCACAATGTTAATATATATTTATTTTAATATGACTGATATTTGATTTATAGGTAAAAATTAAAAGAACTATGGGATGCAAATCCCGCGCAGTCCTACTCAGACTCTCAGGATGACCGAGTCGGTAAAGTGCTTGGGAAGGAGCATCCTGGTCAAGTGCGCGGGATGGGTTTGGGAACCTTACCATCTGAGGTCTTTAAAGGCCATCAGGGATTGAATCTAAATCTAATCCTAGTTGTAGTTGAGATGCTCAGTGAGATTAAATTTCTATGAAAAACTCAATTTAGGAACAAGGGAATCAAATATCCACTTTGTAGAAATCATTGGTTGATTTATATCAAAAGACAACCAGATCTATCCCTGGTGATATTGCATCGATGATGGGTGGTGAGAAGGTAAATCACACAACTTAAAAATCATTTTATTTTTCAAACATTTATTGGTTTTAAGTTTAAATATAAATATACAACATTATTTAATTTTCAATACAATTGTCTTACAGGTTCCGGTAACAGGAAGTAGAGATGGAGGTGAAGAGGGTGACGAGCAGTGTTCATCATCAGACAGTGATTAGCGGTCTTGTTGATATGTTGGACAAATATGGAAACATAGGGTTTGTTAATGTATCATGTATCATGTATCATATGTGGAACAGAGTATTCACCTAACATTTTCATAACCTAACATTTTCATGATTCCCCATATTTGATAAAGGCATTTTAATTTGATATGTCTTGATGATTTAGTAAGGTAGTGAGTCTAGAATTGGTGAAGTATGAATTTGGCGGAGTATGAAGTAATCTATGTTACATATGGAAGATGGATATATTTAATAGTTTCATTTGAGTTATGTTAGGATGTGTATATTAGTATTTTGGAATAACTACTATGTTGTTTATTTTATTCATTTTATTCATATTAGAGACACAAGCCCCACAGTTGTGTAATTCAAGGATGGGGCCTACAAATGTTGGGTCGACCATTGACCACATTCAAAACATGGGAATGATCACTTCTCATAAGATATCCTTTGAGGTGTGTTCCCTAGATGGTAGGTGATCCTATTTTGGCCACATGCCATCACTATAGGGGAGAATAATACTCAGAGGATGATGGAGATCCAAATTGGGAGCTACACCACTATGTGATTGAGAACATTGAGTGAGCCTATATATAAGAGAGAGGATCATGTAATCATCCTATTATCAACTAGAATATAGATATATCCACAATAAATTTTAATTTTTAATGGTCAATTATGAGTTGCGGTACTCCCACCATCACAATTTCCTATTTATGAAAGACCTCAATGTCCTAACGGTGCTCCCAACACATTTAATATGTTACTTAGGAGGATATTACCCCTGGTCCCCAATTTTTTTGAAATGTTTGAAATCCAATTGACCAAGCTCATACCATTCATACTATATTTTCCTTTAAAATCTCTCAAAAACCATTAAAATGCACCTGTCTCAACCCACCATGTGCCTGAAGTGGTTCCTCACCGACCACATGTTACTTTTAGAAATAACTCATATTGAACTAATTTTGGTTGAATATTTTTCGAGAAAACTCAACTTTAATAGTCTAAATCTATAAATCCATATTCTGACAGCTTTTATCCAAGGTACCCCCAATATCACTTTGATCATGCTCACCACTGCTTGTAAAAAACTTCCAGTGACATATCTTGATCTTACCAAATCTTACTCGTTTATGTGACCATTCCAAAAAAAAAACATTCTAGTGCATTCCTGATCCAACACACCTAGATAATCAAAAGGTATCCCAAGCCTAATTCCTAGACTCTAGATTCTCCCAAGTATGTATTTGAACCATTACCTAGCATTCACTATGGAATAAAATAGTACTCAGTTGCAATTATCAAGAAACTCAAAAACAAAAAAAAAACATCCAACAAACAGTCCAACACTCACATGAGTGTTACCCTTCAATATTTGAAATTTTTAATCCATATCTTAAGGATTTATATAAATCAATCCTTATGTAAACCTCCCATGGATTCCTTCCATCCAAACAAAGAGGCATTGGTTTTAATTATTTATCTTGGTATATAGATGCTCTCCCAACATACTTAGGATGGTGTCAATATATTGGGAATGACTGAATCTAGAATATGAGTACACCAAGTTTCTAAACATTACCCATTCCTATTCCAAAAATAAAAACATCCTGTCATTTTTGAAAAATTATATTGATAGGCCTGTTTAGATCTTCCGATACATGCTCCATCAAAACATGTTATACTTACCCTGAACTAACCCTTGATGCCATGTCTCTTGATGATGTGTGACAAGGTCCAACAATGGGTCAACTACCTCAGCGCACCGTAAAACTCTCATTGTACTTCTATGGTATATCTTTAAAGGGTTACACCCCCAAAAGTTCACATCATATTTAACATGATGCATAGATGGAAGGCTCAGATCCCCTTCAAAATTTTATCACTGAAGCATCAATCAATCCACTTGAGACTTACTTGTTTAAGAGATTACCATATTAATAACTGGTGTTTTAATTAATGTATTGATCACACAAACTTATATCCCAATGATACCATGTTATTTCATGCATAACTAAAAAATTCCAACAATGAATCTCATCATTCATCAATGGTTGGGTAATCAACCAACCACCTTTCCATCGTGTTTCCATGAATTCATAGACACACTATCAACCAGTAAAACTCATGGATCACTTATTTTTCTCGAGAATGAATCTACCATCTAGAATTAGTTTAAACTCAAACCTATGTTTTAAAATTCATCATCATGTTTGAGATATGAAATATCAAATATACCAACTCATTGGATTCAAGAAGTAATTCTGACAATTTTTAATTGGTCCATTACAGTTGTGTTCCTCTATATGAAAGGACACAGTTTCCATAATACTCATCATTCTCCCCACCTTATGAATCTTCTAGGAAACATTTTATTTAAATAAAAAACTTTCCATGGAAATTGCTTCATCCACTACTGAATGTGGTTCTAAAACTAGGATAACACGCTTTTATTAATCATCAACTTGAATTGAAAAAACACCATCCTATTAAAAGTATTATATTAGAGGTTTTCTCGTAGACGCATGCGTGATGATCTTACCAATTCATGTTTAAGAACTTTATCTGTATCAAATATAAAGTCCAAACTAAAACTAATCAGTAGTTTTGTCAGACCCAATTCTTTTTACAATGTTATCCTAAGCACTGGGAAAATCATACTTATTAGGATGGCTCAGGGATATATCTTTTAAGTTCATTATATGTAGTTTTAAGGCTTACAGATCATATTTTGGTTCTATATAGTTTAAATTCATAGATTTAGATATATGAAACGCTGTTAGATGGTTGAGATTTTATGGTTTAGATTATTCTATTACATGTTATCTGTATATGGTTTTTTATGAAACATTGTTATATTGTTGACTGCTGAACATTATTATATGGTTTAGATTATTCTATTATATTTTCTCTGCACATGGTTTTTTTTCCAGGGTACTAGTACTAGGGCTGTAGAATCTGCTGCCTTTTTTTACTTGTAAATCTACATTTAGCAGCAGTTTAAACCACCACTAACGAAATGGACTATTTTTCACGGTAGTTTAAACCATCACTATAGTTTGATATTTTCTTATCAAAAGTGGTTAAAAACTCTTCTAAATAAATGTGTGTCATTATTTGGTGGTGTTTGTGGAATTTTAACAGTGTTTTTAATGTAAAAAAATGAAAAAAAATTAGTGGCCGTTTAAACCGCTTCTAAATACACAATTTTTTTCACATAAAATTGCCGCTAAAACCACCAAAACCGCCGCTAAGAATGTTTACTATGACACTTCACAAAAACCTCCACTAAATTAAAGAAACCGCCACATGTTGTATGTTGACACTCAATTTAGTAGCGGTTTTATAAAACCGTCGTGGAATCATATGGCGGCAGTTTAAACCACCTCCATATTAAAAAAAACTGCTACTATGAGGACATTTTCTTATAGTGTAGGTGGTTTCTCTCTCATCTCCACTTGACTTAGAACTTTAAGGATTAGTTTTAATTAAATATTTTACTTATAATTATGATGTAAACCATGTGTGATTCATTATGGAAATCCCATTTTTGTTTATGGATTTGGAAATTTGGAAATTTGGTGGATTTTGAGAAATCCCTATTTGGTTATAATTATAAAATTTTAGTTTTAAAATTATGAAATTGTTTTAATGTACACAAATTGATGATAAAATGTTTTCAAGAATGATTTGGTTTTATGTGAAATGGTTTTTCATGGGTTTTATCATACATGGTTGGTGTGAGTGTATCCAATGATGTGACCCTGTGGAAGGGATGTCTGTCATTGGGGAACCTGGTATTGGTGACCTTGTGGTGACTTGGTGGATCAATGAGTGACCAATCATGTGTATGAAATTGCCACATGGGAATGCTTGGGTGTGTATGGATATATGGTTATGGGTATTCCAAATGACATGAAATGGTATTAGAACTTGATAATTGTTTTATTTTGGAAATTTTTTATGGTTTTGATATAAATTATTTAAACTGCTTTTAAACCATTTTATAAAAATTATGCTAATGAGTTTTGTCATAATAGAGTGAGTTGAGAAGTCTTTGGGGAAATATTAATAATTTTATACTCACACGCTACTTGGGAACTTCGGTGAATTTGTAAATTTCATTTATTGGGACATAGGTAAAGGCAAGGTATCTCAATTCTTTAGTGATGCTTCTTGATACCATGGGCAAGCCATGTGGAGTTTTAGTCTAAATTTGATTGGGTGTCAGCTGTATTGTTGTCTTTATCTTGTTATATCTAGTTTTTTGTCTTCCCTTTCCACTGTAACTCTGATTTTGTTATGTATTATTGTGTATTCTTTTAGTTTTAGTTTTGTTCATGCATCATATAGAGTATTGAATGTTTATTGTTTATACTATTTGAGTGTTTTATATTTCAAAGGGAAAATCACCCCCCAAATGTTATTGAATCCCTTGGAATTTATTTCTAGCTTTTGGTGTCTTAGGGATGTCACCTTGTCTAGTATCACCTCCTCCTCTTCTTAAGCTAATGAGGAGAGGCGAGATGTTACATTAATCATCATATATAAAATAATATAATGAAAAGGGATAGGGTAATACCACCTCTTGCATATTATGTATCATGCACCCAATGACCACCTCATGCATGTCAATGGGAACTAAATTCATTATAGGAATATAAAAAATTAATATAAATTTGAAAATAATAAGGAAATCCATTTCAAAATAATTTTATTAGTTTTTGAACCTGATCACTGTGTCCTACGCATACTCATATGGAGCACATCCCCAACCACAATACTAGTACAAACTCTCTACTTGTGTATGCACTTGTGTTTTTATCTGTGCTTATGTTTTTAACTTAATAACCAGAGTGCTCATCTATTTGAGTTATGATTACATAATCCCATTCACCTGATCCTATGTATGCATGCTTTTTTTAACTATGATCATTTCCTCCTCTTTCAAACCATTAAAACATGAAATCCCCATTCCAAATGTTAACATATAAATGTGTCCACTATGACTTATAAAATGATTACATATTCCATCCATTTGAGTAATAACTTGAAATTACTCTCTTGGAAACAATTCCAACATAGCCTCAAAGAGGTCTTGTAAAATTAAAATAATGAATTTATGAAAATAATGAATAGTCATTATAATAAATGAATTTTAAAAGTCTTGAAAAAAAATTATTTACCACACAAGTGGAAAGCTTGGGCTCATCAAGTTTTTAAGTCACTATCGACACACACATTTGATCAGTGGGTCCACCCAACTCATGTAACTATATAATCATAACACTAATTAGATATAAATATGTATATTAAAAATAATATGATAATCGATGGATATAAAATGACTTCAAAACACACATCATGCTAAATATGTGACATGTTATAGGTCTTACATCCACAAGGGTCCCATCATGATAAAAAAATGTTTTATACCAACAAAAATATAGTGAAAAATAAAATATATGTTGGTAAAAATGAACAATACCAACAAATATTAAGTTTTTTTGGTATGAAACATAAGCACCAATTTTTTTACCAACATATATATATCTTAATATTAATTATTTAATACCAGCAAAATATTTTACCAATAATTAATTTTTTTGCTCTATAATATTAATACTGGAATTTGTTTTACCATCAAATAGATATATTATTATAAATTCCTTCTATCAACAATTTTTTTCAACATAAAATTTTGTTATTATTAATTATTTTTTATTATAAATCCCTTTTAATTTTTTTGTTACTATTATTTAATAATATACTAAAATATATGCTGCTATGAACAAAAATAAAAATAACTATGAGACAATTTTTTATCTCAAACATTTAAAGGATAAAAAATACAGAAAAAATATTATGAAAAATTAAAATATGTAAAAAACACAATAAAAATTTATAAATATTTTTAAAATATGGAAATTTTAACCTAGATATATTATATTTGGAACATAATTAAAATTATTTTTAAATATGATATATTTTGTTATCAAAAATGTGATCCATATTGGATTTGGAAAAACATTTTATAATAAAATTTGTTCATTCCTAATCCCCATGCCTCTCCCCACTCTCCCCTCTCCCACAATCTCTGCATCGCCTGCCTCTACATCAGAGATCCATTGTCAGAATTCATATGCCCACTTCATCATTGTTTCCCACACCCACACCCTCTATTTTCCACCATCACCTACACCCCATCATCCACTGATGTTTGATAATCTTCTCTAATTTTTACTATGAAGACAACATGTTGGGAATATCATATACATACACTTACTTCTCATTAAATTAGTTAATGTTTGAGCCTCTTCTTAGGTATCTATTTATTCTCTTCAAGATTTAAGCACATAAAATCATGGGTATCTTGTGTTTGAATTTAATTTCAGTTAGGGTTTATGGAAAATTTTGTTGAAACGAGTTTGATTGTAGTTTTTTATGATTTTAAGATGTTAATTGATGACTTACCTAGATAAATTGTAGTTTTTCGAGTCAAGCCTTCGTATTTGTTGGTGCGTTTCTTAAATTATCATTATTGTTGTGTGTGTGCTTGAATACTAGCTTAATCACCATAGATATACTAAATTACTTTACTATTATTGGTATAGACACAGATGATAAACAAAAAATTAATGGTGGTAATATATTATTGATTTGTTTTTTAAATTTGAAAATAATAGGATAAATAACTCTGTGTATATTTCCTTAAGAATGAAATCATTGGATATATGAAATTATATTTTATTAAAATTATAATTTAATATTGTGTAATGAAGTTGTTTTAACTATTTGGTTATGTTACTGGTGTATTTATGCAAATACAATTTATATATATATATATATAATATGCTATATATAACTTATAAGTCCATAATTTCTTTTCAAACATTTTTCCCTTTCTAAATTTTTATGCATGTATCATCCTATATTATCCATTATTCTTATTTTTTTCCTACTTCTCTTATATATATTTATTTTTATTAAATTGGTTAGTTGGTAGTATTTTTATCCACCACTTTTCATGATGTTAAAATTAAAATTTTGGAATAAAATACATCTGTAACAATGTAATGTTTCCAAAAAGATATTTTTTGGAGCTGCTGCATACAATTTTCAGTTCTATGATGCACAAAGGTCAATCAATTTGTCAATAAATCTCAACATTCTATTTTTTAATTAACATTTGGTATTTATTTCATCATACACCCACATGTGTTTTTTACTGAACATTTAGTTTTTTAGTGAACATATGATTATGTATTTAGATTTTTTTTGTATTCTAGATTTCCCCCCTAATTTTAGCTTTATGAATAGCTCGAGAGGAATGGGGGTTGTAATGGGGTAAGGGAAATAGGTGTAACATCCCTCCCCTCACCCATTTTCTTAGGAAGAGGTGGTGTGTGTTAGTATCCTTAAGTGACATCCCCAAGACACCAAAGGCTGGAAATAAATTCCAAGGGATTCATAAACAGATGGGGTATGATTTTACCTTTGAAGATAAAAAAACCAAACCATGATAACCACAAAAAACCGAACCTCTATATGATGCATGAGTATAGAAATAAAATACAATACAAAACCAAACCCAAATAAAATATCAGAGTACGAGTGGAATCAAAGTGATATAAACAAAATATCCAACATGTCACAAAACCCAAAGGCACAAAAGACACCAACCAATATCTATCAAACCACTCCAAATCCACATGCCCAACCTAAGGTACCAAGAACTATCACTAAATAACTGGTATACCTTCCATTTATCGATGTATTGATATATAACATCTGTAAATTCACTATAATTCCCAAGAAGGGGGTGAGTATAAAAATCGGTAGGATTTCCCCAATGACTTCCCAACTTATTCTACTAGGATAAAACTTGTTATAACATTTTATAAAATATTTTGAAAGAAACTTAAATCAGTTTATATCCAACCAAAACAATTTTACAAGGAAAGAAGTCAAACAAAACTTTAAAACCATTTTTCAAGGAATACACCAACAAAGACTTTAACCCATTTATTCATTTGTGATTTGGAATATACATTTCCATGTCCGAAAATAACCATAAAACACACACAAACACATACTCTTGGTGTTAATTTTGAAGGTATAAATTCATGTCCATACTCCATCCCTTTAATGGTGGTACTTAATGACCATTATCCATCCCTGTCAACTCATACCTAACCATTATTCCCAAATTTTATCAACCAATTTCAATAAAATCATTTCTTCCCTTTAAAATAATTTCAAAAAATAATTTAAATACATCAAACCAACTATAATTTTAAAATAACCATTTTAAAATTATAAACAATGGGGTTTTCCAAAAAGTTATCCAATTCCCATGGTTTTAAAAACCATAATTAAAATGTGAATTTACATCAAATCACACCATGATTTACAAAAAAAATTCAATAAATTTAATCAATTTAAAATCAATACTTAGAGTTCTAATCAAGTTAAGTCAAGAGAGAATATTCCTACCTCTAAAACTTTGGTGAAAATGAAGAATGTCATAACAACTTCAAAAACCCAGATTAGATCTTCTAAATCTGACCTTAGATATTATTACCTTCAAACAAAATAATCTTATCCCATCAAGATTGAAATCACATATCTTGGATATATCCCTAATGGAATAGATCCACGATTGCAAGAGATTTAGGAAGAATATATCTAAGGAAAATGATGAAGAACGATCACTTATCGATGAATCTAGGCCTCCAAAACACTTAAATCACCTAAGAATCACCCATAGATCGAAATTAATTATCTCTCCAGCCTTGGGAGGAAGATAAATTTGTGTTATGATCAGATTAGGGGAAAACAAGTGGTTAATGGGATAAAATGAGTTAGATCTGCAATTTTCGAATCTAAAATTTAATGGTGTATGGTTAGGGTGCACGATTAGGCAAACCACACAATAATCATGAATGAGCTACTACCTCAAGAAACATCTCACACGGTTGGATCACATGGTTTGAAAAATCATGCACCAATTGTGTGTTAGTCACTATATCAAGTGATAGTAGGCTTTTATGGTTTCTCCTGGGAATCTGCACGGTTTGGCCAAACTATTCACTAACCGTGCACTTTCCTAGTGACCCCTGTTTCCCCTTAAATTGTTTCCTAAAGGTATTTCATGGTTTCTACTAACTATATTCAAATCGTACACCTCCAAAATATCCTCCAAACATGTCAAAACCCATCTAGACATCTTAAAACTTAACCCAATCATTTTATATACTTAAAATACATAAATAAAGGGTCTTTTACCTGAAACTGGGGGTGATACATTCTCCCACCATTGGTATTTACATCCCCATAAAGTATAAAACTAGAGTTTTCTTTGAATATTTTTGTCTATTTCTCTAACATTTCCTTCTAATGCGCCCACGTCTCTTCCTGAATCTAACCATGTTTCCATAAAACCCACACTAGACTGATGCTTTTCCCATACAAGACTTTATATTGCCTATCCACAATCCACACTAGCACATGAATCAATGTAGAATTTGGTTCTAGGCCAATGTGATACCATAAAATCACATGGTCAAGATCAGGTTGATATTTCTTAAATTGAGATACATGAAACACATTATGCACTAAACTAAACCATGGTGGAAAAGACAACCGATATGCTACCCCACCAACCCGTTCAATTATCTCAAAAGGGCCTATGTATCAAGGAGATAGATTTTCCTTACTATCAAAACAATGATGTCCAAGCCTCAGAGAGATTCTCAAGAACTCACAATCAATCACCTTGAATGAAAATGGTCATAGATGATGATATGCATCTGATTTCTGAAAACTATGAGCCATATCCATTCTCTTTCTCATCAACTGAATATTCTACATTTTCTCTTGCACAGGGCTTGGTCCAACCAGTGAAGTCTCACATGTTTCCACCCAAAAAAGTGGATAATGATAAGTAATCCCATACAATGCTTCAAAAGAATCCATATTTATCAAGGCCTAATAACTATTTCTATATGAGAAATCCACTAATGGAATGTGATATTCCCATGAGCCACCAAAATCCATTAAATATTACCTACGCATTTCCTCTATTTTTTGGATTGTCCGTTCAGACTGTCCATCTATTTTATGATGATATTCCATGCTAATAGTCAATTGAGTCCTAAGGGATTGATATAAGGATTTCCAAAAATGAGATTTAAATCTTGGGTCTCTATATGATATAATCGAGATTGGAACACCATGCTTCTTTACCACTTCTTAGATATAGATTTTTGATAAGTCCTCCACTGTTTGGGATTCACAGATAGGTATAAAATGAGACAACTTCATGAGTTGATCCAAAATTACCCATATATAATTCTGTTTCCTAACCATTCTTGGTAAAGTTGTCACAAAATCCATAGCTATCTACTCCCAATTCCACATGGGAATTGGTGAAGAATGAAACATTCCTATTGGTTATTGGTGTTCCACCTTGACCTACTGAAAGGAGAGGCATCTCAAAAAAAACTTTACCAGTACCCTTTTCATGCTAGCCCACCAAAATTGTGCTTTTGATTCCTTATACATCTTTTGTAATCCAGGATGAAAAACCAATCTCAAATGGTGGTAAGCATGAAGGAGTTGTTCTTAACAAGCCAAAGGTACTACCATCTGATCTAGAAACCACAACACTACTATTTTTTCAAGCTTCCACCCCTCAATGGTCTACCTACCATTTAGATTTGACTTCATAGCAACACATTCAGAATCAGATGTTTGTGCCTCTTTATCCTTATAAACCAAAACAATCATATCATATCAATATTGATATAAAAAATCATGGATCTATCCCCAATGGACTAGATCCATCATTCTAAGAGAGGGAAGAAGAAGAGATCTAAGGAAAATGACAAAGAATGAGCACTTACTAATGAATTTGGTCCTCTAATGAACTTAGATTTTCCTAGTATTTGCTCCTATATTGAAATGGAATGTCTCTCCATCCTTGGGAGGAATAAAAATTCATGTTATGATAATATTATAAAAATAATTAGTTCTTAAGGGGATAAACTAAGTTAGATCTACAATTTTAGGATCTAAAATTTAATGGTGTATGTTTAGCGTGCATAGTTAGGAAAACCGTGCGCTAACCAAGCACAAGCTACTACCTCAAGCAACACCTCGTATGGTTTGATCTCACGGTTAGAAAAAATATGTTCCAACCATACATTAACCACTTTCTCAAGTGATATTAGGCTCACATGGTTTCTCCTGGGTATCCACACAGTTTGGAAAAACCATGCTCCAACTGTGTGCTAGTTCAGTGACCTCTGTTTTCCCTTACAAAGTTTCTTAGAGGTGTTTCACAATTTCTACTAATCATTCTCAAACCATAAACCTCAAAAAAATCCTCAAAAACATGCCAAAACCCCTCCGAACCTCCCAAAACTTAACCTAATTATTTTATATACTTAAAAAAATAAATAAAGGGACACATACCTGAAATCGAGGGTGCTACAATAAGGGTTCAAATATCCACCTTCATCTCATGCTTCATGTTAGTTGTTTATGTATTTGGTGTGGATTTTCTATACTTTAATTATTATTAATAATATTTATTTTTAAATATATATAAGAGTATAAGATTTAATTTTCTTCAAAGATCTTATTCAATGTTTAATTAAACCTAGTCTGTATAGAGTTCATTTTTTATTTTTTGTGAAACCTTGATGATTTATTTAATATTACTCTCTAATTTGTACCATTTGTTTTGGTAAATTTCTATTTCTTGAAATACTAAAAATACAAATATTTATAGTATAATATATATCATTAAAATATGCTCTTGATATATGATTAGACACCATAATTTAAATGAATTTTATAATAACATCAAACAACACCAATTCAAATTCTTTGCTTAAGTTGGTTATAGTAAGGGATTTGGTTCGATAAAAGTTTTTATTGGGGAATGAAAATAACCATTTTTATTTTATTTCTACTCTCGAGGCTCAACTAGGTAAAGATAAAGATCTTATGTGGAAGTTAAAGGCCAAATAATAGAAACTAGTGATTTTGTGATTGAAAAAGGATCTCATGGTGGCTAAATATTGATTGAAACATGATTTATTTATATAGTATATTTATTGAAAATGTTACTTTTTTATGAAATGGGAGTTTTTTTATCATATATACAATGGTGTTCTCAAAAAAAGATTTATTAGACAAGTGTGTTTCAAGAAATGAACAATAAAAGTATATTTCCCCTCTTAGGGTTACCACTATTTTGAATCAAATGTTAAACATGAAATAGAGAAGCTAAGTCCCTAAATGGAATTATTGTAGTAATTTTTGATTTAGTTTCTTATGAATTGGAACCCAATTTTTTGAACCAGTCACACCAAGTTTCAAATTTCATTTTGGTATCAGTGATGAGTATGCTTAAAATGAGAAATAATAGAGAAACCATTGACTTATTCATCAAAAACTTAGTTATGTATTTGGTTAAAAGGAAGTGTCTCCCATTACATTAAAGTGATTTTCAATAAATTGACGTTGAACCCCAGTTTTGTGTTCAATACATGTTATAACTTATAACCTTGGAAGTGATCCCTATATTATATCATGTGAATCGCTCTCGGTTTCCAAATGAATTTTAGATTTAGCTATAAACGTGATTTTTTTGATCCATTTGATGATGCCTTCACAAGTATGTATACTTGAATGTTTACAATGAAATATTTTTGAGTATTGTATATGGGGATGAAAATACTTAAACTTGAATAGGATTTGGTGATTTTTACGGCCCAATAGCCTCTATTTTTTCCATGCAAAAGGGGATTTTCTTGTTGTTTCATCAATTCACAATCTATTCATATGAAATTATAATAACAGAGGTGATGTTTTATCCATATATATGATACTAAAGACAAGGTGTTCACTTAGAGTTGTTAATTTTCACCCATATAGTGCTCCTTTTCTATTTACCATTGAGGTGAATGATACTAAGTCTTCAAATTATTCAATGACATGGGCCACAACTCATGATTACTTGCACTATCCTCATACTATAGTTTTTTTATCCAATGTTCATTATGAAAAGCATATTACTTTGGTTTCCAAACCACCTCTGATGTCTTTTCACCACTTGTTTTGGCCTTTATATCCAAGAGGTGATTTCATGGGAGATATACAACACAATTTTATGTATTTTGGTTAAAGTTCACAACTTATTTTTTCACCTTTTCCACTTTAACCATCCCATAATTTAGAAAAACATAATTAAGGAAATTTGGTCCCCATGGATCCATCTCCACCATTTCCATATTCCTCATATTATGAAATAGAAGATGATATGACTAATTATTTTACTAATGGATAAAAAAATGTGATTAGGGATCCTATATTAGATGTCATAGAATCCATTGAGGTACAAATAGTGGATACAAATTCATAGATGGTTTTTGATGATTCAGATCCTCATATGGATGATGATGCTAATGCAGTGCCTAGGACATCTAGAAAATTTATATTGGTATAGGATCTATTTAGCGTGTTCCGTTAAATAATCTCATGAATTGTCAAGACCCATATTTTTTGGAGTTTCCTTTCATGTAGGGATGGTTAATTGGTTAAAGAAAACCAAAACCACCACCTATGTATGGAAAAAATCATGATAATTCATCGATAAATTTTAAATTAAATCCCAGATATTAGAATATTTATCCCTATACTCACAATAGTTTGGATTTTTCAACTCCCCTAGTATCATTGTCAATTATAAATAATTTATCTGGTGATCTAGGAATATTAAGTGCACTGAGACATTTTCTACATCCCTATTTGGTTTCCTCATCTGATATCTAGGAGGATTATTTGTTTCAAAGTGGGTCACTTGATATGAATGATCCCCAACCTATTATCAGTAAAATTCAAGATGAACTAGTCACTTAACTAGCTATTAAGATGTAACAACCCTACTCTTTATTTCATATTTAAACATGATTTATTACATAAAATGTCACTTAATACAACTCATAATATTGATAGGTCTAGTGTCTTTTGGGTTGAGGAACATTACATAACAACTTAAAACATGAAATACAACATCTTTATTGAAAACTTCCTTGACATGACCAAAAAATTCCTTCATACTTAATACTATATGGGATAACCTGAGGACATACATAAGAAATGGGTGAGATATAAAACCCAGTAAGGGAATAAATATGTAATAACACGAGGATAATAATACATGTTATACAAGGAACATCAATGAGGCATAAAGGAACATGAATAATAAGGCATGATATAACATGATAATCATAACACAAGAAATGTGGCAACAACTTAAAACACAACATCATTAACATAAGTCAAAGATAAACCAACAAGACTTCATGGTGGAAAAAATTTCCATAAATAAATCAGGTAAACCCCCATACTAGAATGGTGTATCATGTTACTAAACATTACCTAATGCATTGGAGTGTTATCAGGGCGCACCCTTCATAAACATTTCAATCTCATGCTTAAGTGTGCCACATAGGTCATATAAAACAGGTTCATTCAACATAATAATTTATTGCACAATTGAGTGAACATACATGTAAGTTCTAAATCAATAATTATATTTTCATAAAGGTGAATACCCTTGATAGATAAAGGGAATGGTATTCACTACATAGGCATGGTAAATCGTGGTGCAATTTCGGCAGCATAACGACATCATATAAAAATTAATAAAATGGGTTGATGAGAGTGAAAGGGGTATCTCATAATTTATACATGAAATGGAAAGTAATAGGGACATTTAACAACATTACACAAAATAAGTAATTGTAAATAGAATGCGTAATATAATAAAGAATCTTGAAGAAAGAGGAGAAAGCAAAATAACCCTTACAAAATGTTGGCATGGTAACAGGTGTATGTAAAGGTTATTAAGAGGGTTAAATTAAATTTAAAGGGGATATAATAATTTATAAATTAATTTGAAATCAATTGGGATATGTAATAATATATACCCAAAAAAAACAAATGTAAATTACAAAGGCATATCATAAATGAAGCGCTTCATTAAAAGGGGGGAGAGAGAATCCCTTACGGAATTTCAGCATAGTAACGACTTAGGTAAGGGTCCAAATGAGGAAGGATAAATGATCACTAATATAAATAATATAAATTTAATAGTAATTTAATGATTACAAATTAATGGAAATATAATAAATTAAAATTAAAAGAACTAATCTCAAAGAAGGCGCTTGAATTCAAAGGTGAGGAGAGAAATCCCTTACTTGGATGTGTGACTCCAAAGGCTTGGGAGATGATTATTGGGAGCTTGTTGGAACCTTTATAGGACTCTAGGGAGTATAGGGAACAATTCTTATTACATTTAAAGAGTTTTAGTGAAGATAAATGGGAGCTTGGGTGGGTTTATATAGAAAAGGAGAAAGATTTCTTTATTATTTTGGTTTTGGACACTACATAATAAAATATTAAAAACCAAAAACCATCCCATGGTTTTTCCATGGTTTCTAGAAAATTAGAGTGGTGTACATTATTTTATGATCCCAAGTTCCATAGATAATAAAATATCTCCCTTTCTTCTATGGAAGTGAGTCACACTTTCAATGAAATGATTTTAAAATCTTAAAATATATTATAAGTCTTGGAGGATTCACTAAGGATTTATAAAATAAATAAAATAAACTTAAAATTAAATTATTTTCAATGTAAAACATATATTTGGATGATTATACCTTTTATAGTATTTATCACATCACTATTGGTCTATTATGATGTTATAAAACACACCGTATATTTATACGGTATTTAATTTTTACCCAAAAATTCGACTATATCAGAAAATTATGAAAAATTAACCATTTGATAATTCTATATCCTAATTCCAAAAATAATATTCATTTTATATAAATAATTTTATAAATATTTTAATTTTTACTTTTAAAATAAAAATATACATTTATTGAAAATGATGATTTTTTGACAATAATAATTTTCAAACCCTAATAAAAATTACATTTGACTTCATAAAAATTATATGATCATTTATATTTAAAAAAATAAATTTAATAATAATATTTTATTAAAATATTATTTATTTCAAAAATACATTAATTCATCAAAATCTATTTCTTAATTGAATTTGAATATTAACCAAAAATACTATTTGTGCTTTAAAAATCATTTACAATGTAACAATAATAGGAAGAAAACATATTCATTATTATATAAAAAACAATGCACATAATATTATTACTAGGGTCTTGATACATATCCATTTATTACACCAATATATTCCCTAAGAGTAAGGTGCTTGATGGTGGGGATTTCATTGGGCCATTCAGTGAACATGGTTTGGGCTGTGATCTTGATGATCTTGAAATTCTTCTATAAATGGTTTCACTCATGCTTAAGTTATTGGATATAAACTTGGGATTTGTCTACACCAAAGCCTATAAATTCTATATCCCTCAGAAGCTTTGATAAATGGGATTCATAGGGTATGATCCTACTAGTTGAGGTCATCACTTCCTTTGTATGTGCCAAAAGTATTTGTTAAAACCCTGTATTTATACTAGTCATGTGATCATTATTAAATGAATAAATTATCAATGGTAAAGATACTTAAAGATAATTTAAAATCCTATTGGATATAATAAAATAGTGAATGTGTTTTCTATAACCATAAGATATTAATTAAATCAAAATAAATGTAATTTTATTCATAAATGTTCAGGTCATTACAACCTTCCCCCCTTAATAAATTTTCCCCTCAAAATTTCTATTTCCCATACTAAAATAGATGAGGGTAACTCTACTTCATATTATCATCTAGTTCCCATGTTTCTTCTTTAAACTTGTGGTTTCTCCACAATACTTTGATGAGGGGCATTATCTTATTTCATATAACTTTTTCTCTACGATCTAAGATATTCACTAGATGATCCTCATAGGAAAGGTCATTCTCTAATAGTAAAACCTCTGTATTGAGTACATGTGATAGGTGTGGTATGTTATTTCTTAAGAGGGATACATGGAATACATCATGTACTTGAGATAGGTTTGGTGGGAGTTCTAGTCAATAGGCCAATGCTCTGATGTGTTTAAGGATCTCAAAAGGGTCGATGTACCTTAGACTAAGATTTCTATTCTTACCAAATCTCATCTCTCTTTTCCATGGAGATATGAAGAGGAATACCATGTCTCCAATATAAAACTCTAGGTCTCATCGATGATTGTCATCATAGATCTTTTTTTAACTATGAGTAGTTTTGATGTGTTGTTGGATGGTCTTAACCTTATCCACCATTTCTTTGACCATTTCAGGACCTAGAAGTTTTCGTTCCCCAAATTTGTCCCAACATACCGGTGTTCTACACCTCTTCCCATAAAGGGATTAATAAGTGGCTATTTGGATGCTCGATTGGAAACTTTTGTTGTAAGAGAACTCCACCAAAGGAAGATGTTGGTCCCATCCACCTTTCAAGTTTATTGAGTAAGTGTTTAGATAGTCCGTTCATATTGGCTGTCATTTTGAGGGTGATAAGCCACACTGAAGTTCATCTCAGTTTTTATATCATGTTGAAGACTTTTCCAAAACTTAGATTTGAATCTTGGATCTTGATTGAAAAAAAATTAATAGTGGTACTCCATGAATCCTTACCACCTCTCTGATATATATTCATACTGGTTGATCTAATGAGAAATCCTCTCAAATCACAATTAAGTGTGATGTATTTGTAAGATGATACACAAAAAACCATATAGCATTGTTTCCCATGGATGTCTTTAGAAGTCTAGTGAAAAAGTCCATGGTGATGTTTTCTGATTTCCATATTGGTATGGGTAATGATTTCATCATCCCAATGTACTTATGCCTTTAAACCTTCACTTGCTAACATACCAGGTACTTTGATGTGTATTCCATAATCTCCTTCTTCATGTTATCCCACCAATAGTGATCTTAGATATATTGATACATCTTTGTGTTTCCTGGGTAAATAGAGAATGTCTAACTATGTGAATCATCTAAAAGTTATTTCTTTAACTCATGATTTGATGAAACACATATCCTTGACCCAAATCTCACAATTCCTTATTCATTGACATTGAACTCTGAGGACTTACCATTTATAATAGTTTCCCATTTCTTCTGAATTCCCACATCATCTTTTTGAGCATCCTTTAATATTTAAAAAATAGATGGTTGAGAAATAATTTGTGAAAGGATTGATGATGTTCCTTTATTTATTATCCCCATGTATATCTTCTTCAAGTCTAATAAGATTGGATCCTTCCCAATTCTCATAAATGATATAATGGCTGGGTCCTTTCTACTTAGAGAATCTTCCACCTTGTTCGCTTTCCCAGGATGATAGTGGATTGAGCAGTCATAATCCTTCATGAGATCTAACCATATTTGTTGGAACATATTTTACTATTTCTGTGTGAATATATATTTGAGACTTTTATGATCCATATATATTTCACACTTCTCCCCAAATAGATAATGCCACTAAATTCTCAACACAAAGATCACAACCACCAACTATAGATCATGCATGAGATTGTTTTTCTCATGAATTTTAAACTGCCTTGAAGCACAGACTATAAATTTTTCATTTTGCATCAACACACATACTAATCCATTTTTTTAAGCATCACTGAAAATTATGAAAATATCCCCACTTGTGGGTAGTGTGAGCATAGGGGCAGTGATAAGCCTCCTTTAAAATGCCATGATTCTTTATTCACATTCACCATTCTAAGAAAATTTTAATCCCTTATGAGTTAGCTTGGTAAGAGGGTTTCACAATCATGATAAATTTATAAAAAATCAGCGATAATATCTAGATAACCCAAGGAAGATACAGATATCTATTATAGATATTGACCTCCACCATCAGTCAATTTCTTTTGTCTTGGAAGGATCCAAAGATATATCATTGTTTGTGATAATATTTCCCAAGAATGAGACTTCTTCCATAAAAAACTCACACTTTCTGTAATTTTCATAGAGATTCTCATTTAACAAGGTCTTAAGCACAACAGTGAGATGCTCCTCATTCTTCTCCTTGGTTTTGGATTATATTATAATATCGTCTATAAAGACTACCAAATATTTGTTGAGGTAATATCTAAAGTCTCTATTCATCAAGTCCATGAATATTGATGGAGAATTAGTGAGTCTGAATAGCATCACTATGAACTCATAATGCCCATACCTTGTATTAAAATCAGTATTAGGGATATCCTCATTCTTCACCCTTAATTGGTAATATCCAACTATAGATCCACCTTAGAGAATTATTATTCTCCACATATCTGATTGAAAAAAATCATCAATTCGTGGCCAAATATACTTGTTCTTTATCGTGATTTTGTTGAGTTCACGATAATCAATGCAAAGATGCATTGACTCATACTTATTCTTGATGAAGAGGACTGGTTCACCCCATGGTGAAGCACTTGGGCATATAAACCCTTTATCCAGATTCTACTATAGTTGTTTCTTTAGTTCCTCAAGTTCCAAAATACCCACCCTATATGGAGTCTTGGATATTGTAAACACCCCTGGTATAAGATTGATTGAAAATTCAACCTCTCAGCTAGGGGGGAGACTAGAAAATTCCTTAGGAAACACATCAACATATTCCCTCAGAATAGGAATGTATTCGAGAATGGTTATTTCCTTAAAATCAATAATTTTATCTAGATAAACTTTCTCATAGGACAATAATATCTATTCTTGATATGATAGTGCTAATGAAGATTTATCCTCCTCTTGCACTTGTATAGAATCAGGGGTCGATTCGCCATATGGAGAGTGATTTCCCTCTCACAGAAATTTATGTTGGTTATATATAGAGAAAGCCAATCCATGCCTAGAATTTCATCAAATTCTACAAAGGGAGACTTATAATATTTTCAAGAAGGAAATTACCAAAAACTTAAACATGTGATACAATACTCATAAAAGTTCTCCCTAATGATTTAATATCATTTTAGGTGGGGACTCGATGTTCTTAGAAAACATACAAGATATACTAATAGGAAATTAATTAAAATATAATATGACATACACTACTTTGAAGTAGTGGTTACATTTAATTCATTCATCATTATCCATCTCAGTATAGGAATTTTCATGCTCCCTTGATCTTGGAGATTGTTGATGCTCATCATTCTTCTCAGCCCATGAAATAGATAATTGTCTTGGATAATGCTTGAATTCTCCAAATTTATGAAATATAACTATATATTATGACTTATATGGAACTTTGTTTCTATCCATCAAGTTATCCATTTTTTCATGGAAATTAGCTACTTTGTG
The DNA here is from genome assembly GCA_963277665.1 of Viscum album. Taxonomy (NCBI): domain Eukaryota; kingdom Viridiplantae; phylum Streptophyta; class Magnoliopsida; order Santalales; family Viscaceae; genus Viscum; species Viscum album. Next base: position 822,308,329 of record OY728127.1, read on the forward strand.
CCCTGTCTTTTCACACTAAAAACATCTCCCAGTTCCTTTGTGACATTTACCTTGGTGCCTCTTTCCACACTTTCTTCATGAAGGAAATTGGGTCTTCTTTTTCTTATCACCTTTATCAGATGGACTTTCATGAGATTCCATATTACTATTCCTTGATTTACTTTGTAATTTAACAAAGTGACAATTGTTAATTGTAATTTTTGATAGCTGGTTTGGCATATTCACGACATGTCCAACTTGAGCTACCATTTAATTGGGAATCGTGTTTTATTAGTCATCACATTTCCCTTCACATTAGTTGTTTACCCGATTCATCCTATTTTTGACCATTATATAGAATAAATGGTAAATTATGGATGAGTATCTTAAACAGTTAAACATATAAAGGTGAATCCAATGACATTAAAGGGATAACTTATAAATTACATTTATCTCCTTAGATTATGAGTTTCTAGGATCTAGTATATGTTATCCATGATATACATCCTAAAATATATTCTTATGGGATTTTTTTTGTTCCCTTAATAATTTTTTATAATTAGATTATGAATTTACCAAAGAATATACCCTGGGAGTGTCAAAATAGGTGTGCAGTAAGGACCATTGTCATGTAACAGGTTACCCCGAGTCAAGCCCGGAACACCTTGTCAGAGTTTTTACTCCTAGGTACATCTATACCAGAACCAAGTACACTTATAGTATACATACAAGGATGTATTTTCTTGATAAACCACTTACTATATACTTACAAAAATTTAGGGATGTTTTCTTACACTTAGTCTTATCCCTAAGGGTTTTCACTAGGGTTTTTTAATACTAATCCCAAAAATAACTAAACCTATCCTATAATACCAACTTTAACGACCCTGCTCTTTATTTCACATTTAAACCTGATTTATTACATAAAATTTCACTTAATACAACTTAAAAGATCAATATTTCTAGTGTATTTGGGGTTCAAAAAAATTACATAACAACTTAAAACATGAAATACAACATCTTTATTGAAAACTTCTTTGACATGACCAAAACATTCCTTCGTACTTAACACAGAATGGGATAACCTGAGGACATACATAATAAAGGGGTGATATATAAAGACAAGTAAGGGAATAAACATATAATAACATGGGGATAATAATACTTGTTATAAAATGCACATTAATGAGGTATAAAGGAACATGAATAATAAGGCATGATATAACATGATAATCATAACATGGGAAATGTGGAAACAACTTAAAACACTGCATCATAAACATAATTCAAAGCTAAATCACCAATAATTCATGGTGGAAAAAATTAACATAAAAGAATCAGGTAAACCCCTATCCCAACATGACATATCATGATACTAAATATTACCCAATGCATTGGAGCACTATCAGGGCACACCCTTCATAAACATTTCACTCTCATGCTTAAGTGTTCCACATATATCATATAACACGGGTTCATTCAACATAATAATTTATTCCATGATAGAGGGATGTGGAATAAATACATGCAATTAATCAATCAATAATTATATGTTCATAAAGGTGAATACCCTTGATAGAGAAATGAGAATGGTATTCACTACACAGACATGCTAAATCATGGTGCAATTTTGGCAGCATAACAACATCATATAGAAATTAATAAAATTGGTTTATAAGAGAGAAATAGGTATCTAATAATTTATATAGGAAATTGAATGTAATAGGGACATGGAAAGATATTCACTAACATAAGTAATTGGAAATAGAAGGCATAACATAATAAATAATATTAAAGAAAGAGGAGAAAGAAAAAAAACCTTACAAAATTTTGGCATGGAAATGGGTGTATGTAAAGGTTATTAGGAGGGTTAAATGAGATTGAAAGAGGATATTATAATTTATAAATCAATTTTAAAGAAATTGGGATAAGTAAGAATGTATCCCAACATAATAAAATGGAAATTACAAAGGCATATCATAAATGAAGTGCTTGATTAAAAGAGGAGAGAGAGAATCCCTTACGAAATTTCAGCACAGTAAAGAATTAGGTAAGGGTCCAAATGAGGGGGGATAAATGATAAATCATACAAATAACATCAATTTGATAGTAATGTAATGATTAAAAATGAATGAAAATACAAGAAACTGAAATTAAAAGAACAAATCTCAAAGAAGGTGCTTGAATTCAAAGGCGAGGAGAGAAATCCCTTACTTGGATGTGTGACTCAAAAGGCTTGGGAGATGCTTATTGGGATCTTGGGGGAACCTTGGGAGGACTATAATTAGAGTAGGGAAGATTTTGGATGATCTTTAAGGAGTTTTAGTGAATAAAAATGGTAGCTTGTGTGGGTTTATATAGGAAAGGAGGTGGATTTATTTATTATTTTGGTGTTGGACACTACATAATAAAATATTCAAAACCACAAACCATAAATGGTTTTTGACCATGGTTTCTAGAAAAGGGGATTGGTATACATTTTTTATGAGGTAAAGGGATGAATATAATAAAATAATTCCCTTTTTTATGTGGATGTGAGTCACACTTTCAAAGAAATGAGTTTAAAATCTTAAAATATATTATAAGTCTTGGAGGATTCAATAAGGCTTTATAAAATAAATAAAATAAACTTAAAATTAAATTATTTTAAAGGAAGAACATATATTTTTCTGAGGTAACCTTTTATAATATTTATCACATCACTATTGGGCTATTATGATGTCATAAAACACATCGTAAATTTATATGGTATTTAATTTTTACCCAAAAATTTGGCTGTCTTAGAAAATTATAAAAAATTAAAAATTGGATAATTTAGATGTCTTTATTCAAAAAATAATATTAATTTTATTTAAATAATTTTATAAATATTTGAATTTTTACTTTTAAAATAAAAACTGATATTTATTGAAAATGATGGGTTTTTGACAATAACAGTTTTCAAACCCTAATAAAAATTACATTTAAATTCATAAAAATTATATGATAATTTATATTTTAAAAAAAGTAATTTAATAATAATATTTTATTAAAATATTATTTATTTAATAAATGCATTAATTCATCAAAATAGATTTTTTAATTGAATTTGAATAATAACCAAAAATACTATTTGTGCTTTAAAAATAATTTAAAATATAACAATAATAGGAACAAAAAACATTCATTATTCTATAAAAAATAATATACATAATCTTATTTCTAGGGTCTTGATACATATCCATTTATTACACCAGCATATTCCCTAAGATTAAGGTGCGCGATGGTGGGGATTTCATGGGGCCATTCGATGAACATAGTTTGGGCTGTGATATCGATGAGCTTGAACTTCACCTATAAATAGTTTTTCTAATGCTTAAGTTGTTGGATCTCATATTGGGATTAGTTTAGGGAAAATCCCAGAAATTCTATCACCCTCAGAAGCTCTCAAAAATGGGCTTCAAAAGGTATGATCTTAGTAGTTGTAGCCACCACTTCCTTTTTCTGTGCCAAAAGGATTTGTTAAATCCTTATATTTATACTAGTAATTTGATCACTATTCAATTACTATATTGTAACACCCCAAGCTTCCATAGTGTGTTTATTCTTAATAATTCAATAGCTTATGCTACACGCAACACCGAGTTTGAGAGCACTATGACCTATCAAACTAGCCATTTAAAAAGAGGGTACAGATAGAATTAACCAAATTTTGAATTTTATATATTCCGTATAATTTTAAAATTAATTTTATGGGTTTTTAGACATAATATAAGTACAAATTTAATTTTTCAAATAAAAGAAGTATTTTTCAAAAAATGTAGTTTTCCTGCCTTTTAATGGCGAACCCTTTTTAAATCCAATATTTGACACTTTTATATATTAAATTTGACAAAAATGAAATTATTATTTAGAATCAGGACATAAAAATTTAGTTTGGATAAATTTTTAGTGTTTTTTCTGATAACATTAATATTTTAATTAATAGTGAAAAATACTACATTTTAATTCAAAACTATTTTTCATCTAATTTATTTATATTGTTAGATTATATTTTTAATAGGTTTTAAAGCGTAATTGTATTATGTTTTTATCATTTAATCCAATTTTTATAATTCAAATTAATTTCAAATTTAAATTGTACATAAACACATGTCAATCTTTTGATAGTTTTTATTTCTTAAAAACCTGCTTTTTGGTTTTGACAATGAGAATTAATTTTAATTTTTTTTTTCCAATTATGTGTTTTGAATTTGGAAAAATGGATTATATATTTTGAATAATAAGGTCCAAATTGCTTAAATAGGTACCTTTTATTTTTGTATATTAGTAATTGTGACTTCAGTAATTATTTTTATTTACCATGGTTAAAGGGTAAATAAGGTAAATAAAGATAAAAATAATATTATAATAATATAAAACTACCCTAACACGTGTCCTAATCCTATTGTATGATATATTTCTGACCATGATAATCCTTAGGTCTATTTTAGGATTCCATGGATCCAGTTGGGTGTGAAAATGACGTGTTATAATAATTAATTTAAAGTAAAGAGAAATATAACATAAACATGTATCTTATTACTAAAACAATTTTAATTCAAGTTATATAAGTGATATATTCAAATATAAAAAGTAATTATAAAGATAAAAATATTTTTTACATCATGGTATTTTATTTTTAATTTTTAGACATTAAATAATTAAATTTATTTATGACACAATAATGACGCAGTATTTTCCTTATTAATGAAAGAATCAAATAAATGATATTATAAATATTAAAATAAATGTAATTTAAAATTTTTATGACATGAAAGAATTTTATGGATGACTATGAAATGTTATATTTGATTTAATTCCTTTGGTTCTAAGTAATCAATTTGTTATGACTTTAAAAAAATCAATTAGTAAATAGTGTCAAAATTGACATAAATGAGTTTTAAAACAAATACTATTTTATTAAATGATATAAAAATCCTAAAAATCTAATATTCAAAAAAATGAATTATATAATGTTAAAATTTTAATTAATTATTCACTTTAGGTTCTATTTAAACTTTATAGTAACTATATTAACCCTATAGTATAAAAATACAAGAAGACACGGTAAGAGTTGAACTGTTTAACAAAGTGTTATTCCCAAAAGATAAGGATAATTTCATGAACTAAAATTGTATAAAAATAATTTTATGAGAGGATTTATACCAATAATAATTTTATTCTAGAAATAAATCACTTTTTATATATTATAAACTAAAAATAAATTTATAATAAATTAATATTTCAAGATTTTCCTAAAGCGCCCCTCACCTCTCTTATAAAAGGGTACTTCTCCTTTTCTTTAATTCACAACTCCAAAGAACTTTTTCTCAAACCTTCCCAAATCTCCTACAAAATTCCCTAAATTCCCCATATAGGCCACCATTTTGTTATAAAACTAACATAATTAGTCATTTTATGCAAATCAAAATTAGACACCTGAAGAAGAGGTAATCGTTTTATCCCTTATTTCAAAGTTCTTTTCTTCTTCTACTTCCTCTTCCTAAGTTATTACCATACTAAAATAATAAATAAAGAATATAATATATGTTGATATATTTTTATGATTATTGGACAACCATATTCCTCATTTTACCCATCTTATGAAAAACAATACCACCATGCATGCATACATACGACTTACCGTCTTCACAATATGCTGTAAACTATTTTTCATTTACAATTTATTTCTATGGGTATAATTATGAATATAAATGAATTAAATAATAAATATAACATGTTATTATTTATTTAAAATTAATATTCCATTCAAATCCATACCATTAAACCATTAGGTAAAGGATATCGCCGCTCATGCGTATGTGCGACTTATCGTCTCCGCGACATAATGAGACTCATCTTCCACGTTCACTATCCAAGAATGATTATAAAAAAATATATATTATGAATAATTATGAAATATATGAAATAATAAGGCTATTTTAATAATATATATATATATATATATATGTATGTACATATATTTAATTCACTTACTTCCATTCAATACGATAAGAAAATGAAAACAACGTTCATGCGTACGTACGGTCTACCGTCTCCATGAACCGTGTATACCATTTCATATATATATCTATTATATATATTTATATTATAAATATACATGATATATAAATCATATTGTAAATTCTTTAAGTAATTAAATCATGATATATGTAATATGATCAAGAATAACAAGTTAAAACACGTAAGATAAACAAAGCGATTATTACCCAAAATGTTGCATTAACTTGGAATAGTTAATAAATGGGTAATATAGAGTCATAAAAGAATCATATATGATATCACAATTATTATTATGATTTTGATATAATTTAATAATATGTTTAAAAACATTATACAGGAGTCTCAGACACGTACAAAGAGTATCAGATCTAAGGTAAGGGTTAATTCCTCATTCTCATTATTATCCAAGATTGTTTATGTGTAAGTATTTAATGGGACATATTTATCATCCATGTACATGTTTGATAATTTTTTTTTCAAAAGTAATATTTTAAGGTTTTATGGAAGGTAATATTTAAATATATCATCATTTTAAATGTTTTAAAGATTTATTTTTTTTAAATCTATCTATTTAATGTCCATATTTTCAAAATGATCTTAAGGATTTATTTATATGGACATGATTGTTTTAAAATGTTAATTAATTTCAAAAGTTTCAAAGTGGTATGAGAAAATTTGATTCAAAAATATTATTTAAATAAATTCCTTTATAAATTGTGTGACTTTTTAATGATTTCATTAAAAAGGGATATTTCTCTGAAAGAGTTTTACCGATTATTTTCAACTATGTCAACATCCTTTATTGGATATTATTCTTGATTGAGGTTGATTTATTATAATGAAATCTTTCATATTTTATTGAACGAGTTATGATATTTTTGACTAGGGATGTGCTGTTTTTATGCCATTCATGATTTATGGTTAAAGTATTGTCATTTCCTATGCTAGTTTTAATACGAATATTTATGTTATGTTTCACCCTTTTCATATAAGGAATGTATTGGACTTAGTAAGTGATGAGTGGGGATGTCTATAGTCCCTCGATGCATTGGTAGGTTTTCATGAGACAAAATAGTTCCTTGTAACAAGGTATTAATATAATATTTGTGTATGGTCTTGGCACGAGGCCTTGATGTAGTGGTTATGATGTCCGGTATTATGCATTCGCTCGTTATGAGATTAGTTTTACATGTGATTATTCAACTAGTATAATATCAATGTGCCTATTTATATGAAATTATTTGATTTATTATTGACACATTATATTGAATATAATGTTTTAAAAGGCTTGTGTTTTAGTTTTGTACCTTTCATTAAATTTTTATGCTTATTTGTGATAGCTTCCACTATATTTTTTATCCTTAATGAGCATCTAATCTCACCCCTTTCTTATGTTTTATTTTCCTAGGATGTCAAGAAGTGTTTTATGATTGATATGTAGGGTTAATATAGGGGAATAATGGAATTATAAAAGGATTATATATGTTGTAGTTTATGTTTTGAATTGTAATGTAAGTTTGATGAATGTAATCTATTTTCCAAGACTGCTAAAATGATCGGTCCTTCAGGACATGATTCCTTGTATCATTCCAATGTATTAAAATAATGCACTGGCACCAGGATTCTGGGTTCTAGGAATTATTGTTGGTATTAGAGGAATTTTAGAAACAACCATGGAAATAGATTTATAAAACTTATATTATGGATCATAACCCTAAGATAAACTTTGAGGATAAGTATAGAAGAACCCCGTAGAATTTTGGTAACGATCATGGATAACCTAGGATTAAGCCTAAGATGTTATAGATTAAAAGTACCTTCACTTGACTATGTTGTTTTCTTCAATGATATGTGTTTCTCACCCTATTATTTTTGGTCTTAGTTAATGGATGAAACCAAAAGGAATTGGATTAACATTGAGTTTGATGGAAAATATGGTGATTTTGAGCAAAAAAATTGGATAATAACTATAGAGAAAGATATTGTGATTATGCCAAATCAGTTATCAAGATATATGATTAATAATGTGATCTTTGATTACTTTTAGAACACATTTCATAAGAGGAATATGAATGTTTATAAATTTTAAAATTTTAAGAAGTATATAGGAAAGAAGATTCGGCTTCCTACATGTCAAGAGGAAGGGAAGAAGAACCTTGAGGAATACCTCAAATGAAGGGGAATATGTTATCTCTACAGGAAAAAGGGTCATAGAGTGACCAATTATTATAGAGTTAAATGTCTCATCTATGGAAATCATGGGCATTACCCAAATCAATGCCCAAACATAAGAATATACTTATAAACCAATGAAGGAACTATTCCTTGGTAACCATTAAATTGGAAGGGTTGAAGTATTTATGTATTTGGATCCAAGAATTATGTATAGTGGATTATATAAGGAGCATTCAGTTTATATTTTTCGCTAAGGATTTTCAATAATATGTTGAATAGTTATAATGGATAAGAAAATTGATTTAAGGGAAAGATTATATTTGGAGAACATATGATTAAGGTAAAGATAACCCTTAATATGTTCCTTATGTTAATATAATGATGTTTGGATAAAGATATGTTGGATTTGAATAATTAAATTGGATGATGCTAGTTTCTTGAGAACTAATTATGGATTTTTTGAAAATAGGGTTATGTTATCATGGATGAAGTATAAAACTTTTTGGGATTTAAGGAACAATCCACTATGTTTTGGAATAAGGAAACATGCATGTTTTTAATAAGGATATCTGATAATTCATGTTGTTACCGTGACTCAAGAGAATACATGATGATGGTGCTCACATGTTTGGAATATGAAAACCAAGAACTTCCCTATGAGATATGGGAGATAAATGCTAAGATGATTTGGTTCACCTCTTTCTAAAGTTGTTGATTTTTAGTTTTTGGAAGGATTGTAAGGTTATCCATTTATAGATAGTATAAGTTATACTCTGGTTGAAGTTTGTTAGATTAATGTATCATCTCACTATAAGTGGACTTATGCATATGTGATAACCAGTTCTAAGATTTTTGTTGAGAAAGATGGAATAACCTATCATTCTATTTATCAATCGCATGATCTTCCAACACTTCAGGAATGAAAAATTCAACTACATTTCTTTGAATAAGAGATGAAGTGGAATTTTTTCAAGGCATGACCAACAGTGGGATTGTACTAAAATAAAGTAAGTATTTCTTCTCATGTTCTTTAACTTTATAGAAAGGATATTTAAAACCAATAATGTTATATTAGTACCTTCTTATCCAATAAATTAGATGGTCCCTTAAATCATCATAGATTTATGGCTTTCTTGTTGTTAACTTTCTCCAAAATCTTGTTCTCCATAGCTCTCCATCAAAACATGATTGTTAGTTTTTTATTCCATATCCATTTTTTTCTACATGGAATCCTAGTATATGTTATCTCTGGTGACCTTTATACTTTCCTTTCTTTATTTTAAAATGGAGGTCTCATTAATCAATTTTCAATGTGGGATTTCAATAAATATATTTTCAAAAGTACAAACCATAGTTTTCAATTAATATTTTAAATTGTGAGGACAAAATTTATTGAATTGGGGGATAATGTAACACCCGAATCTTCTATTTTACACTTCTTCTTAATAATTCAATAGTTTACGCTACACGTAACACCGAGTTCGAGTGCACCATAACCTATCAAAATGACCATTTAAAAAGAGGTTATGAATATAATTAACCACATTTTGAATTTTATATATTAAATATAATTTTAAAATTCATCTTATTTGTTTCTTAGATATAATATAAGGACAAATTCAATTTTTCAGATAAAAGAAGTATTTTTCAAAAAATGCAGTTTTTCCACCTTTTAATGGAGAACCCTTTTTAAATCCAATATTTGACACTTTTATATATTAAATTTGAAAAATGAAATTTTATTCAGAATCGGGGCATAAAAATTTAGTTTAGATAAAGTTTTAGTATTTTTCTGATAACATTCATATTTTAATGAATAGTGAAAAATGTTGCATTTTAATTCAAAACCACTTTTTCATCTAATTTATTTATATTGTTAGATTATCTTTTTAATAGGTTTTAAAGTGTAATTTTATGATGTTTTTATAATTTAATACAATTTTTATAATTGGAAGTAATTTCACATTTAAATTGGAAATAAACACATATCAATCTTTTGATAGTTTTTACTTCTTAAAAACCCGCTTTTTGGTTTTGACAACAAGAATTAATTTTAAATTAATTTTTTACAATTATGTGTTTTGAATTTGAAAAAATGGATTCCATATTTGGAATCATAATGTCAAAATTTTTTAAATAGGTATCTTTCATTTTTGTACATTATGAATAGTAACTTTAGTAATTTTTTTATTTACCATAGTTAAAGGGTAAATCAGGTAAATGAGGGTAAAAAATAATATTATAATAATATAAAACCACCCTAAAACGTCTAATAATCCTATTTTATGATATATTTATGACCATCATCATCCTTAGGTTGATTTTAGGACCCCATAAATCCACTTGGTTGTGAAAATGACATGTTATAATAATTAATTTAAAATAAAGGGAAATATAACATAAACATGTATCTTATTACTAAAACAATTTTAATTAGAGTTATATAAGTGATATATTCAACTATAAATAGTAATTAGAAAGATAAAAATATTTCATACATCATGGTATTTTATTTTTAATTTTTAGACATTAAATAATTAAATTTATTCATGACACAATAATGATGCAATATTTTCCTTATCAATGAAAGAATCAAATAAATGATATTATAAATATTAAAATAAAAGTAATTTGAAATTTTTTATTCTATAAATGAATTTTATGGATTAATATGACATGTTATATTTTATATAATTCATTTGTTTTTAAGGAATCATGCTGTTATGACTTTAACAAAAATCAATTACTAAATAGTTTCAAAATTGACATAAATGAGTTTAAAAAAAATTCTATTTTATTAAATGACATAAAAATCATAAAAATATAATATCCAGACAAATTAATTATATAATGTTAAAAATTTTATCAATTATCCACTTCAAGTTCTATTGGTATTTTATAGTGACTATATTAACCCTATAGTATAAAAATCAAGAAGACATGGTAAGAGTTAAACTGTTTAACTAAGGATTAATACCCAAAGATAAGGTTAATTTTATGAGATAAACTTGTATAAAAATAATTTTCTAAGAGTATTTTGACCCATCCTCATCTTATAATCAAAATAAATCACTTTTTATCTATTATAAATGGAAAATAAATTTATAATAAATTAATATTTCAAGTTTTTCCTAAAATGCCCCTCACCTCTCTTATAAAAGGGAACTTCTCCTTCTCTTTAATTCACACCTCCAAATCCCTTTATATCAGAAAAAACCCACCCAAATCTCCTCTAAAATTCCATAAATTCATTCTAGAGTCCACCATTTTAGTATAAAACCAACTTAAGGAGTCCTTTTGTGAAAATCAAAAGGAGACACCCAAAGAAGAGGTAACTGTTTTATCCCTTCTTTCAATGTTCTTTTCTTCTTCTTCTACTTCCTCTTCCTCGGTTGTTACCATAATAAAATAATAAATCCAGAATATAATATATGTTGATATTTTTTTTATGATTATGGTACAACCATATTTCTACTTTTACCCATCCTATAAAAAACAATACCACCATGCGTGCGTACGTACGACTTACCATCTCCAATCCCTGGTGTAAACTATTTTTCATCTATACTTTATTTATATGGGTATAATTATGAATATAAATGAATTAAATAATAAATATAACATGGTATTATTTATTTAAAATTTATATTCCATCCAAATACATACCATTAATCCATTAAGTAAATGATATCGTCGCTCATGCGTATGTACGACTTTCTGTCTCCACGACGCAATGAGACTCATCTTCCACGTCCACCATCCAAGAATGATTATAAAAAAATATATATTATGAATAATTATGAAATACATGACATAATAAGGATATTTTAATAATATATATATATATATATATATATTTATGTACATATATTTCATTCACTTCCATTCAATATGATAAGAAAACAAAAAACAACATTCATGTTTACGTACGGTCTACCGTCTCCATGAATGGTGTATTCCATTTCATGTATCTATCTATTATATATATTTATATTATGAATATATATGATATATAAATAATATTATACATTCTGGAAGTAAGTAAATCATGATCTAAGTATTATGATCAAGAATAAAAAGTCAAAACACGTACAATAAACAAAGCGATTATTACTCGAAATGTTCCATTAACTTGGAATTGTTAATAAAATGGAAATATAAAGTCATAAAATAATCATATATGATATAATAAATATTATTATTATTCTGATATAAGTTAATAATATGTTTAAAAATATTATACAGGATTTTCAGATAGGTATAGAGAGTATTGGACTTAAGGTAAGGGTTAATTCCTCAATATCATTATTATCTGAGATTGTTTATGTGTAAGTATATACCAGGAAATATTTATCATCCATGACCATGTTTCATAAAAATGTTTTAAAAAGGAATATTTTAAGGTTTTATGTAAGGTACTCTTTAACTAGATCATCATTTTAAATGTTTTAAATATTTATTTTTCTAAATCTATTTAATTAATGTCCATGTTTTCAAAATGATCTTAAGGATTTATTTATATAGACATGATTGTTTTAAAATGTTAATTTATTTCAAAAGTTTAAAATTGGTATGGAAAAATTTGATTCATAAATCTCTTTTAAATTAATTCCTTTATAAATTGTGTAACTTTTAAAGGATTTCATGAAAAAGGGATATTTCTCTCAAAGAGTTTTATTGATTATTTTCAACTATTCCAACATCCTTTATTGGATATTATTCTTGATTGATATTGATTTATGATAATACAATCTTACATATTGTATTGAACGAGTTATGATATGGTTGATTGTAGATGTGATATTTTTATACCATTCATGGTTTATGGTTAAAGTATTGGAATTTTTTATGTTAGTTTTAATACAAATGTTTATGTTATGTTTCACCCTTTTAATATGTGGAATAAATTAGACTTAATAAGTGATTAGAATGGCTCTATATATCCCCTTGACATAATATTTGTGCATGGTCTTGGTATTAGGCCTTGACATAGTGGTTATGATGTTCGGTATTATGCATTCCCTTGTTATGAGATTAGTTTTACATGTGATTATTCAAATAGTAGAATATCCATGTGCATGTTTATATGGAATTATTTGATTTATTATTTCCATATTATACTGAAGATAATTTTTTAAAATACTTGTGTTTTAGTTTTGTACCTTTCTTTAAAAGTTTATGCTTATTTGTGATAAATTATGTTATATTGTTTATCCTTACTGAGCATCTGAGCTGACCCCTTTCTTATGTTTTATTTTTCCAGGACGTCAAGAAGTGTTTTATGATTGATATGTAGGGTTAAGCAAGGGGAATAATGGAATTATCAAAGGATTATATAGGTTTTAGTTTATGTTTTGAATTATAATGTAATGTTGATGAATGTAATATATTTTCCAAGACTGCTAAACATATCGGTCCTTCGGGACATGGTTCCTTGTATCATGCAAATGTATTAAAATAATGCACTAGATCCGGCCTTCTGGGGTCAGGGTGTTATAGTTGGTATCTAAGGAAGTTTAGTAACAACTTTGGAAATATATTTAGAAAACTTATATTAGGGATCATAAACCTAAGATTGACTTTGAGGATAAGTATAGAAGAGCCCCCTATAATTTAGGTAACAATCATAGATAACCTAGGATTAAACCTAAGATATTATATATTGAAATTACCTTCTCTTGACTATGTGGTTTTCTTCAATGAGATGTGTTTCTCACCCTCTTCTTTCCAATCTTAGTTAATAGAGTAAACTAGAAGGAATTGGATTAATATTGAGTTTGATGGAAAATTTGGTGATTTTGAGCAACAAAATTGGATAATGACTAGAGAGAAAGATATTTTGATTATGCCAAATCAGTTATCAAAATATATGATTAACAATGTGATATTTGATGACTTTTATAACACATTGCATAAGAGGAATATGAACATTTATAAATGTTCTAATTTTAATAAGCATATAGGAAAGAAGATTAGGCTTCTTACATGTCAAGATGAAGGGAAGAAGAACCTTGAGGAATACTTCAAATAGAGGGGAAGATGTTATCTCTACGAAAAAAAGGGTCATAAAGTGACCAATTATTATAGAGTTCAATGTCTCCTCTGTGGAAATCATGGGAATTACCCAACTAAATGCCCATACATAAGAATATACTTCTAAACCAAGAAGGGGTCTATTCCCTGCCAACCATTAAATTGGAAGGATTGAAGTATTTATGCATTTGGATCCAAGAATTATGTATAGTGAATTATATAAGGATTATTCAATTTTTGTTTTTCATTAAGGATTTTCAAGAATATATTGAATCGTTATAATGGACAAGAAAATTGATTTATGGGTAATATTATATTTTGAGAACATATGATTAAGGTAAAGATAACTCTTAATATGTTCCTTATGTTAATATAATGATGTTTGGATAAAGATATATTGGATTTGAATAAGTAAATTGGATGATACTAGTTTATTGAGAACTAATTATGGATTTTTCAACAAGAGGGTTATGCTTTCATGGATTAAGTATACAACTTTTTAGGACTTATGGAATAATCCACTATGTTTTGGAACAAGGAAACATGCATGTTTTCAATAAGGATATCTGATAATTCAGGTTGTTACCGTGATTCAAGAGAATACATGATGAAGGTGTTCACATGTTTAGAATGTGACAAAAAATGCCCTATGATATATGGGAGATAAATTCTAAGACGATTTGGTTCACCTATTTCTAAAGTTGTATATTTTCAATTTTTGGAAGGATTGAAAGGTTATTAATTTATGGATAGTATAATTTATACTCGGGTTGAATTTTGTTAGATTAATGTATTATCTCACTATAGGTGGAATTATTCATATGTGATAACCTGTGATAATTTTTTTTGATATAGATGGAATGAAATATCATTCTATTTATGGATCTCATGATCTTCCAACACTTCAGAAATGAAAAATTCAACTAAATTTCTTTGAATAAGAGATAAAGTGCAAATTATTCAAGGCATGGCCAACAGTGAGATTGTGCTGAAATAAAGTAAGTATTTATTCTCATGTTCTTCAACTTTAGGGAAAGGATATTGAAAACCAAAAACATTATATTAGTACCTTTTTATCAAATGAAATTAGATAGTCCCTTAAATAAATATATATTTATTGTTTTCTGGTGGTTAACTTTCTCCAAAATCTTATTCTCTATCACTCTCCATCAGAACATGATCATTAGTTTTTTATTCCATATCCATATTTTCCTATATGGAATACTAGTATATGTTATCTCTGGTGACCTTCATACTTCCCTTTTTTTATTTTAAAATGGAGGTATCATTAATCAATTTTAAATATGGGATTTCAATAAATATATTTTCAAAAGTCCAACCCATAGTTTTTGTTTCTGAGTTTAAATTTTGAGGACACAATTTATTGAAGGAGGGGATAATGTAAAACCCCAAGCTTCCATGGTACACTTCTTCTTAATAATTCAATATCTTACGCTACACACAACACCGAGTTCGAGCGCACCATGACCTATCAAACTAGCCATTTAAAAAGAAGTTATAAATATAATTAACCACCTTTTTAATTTTATATATTCCATATAATTTTAACATTCATATTATGTGTTTCTTACACATAATATAATAACAAATTAAATTTTTTAGATAAAAGAACTATTTTTCAAAAAATGCAGTTTTTTCCCTTTAATGGAAAACCCATTTTAAATCCAATATTTGACACTTTTATATATTCAATTTGAAAAAATGAATTTATTATTTAGAAGCGGGACACAAAAATTTATTTTGATAAATTTTTAGTGTTTTTTTGATAATATTCATATTTTAAAAAAAAGTGAAAAATAATGTATTTTAATTCAAAAATGTTTTTTCATCTAATTTATTTATATTGTTAGATTATATTTTTAATAGGTTTTAATGATTAATTGTTCTATGTTTTTATCATTTAATCCAATTTTGATAATTTAAATTAATTTCACATTTAAATTATACATAAACACATGTCAATATTTTGATAGTTTTTACTTCTTAAAAACCCATTTTTTGGTTTTGACAACGGGAATTAATTTTAAATTAATTCCTTCCAATTCTGTGTTTTGAATTTTGAAAAATAGATTCCATATTTTGAATCATAATTTAAATTTTGTTTAGATATTTACCTTTCATTTTTGGACATTATGAATAGTAACTTCAGTAATTATTTTTATTTACCATGGTTAAAGGGTAAATCAGGTAAATAAGGGTAAAAAATAATATTATAATAACATAAAAATACCCTAAAATGTATCCTAATACTATTGGATGATATATTTCTGACCATGAGTATCCTTAGGTCTATTTTAGGACCCTATGTAGCCACTTGGGTGTGAAAATGACATGTTATAATAATTAATTTAAAGTAAAGGGAAATATAACATAAAAATGTATCTTATTACTAAAACAATTTTAATTAGAGTTATATAAGTGATATATTAAATGATAAATATGAATTATAAATATAAAAATATTTCCTATATCATGGTATTTTATTTTTAATTTTTATACATTAAATAATTAAATTTATTTATGACACAATAATGATGAGATATTTTCCTTATTAATGAAAGAATCAAATAAATGATATTATAAATATTAAAATAAATATAGTTTGAGAATTTTTATACCATCCACCAATTTTATGGATTAATATGAAATGTTATCTTTTATTTAATTCATTTGTTTCTAAGTAATAGAGTTATTATGACTTAAAAAAAATCATTTACTAAATAGTGTCAAAATTGACATAAATGAGTTTTAAAACAAATACTATTTTATTAAAGGATATAAAAATCATAAAAAAAGAAGATTCGAAAAATTGAATTAGATAATGTTAAAAATATAATTAATTATCCACTTGATTTTCTCTTTCATTTTATAGTATCTATATTAACCCTATAGTATAAAAATACAAGAACACACGGTAAGAGTTAAACTGTTTAACTAAGGGTTAATCACAAAAGATAAGGTTAATTTCATGACCTAAACTTGTATAAAAATCGTTTTATGAAATTATTTATACCCATAATAATCTTATAATCTAAATAAATCCCTTTGGATCTATTATAAACCTAAAATAAATTTATAATAAATTAATATTTCAAGCTTTTCCTAAAGTGCCCCTCACCTCTCTTATAAAGGGCACTTCTCCTTCTCTTTAATTAACAAGTAAAAAACCATTTGTATAGGAAAAAACCAGCCCAAATCTCCTCCCAACTTCCCTCAATTAATACTAGAGGCCACACTTTGGCTAGAAAACCAACTTAAGGAGTCCTTTTGTGCAAATCAAAAGGAGACACCTGATGAAGAGGTAATCATTTTATCCCTTCTTTCAGAGTTCTTTTCTTCTTCTACTTCCTCTTCATAATTTGTTACCATACTAAAATAATTAATATAAAATCTTCTATATGTGGGTTTTTTTATGATTATGGTACACCCATATTACTCCTTTTACCCATCCCATGAAAAAAAATACCACTATGCGTGCGTACGTACGACTTACCGTCTCCACACCGTAGTGTAAACTTTTTTTCATCTATAATTTATTTCAATGGGTATAATAATGAATATAAATGAATTAAATAATAAATATAACATTGTATTATTTATTACAAATTCATATTCCTTATAAATACATATCATTAAACCATTAAGGAAATTATATCGTTGCTCTACCATACGTACGGCTTACCGTCTCCACGACACGATGAGACTCATCTTCCATGTTCAACATCCAAGAATGATTATAAAAAAAAATATATATTATGAATAATTATGAAATATATTAAATAATTACTCTATTGTGATATATATATATATATATATTTGTACATATATTTTATTCACTTACTTCTATTTAATACGATAAGAAAACAGAAACATCGTTCTTGCATACGTACGGTCTACCGTCTCCATGAACGGTGTATTACATTTTATATGTCTATATATTATATATATTTATATTATGAATATATATGATATATAAATCATATTATACATTATATAAGTAAGTAAATCATGATATAAGTAATATGATCAAGAATAAAAAGTCAAAACATGTACGATAAACAAAGCGATTATTACCTGAAATGTTGCATTAACTTGGAATTGTTAATAAAAAGGTAATATAAAGTCATAAAATAATCATATATGATATCATAAATATTATTATTATTCTGATATAAGTTAATAATATGTTTAAAAATATTATAGATGAATTTCAAACATGTACAGAGAGTATCAGACCTAAGGTAGGGGTTAATTCCTCAACCTCATTATTATCCAAGATTGTTTATGTGTAAGTATTTACCGGGACATATTGATCATCCATGTTCATGTTTCATATTTTTTTTTGAAAAGTAATATTTTAAGGTTTTATGGAAGGTATTATTTAACTATATAATCATTTTAAATGTTATAAAGATTTACTTTTCTAAATCTATTTAATTAATGTCCATGTTTTCAAAATGATCTTAAGGATTTATTTATATGGACATGATTGTTTTAAAATGTTAATTAATTTAAAATGTTTCAAAGTGGTATGGGAAAATTTTATTCAAAAATATATTTTAAATTACTTCCTTTATAAATTGTGTTACTTTTAAATTATTTCATGAAAAAGGTATATTTCTCTCACAGGGTTTTACAAATTATTTTCAACTATGTCAAAATCCTTTATTGGATATTATTCTTGATTGAGGTTGATTTATTATAATAAAATCTTCCATATTGTATTGAATAATTTATGATCTGTTTGACTATGTATGTACTAATTTTATACCATTCATGGTTTATGGTTAAATTATTTTCATTTCGTATGCTAGTTTTAATATGAATGTTTATGTTATGTTTCACCCTTTTCATATTAGGAATGCATTAGAATTAATAAGTGATGAGGGGGATCACTATAGCCCTTCGATGCATCAATAGGTCTCATGAGACAAACTAGTGTCTTGACACAAGGTCTTGACTAAATATTTGTGTATGGTCTCGGCATGAAGCCTTGATATAGTGATTATGATGTCTGATTTTATGCATTCCCTCATTATGGTATTAGTTTTACATGTGATTATTTCAATAGTAGAATATCCATGTGCATATTTATATGGAATTATTTGATTTATTATTTCCATATTATGATGAAGATAATTTTTAAAAGTCTTGTGTTTTAGTTTTATACCTTTCCTTAAAAGTTTATGCATATTTGGGATAGATTACTCTATATTGTTTATCCTTACTGAGCATCTAAGATCACCCATTTGTTATGTTTTATTTTCCCAAGATGCCAAGAAGTATTTTATGATCGATATATAGGGTTATGCTAGGGGAATAATGAAATTCTCAAAAGTTTATCTATGTTTTTGTTTATGTTTTTAATTGTAATTTAAGGTTGATGAATGTAATCTATTTTCCAAGACTGCTAAACTGATCGGTCTTTCAGGACATGATTCCTTGTATCATGCCAATGTATTAAAATAATGCACCATATTTAGGCTTCTGGGTTCAGTACGTTACATATATTATCAACGGTAAAGATACTTAAAGGTTATTTAAAATCCAATTGGATATAAGAAAATAAGTTCACGTGTTTTCTATAACCATAAGACATTTATTAAATAAAAATAAAGGGAATTTTATTCATAAATGTTTGGGTCATTACATAAGATTCCTTACACTATGAAACTAAGAACATGTATTTATGATGTAAAATATCCTTGTTCCATTTCTAAATTCTGATTGATTCCAATTAATAATACTATATTCTATCCTTTGTAGGTATGTCAAATTTACTTTTTACTA
Organism: Viscum album; assembly: GCA_963277665.1. Lineage (NCBI taxonomy): Eukaryota > Viridiplantae > Streptophyta > Magnoliopsida > Santalales > Viscaceae > Viscum > Viscum album. The sequence continues at coordinate 822,328,372 of OY728127.1, forward strand.
AATTTTTAGTTTTCATATTAATAATTTATTTTATTAACATGGATTTGTAGTTTATAAATAAAATCTATTTTCCATTAAAATTATTGTTGTAATTCTAGTGTAATATTAAGGACTCATTTGGTTGGATAAAAGTCGATGGAGTGTGGACGAATTATTTCTTATTTTTGGTTAGTGTAAAAGACGAATGAATAATAGCAGAGAGGGAAAATGGTTTCCTATGAAGGGACATGAAGACTATGGGAATAAAGTATAATAAAATGACAAAAATGTTTATACACACCTATATAAAAAAGTAATATTTGAAAGGGATAACTAAATAATGGGTTCATTTTGGCCAATTTTAACTATTTTTTATTTATTTTCCATTTTTATACAAATTAAATATGTATTTTTGATATCATGTAATAGTGAATGCATAAACTATCTTTTCACCAAGAAAATAACAAGGTTTTATGATATATTTATTTATTTACTTTATAGGGAAATATCCAGTTGGTTAAGTTCAATGTTTTGGACTATCTACCTACCAGCTCAAGGAATACAGCTTGAGATGAATTTACAGAGTTACCCAACCACATTATATATATCTCTCTCTTATATATATAAGTATATATTATCTATTTTTTCTAGATATTATTATTTTATTTTTTGGATTTCTTTAATAAATAGTTATGTGTACAAGTATAACCCAGTTTTTTTATTATATATTTATCACACTAAAATAGTTTTTGATATCATATTTATATTAAAGTTTGTTTTTTGACCTGAAATGATTATAAAAGCATTTAGAAATTTAGAGTTTTATTTTGATAAAGTTAACTCAATTAAATATATATATAAATTTTTTGGAGTGTTTACTTGATTTTATTTAGAAACCTAGAATTTATAAATGAATTTTTTTTCTTGAAATAAATGTGCATTCACTAGTGTAAAAAAGGATTTTTCACATCGTTTTTTTTTGTTTTTTTGACATCGATTAGTATGCGACGTCATTACATGTGACATTTTAAATAAGTTTTTAACATAGGTTAATGAAAATAGACGTTATAAATACATTTTGGTGTATTTTTTTTCACATCAATTATGAAATAACTAATGTTAAAGGTATATCGTATTTGATTTTTCACGTTGGTTTTAAAATAACCTACATGAAAAATCAAATATGATAGACCTTTTACATCAGTTTTCTGTTAAAAAATGACATGGAAAACACATTATCATGTCAAGGTATATCGTATTTGATTTTTCACATTGTTTTTCATATAACATATGTGAAAAATAATATTATTAATCTTTTACTATATTGATTATATTAAAACTAATGTGAATAATAATTTACAATGACATTTTTTTAAAAATTGATGTGGTAAATATTATTTTACATTTTTCACATCTGTTATTTTATAATCAATGTGAAAAATATATTTTTTAAAATAAAATTCTATGAATTATTCCCCTCCTAATATACAATAGAAAAATACCAGTAGTATAGTAGAAAAATAGAAGTGGCATAGCAGAGAAATAACAACAACACAATTACAATTCAAATTTTCAAGTTTACATATATATTACAAATAAAATAAAACCAAATCAGAAATGTGAAATGATTCAAAAATTTAATTTTTAAATTTATTATATCTTTTCTAGTATAAGGCCGAGGGTCATACAAAATCTATCAATTAAAAACAAATAATTTAACATGTATTATTAATAAAAAGAATGAAAAATTATAAATGAAAAGTCACCTTTATTTTTACATATCTGATATTGGTGCTCTTATTTCTTGTTGTATCTATAAAGTAATTCCATGATCTGTTTGAAAATAATATGAATAAAATAAATTTAAATTTCATTATAATGTATATAAGTATTAAAACATTCAAAGTTATGTATGTGTTCAATATAGTCATAACATTTTCTCACACTTCAACATGGATAGAGCATAAACAATAAAGTCTCTTCTCCCTTAGACAAAAAACACACAACATCCAATGGAAACTAATATATGAGAAAATATAATGTGAGTGGTTATTATAATAAGAGATATATAACTCTTTATGAGATTTAAGTTTCATACTCTTTAAGATAAGGAAGCATCCAACACTGAATAATTGCATTACTTTGAATTCTTTTAGCAATACAAACTGTTCTTTCTGCATTAGTCATTGTCCTCATTATAGGTGAAATAAATTATATATCCATAAATCTATATACTATTGATGTTTCATGATATATAAAAATTGTATAAAGATACCTAATAAAAAACAAACTTAAGTATAAATTTTCAATCAATTAAAATAATGGAAATATTTATGTTAATCGACTTACATGGAAAAAACATGCATCTTATTGATGCCCAAATCATCTCCATTTTCAAGATCCATGATATCTTTTTTAAAAAGTTTCATATTCATTGAATGTCCATAAATGATATCTTCAATTGGAATCTCATAAGCATCCAATAAAAAATTTGATTATTTTGACAATCTATCAATACTAGTAAAAGTTGTATATGAAATCATAACAGTTTGTATTTGTTGTTGTATATACTTTATTTATTTACTTTTGAAGTATTCTGATAAAAAAATAGATAAGTATATAAACTTTAAAATGTTAAAACACATTTAACAAAAAAATTATATAAAGTATATAATATTAATATACCTTTATGGTAATTTTTCAAACAAGTCTAGATGGCTAGACTAAAAAATAGCCAATACTTTGTCTAAATATGATAACCTCATCCATAAGAAATGACATTCTTACCAATCTAACTATAATATCTTGTATAGTGACCCTATGATTCTCTATCTCTATTTGTTGATGATGAATGACATTGATAATATAATATATCATATCATATGAAACAATTTGATGTTGGGGATCATCAACATATAACTCACAATAAATGGGAAGTTGTGGAGGAGGGGGTGTAGGAGTAGGATAATTATAATGAGTGGGATCCATAGGTGGAGGTGGAGGAGTGGGATCAGTAACCTGAAACTGTCTTTGAATGTTTGCAAACATCAACTGCATTGAATCTCTGATCCTATCCTTTATCATCTCATGAATATCCTGAATTATACCTTCCAAAGATTCTATTTTTTTTATAAACATCCACCATTGAAGAAGCTTCAGAACATAATTTTTTTACCAATATACCTACCGGGTATCCTCATACATGACCTGGGTGTTCGGGCTAACCCAATGTTGTAGCTAAAATATCTTTCCTACCCTCATCCATGAAGACCCCCTGTGTGCTCTTCTCCTCAAGTGATTCATGTATAGAATATTTGAAAAAATCTATAGTGAATCACAATATATAAATAATTGATTTAACTTAAATAAGTAAATAAAGTAAACTTATTAAAATCCTATCAACTACAACCCTAAACTCTTTCATAATATATTGTAACTTTTTTCTCATCTGAGCCATTTTCTATATTTCATGTTTAGCCGGGGGGGGGGGGGGTCAAACTCTATAGAGCCTACAGACTCAACTCTTAGTTTTTGAAAATTTTCAACTATTATTTTTTATTCCAATAATTTATACCCTCCCCAAGATAAAGTATGAGGTTATACATTTCTAAATTATATATCTTGATGAGATCTCCTCATTTTATATAAATTAAGAATAAAGAAATCATTAATATGTTTATTAATATAAAAAATTTATAAAAGGTAATATTACAGTTACAAAAAATGCAGCTTATCATCCACTTTAAACAAATTACTTTTACATATCTTTATATATAAATGGATATATATCACATGGATTTTGATGTTGTCTATAACCAAAAATGAAATCTGACGTGAGGATTGATTTAAAATCCCTCCATCTCCTTGCAACCAATGCTAAATATTTCCTCCCAACTCCTCTAGTATCAGGTATATCATATGTCATTTGATAATATGGGGGAAAACATATATTAGTACAAAAATTTCATGATAAGTAAAATAATAACAAACTAGATTACCAAAACTATCTCCCATAATTGAGATATTACATTTTGTCAACACTTATCCAATCAATAATAAAAATACTAACTTTTATTTTAGCCTATATTGCAATTTTTTTTAATTTGGAACTCTTGGAATATCATTATCATTAAAGTCAGCTGGTACCCTATGGTCCAAGCTATGGGAAAGTGATAATTTTGAAAAACATGTGCTGCCACATTTACCAACCCTCTAACTCTTTTTCCCCTGTGGAAGTAGATTCCTCTAGTATAGAAGGATGAGGAAGATCATCAACAGGAGTATGTGTATGCTTCTCCCCATAGGTATGTGTATAATCCTCCCCAAAATTATGTGGTGGATCATATGTTTTATATGTCATTATCATACAAATCAAAGTAACAAATAATTAGTACACAAATATACAAATCCAACTATAACATGCATTTGTAAAAGTTGGATGAAAATTTATCAAACAAAAATTAAACTAAACTAAACACATTTTAATTCATATTTGTTATAGTTAAATTAAAATCTAACAATATTAATGAGAGATGAAATGAAATAAATTAATGAAAACAAATCCAAAAATGGTGCATGAATAGTAAAAATCCTCCAACTTATTACACCATTCTTTTTAAAAAATAATATTTTTTGAATACATTAAAAATGATCTAACATAAAGTAAAATAAACTGACCACATTTTTTTTCATATTTGTTAGAGTAATTAACTAAAACGCTAGCAATATTAATGGGAGATGAAAAGACATAAAAAAATGAAAACAAATCCAAAAATAGTGTGTGGATAATAAAAATTATCCAACATATTAAATCATTTTTTACACAAAAATAATATTCTTTGAATATACTCTTTTATACAATATTTTTATTTTTATTTAACATATTATATTTAAAATAATATTTTTTCCATAAAATCAACAAATAGATAAGTTATGTAAGGGTAAACATGGTAAACTAAATAAAATCAAACTAAAATTTAACTTATGAGTTATAATATTTGTTTTAATAAAGGAAATAAAACTAATATATCTAAGATTTGATGAAATTTAAAAAAGTAAGCCAAAAATAAACATATGTTACTTATAATATTAGGAATGTACTAATTTTTTTTTCACAAATTCCTTCATCATGATAATTCTGTATGGCACAAACCATGTCTATAGCATGCTCATTAATATTATTTGTTAATATTTCCATGGAAGTAGGGGTCTCACATAAATCAACATCTTCGTTATGTTTATCATCACCATCATAATTTTTTTTCTTTGTAAAACAATAGACCCCTGTATATCAGATTGATCAAGAACATAGATTTTTTTTCATGTGTTTCCATGATAAAATGATCAGCTATGTATTCTAATCTATTCATATTAACTAGTTTCATTCCAAATTAATTTTTTTAACACTATTGTTACCAATAACCCATTTTCAGTTAAACTAAGGAACTTGAAATTTAATGCAATAAATCTCCTATATTTCTTTAATGCCTCCATAATATGCACTTGATGTAGAGATTGGATTTTTATCTTTGACACTTGAAAAATACATTTCTTCTGCAAACACCAATACACTACTATTCTGAACCGTACTTATTTTTTTCTGATCTTTCATATAAAATGTATATCCATTAATGTCATACCTAGACCATGTTATAAAATTTAAACTTAGACCATCCACTAACCATATAAATAACTTTGATGCATCTGATCTACCAAGTATGGTCTCTTTAAACCATGGGAAAAAAGTTTTGTTATGATCATTCAAAATACACATATCTTTCCTCTTTTTATATCATTAATTTAACACATTAATATACAATATTATATATGGATGAGAATCATATATGTTATTCAAGATGTATAAATGTAACTTCTTTATCTGTTCACTTGTAAATGATTTTACTTTCAATCCAAAGATTCCCTTTCTCCCATAATTGACTTGTTTATGGTGTGATGTAGAAAAACTAATGTGCTCCATTGTAGGAAAGTATCTTGTACAAAACTCTACAACTTCATCAAAAATATAATTCTCAACAATGGAAGCTTCAAGTTGATATGGATTATTAACATAACCCTTCAATATCTTCATATAAAATTCAAAAGGATATATCTAAAATAGATATACATGTTCAAAAATATTTATTTCTCACACTACATGAACCATTAAATACACCATTATATTAAAACAATATGTTGTAAAATATATTTCCAGTTGAAAAAGTATAGAAACCGATTCGTTCTCCAAATTTTTCAAATAATTCAGATCAATCACCTTGTTAAAAATTTAATTGAAAAAATAACACATCTTCATGATAGTCATTTTGACATGGATAGACAATATTCCATGAAATGAAACTAGTAGGAGCTATTTAATCATGAAGTTACAATCACAAGATTTCATACCTATCTACTTAAAACCTATTAATGACACAAAAATTTTTATATTTGAAGAATAACTCTGTGACACTTTGATATCAGGAAGACAATAAAAAAATAAAATTTTACCCCTCTTGGATAATGTATGAAAAGATAGGGGAAGGAATTTTCAACTTCCATCAGGAGTGGGAGCTAACTCAAAATTTATTCCCATTGAGAGTAAGTCCAATATTGCATTCAACCCATATTTACTATTTCCTTTAATATATAACAATGTTTCAATTAATATTTCATAGATATTATTCTCCACGCACATGACATCATTGTTTTGTTTGACCTCATGATATCTCTAATATTATATCTCAAAAAATATTGACCATTCTAAACATTTATATCATTACTAGATTTTTGTGTCATTCCAAATGCCACACTAATGTTTTTCACCCTCTCAAAATATTGATCGTTAGATAAAGGTTTTGGAGAAATATCAAATTCTTGTGAGCCATTGAATTTTTTTAAAATTTAATAAGAGTGATCCATAGAAAAAACGTTTGATGACACTTATATACTGTATTTATCTCATGTTTTAGTTGATAATATGAAGTCTGTTGTTCACAAATTGAACAAGATTTTTACCCCTTACTGTATTCAATTTTTTTTCCATATAATGGGAAGTCATTTATAGTGAAAATAATCATTTCATGTCATTGAAAATATTACATTTTATATTAACCATACACCCTCATACCTTCCTCCCATAAAAGTTTCAAATCATCAATTAATGGTGACAAGAAAACATCAATATCATTTTCAAGCAATTTTGGTCTAGAGATCATTAAAATCAACCTAAAATATTTTCACTTCACAAAAAAATTAAGAGATAAGTTTTAAATTACCAATAAAATATGTCACAAACTATTTTTGATACTATGGTTTCGATATGGATTCATTTCATCAGCATACAGTCAAATTATGAGATTTCTAACTTCATTTTGAATATAGGAAATTATTGATCAATTTTCTTACACTATGGTTAATCAGTTGGATATCGTAATTTTCCATCACATATCCACTCACCTGCATTAAATCGCAACCTTTTTGAATCATTTTAATTTGAAAACAAATGTTTCAAATGAGGAATTATAGGAAGATACCAAAATTAATTGGCAGAGGTCTCTATAACTATAAAATCAGCCTACGATTTTTCCTTCAACTTATATCGTGAAGTCCCACATTTAGGACACTCTAACAGAAATTAATATTATTTTATATATAACACACAATCATTCGAACAACCATGTATTTTCTTGTACCCCAATCCCATCAGGTATAATATTTTTTTTTGGTTTATAATTTGAATATGGAAGATTGTTCTCTTTAGGAATAATGTATTTCAAAAATTGTATAAACTATGTAAAACTCTTATCACTCCATCCATTTTCACCTTCAAGTTAATAAATCTTAACACCATAGATAAAACTATAAATTTCACACAACCCAAATATAATGGTTTTTCAACATAAACATATAGATGCTCAATATTTGGTTCTTTATCAATTGCCTCTACTTCAATATTATGAATCATTTCTTCAATTTGATCATACTTATCATCTTACAAAGTATCATCATCAATAGATCTAAAATTCTACCCAGTTTCACCATGCCAAATCCAAGGTTTGTATCTTTAATTAAAACCATGATAAATTAAATGATATTTTATCTCTATTCTTTTCAAATTATTCATATTTAAACATTTTAGGCATGGATAGAAAAACATGTCATTGTTTGAAACATATTGTTTATAAAATTACAAAAATCATCGATACCTTATTCATATTCAGTACTTATTTTAAGTGAAGTAATCCAAATTAGACTCATTATTATCTATAACAAATATCAAAAATTGAAAATAAGTTATTATAATTTCAAATTTAATTAAAAATTTACTTTTATAATTTAAAATAAAAATATATAATAACATATTTCACAAAAAAATAAAACATATTTGAAAAATAAAAATATAACTTTGAACATATTAAATTATCATTATTTAATAAAAAAATCACAACAATTAATCTAAAAACAATCATTTATAAATTAAAAAATATCTAAGATGTTTGAATAATCAAAATTGAAAATAAAAACACCTTGGATGCATAGAAAATCAAAACAATAAACACAAAATGTAAATTTATATTTGAACTGGGAAGATTGAGAAGGAAACACTAATGGTAAGAATGTGCAAGTGGTGACCGAAAATGGGTAGCGGTGGATGGTGATTAAAAGATAAAGTGACTTAAATGTAAAATTAAAACTGAAAATACAAACGCAAATGAAAATAGCTTGGATGCATGAAAAAGAAAAATAGGAAGCATAAACCATAAATTGATATCGGATCCGGGATGACTGAGAAGTTGACACCAATAGGAATTAGTCACAAGCAGCTAATAATGGATGACAGTGGTAGATACCAACTCAAAGATAAAGTGACATCAAATAAAAATTGAAACCACAAATAAAAATAGATAAAATGTGAAAAAAATGGAAACAATAATCACTAACTGTAGATTGAAATTGGAACCGAGATGAGAAAAACCAATGAGAAGAAGTGCGAGTGGTGGTCGAAAACGGGTGACTATGGATAGCGGTGGTAGATTCCAACTCAAATATAAAATGACATCAAATAAAAATTGAAATTATAAATAAAAATATATATAATTCATAAAAAATAAAAACAATATAAACTAACCTTAGATCTAAATCGAAAATAGTATGAGCGACACCGAGTGCATGCGGCGGTTGATTAATGGGCCACCATAAACGGTGGTGGTGGATACCAAATGAAATATATTTAGGCTAAGGATTTAGTAACAAAGGAATTTGATTCCATGAATCAAATAATGAAGATATTCATATCCATGGATTGAACTTTTTTAGGGTTAGGGTTTTCTGTATGAGATAAAAATGGGAGAGTTCACATGAAAGAAAGAAACAAAAATGACTCATACCAATCCCAATTAAAATCATAAATATTTTTCACATCATTTATTCAATAAATGATGTGGAAAATTAGATATTTTACATTGGTTATTCCATAACTTATGTATAAAATAATCTTTTCCATGTCAATTATTGGATAACCGATGTGAAAAATCCTATGGTTTTATTTTCCATATCATTTATTCAATAACTAATGTGAAATATATTATTTTTCACATTGGTTATCTATAACTGATGTGAAAAATAAAATCAAAATATTTTTCCCGTGGGTTATTAGATTACCGGTGTGAAAAAATATTTTTCCACATCGGTTATTGAATAACTGATGTAAAAAAATCGTATAGTTTCATTTTCCATGTTGGTTATATATATATAACATGAAAAATGTGTCTGGGAAAATATATTTTATACTAGTGGTAAAATTATATTATATTATATTATACACATGCAACACATAAAGAAACCGAAAAAAAATTATTTCATTAATAAATATCATTACATTAATTAGAAAATAAACCCATGAAAATGATAAATATTATAATGAGACAAAAAATATAAATTAAAAAAAGTATAATGGGAAAGTTCAGATCCTTCCAATCTGCTAGAATCATCGCCCCCACGACCAAAACTATAGAAAAGAAACAAAATATTAGTAAACCAATCAACATTGTAGAAAATGGAAATGTAGAACCTTTATAGGAATTGAGGTGAATAATGAATGAAATAATTAAGTGGTATTTAGATGATGCAATCTGACCGTTTAAATAGTAATGTGATCATTGAAATAGTAGCTTAACCGTTTGGAATAATAACTTGATTGTTGGGAATAGTAACATGACCGTTGGAATAGTAATTTGACCTAAAATAATAAAATATTATATAAATAATATTTATCATGATTAATTTAAGAAAATATAAATAATATAATTCCATAAAATAAATATTAATATTAAAAACTCAAAGAAAGTATACACACATTTTTAATAAACTGTATTTAAGGTATTTCGTAAAAAAATCATAGTTTTTATATAAAGATTTAAAATAAGCTATGTTAGATTTTTTTTGATAAAATTAATATAATTTTTAAATAATCATGTTGAAATTATTCAAGGTTTATTTTTTGGTAATTTTATGAAATACTTCAATTTTCAGATGAATAGTAAAAATATAGTTTTTTATGCAACCAGTGTATTTTAAATTACATTATTCACGCTATAATAAATTATAGAAATGTTAGAATAAATAGAAAATATTTAATTTTATGAATGAGTTATTAAAATAGAATAATTTTTTTTCCAAACCTAAAAATTACTTTCCAAATTCTAAAATCAAAAGTATTCCTTTAAAAAAACTTTTTTTTTCATTTGTCCACTTTCCTTTTTAATAAACCAGAGAATTTAAATTATAAAGATATTTAAAGTCCTAAAACCATTCTATTATATTTATGTATGATTAATTATGTCAAAAATATCACTATTACAAGGTTTATCATGGATATAGTATTTTATTCAATATTTTAACTAAAAAATACCCCTCTCCCCAAGTATAAATTATCCCTCTCCCTCCCCTTGGAAAACCACTTAACTTCCACTTTAAAAAGACAAAAATATACCTAAATACTCTATATTAAGCCTATTATAATCCCTAGGGTCATTATAGAGTAAACCAACTCCAATAATCAAGGGATTTTAGTTTCTTACAAGAGAAGCAACACCAAGGAAAGAGTTAGTTTTTATCAACTTTTGACTCATTTTCTTCTTCTCTTCCCTTTTTTCCAATTAATTTCAAAACCAAATATTCTAAGATTAATTTATAAGTATGTTAACATTATATTAAATATTTAAACCTAATGATAAACTATAATTATGAATCACTTATATTTCATACATCTCTTTCATCCTCTTCGAACAATGGCCTGTTAATGGCCGGTTAACTGCCAATAGGGAGTTTCGAATTTTTTCCTTACCACCAACCTTATGGATGGTTATAATAAATTATTTATGATATATAAATGTATAAAGATATGGGGAGGTAAGATATACCTAAGGTTTATAGGTCTATTTGAGATATTTCAGATGGTTGAAAAGATTCCTTACCGCTTTGACTTTCCTCCACAGTTGGAGTAGGTGAATGACATCTTACACATGTCGCAAATGAGGAGATACGTGCATGATACTATTCACATTATTGACTAGATAGAGTTGGAAATTGAGGACGGATCCACCTTTGTAGATCATGCAGTGGTGATCAAGTATCATCATGAGAGGATCCTGCATGAACGAACTATTCCATTGGTTCTTGTGCTTTGGTAGCATGAGATCATGTGGGAGAGCTCTTGAGAGAGGGAGAATCAGATGAAAGATCAGTATCCCCAAATTTCCCTTAGTTTGTGATTTTTTGGGATGAAAAACTTGAATGAGGTAATAATTTAGAGACTCTATTTTTTCCTTGTAAGATTTTGAAATATATCAAGAAATATTTTCATAGCCAGGTGCTAAGACGATGTGTGATTCTAAGGCCTAGTGAGCATGAGATTAATTTTATAAAAACATTAAATATTTTTTATATCACACATGAAAAAAATTTAAATTAAAATGTAATATATCCTAAATGGAGTCTCAGATCAAAAACATAAGACCATGTTTGAATCCGTAACACACAATTTTCCTTAGGCGTGACCTAAATTTGGTTTTCACTGGACGATTGGATAAGGAATCTGTTGGTGGGTACATTAAGTGAATTAATTAATTAAATTATTTAATTAAATTATTTAATTCCTAAATACCTAATTCCCTCTATAATTATCCTAATATGGACAATTTCTAGGGTTATCCACATAACCCTGAGATTTTTGAGAGGAGGTTCCACCATTCTTCATTGGCGGATCAAGATCGGATGATGAACTTTGACTAAATCAAGGAATTTTAACAAAAAAAATGCAGTGTATATTCTACATAATTTTAGAACATGTTCTTCAAAAATGGATGATCCAATATTGAGGTAGGAGTCTTCAATTGTAGTTTCTATATTGATTAAAATATTTATCCTGATCATGTCAGTTATTCCTTGATTCGTATTTAAATAAATCCTTTGTATGAGCTAGTGTATTGAATTAATTTTTTTATTCAACATTATGCCATGAAAGCACTCTAACAATCCCCAATTATGTGATCATTAACCAATAATTCTTTCCCAAAAAAGTTATCACCTTTGTTCTTGTGACTTCCCCCATTAGTTGTTCACGTTATTCATCTTTGGACCATAAGGTCACAATTTGTCTATTGCCGGGAGGGTCTGAGCATGATCCAAATCCCGATTCATGGTGGATGTTCAAAAAATGAATGGATTGGAGTTTTGAGGATAAATTGAAGAGAATTTAAAATAGTGGTTATGGATTCATGGATCTAGGATCCGAATCATAGGAGGCAACGACATGTGAGGTGCATGAGGTGTGTAGTGGCTTCGAGTGGATGATTGGAACTATGATTTCTAGGAATCAAAGGGTCAGAATTGATGAACGATGGAGTTTTACACCAATTTTAAGTGGTTAAATGGCAGTAATTGTGACATCAAGGCTCGATCTAGAAATCGCGTGAGGGTTCTATGGATTCTGTGAAAAAACCAACTACTCACTATGTAGTTTTAAGAACACATGGAATGTCATCCCCTGTCCACAATGACTTGGGTTTCTGAATGAGTTAAATATCACATGCCATGTGGGACCCTCAAACACCACATGTACCAATGATGGTGGCCTTGCATGTACTTCGAGAGTACATAGACATGGAAATGTCCTGATACACTTTGTGTACTAGAACATTTCCAGTGTACTCGGGAAGAGGTTTGGCTTACACGAGCATGACCAGGATCACATAGGAAATTATTGGGTGGTTGAGAAATGCCGTGTATTACCCTTACACACTTTGTAGTATTACATGGATAGTGATCCATGTTCTAGAAAATACACAACCAGAAAGAGGAGTGAGTCCACACCCTGTGTAGATCCTTTACACATCGTGTACTTATTTATGAAATTTCCACCTCTCTTATCTTTTTAATTTTGACTCAATATTTGGATTGTGAGTTTCCTATCCTGAGTTTCTTTCTATATAGAGTATTATGGTGGTATTTATGGTGTATTTTGTGATATGATGTGTTATTTTATGAGCATGATGCTTCTTTAGGTGGTACTTGAATACATCAGTGATCAGGCAGGATCATCTAAGAGAGGTCAGAGTTGGAAATCCCCCTATCATACTAGGAAAAGGGCCCCCTATACACATCTACATACTAAGTGGTACCCCTTAATGAAATAGGGCATGGGTCCTCTATGTACTTAGTGGTACCCCCTGATGGACTAGCATGTGAGTCCTCTATCTACCGATTGGTACTCTCTGATGGAATAGGGCATGAGTCCTCTATATACTAAGTGGTACCCCCTGATGGACTAGGTCAAAAGTCCTCTACCTACTTATTAGTACACACCTGATGGACTAGGGAGTGAGTACTCTATACACTGAGTGGAATCCACGTATTATACTAAGGCACAAATTTTCTACCCACTGAGTGACACCCTCCTTAATGTACTAGGGAATGATTCCTCTACTTGGAGATTGTTCCCCCTCAACTATGTGGCAGAGTGGCAAGGTGTGGGTCCTCTACAAGATTACTTATTTAGATAGACATGCAAGATACTATGCATAGTTGATGGACCTCTTGGAACTGTAGGCAGACTCATCATCCTAGTATGAGCTATGAGATGGAGATCCCCTTTCTCTCTTATTTGAGTTTATTTTATGATCATATATATATATATATATATCATTTTTGATGGGATTCATTTCTCTATTGCTTTGGGTTGAGATGAATACTTATTTCATGTCTCATATTCCCCCCTCTAGTTTTTGGGGCATCCTAATGGGTATGTATATAATCACCCCTACATGGGATTTTCCCACAAGTGTTGTGTATTATCCAAAATAAATACAGGTCAATGGTGATTTCATAGAAGAATAGGGACACTCAGGTGAATTTTACTGCATATAGTGGTCATGGATTATAGATCTAGATCTAGACTCTTTCAAAATTTCTTTTCCAATTGTTGTTAGGTTGGGAAATCCTTTCTGGTTGGGCATGTATTTTTTACTTTACTTTTTACATTGAACTATTGCACTCTTTTTATTCCTTATAGGTTATTATATGTATGATTTTTACTCTTAATGTTACTATATTTTATTATTATTCCTCTATAGTTCTGTATGGATATGGTTGGGTTAATGTGTATAGGTAATTTAGGAAAAGGTTTACCTTTTTAGTTATGGATTTCAGTACTTATCTCCAGTCCCTGACCTATAGCAGTGGGCTTGGGGTAGTTTCATCTCAACCTTCTGCTATCTAAGAAGGTTTTGATGGGTCAGGTCATGAAAACATCCCACCTTTCCAAAATTATTTCCCAACCATCTATCTAATAGAAGATCAAATAGGCAAAAAGGGATGATCTGGAGCTTCAAAATAATGTGAAAGTAGTTAAGGAAGGAAAGATTCATGAATTACATATCGATGAAGATGGTGTCATTCGATTTGGAACTAGACTATATGTGCCTAAATAACCTAAGATAAAGAAGGAGATATTGGATAATTTACATAGATCATCTTTCCCCATCTATCCTGGAAGTATCAAGATGTACCGTGATCTTTGAGAGCACTTCTATTTGGAAAATATGAAGAAAGAGATTGTTGAGTACACCAAAAAGTGCTTAGTATGTCAGTAAGTTAAATATGAGTGATATAAGTTAAAGGGGATGATGAAAAATTTTCCTATAACCACATGGAAATAGGAGAAAATCACCATGGAAATTTTCACTGGTCTCTCCAAGACATCCAAAGGAAAAAATGTGATATGGGTTGTGGTGGATCAAATCACCAAGACTTCCCACTCCATCGCTATTCGGGAATATTTCTCACTAGAAAAACTTGCCAATATATATGTAAAGGATGTGGTTTGGATGAATGGGGAAACAATTTTGATCATCTTTGATCATGATATAAGGTTGACTTTTAAATTTTGGATTAGTCTTAAACATGATCTAAAAACTGAATTGAATTTTATTACAACTTGTCACCCCCAAACTGATGGCCAATTTGAAAGAACTATTCATACACTTGAGGAAATTCTAATATCCTGCTAAATGGAACTTAAAGGAGTATGGGGTTAACATATACCATTAGTTTAGTTCTCATATAGCAATAACTTCCACTCGAGTATTAAAATGGGTCCATACTAAGATTTGTATGGAAAGCAATGTCGAAATCTTACTTGTTGGGATGAAGTTGGCGAAAAGAAGCTACTTAGACCCGATCTTGTGTAAGAGACGATAGAGAAGGTTCAATACATCCAATGACATATAAAAGAATATTAGATTCTATAGAGTATTTATGTTTACAACCATCGAAGGGATTTGGAGTTTGAATTTAGAGACAAAGTATTCCTTTTAATATAACCATGGAAGAGATTGATGCATTTTGGAAAGAAAGGAAAACATATCCCTTGGTACATTGACCCCTTTGAGACCCTTTATCACATAGTAACAATGGCCTATCGTCTAACACTCCCACAAAAAATGGCCTAAGTTCATGATGTGTTCCATGTATTACTCCTGAGGAAGTACATACCCGACCCCTCACTTGTATTGAATCTAAAGGTGGTACAAATGGAGAATGAAATATATTATAAGGAACATCCATTGAAAATATTGGATAAAAGATACAAGTTCTATAAAATAAGACAACTCACTATGTCAAATTGTTGTGGAGAAACCATAAATATAAAGAGGCCTGTGGGAACCAGGGGAAACAATGAAATAGAAGAACCCTAACCTATTCTTAACCGAGAATATGGGTTAAAATTTGGGAATGAAATTTCTAAAGGGGGGAAGAATTTAACAACCCAAAGTTTATAAATGATATTTTTTCTTGAAATAAATGTGTGTTATATTATATTATATAGTATTATACACATACAATACATAAAGAAATCAAAAAAAATATTTCATTAATAAATATTGTTACATTAATCAGTAACTAAACCCATGAAAATTCCAAATATTATAATTGGATAAAAAATATAAATTAAGAAAATTAGAGTAGGAATGTTCAGATCCTTCCAATCTACTAGAATCATCACCCTACAACCAAAACTGTAGAAAAGAAAAAAAATACTAGTAAACCAATCAATATTATAGAAAATGGAAATGTAGAACCTTGAGAGGAATTGAGGTGAAGAATGAATAAAGGAATTAAGTGGTATTTATATGAGATAATATGACCATTGTAATAATAATGTGACTATTGGAATAATAACCTGACTATTGGGAATAATAACCTGATTTATGGGAATAATAACACGATCATCAGAATAGTAATTTGAACTAAAAACAATAAAATATAATTTAAATAATATTTATCATGATTAATTTAAGAAAATATAAATAATATAATTCTATAAAATAAATATCAAGATTACAAACTCAAAGAAACTATAAACAAATTTTTAATAAACCATATTTTAAGGTATTTCATAAAAAATCATATTTTTTATATTAAAAATAAAAACAATATATGTTAGAAAATTATTTTTATAAAATTAATGTAATTTTTTAAATCATCACATATAAATTATCCAAGGGTGATTTTTTTTAATTTTCTAAAATATTTCAATTTTTAGGTGAATAGTAAAAATACAGTTTTTTTTCGTAACCAATGTATTTTAAATCAAATAATTCATGATATAATAAATTTTAAAAATTATATATTGAACAAAAAATATTTAATTTGATAAATTATTCACTAAAATACAATAATTTTTTTCCAAACCTAAAAATTACTTTCCAAATTCTAATGTCAAAAGTATTCCTTTATAAAAACATTTTTTTTTTCATTTTTCCACTTTAATTTTTAATAAACTATTGAATTAAAATTATAAAGGAGTTTAAAGTACTAAAAATATTATATTATATTGATATATGATTCATTATGTCAAAAAAATCACTATTAGAAGGTTTACCTTAAATATAGTATTTTATTCAATATTTTAACTCAAAAATACCCATATCCTCAAGTATAAATAAACCCTCTCCATCCCCTTGTAAAACCACTTAACTTCCACTTTAAAAAGAAAAATATCTTACAATATTCTCTATATTAATCCTCTTATAATCCTTATATATGTTTTGGAGAAAACAACTCCAATCATCAGGGGAGTCTAGTGTTGTATAAGAGAAACAACGTCAAAGAAAGAGTAAGTTTTTATCAACTCTTTCCTCATTTTTTTTATTATCTTCCCTTTTATTCTGTTTCATTTAAATACCAAATATTATATGATTAATTGGGAATTATGTTCAAATTATATTAATTATGTCAACCTACTATAAAAATTATAATTATGAAGTATTTATTTTTCATACATCTCTTTTATCCTCTTCAAACAATGTCCCGTTAATGGTTGGTTAACCACCAATGAGGACATTTCCAATTATTTCCTTATCACAAACCTTATGAATGGTTATAATAAATTATTCATTATATATAAATTTATAAATATATTTATTCTAATCTAATGTAAATAATTATTCTTATATATAAATAACCTTGAACAAATAGTGAAATCGAAGAAAAATGGGAGATTTTTAAGGAAAACATGATATCAAAACGCTTCAACTTCAACAACATAAATTTAGAAATACAATAAAATTATTATAATTTATAAATAGTGACATAAATTAATATAATTTACTTCTATTTAAATGTTTTAATAAACCCAGTTCTATTATTTTTGAGGTAGAAAGGTGATGAAATAAAGTTGGATTTAAGGTAAGGGGATTCTCAAACCTAATTCCTTCTTTTGGGTTATATCCTATTTTACATTGACTTTAGTATGAATATTCCACTAATATATTAAAATTATATTTTAAAAATTCTTTCCATTTTATCTTTTTGGGATATACATTTTCTTACCCCATTTAAATGATTTCTAAGCTAATCTCAAATATTTTTAAAAAAGACTCAATTTTTTCAAAAACACAACTTTGAATCCTCATTTGTTGTTTCTCCTCCTAAGAAAAATGATATTTTATGAAAAATTATGATCTTAATTTTTATTTGTAAATCCCAAATGTTATTCCATGTTGTATGATATATTAAATCCTCTATGAAACCAAATCCTTTATATGAGTTTTTTTAATGTATACCATTATTATACGTTTCATGTGACATGCATGATTATGAGAATTTTATGATGTGATGAGTGGGATTGGAATTATATATCCATACAATTCATTGACTAATGTGATATATCTCATGATATTATGTGTATTATTCATGAAAATGATGTTATCTTTGTTCACAATGATGATGTAACAATTTATGCACATATATTATGCATGAACATGATGCAAGATTTATTCAAAACTATGTGTGCTATTTGAACACTATGTTTTGATGTTTCATTATTATGCATATGAAAAATTAAACGCCTTTATCAAATTTTTACCTCAAGATTATGATTATTATCCCATGCTTATGACATGATTTTGATGATTATTCTTACCCATATACTATTGATTTATGTCCCTTATTCCTTTTATATTATCCCTCCCCTTACTAGGAAATTAGCTCAACCATTTCTTTGATGTATATCCTTAGGTGACTACATGTAATAATGAGATCATGATAGATTTAGTAGGATAAAAATGAATAATTTAATTGATGTTTATGTTTTATTATGTATAAGTGATGTATAAACCAAATTTTCCCAAGATACTAAACCTTTTGATCCTTGAATATATAAGTATTATGTTGCTTATATTTAAAATGATGTAATAATCATGTAATAAAAATTTGGGTCACTATATTTTGTTTTCATTTGAATATTCATTTTAGTTTGAGCTTAATTTTTTTAAAAATTCTAAAAGGAATTTTATTTAAATACATATAACATTCATTTTTTTCTAGTTTTTATAAATTAGATGTGTATTTGAAAAAATGTTTTTGTTCTTTTGAATGTGAGGTTTTTTAGAAGATGGTTACTTTGTATTAATTATATTTTATTAAAAACTAATATTTGAGTGATGTTAAAAGTGTATTTAAAGTGTTTTCCATAATCTGTGATCTTTTCATGCTTGAACTGTACTGTTATTCTATGATAAGGGGAATTATTTATTTTTTATTGAATATCGAACAAGAAAATGATTACAGTTTAGGATTAAATATAATTATGTTTTCATCAATATTGTTTAAATTGTTTCCATGTGTATCATAGATAAATTTAGCTTTAATGGTTATTAATTATTCATTTAAGGAATATGTTTCATGATCGTTAATGCATTTGATATGTAGCATTTAATACTAATAAATTTTGAGCCCCTGATATTTTTAACATATATTTATATAGATTTATTACATCCTTTAGTCTATAAGATATGAAATTTTGATTTATTAGAATGAATTGAATTTAATATTTTTTAAGAATACCTGTATTTCATTGATATTAATATTAAATTGGTTTATTTCGATTTTCATGCATTGGTACTAGAAAACATGAACCGTGATGGAATGAAAGCACTACTTTTGATGGGACTACAATTCCAAAACAGTGCCAATATTATGACATATTTGTGTTTTTTATATGTGTCAGGCTCTACATAACCAAATTAGGACGTGCATGCGATAATGCTAAGGCCTCCTCAATTTCTAGTTACAAATATTTTCAAGCAGGTTTAACTTTGACTAGTGAGATCCATTGGCTATTGATATGCGGTGTGATCCATGGTAGTGAAAATTGATGTGTGATTTAAATATATTATAGATGAAGTTTCATGAAAAGTATCTTGGAATTTGAACATATCTATAACACGTTTCTTGGAGCTTCATTCCTAGTTTGAACATGTTCTTAAATTATGTTTGAACATGTTTTTTCAAATAAAACCTCAATTTTTCTAAGTTTCATATAATCTAATTTTATAATTATTATACTATATATTTAATAAATATATTATATATAATTAGATTAATTAATATAACATAAATTTTAGAAACAAATATAAGATACCCATACATAATTGTTTGTTTAAAATATAATTTACAAACATATATTAATTGTTGGTATTTCTTATAAAAGTAGATAATAATATTATCAATAGATAAATATGTCATATGAATCTATTATAATTTTTTTACCAATATAAATATTATCTATTGGTATAATTATATTTTTAATATAACTATTTTATCAGCTGAAATAACATTTAGTTACATAGTTTTTACCAATAATTTAGTTTCAGGGACATATTTTTTGGTAAAATGATTTACCAATAGAAAATATACCATTAACAATAGATATTACCCCATTGTAAAAAGTTAAATATTTTGTAGTGAATATAGTGAGTATCATGAACCAACTTGAGATATCATGAATCGACACCTGATCTAGTTTGTGGAAAGTCCCAAAGCCCGTTCCTGAACAATATAGGCTGAAAATTAGTGCTAGGCCATTACAAAAATCATAAAAAACTTTCCAATAATATATCATGGTGTGTCTATAAGTTTAAATTACAATCATAACCAAATAATTTTTTTTAAATTAAATAGAACCAAATCGGGCGTAATTAAAAATAAATAACCATCTTATATACATAATAACATAAAAGAGATACAACAAGACTAAATAAATATCCCAAAAATACAAGAGTGGCTGAAATGACTGACACATAAGAAACCCAAGGTAAAAAAAGGATCCTAGAAAAAACAAACCAATGATCTCCTAATGAACCAAGTGACTATCTAACATCATCACCACAACCCGCTCCATGAATGACCTAGGAGAAATAATCCAAAAGGAATAAATTCTCAATAACCTGAACCCAAACCTTCAAAATCCACTGAGTCTATAAACACCAAGTGGTATAATTAAGGAATGAGAAAAGTTTTCTATTAGGATGTCACCAATAAAATCTCCATGTGATTCCTTTTATAATTTATTTTGTTAATTTTAGTTTGAATTATGATTTATAAAAATAATACCTTCTTAGAGTTTAAGTAAACTAAACCACATATGAAAATCCAAAATTTACCTTTTAAAAACAAACCACATTATTAGTATAAAATTAACGAGTCCTAAAATATTCACTTAAAAATACATTTTCAAGAAAGTATAGAAGTGACTTTAAAACCATGAGAAAATAATAATGAGTTTCAATCCTTCTTTACCAAATCACTTACAAAAGAATTTGATAAATTTGTTTAAAATCGACAATAAGAAGAAAGAAGACTAAAGACATAAAGTTTACACACATAAGTAATCCCATGGATAAGAAATATATAAACCACACCACATGAAAATAAATACCACATGAAACCTAATATAAAAATAAATAACATCCACTCAAATAAAGTGAATATAAACAAATGTAAACAATAGTATCATCCACTCAAGTAGAGGAAAGATCGCCCGAAATAATGGGAACATCTTTAGGGAACTAAGATCAAGACACAATATAATCCTTATATAATCTTATGGGAAAAAACAATCATATCCAACTATGCATGAGCCACAAGGGAGAGTAACATCAATTCCAAGTGGGTAAAGTCCACATCCTCGTTAGGGTACCATTACAACTATTAGTATAATCCAAGGATAAGGATATAATTATCAATTAATAGTAGCTACTTGTCCTATGTTTCTTACCTAATTACCCAAGGTTACCATTATCAACCAACTCAAAGTGAGTAATATAAATCATAAAATCAATCACATAAAATTTAAAAAACATATCAACAACACCCCTTATCTCACCTATGAACATATTTCATTAAAACAACCCACTTCTAATCTATATATAACATATATCATTGAGAATATAATTAATTCACATAAACATAAATATCATGTAAAATATAATAAAAGGAGGCTCAAATATAAATATACATATGATATTATGAAAACCATTTTTATAATGTTCTAACTAGGACTTTGATATTTTTTTGATAACCAAAATGTGAAATTATTTTTATTAGTTTTTCCAAATTATCCTTAAAGACTCAACCCAATGTTCTAGATAGGAAAAATTATTTTTAAGATCAAACTAGGGTTAAAACTTAGGAAAAAACAATTTTAAACCAAAAATGAAACTCAACACTAAGATAAACACATTTAACATACATAACAAGGAATCCAAACATCATTTAAAATATAATTACACATTACAAACTCAAATAAATATATAATAATAATAATAAAATGATAAAACAAGAATAAAAAATCTTAAAAAAATAAATCCCATTCAAAAGGATCCATTTAATTAAGAAATAAAGTATAATTATTAATTTATTTCATCCAGAAAATGTTTCATGGTCATTTGGTAACTTGAACATCCATTTTAAAACACAAGTTTATTAAAAGATTCTCTGAGGAATTTACAAAAACACATATAGTGAATTATAAAGAATTTATAATAATATAAAACTTAATAACCTTTGAAAAACCAATTTAAGTCAACTTTAAAATCACCAAGATAAGGAAAACCATTATATCATCATCAAAACTAGCATAATTCAATAGAATTTTGTAGTGAACTATGGGTCGAAGTTATATTTGTTATCAATTAGCTTCATTGTTAAGAATCCTATCAATGTAATTATTTAAAGTTGAAGTGACATGTGATAGATTGAGAATCCACCCACCAAAGTAAATGTACTTCCCACAATTTTTGGGCAAAGGAAAAAAATTATTACTGATTAAATACCTGGATGAAAAAATTTAAGTAAAAACCATTAAGAATATGATGATTGTTTGAGCTAGTTTATATGGATACAAAAAAACGTGTTGAAGTTTAGAGTAGTACTGTATATAACATGTTTATAAGGAATATAGAATGGAGGTGCTAAATTCTGGACTTTATGTTTACTAGATATATTGTATTATTTGTAGTTAAAAGAAATAAAATAGGTTCAAAGCATAGAGAGAGATAGATAAAGTTTTATAGAATCCATCCTAGAGTAACCAAGCATATTGGATGCTAAAATAAGGGAGAAACACTCTTGGATTAAGGTTTTAGAAGTATCGAGTTGAAGTGGGACAACTCTAAATCCATTTGAAGGAAATTTGGAAGTTGGAGTTTTGGTCTGAAAAAATGACAAATGACCAACATAATGGGATCCAAAGATGTAAATTCATGTAAGTGGATCCAACAACTATGTATGTAGATATACGAAGGGTATCCGCACTAGAGAATCATGTAAAGGGATCTATCACCATGTATTTAGATCTATGCAATGATGAAACTCGATGTGAGATTCATCTAGTATTGTAAGTGAATTCATGTAAGAGTGATATATGGTGTAAGGGGATCCAAGTTAATGTAAGTGGATTCATGTAAGGGGATTTATCCTTACACACTGACCGAAAAATTATGAATTTTATTGAATTTATATTTTAAATATAAAAATAAATGGGGTAATTCTAAAATATTTTCTCATGGATTAAAACATTAGAAACACTCAAAGTGTGTGCGATTTATGTCTTTGATCAAACAGAAGTCATTCTTGATAAAGTGAAGAAAGTTTAAATATTTTTTCAAGAATAATATAGACTTTGTTGAGTTGTTGATTAGGTTGTTCTTAAATGTTTTAAATATAAAAAATGATTTGTAATTTAAGATAATAAATATGAAAATTATGAGACTATGCTTCTAGAAATTGTGTATAGATTTAATTCCAAGTCTATGTTGGTTTTAATGGAAGCCCTCATGCCACAAGCTGAAGCTCAACATTAAAACTGATGTGCTATATATATTTTATATAGTTTTTAAGAGTATTGAAGTGTGAATTTTTAGTGGTATATTTTGAGAATAATAATTAGATATAATTTTAAAATATTTCATGTTGTATTTATATGAGAATAAAAATTAGAGTGAAATAAAAAAAGGTAGATTTTTAATACTCTTTGAGACAATCATTTAAGAAAAAATTGATCATAGAGATCTAGAAGATTTTGGGGGATGTGCTTCTAAATTTTTTTTTATATTTATTTCATGAAATTAAGTTTCCATTTATATAAAATTAAAAGGATTCTAAAAATAAAGGTAAATTATCCTATATAACTATGCATCAAGAAGATAAAATTAAAAACAAAAGAGAGAGTTGTACATTGTGTGTGCTGAGTAAGATGTGAGAAGAAGAATACCTCTTGAGGAAAAAGTAGAAGTGAAAATCCAATTTTTAAAGAAAAAACATATGGGTATCAAAGAACAAGAAGGTTTCAAGCTTATTCTTTTAGTAATATATAGTCAATAAAAAATTGGAAGAAGAAATAGACCTTCAAGAGTCTCCATTAGTGAGTAAGTCTGGCATGTGGGAGTTCTACAGATTATCTTTAGGAAGTAATGAGTCTTTTAGGATAAGGTATAATGATCAAAAAATTTATTTTTAAGATCTAAAGAGATATTAAGTTTAAAAATATCAATTTTTATTCTTGGTTTCTTGAATACCTTTAGGCAGTTTAAGTCTCAGTGGGAGAAAGTGATCAGTTTTGTGGATGTAACAACATCCTTGGATAGATTGGATATCTATTTCAAGGTGGAAGAAAGTATTTATGATCATTCAAGAGAATAAATAAAGTTTTATGTAGTATTAAAACCCCTTTAATTGCACAATATAGTGAAATCACACTTGTGTAATATATTGGACAATCACCTTTGCAATATGGTGACCTCAACTGTGTAATATAATGAGCACTTGCCTACATAATATAGAAAGAGAGGTTTCATGATGATACTTGGATAAACCCAATATAATTTTAATGATAATAATTATAGAAGAGAATATGCGACTCATATATCCTAATACAAACAAGTGTAACACCTTAAAAATATAGTTTAAAATAATAATAATAATCCCAATATATTTCATAACATGCAACGCTGAGCTTTAAGTGAACTATGATATACTATAAAAATATTATTTAAATGTGACCATTATAACATATATTATAAATTAGTGGTATGAAAAAGAATAAAAAAATTAATAAAAAATATGTATAAATGTTTTATATAATGAAAATTCATTTATTAATTCATAATAAACATGTACTCAATTTTCAGTGAAGTCATTTTATACTTCAAAAATAAGTTTTGTTCAAAAATGGTTTTAACTACCTTTTGTGTGCAAAAATTTTAATTAATTTCTACCATATTTTAGAAATTTTATTTTAGGAAATGGATATTTTTTCTAAAATAAACATTCTAATATTATCTTAAGGTTATTTTTTGGGATTTTTTTGAAAAAAATATTTTTAAGTGAATAGTGAAAAATATCAATTTTTGTAAAACTATCATTTTTTCCATTTTAATAAAGTAATTTAAAATTATACATATTTTTTAATTTGATAATAAATTAATATAAGTATATTTTAATGATAAATAATCTAATTATTTACATATGAATCATTATTATACTTTATATTGGTATACGTTCTTTTTTGGGTTTAAAAACACATTTTTTAAAAACCATTTTCGTCACGTTTTGTGGTTTTATTTTTAAATTTAAATCTTCAAATTCTAGAAATTGAATTTTATAAACTTTAATCATTAATTTTAATAATAATTTCTAAATTTGCTAATTTTACACTTTTAGTTTTGGTCATTATGAATAGTAACCAAGGAAAAAATCCAATACCACAGTAAAGGTTAAAATGAATTAATGGGTGGGTGGGGGGGGGGGGTAAACTAAAAAGATAAGGGTTAAAATCAATTAAAAAAATTTATAAATTCTATTATATCTCAATATTTAGATACTATATCCTACTACCTTAAAAAATAGTCAAATTTAGACCCACATGTCTTGAATATGACATTAATATATTTTAATCTTTTGAAAAAATTCCAAGTGTGTCCTCTCCCTCCCTTATAAAAGGACACCACCTATACTCTCTTCATCACACTTCATGAGCCTTATATATCAGATAATACCTACCTAAATACATTCTTAAAATACCTCCCTATGAAATAGATATCCTGGTTAGATCAGGATGCCCACATTAGAAGGCTTAATGTGTAAGCTAAAAGAGGTTGTTCAAAGAAGAGGTATAAGGCTTAACCGAGTATTTTAATTTTATTTATACTTATAAATTATTAAATTGTGTTATAACCATTATTATATAATAACATAAGAATATAACATATATTTATATTATATTATATTAATATCAAAACCTTTATTCACCTCCTTCTTCATCAAATGGGAAACGAAAGCATCATTCGTGCGTACGTGCAGGCTACTACCTCACAAAACGATGTATTTCATTTTTCATCACGAACATTCATGGATGGTTATTTTTATGGATATAATGTTTATAAATTATATATATGAAATAGATATGGGTTTTTAAATATAATATATCATTTACCTTCTTTCCTTTTTAACCATTAAAAAATGATAATGTCGCTTGTGCGTACCTGTGGACTACCACCTCCACGAAGCGATGTGATTCATTTTTCATGTATGACTTTAAAAGATGATTATAAGTTTGTATATAATGAATTTATTTTATATATATATAATATTAACATTATTTTGATTATGAAACTAAAATAAATATACAAGTACTAAAACCAATGAACTGAAACTTATATGAAAAATGAAACAATTAACACTCAAAAACAATAATTATAATAAATAATTATTAATAAATATGAATTTAAATGTTATAATTGGATCATATATGATATTATAATAGTTTATATGTTTCTGTTATACAAGAATAATAAATTTAAATTTATTATACATGAGTTTAAAAGAACTTACAAAGGAAGTTGGGCCTAAGGTAAGAGTTTATTTCACAATCACATCCCTATTTGAGATTGTTTATGTTTAATTTTATGCTGGGTGAATTATATAATATTTCTATCTTAATACCTATATTTTTATAATCCTTTAGTTATTTTTATAAATTAAAATTTTTCCTTTAATTTTCCTATGAAATAATTTTTTAAGGAAAACTAACTTTCATTTCTTATTTAGTCAGGAATAATTTTATTCGATGTCCATATTTCCTTTAAAATGTTTTCAATAATGTTTTTAAGATTATATAATCATTTATTGAATTCATTTTACCCATAATTTATTTTCTATAAAATCTTTTAAAAGTAATTTTCTTATTGTTTTTTGAATGATACACTTTTTACTGAAGGTGTGAATGAAATCATTATTTTAATTCTTACCAAAAAAATTTCTTCCCACCATCATGAATATTATTTAATTTTAATATTTATTTACATGTTTTCATGGTTCTTATCAAAGAAATTTTTTTCCTAATATTTTTGAATATTTTTATATTTTAAATAAGTGATTTCAAAATGAAAAGGATGTTTTCCTCAAGAAATGTTCTAGTGATATTTGAAAAGTATTTTCATATATGAAAATATACTTTGATGAATCTTATGATTAATATAGGTTGTAATCTAATGATTCCACCACAATATTTATCTAGATATATTATGATCACTTTGACTGGGAAAAGTATTGAAATTCCATATGATAGTTCTTCTAGTATGGATAATTATTGATTATTAAGGTATACTGATTAAGTTATATCATTTATTCATATGATAAATTCATTTTAATTATTAAGTGATGAGTAGGGACTAAAATTACATATCCCTTAGATGAATATTATGTCTCATGAGACAAAATAGGTTGGGTATTTAAAAATTGTCTTACCAATTTAAATGTGATGACTTGGCATGAGGCCTCGATGATAAGTTTAAGATGTTAGAAATTATGCATTCCATCATTATAAAATTAGTTATTGATTTCCATGTGATTGATTATATAGTTATAATATCCATGGATATGTTTCAAGCTCTCATGATTATTTATATGGAATTATATGATCATAATTTACTCCTGACATATTATTCATGCCTTATTCAATGATATCTTCCGCTATATGAATCTCCTTACCGAGTATCTAAGATCACCCTTTTTTATGTTTCATTTCCTCAGGATTCTAATAAGTGTAATATGATTTATATTAAAGGATATAATATAGGGAATAATAATTTTCTCAAAGAAAATACTATGTTTTATTTTTATTTGATCCCTTGTATTTAGTGCCATTGTACGCACCAAATCTATACTATTAGAGTTAGGGTTGTTATAGTTGGTGTCAGATAATGTTTATTATAAACCTTTGGAACTAGATTTAGGAAAAAATATATTAAAAAACATAATACAAAGACATAATCTAGGTTTAAGTCTAAGTATAGGATAATATCACGATGTTTTGTTAAGGTAGATAATGTGTGGTTTCCCAGAAAATGCATCTTTTATGGGTACTGGAAAGTGTATGTGACTATGGAATAGATAAAACCAAGGGTAAAAAATTTAAAAGGGTCAGGTTGGGTGTTAACTCAATCATCACTGGTACACGATGAATGGGACTAATATTGTACACCTTTCTATACACTCCCAGGGGATATTCTTGGGTTAATTCAAATTTTCTTTATGAACCATTATGATGAATGAGAGGATGGAACTGATAGAAACCTATGATATTCCATTATGATATAAGATAAAACTAAAGTGTAATGGGTTGATAATTATAAGTATGATCATATGTTTAAAGTAATAGATACCCCTTTTAGGTTTTATGTGATGAGAGTTTAAGATGACCACATATATTTTGGGTGACATTTATGGAAATAAAACCATTTGGTTTAGTATGTGTTTTAGTGAAAAATTTATTTGAGTAATAATGATTTTATATTTATGGACATAATTTTAATGGAGTTGATAACCTTTATGTTTAATATAATCTTTGATGTTAATATGGTTAATTTGTATAAAAGGGTTATTACATTTTGGGAACATATGTTTTATCGTATGGATAACCATGGGATTAAAAAGTGATTTGGTGACTAAGTGATTAAAGTTTTTTTGATGAAGTACACCAAATTGGGAGCATTATATGATTAAGGTGAACGAAATATTTTTTTTGGTCAAGTTAGGAGTTTATTTGAGGAATAAAGGGTGAATTATATTTTAGAAGAATATATGATTTTATTATTTCTTTATAGAGATTAAAGATATTTATGGAAATAGTTAGCATATTTCAGAGATTATATAATTTTGTAATATTAATTTTGGTATATATGAGTGATTAATATTGTTTAGAGATTAATGTAAATTTTATCCTGAAAGAATATGTGATCAAATCATTCCAATATTTGATACTGAAATATTTTGAAGACTTTTAAGGTTAGTTATTTATAGAATGATTTAAGTTTAACTTTGAGTATTATTGTTTAGGATTTGGAGATTAATGAAGTATTTATTCATATGAAGGTTTATTCATATTAAATATTATCTCAAATTATACTAACTATTTTGTTTTTTTATAGATAGGAGGAGGAACTTTTTATCCTTTAATGGATATTATAATTCAATAAAAGTTAATTTTAGTGTTTTATATATGAAAATTCATCTTGAATATTCATTTCCCGGAGTAATAGATGAGATAGAAGTTATAATTAATCAAATCACAACTAACATATAAAATTGTGATTATGAAATGGAAATAAATAAAGTAATTATATTTTCTCATGTTCTATATCATTATGGTAAAAGAATCCCTCAAATCCAGTAAAAGGACAGTGAAATAAAAATTCTGTTTTATTACCTTTATTTATGATGAATTGATTGTATTCTTTAATCCCTTAATGAATTATGATTTTGTGTTCATTAACTTTCTCATGATCATGTTCTATATTACTCTATATTATTCCTAGGATGTTATTTTCCCCCTCCATGTACATATTTTCATTTTTATAATGTTATCCTTATTTGGGAGACCAATTATGTGTTATTTTAGGTAACCATTATGCTTCTCACTTTCACATTTCAAAGGAAGTTTTATTATCCCTTTCTACGATGCATGTTTTCAATAAAGGTATTTTAAAATATTAAACCATTTAATATCAAGATTAAAATCATGAGGAAATAATTTATTTAAGGGAGGGGGAATGAAACACCATGAAATTTTTGTTTAAAATAATAATAATCCTATTATATTTCTTAAAACGCAACACCGAGCTTCAAGCAAACTACGATATACTATAAAAATATTATTTAAATGTGATTGTTATAACCTAGCTGTGAAATTGACAGTATGAATAATAATAATCAAATTATTAAAAATATGTATAAAGTTTTTATATGATTCAAATTTATTTATTAATGAATAATAAATAAATACTCAATTTTTAGTAAAGTCATTTCATGTTTCAAAAGTATGTTTTCTTCAGAAATGGGTTTCATTACCTTTTGTGCATAGACATTATAAATAATTTATAACATATTTTATTTTTTTGATGAAATGGATATATTTTTTTAAATCATAATTTAAATATTATCTTTGGGTAAATTTTTGGGATTTTTATAAAAAAAATTATTTTTAAGTGAATAGTGAAAATACTGTTTTTTTGTAAAACTTTCATTTTTTTCATTAAATAAAGTAATTTAAAAGTATAATTATGTTTTTAATATGATCATAAAGTAAAATAAGTCTAATTTTATTATAAATAATATAATTAATTACATAGTAATCAAAATTATTTTTTATTTTTGTGTACATTCATTTTTGGGTTTAAAAACCAACTTTCTAAAAACTGTTTTTCATCACGTTTTGCGGGTTTGTTTTTAAATTTAAACCTATAACATATAGAAATTTAATTTTATAAAATTTAATTCATAATTATAATCATCATTTACAAATTTTTTAATGCATCCACTTTCATTTTTAGTCATTATGAATAGTAACCAAGGTAAAAATTCAATACTATGGTAATGGTTAAAATGAATTAACAGGGGGTTAAAATAAAAATATAAGGGTTAAAATTACTTAATCTTCTTTATAAATACTAATATATATCTATATTTAGATGATATATATTTCTATATTTAAAAAATAGTCTATTTTGGAGCCACATGTTTTGAGTAAGACATTAATATATTTTAATCTTTTGAAAAATTTCAAGTGTGTCCTCTCCCTCCCTTATAAAAGGATACCACATATCCTCTATTAATCACACTCAAAAAGCCTTATAGATAATACAAGGCATGAAAAAATATTTTCCTAAATTCCCTACCCATTATATACAGGTTCTTTTTTGATCAAAATACAAACCATAGATGGATTAATGTGTATGCCAAATGAGCTTGTCCAAAGAGAAGGTATCACTCTTTACCAAGTATTTTCCTTTTATTTATTATTATAAATTATTAAATTATATGATATCCATGATGATATAATAAAATAAATATCTAAAATATAATTATATTTTATTCTTTAACTTTCACAACCTTCACTCATATCTTTCTCAATCAAATGGGAAACAAAATCATTATGCATGGGTATGTGAAGACTACCGCCTCATAAAGAGATGTATTTTGTTTTTCATCACCAAAATTCATGGATGATTATTATAATTTATATAATTATTATATATTATATTTATGAAATAATTATGATTCTGTAAATATAATATATAATTTACCTTATTACCCTTCCACCCCTTAAAAAATGATAACGTCGCTCGTGTGTGTGGATTACCAGCTCCACAAAGCGATATGATTCATTTTTTTTCATGTTTGGATTTAAAGTATGATTATAAATATGTATATAATGAATATATATGATATTTATGTCATGATTAAAATTATGGATATGATTTAACCATGATAAATATGCAAGGAATGAAACTACTGAACTGAAACTTACATGAAAAATGAAACAGTTAACAATAAAAAATGATGATTTTAATAAATAATTATTAATAAATGAGTTTTTAAATGTTATAATTTGAACATATATGATATTATAAGTATTAATATAGTTCTATTATAGAAGTATAATAATTTTAAATTTATTATAAATGAGTTTAAATTCACTTACGAAGAAAGTTAGACCTCAAGTATGAGTTTATTTTACAATCTCATCTTTATTCAGGATTTTTTAAATTTAATTTTATATTGTGATAATTTTATGATATTTTTATATTAAAACCCGTATATTTTATTCTCATTTGTTTATTTATATAAATTAAAAGTTTTCATTACATATTCATCTCTCTAAGTACTCAAAATTCTAAAATAATGTTTCTAAGGAAAACCAACTTTTTTTTTCTATTCGGTCAAAAATATTTTTCTTCCATGTAAAAATTTACTTTAAAATATTCAAAATAATGTTTTTAATATTATAAAATTATTTATTTAATCAATTTTACCTATATTTTAATTTCTACAAAATGGTTTAAAAGGAATCTTCTTATCTATTTTCAAATGAGACACTTTTTAATGAAGGTGTAAACAAAATATCTATTTTAAAAACTACCGTAAAAATGAATTTTCTCAATTTCATGAATATTATTTGCTTCAAATATCACTTTAAAACTTTAGATTTTTCTTTTTAAATAATTTTTCTCTTAATATTCTGGAAATTTTAAGATTTTAAATAAGTGATTTCAAAATGAAAATGGTATTTTCCTTAAGAAATGTTCTAATAATATTTTAAAATTATTTTAATTTATGTTAACATCCTTTGAAGAATATTGTGATTTACTGAGGTTATAATCATGATACCATCCACCATACTTCAATGGATGAATTATGATCATTTTTACTAGGTAAAGTATTGATATTTCATATGATAGATTTTATAGAATAGATAATTATTGATTATTAAGGAATCTTGATTAAGTTATATTATTTATTCATACGATTAATGAATTATAATTATTAATTTTTGGGTGAGGCCCAAAATTATATATCCACTTGATGCATCAGTAGGTCTCATGAGACAAAACAAGTTGGGTATTTGGCATATGCCTTACCCATTTAGGTAAGATGTCTTGACATGAGACCTTGATGGTAAGTTTAAGATGTCCATAATTATACATTTAATCATTATGAAATAATTTATTGATTTCCATGTGATTTTTCAGATAGTTATCATATCCATGGATTATATTCAAACTCATGTGATTATTTATACGAAATTATTTGATCACCATTTATTCCTATCATATTATTCATATATTACTTATTTTATGATAACTTATGTTATACACATTTACTTACCGAGCTTCTAAGCCAAACTTTTATTTATTTTATTTACCTAGGATTCTAGGAAGTTTAATTCAATTGATATTCAAGGATATAATATAGGGAATTATAATATTCTCAAATAAAATACCATGTTGTATTTTATATTTTCCAAATTTAATGTGAGGTTAAAGAATGTATCTAGTTTTATAAGAATGATAAAATGATTGATCTTGTATGGTGAAATCGCTTGTATTTTGTGCCAATGTGAACACCATATCTGGGATATTGAAGTTATGGGTGTTACAGTAAGTAGTAGGGTCCCCACATTATGAATAAACCTTGTAAAAACACTTATGCCATACTTTACTACTTTACTTGCTCTACATGTAGTGTATGTGATTAGACAAAGGAAAAAAGATCCATTTACATCCTATTAGGTGATAGAGGTTCAAAAAAAGGGGGATATAATAAAAAAATAAAAAAAATTAATTTAGCAAAATAATATAGAAGCACCCAATTCACCCCTCTTTCAGGTTTCTAAACTAGTTCACTTAGACCTACAATTGGTACCAGATCCAACTTCCCTCAGATTGGATCTATTTTGAAGGCCCAATTATTTTTATAAAATTTTATGAAGTGTATATTTTAATTATAAGATACTTATATTGAAATAATATATTATATTTCTATTAATATATATTTGTAAGTATAGGAAAATACCTTGAGAAACAGGAAGAATAAAGAGTTTAATAAGTAAAGAAAATATAAAAAAGTGATGGAGGAATAACCGCTGGATGAAAGTAATCAGAGTGGAAAATATCTTGATAAATATTTTTATTATGATTCCTCTAATGATTCAATTTCAATACGTGAGAATGGTTACATTAAATTTTCTGACGACCTATACCTTGAGGTTAAAGATTATATAAATAATATACCTATTGACCCGCTTACTTAAATATTCAAATCCATCAAGGGAATATATGGTGAAAAATCATGGATTACATAATAGTTTGATGTAATGGAATATGAATTAACTAAAAATATGAGAAGTTGAAACACCCTTATGAAACTTTTAAAAGTTAAATAATATATATTTTTTATTTTGAAAGTAAATAATGTCCTTATTTGAAGAATAATTGGAAGGTGTTGTTTGTGATAATTATATATTTAATAATATTGTTATAGAGTTTATCCATGATTTTTAAAAGCTCCATAATGTTTCAAAAGCTGTCAAAATTGCATAGTTACAAATAAAGAAAAACATAGTGAAAGATATTGACAACCAACTAAAAGAGAAAAATTGAATACATGAGTATCTGATGAAAAATCTGAAGAAATATTGTAAATAAAAGGTAAAATAACTTTGAGGCCAAAATTAAATTCTCGATATGAAATGTTGGATTTGAAACTAAAAAATCTAGAAAACACACAATATGGATATTTACTATCATGACCCCCTCCACTAATACCCCTCATAGGATGATAATGAAGATTGAGATGACCCATAAATATCACCTCCAATAGGACACAAGGTGGCTACCGACATCGAGGGTATCTTACACAATTATGGAAGGAATAAATTAGAATATAATAAGAGAGAATAAATAATTATAATAACATGAATTTTAAAGATATGATACTGATTTATGATATTTCCTCATGCATTTATTTATTCTAACATGCGTTTATGTGTTCCAACCCTTATAATCATGTTATATTCCCTTTTATTGACTTGTTCATTATAGTTTTAAACATTCATTCTTATGATTATATGACATGATTTGATACCATTATGTCACACCCCCCTTCACTACTGACACATGAGGGGTATTAGTGGGGGGGGGGGGGGGTCGTGATAGAGATACCATTATGTCAAGACCCCCCTTACAAATACCCCTCTTGGAGAAGTAGTGGATATGAGAATGATCCCTAAATCCCGACCCCAATAGGCCAAAAGATAGCGACAAACACTGAGGGTATCTTACACAATTATGGTAGGCATAAACCTATTAATTATAAATTTTAGAAGGAATCATGAATCATTATAATAGCTTTCATTCTAAGGCTAGTATGATGATTTATAATTTTTTATATTGTATTTATTTATTCTAACTTATGTTGATGTGTTTCAACTTTTGTAATATTGTTCTATGACGTTTTATTAGCTTGTTCATGTTAGTTTCAAACATTAATTTTTATGAGTATATAATATTATTTGATACCATTATTTTATGATCCCTCACTACCAGCCTAAGAGGGGTATTATTGTGTGTGTGTGTGGGGGGTGGTGTCATGATATTCACAACCTGCTGAGAAAATATTCTAAAAATATTCATAATATTGGAAAAAATAGCTAGAAATAATATCAAGGAAACCAAAAAACTATCTAATTCAAAAGTGTAGACTACTATCCAGTTAAATCTTTGATCACTAATTCTATTTTTGTGACCAATTAAAGACAATACTAAAAAATTATACAATCATGGAAGGATAAAAATGCCAACAAATTCACTACATTAT
Organism: Viscum album; assembly: GCA_963277665.1. Taxonomy (NCBI): domain Eukaryota; kingdom Viridiplantae; phylum Streptophyta; class Magnoliopsida; order Santalales; family Viscaceae; genus Viscum; species Viscum album. The sequence continues at coordinate 822,364,402 of OY728127.1, forward strand.
CAAGGGTGGATGTTGGAATGTTCAAGAAAAGAAACCCTTCATATAGAGCCTAAAAAGTTAGGGTTTACACTAAAAAAATAAAGTTACTAAATCTAGATATATTAGTTCTAAATTGAATAGAAAAACATTTATAGGCCACTGCTGTAATACCCAAGACTCTACTATAATAGGTAAACACTACATCTCAAAACTATTAAATAATGTGCACTCTAGTGAAAAATTATTCTCAAATTTATTTAAAATATACATTTTAATTTTAATCTAACCAAATAAACTTCATTTTTTGATTTTAAATTTCAATATTATCTTAAGATGATTTTTTTGTGATTTTTCTGAAATAATTTATTTTTAGGTGAATAGTGAAAAATATAATTTTTCCAAAACTATAAATTTTATGACTTTATAAGAAATAAATAGAAGTTTATAAAAAATTTTAATTAGTAAAATATTAATTTAATAAGTAAAACTATATTTAAAAAAAATACTATGTTTAATTTATAAAATGTATGATTAACATTTTAAGGACTTAATAATATTTTCCAATAAAAACCTTTTTTAGTGTTTCATTTTAATTAAATATTATTTTGGAAAGATTTGGGGTTGGATTAATTTTAAAGCCACATAAATTTTATAATAAACTAATTTATATCAATAAAATCAAAGACATTGATAACATTACGCTAAACATAAATTTTAAGCTTAAAAATACACTTTTTCCAAAAATGTATTTTTATGTGTTACATGAACTAATGTTAAAATTTATTTTTATTAAATAAAAAATTATATCAGATAAAATGGATTTTATATTTGAAATTATAATTTCTAAATTATGTAATAAGGACCATTTTATTTCTAGGCATAAAAAATGATTTGTCAAGGTAAAAACTAGTTACCACGGTAAAACTGAAAATGTTAAAAGTAATAAATCTAGTAGTAAATAGCTTGAAATATGTTAAAAACATGTTTATAATTGATTTATTGAGATATTATAGACCTTAAATCAACCCCACTCAGTTATTTTTTATTTTTGGATCCACTTGACATGTGAAACATGTTCTATCTTTATATTAAGTTGAAATATTTACAAAAATTTCATTCTAACCACTTATTAATGGGGTTTTCACCACCCCTTAAATACCACTCAAAAATTTGGTTTCCTCTTCAAAATATTCCATTATTAATTACCCTATAATCCTATTTAAACCTTTTAATCTTTCATCTATAAGAAATTATCCCAATCCCTTCTTTTTCCAAGGAGCTCTCTAAGGGAAATCTCAAGTACTCAACATGAGTACTAATTTAACCTAATTTATTTTCTTTAATATATTAATTTTAAAAATATATTTTTATATTTACTATATAATTAAATTGGTTTTATTTATATAAAAAATGTTATTATGCTAAGATAATAACTATCAACCATCTTCACCCTTTTCCCTTAATGAAAACAACAATGACATTCGTGTATGCATGAAAAATATCACCTCCACAAAGTATCATGTTTTTCCCTTAACCACCTCAAATGGATGGTACTAATATTGAATTTAATAAATAATTATTATACTCATAACATATTTTAGATTCTTAAATGATAAAACATATTATACATTTCTCCCATTATATGGAAAATTAAATCATCAACCATACGTACGAGCGGACTACTACCTCCATAGAAATATTGATTTCTATTTCTTATTTTCATCAAAACCTTTAACAGTGAAACACCATCACTTTTAGTGGTTACATTAATGAAATATATAAAATGTAAAAAAATATACTTTTAACCTTATGGTGGTTTAATCCTGGGTTTAGAATTCTTGGGTGAGACTTGTGAAGCTTCGAAAAACTTAGTTTGGGTTTTGGAGATCACACTGCCCAAAATGGCCAATAAAAATCCCATGGTGCAAGCCATTATGGTCCTTAGTTTTTATTTTAAAAAAATATACAATGGGGAAATTTCATGGAAAATACATGGTGTGAGAGAGGGTCTACTATCGGCCATGGCCTAGGTGACCTCACCACACCTGTTTTGGAGGGCGCAGTGAGGGGGGAATGGATTGATTCTTAAGGTTATTAATAGGGGAATCCATTTAAGGTTATATGTTTAAGGACACCATAGACAAGGCCAGGCCATGGCGTAGGGCATGGAGATGGTAAATCATCATTATAATGGACAAACCACTCTCCTTCCTCCCTAGATATCCATAAATTTTCCATGTTTGGTCATCAAACCGTGTTCAAACATTATTGGGAAGTGATTAATACCTTTTTAAGTCATTTAACTTTGATTAAATCACTCGATTATCCCCTATTCATAGATTGGAAATTTTGGGATATTCTTGATGAGAGGGCTAATTTAGTGTTATAATCTTCTTATGATCCTTATTTTATTCCTTGTTTAAATAGATATTTTTTTCTTCAATTGATCTATGGACTCAATTCTTACTCCTCTATCAGTGCTTCTATTTTGGGGAAATTCAGAGGAGAACTCATTGATTTCTTCTCATTCTACCTGAACTATTCTTCTGTTTATTTTTATGATCCTATAATGGGACTATTATAGTTATGACCATGTTATATCATGTGATATTTGGGGGTTTAATCAATTATAATAGACAATGAAACCTATTGAGGACCATTATAATTCTTAGATGTCTTGGTGGTGAACCTCTTGGAGAATTATTCCTCGGAAAGTCTATTACATTATAGATTTGAAGTTTCTCTTCAGATTAACTCATATTATACCATTGATAGTGGTTATTGTTGGGTAAGTTTTGTTCTAACCCTTATATTTTTCTTACTTATGTATTTATCTAGAAACCATATTATTTTATGTGAAATCGATTCTAGGAGTTCTTGGTGAGTGAGCTTGTTCTGGTTAGTGTGATAATGTGGCTTAGGTGAATAAACCCTTAACAAACCATAACATTGACATAGAAATCCTTGATGCTGGAAGTTCCTTACCATTTGGGGTTCTTATATACACTTGTTTCCTTGATATGTTCTTATTCTGGCATAGTTTTATTGACCATTCTTGATAGAGATCTCATGTGGGTGTGTGTAGCTTGTGAGACCCATTTATTAAATTTGATGCCATGAGTATGCTAGTGTAACTTGTACCATTCTTGATTAAATTTTGTTATATTTTTCTAATATATTCTCATGATCACATGAAATTATTTTCCTTTTATTCTCTACTCTATTATGTGTGTTACCACACCTTTGGAGGTTTTATTCTTGGTAATCAAGACATGTGGGACATCATGATATAGTTATCCCTTATAGGGGGAGTGCGCATGACTTGCGATGATAAAGATGATGGACCTGAGCATAGGGTAGGGGAATGATGGTCTGGAGGCCTGACCCCTGGCAACAACATTAGGGGCATGATGGCATGAAGTCCTTACGTAAGGCATATATAGGGTATGTTGGTTTGGATGCTTGACCCATGATGGAACCAGGGTATGTTGACCTAGTAGCCTAACTCGTGATGGAGCTGAGATACAATGGCCGAGATTCCTGATCCGACTCGATTCCTTGAGATTATTGAGATACTTGATTACCAGATTTTGTATAGTAGTCAATCACTTGTGACATCCTATGATTATCCTTTCAACATGGAGCTGAATCAGGTAAAACCAAGGTTCATGGTGGCTTGGTTAGCACATGGGTTCTCAATATATTATTGTTTATGATTGTTTTCACATTATTATTTTTATCATGGAACACACCTGTTATACCTATATAAACTTTTTAAGGACACATTGGCGGTGTACCACTAGGTTTTACTACTCACACCATGAATGAGCATCTCAATGCACATGTATATTTCATGTATAAGGATCCTAGAAAGGGAAATAGGACCATTGAATATGTTTTAATCGAGGATCTTGGATTTGGTAGAAAAATCGAGAAAACTCTGGAGGATTTCTGTAGTGTTACTTTATTTACTTATCTGACTGCACTTATTACTCTATATTGGCTTGCCACATTGGGATCCCAGTTTTTTATCTTTATTTATTTGTATAAAATGTGTTCCATCTGATATTACATCATGTTTTTTTATCTTCCACCTTGATTACTCTAGGTTGTTATGTTTTTTTTTATATTATTGGTATAAGGATAGGATACTGAGGGAATAGTCTCCCCACTAATAGTGTTTGTACCCTTGCTTCTTGTCGGTTGCCTCTTGCATATGGGGAGGCACACATGAGGTCTTATGGCTCTCTAGGTTATACTCGATGGTCCGGGTTTGGGAGTTAAAAAATGGTATCAGAGCATAATTTTCTTTTTTTTGTTTTGAACAACCTGGGACATGGTTGAAATGAGATAAACTATGTGGGACCCATATAGTGGAATTTATATGTTCCTAGTTAGCTCATGTGTAACAGACCTTCAAGTTACTATTGACAGGATTACAACTACTATTTTATTGGATTTTTCCATGTTCATGAATCATAACTGGGCATATAAGGTCACATTCTATATATATAACTATTTTGTAAGACATAATAGTTCTTTAAATTAATTCCATGATTGTTCTATCTATTTGGGATAGAATTTTATTCCTTGATTGGGTGATATATCTGTTTTATATGTTGTTGTGATATTTATATTGGCATCAATTAGTTAAACCTGATCATGGTGTTATGTTTTTTATATATATATGTGACTGTGAATTGCGTGCAGGGATGGAGACCTTATTTAGTGATAAGAGGGATATACCTTGGGTTATGGGTATACTCCTCAAAGAACCTTGAGTGATCCCATAGAATGATTAAGATTTGTCCTAATTAATCTGGGTTTTTCTAAATTTTCTTTCATGTTTAAGAAGATTCTACCCCAAAGAAGACAGATGGGGCCACCAATTGACATGATCTAGGATGATTCCTCTAGGGAGGATGCCCCCGTACCACCACCCACTATTTAGGGAGTGCATAAGAGCATGCTCATGCACCTACTCTAATGGTGTAGGTAGTGTGACCACCTCATCTAGGATTCCTTCCAGCACCAAGTTTCATGGTCGACTATGCCAAAGAATTCCAGCTCTATCATCCATAAGCCTTCAATGAAACTAGAGGGTTTCAGGATGTAGATACTTGATAAACATCATTGAGGGTGTATTTGACCTCATTAAGACACTTGATTATATAAAGGTGAAGTGGTAAGAATTTAGGTAGGGTGGGTCTGAACATGTGCTAGCTTGTGATGATCATGATATAGATTGTAGGCTTGGATCTTTTAGTAGGAATAATATAACCCCCTCATATTTTCCTATAGTTTTGGATCTCTATCATGATGTATTTCCAAATGAATTCACATGACTTCACGTAACCTCCCTTGATATAGGATTTGAGTTTGAAATTATAACTCATGTTAGGTGTGTGACCTATTTTGATTCCCCCTTATCGTATGATTCTGACTAATATAAAAGAGATTAATCCACAACTTGAGTATTTAGAATATAATGGATTTATTAGGATGGGTACATCATCATGGGGTGTACCTATTTTGTTCTACAAGAAGTATTATTATAGTATTTGACTCTATGTAGATTACTAAAAACTGAATCAGTTGAAAATAAAGAATATACATACATTGGCTAGGATTGATTATCTCTTGGATTAATCACATGAAGCCTGATCTCAGATTATTCTACCACGATTTATGGGTTAGAGATGGGGACATCCCGAAGGAAGTGTTTAGGGGAATTTATGGGCTATACGAGTACATGGGAATTCCATTTGTACAGAATAATGCACAAATAATGTTCATGGATCTCATGAATAAGATATTCTACCCATAACTTGACTCGTTCATTTTGTTTTTCATTGATGATATTATCGTTTACTCAACGATCCCAGATCAACATGCCAAATATCTCAAGATAGTCTTGAGAACACTTCAAGAACATTGACTTTATACCACTCAATTAAAGTGGAACTTCTAGATTCAAGAGGTGAAGTTTTGAGGGCATGTGATTTATAATACTAGTACATTAGTAAACCTATAGAAATTTGAGGCGGTGATGTATTGGAAACATCCCCAAAACATTTTTTAGATCAAGATCTTTTGGGTTTAGTTGGATACTATTAGTGTTTTATCCACAACTTCTCCTATCTGTCTACACCCATGACTATGAAAATGAAGAAAGGGGTGAAGTTTTAGTGGCCATAGTAGTATGAGTAGAATTTTCTTGAGATAAATAGAAGTTTGAATATAACTCTAGTATCGATTCTTCCTAATCTAGTTTTTCGATATTCCATATACCATGATGCATCAAGAGTTTATTTAGGGGAAAATATGATATAGAGGTATTGGGTATAGCTTATGGGACACATCATCTATAACCCCATGAGAAGAACTATCCCACCTATGTCTTAGATCTAGAATCTATGGTTCATTCTTTGAAGTGTTGAATACATTATCTCTTTTGTGATAGGTTATTATCTACATGAACCATAAGAGACTCTTTTATATCTTCACACAATGGGACCTCAATTTGAGGCAGAGTTGCTGGGTAGAGTGCTTGTAGAAATTATACTTTATGATGACCTATGAACCATGTAAAGGTAACGTCATTATAGATAAACTTATCCATAAGATATAGGTAGATCAAGATCTTAGTAGATTAACCTCAAAGTAATAGTGGTTCTTGATGAGCATGTTGTCTAATTGGAGGCTAGATAATTTTGAGGAATACAGATTGATGACATGTACCTCATTAGTGGTAAGATATTCTTTAGTATATCAGGTGAAGGATGGTCATGCGGCTAACCCTGAGTATACTATAAAGTGGGAACATCTAGTAGGTTGTTAGGTGATACTTGAGCAATAGATGGATGTCAATGATGTGATCCTGGTACATGGGAGATTTTTATTCCATTCTTTCATCATGGAAGAGATGATGAGGAAATTCCATTCCTCTAAGTGTGTTGTGAATCTTAGAGTGACAAAGATTTACCATTACTTCAAGTGATAGTTATAGTGTCTAGGGATGAAAAGAGGCATTGCTGAATTCATTTCCTGATGCCTTACCTAACAGAGGTTAAAGTCTAAGCACTAAAATCCAGTGGGTTTCTTTAACCACTTATCATGAACATGTGAAAGTATGAGGACATCAGGATGGACTTTGTGATAGGGTTACCTAGGGTGCCAAGGATCCATGATTCTATCTAGGTGATTATTGATCAGCTAATGAAAGCTTCTCATTTCTTACCGATCCATGAGACTCACTTAATTGATGAGCTAGAAAAATGTATGTCTGTGAGATTTTATGCTTTCATTGAGTCCCCATGAGTATTTTTTCTAATAGAGACACACATTTTATGTCATAGTTTTGGTAGGTATTATTAAAGGCTCTAGGAACTTAGGTGAGATTAAATATAAAATATCACCCATAGATAGATGGATAATTTGAGTGGATGATCCAAATTCTTTAGGATATGATTAGTTATTGTGTCCTAGACTATAGAGGATCATGTGATGATCACCTAGCCTTGGTTGAGTTTGTATAAAATAACAGTTACCTGATTTTTATCTGGATGGCACCTAATGAGGCTCTTTATGGTAGGCCATGTCATTCAACACTTTTTTTATCATGATGCTAGTGAGATTATGGTTGTGGGGACCTATATGGTACAAGATACCTCCAAGAGTGTACAAATGATTCTGAAGAGGTTGATCATAACTCATAACAAAAAAATATCTTATGCTGACCATAGGAGAAGAACTTAAAAGTTTTATATAGGTGGATTTTTTTTTCTGAGAGTGAATCCTCAGTTAGGTCAGTGACATTTGAAAAATTAAGGGAAGATATAACTATTCTATGTTGGAACCTTCTTGATCACTAAGAATATTGGGATAATGGTGTACCATATATATTTTTCCACCATATTACAAGGTGCGAATGATGTGTTTCATGTGTCTTAACTCCAAAGGTACATGCCTAATCCCTCACATGTCATTGACTGTGAAAATCTTGAGCTGGATCTTGTCACATTTTACATGGAGTTCCCAATATAGATTATAGATTAGAGTGAGAAAGTACCCTGAGGGAAGATGGTATTACTTGTCCATATCTTATGGAGGCATGGAATAATCAAAGAGGAAACTTGGGAGTATTAATATAATGTTCTGGTGCAATGTAATGAGTTATTCAAGGTCAAATATGAAGATACTTCTTGGGGATGAGAATTCCTCAAAGGGGGAGAATTGTAACACACTCGTTTTGGGTGGTTATGTTAATAAAATATATGAAATGTCTTAAATGATATTTTGAAACTTTTTATGGTTGAATCTTGGTCCTGTAATGATTGGGCGAGTCTTGTGAATCTTTGGGAATATTGGTGTAGGGTTTTAATATCACACCATCCAAAACGGCCAATAAAATTTCTATGGAACAATCCATTTTGGTCCATAGTTTGTCTCTGTGTAAAAAAGATAAGGGGGAAATGGCTTGGCCAAGATGTGGTGCATGAGAGGGCCTACTATTATCCATGACCTAGATGACCCCACCATGACTATTTTAGAGGTAATGGAGAGGGGGAAACAACTTTCTTATTAGAAACACACTATAAGGGAAACTATTTTGGGCTACGTGTTTAAGAATACCATGACCAAGGACATGCCAAGGTGTAGGGTGTGGTGATGATCATGATACTTTATAATAGATGAAACACTATCATTCTTACTTATATCTTTATAAAAGATCCATGTTTGGTCATCTATCCATGTTTGAATGTTATGGGGGAGTTATTAATACTCTTTTCACTCATTTTCCTTCGATTAAATAGCTCAATTCACCTCTCATTTGGAGATTAGTGATTTAGGGATGTTCTTGATGAGATTATTGTTTTAGTTCTATGATATCATTCTAATCCTGATTTTATTCCTTTTTTAGATCGATCTTTTTCTTCTTCATTAAATCGATCTAAGGCATTAATTATTCCTCCTTTATCAGTAATTCTTTTTTGGGTGATTCAGTGGAGAACCTGATGAGTTATTATTATTCTAGAAGAGCTCTTCTTCTTATTATTTGGATGATTCTAAAATATATATTTTGTGGTTATGGTCATGTTATATAATGTAATATTTGAATTTTTAATCAATTTTAATGGATAATAGCTCTTCTCAAGTACCAGTGGCATTCTTCAATGTCTTGGTGGTGAACCTCTTGGAGAATTCTTCCTTGTAAATCCTATCATGTTCTAGATTTGATGTTTATTTTTAACCAAAATCATATTCTACCATTGATGGTGGTTATCATTTGGTAAGTGTTTTTCTACCCATTGGATTATTATTCCTTGTGTATTTCTCTATAAACCATATCTTTTTATATGAAACTGATTCTTGGAGTTCTTGGAAAATGAGCTTGTTTTGGTTGGTATGATGATGTGGTTAGAGAGAAAATAAACATGATAATACTTGACTTTGAAATATAAATCCTTGAGGTAGGAAGTTTTTTACCATTTGGGGATCTTTTATACAAATGTTTCCTTGATATGTTCTTGTGTTGGCATAATTTTATTGATTGTTCTTGATAGAGATCACATGTGGGTGTTGTTACTATATTATCATGATGACATGCTATACTTTACCTTATATTATCTACCCTATTATGTGTATTTCCATTCCTTTTTAGGTTTCATTATTTGTACTCGGAATAGGTGGATGATCATGATATAGTTATCCCTTAAAATAGGAGGGTACATGTCTTGCGATGATGGAGATGATGAACCTGAGCATTGGGAAGGGGCATGACAACCTGGAGGCATGATCCAAGGTAGTGGTATTAAGGGAATGAAGGTATGTAGGCATAACCTGAGGAAATAACATTAGGTACATGATGATATGAACTAAGTTATATAAGGGGTATGGCGGTTTGGAGGCCTAACCCATGATGGAAATAGACAAGTTGTCCCGGCGGCCTGATCTGTGATGGAGATGTGATACAACATCCCAGAGGTATGATCCGACTTAATTAATTGAGACTAATAAGAGAATTTATTACTATCCTTATGTATATTTATCTATCACCTCTGACATCCTATGATTATCCTTCCAGTATGGAGCTAAAGCAGGTATAAATGAGGTTCGTAGTGTCTTGGTTAACATAGAGGTGTTCAAAATATGATTTTTATTCTTACTTATGCATTATTTTTTATCATGGAACACAACTTTTATACTTATTAAAACTTGTTATGGAAGAATTAGTGGTGTACTAATTGGTTTTATTACTCACACCCTACATGTTCATCTCGATGCATCTGCATAATTCATATATAGGTATCCAAGAAAAAGAAAGGGGCCTATAACAGATGGTTTAACTGAGGAACATGGATCTGATAGTGTAACTAGGATGGAATATTAAGTATTTTTATAGTTTTACTTCATTCAATTTTATATCTTCACTTATTACTCTAGATTAGCTTGCCACACTGGGTGCCTGATTATTTATCTTTATTTATTTGTATGACATGTGTTCCATTTGGTATAACATTATTTTATATTAACTTATACATTTATTACTCTAAAATTTTATACTTTATTTATGTTATTGGTGTAAGGGTATGATACTGAGGTTATATTATCCCCACTGACGGTGTTCAGACCCTTGCTACTAGTCATCAACCTCTTGCAAATGGGGAGGTGTGCATGTGGTCTTGGAACTCTCCAGACTATATCCGATGGTTTGGGATAGGGAATTACAAATTTATGGTCATGATAATTGGTTTAAAGGATAAATATAATGTTTATGAAATTATTAAGTTTATTTAAAGACAAACTGGACAACCTATTAACAATATGAGCAATACACAATTGTGGTAAATTCAACCATCCAAAAGAGCTTTCTAAGAGAAAAAATGATTTCTTCATACTATGTAATAAATTTTTATAGGTTATATTATTCTTCTAATTTTTTATAATTTTAACATAACATACTAATAAAAACTAAATAAGTTCATTATTCTTTTGGTATAATGATATTATAAGTAAATAATTTCATAACCATCCATTAATTATGGTATGTTCTTATTTGGGTTGGTTTAACTACATACTTGAACAATGCTATAAATTTATATCATGGATGATAATGGGAATTTAATTTCTATTAATAAATGATATAAATAAGTAAATAATTATTTAATTTTATTTCTATAATGGTAATATTGACATTAAACTCATTAGTTAAGATACCAATGTTTGTTTGTTAAAAATCACTAAAACATGCTCATAGTCAATTTAATCTTTAAGGATAATAAAAAAAATCCCATAGAATAAAATTCTAATTCTATAAATAATTATAAATCATAAATTCCAGTACCTTGTATGATCTGGGAATGATGAAATTTTGGAGAATAATGAATAAAAACACCATTATTATGAAACTACTCAAAAAAAATCAAAACTACTCATGCCCAATATTGAAAATAAATAATAACTTACTAATATATATATAGATAATAATTATAAATGAAGTTTAAAAAGGTTATAAGTATGAATAAGTTTTTTACATAGGTGATTAAAATATTTTTTTATATAGGAGGTAATAACACATTTGGCTAAGTAGGAATAAAGGTAAGGATTCTTTCTCTCAAATTTAAATCCCTTATGACATGATTATGTTATACCCCATGTTTTCCATTGTATAGTGTACTTAATACCCCTTTTATATTTTATTTAATTATTCTATAATTCTTCATGGTATTTAATGTTCTATTTGAAATTATATTTTTTATGATATTTTGATTGAAATGTTACCTAAGCCGTCATAATTCCCAAAAATCTTAAATTATGTAAAGTGTGTATGGTTTTCCTAGAAATTAAATCACTATATAAAATGTAAATTGGATGTGGATATGGAACATATTATCATAGGTTTAATGAATCTGAAAAGGATGGTTGTGTATCAAATCAATATTTACTTGGTGCATGATGAGTGGTACTAAGACTACACACCTGGTGAGACAATCCCAGGGGACATACTTTGGATAATTCACATGATCTTTATGGATATTAATGAGGGATTTTTCTACCATTGATTTGGTCTCCTATCATTTCAAACTGTTGAACTCAATTTCCATCATCTATTTATAATCCAATAATTTTAAATTACCTACTCCACCATCTCATCTTTATTTCTTTGAAAAGGTTACTTCCCATAACATTGAGAATACCCCAATATTTCTATTTTGATTTTTGGGATATTATCCTAGACAACCATATTATTTTATTTAGTGGGGAAGTATTTTTTTATTTCCATCATATAGATAACCATTATTCTATTTTTACTTTATTAAGTAATAATTTCCTTAGGGAATGTTATGAAATGTCTTGTTAACTCATATGATGAATGAATTGAAATTAATTAGTGGTGTGTGGTGCCTGATATAGATAGATTCTTGATTCATTGGTCGATGTCATGAAAAAAACTAGATAGGGTATTATTATATTCCTGACCCATTTATTCTCACCCTTATTTTGTTTTCCTTTTAATAGGAAATCTAGAGGAGAACTATGTGTAAATTTCAAAAATATTCTAAAAGTGATATTAATTTTCTCATGGTGTTTTTATATTGTTATTTATATTCTCAAGTGTAACATAAAAAATATGTATGTATCTAGTCATACAAGAATACTAAGCTATTGGATCCTTTTAGAACTCTTGTATTCTATAATAATAATATAATATAACTTCCAGCTTTGAGTTTTTGGATTCTGAGTTGTTATAATTGGTATCAAAATAAGTTTAGTTGAAACCTTGGGGACTATATTTAGAGGAACCTAGTTACATATCACAATTATTATGGAAAACCTTTAATATTTTAAGTTTTTTTCCCTATAAAACCTAATATGAATTCCATTTTAAAATTCAATATCATTCACTAATTATGTGTATTCCATTATTAATAGATGACAACCAAGAGAAGGAATAATAACCATATCAACACCCATATTCAATGTGGGGATTTTCCTCCTGAGAAATTAAATGATGCTGGAGTTAGAGTTGATTAGATCATAACCATATTAGGGAATTTGACCTAGGTTATAACAAATAACCTCACCTATATAAAGAAACCTACTAATCCACAATGTGTTGAAACTATGTTCTAATGCTTCATGCACTAAAATCCACCACCATTAAATGGAACTACTAATACATTGGTTTCTAGGTAATGGATTAAATCCCTAGAAAATATATTTATTTCTTGGGGAACTAGTGAAAGGAAAAAAGTCATCATAATGGTATATTGTTTGAAGGGGTAAACTTCACCTCTTGGGTCCTTTCTAGACCCACCTCCAATAGCTCACCTTAATGAAATTATGGGAGAATGGGAAGAGAAAAAACTATCTATGTATGGTAAGGACATCCTAAGGATATTGGATGTACCCATTGTGAAAAAATCAATTGAGGTATTTCTAAAGGAATTATCTGGTCATTCACCTAATAATTAAGTTGAGTTTTCCATTAAACTCATTTATGATGTAAACCTTATATCTAAAAGTATATATAGAGTAGAACCAGCAAAGTTTTTAGAGTTAAATAAAAAACTACATGAGTTATGTGATAAGGTATTTATACACCCTAATGTTTCACTATAGGTATACCCTATTTTATTCATGAAAAATAAGTATGAGTCTATGAGTTTGTGTATCAATTATAGGGAGATCAATTCCATTAATACAAAGAATACCATCCATTATTGACTTATTTGATCAACTTTTAGGATCTCAATATTTTTTAAAGATGAAAATTTTCTCCAATTATCATAAGTTAAGGATGAATAAAGAGGATATATCGAAGATGATTTTTTTATGAGATAAGGAAATTATGAGTTTATGGTAATTCTATTCAAATTAAGTAACGAACCTTCCATTTTTATGGATATGATGAATAGATTATTCAAGGATTATATTGATAAGTTTGTTGTGGTGTTCATTTATGATATCTTGATATACTATAAAATTTATTAAGAGCATGGGAACCATCCGTGAATAATTCTTGAGACCCTCATCGAAAAGAAATTATATGGGAAATTCAATAAGTTTTAATTTTAGCTCTATGGAGTTTCTTTTCCTGGATATATTTTCTCTAAGGATGGAATATCCATTGATCCATAAAAAAGTGGTAGCCAGAGAATAGTTTTCACTAATTAATATAACTGATATATGTAGTTTCCTTGGCTTAACATGTCACCATTAATGACTTGTTCAAAATGTTTCCCCTATTAACAAAGTTGACATATAAAGGGTTTACATTCATATATTCTAGTGAATGTGAATAAAATTTTGAAGAGATAAATTAGATATTATTAATGCACTAGTATTTATTTTAATGTTAGGAAAGGAAGGATTTATAATATATAGTGATACATCGAAGAAATTTATGGGCTATGTACTTATGATTAATTATAGAGTAGTTTCTTATGAATCAAGACAGTTGAAGATCCATGAACAGAACTATCCAACTCATTAATTTGATTTGGATATGGTAATAATTAACTTAAATATATGGAGGAATTATATCTATAGAGAAATATGTAATATATATATATATATATGGACCATAAAATTTTTAAGTATATTTTCTCTCAAAAAGAGCTCAACATAAGGAAATGAAGATGGTTGGAGCTAATTAGGGACTATGATTTATTAATACACTACCACCACAGGAAGGTAAACAAGGTAGAACATTCATTGAGTGGGAGGGACCATGGAGTTATGACCATGATTAGGATTAATAAGGATATGATATTCAGAGATCTAGTAAATATGGATATGGTGATTTTTACGAAAGGGGAGCCATAATTTATTTTACAAAAAAAATTATGAACCATATTTATTGGATAAGATGAAAATGTCCTGATAGGATGATAAGGATTTAAAAAGGAGTATTAAAGTAGAAAATGATGGGAAATTGATAGGCTTAATCTATAAATATTAAGTGTTGAAGTTTGGAAAGAGGTTATGTGTTATATCTACACCTAAACATAATAGTGGGCTACTAGATGAAGAAAATAGCTCAAATTTCTCTATACAACCTAGTATCACAAATATGTATAGTAATTTAAGATAAAATTTCTACTGGGATGGTATTAAGTGATAAATTGAAGATTATGTGTATATATTATTTTTATGACAACAAGTAAAGTCTGAAAGACTCCTAAGGGTGTCATGAAACCTATTACTATACCTATAAGTAAGTGTAAAAATATTACAATAGACTATGTCACTTAAATTCTGAAAATTTCAAGGAATAATGATGTTATATGGGTCATCATCAATTACCTTTCCAAGTTTTACATTTCTTAGCAATAAGGGATGAACTACCCCTTGAGAACCTTTCCTAGGTCCATATCAATGAAACTGTGAGACTTCAGTGGGAACCTCTATCAATTGTATTTGATCAGGACCCTTGGTTCACATCTAAATCCTAGAAGTGTCTTCAAAAGTATCTCAACACTGAGGTACATTTGAGGACTTACTATCATCCCCAAATTGATGGGTAGTCTGAAAGTACTATCGAGAAACTATATGACATGCTGATATCATGTTCTCTTGACTTCCAATGAGCATGATATTAGTATCCACCTTAAGTGGAATTTTCATACAATAATAGTTTACATTATATAATCTACATGTAATATTATGTGGAATTGTATGAGAAGAGATGTTATACTCCAAATCGTTGATAGGAAGTTGGAGAAAAGAATTTAGTAGGCCCATAACTTGTGGAGGAGACAACTGTAAAAGTACATGCTAACTAGGATCATATTAAAGAATCGTAAACCAGGGAAAAAAAAATATGATGATAATAGAAGGAAAGACTTATAATTTTAAGTGGGGATTATATATTCTTAAAGGTTTCATCATGGAAACTATATTTAAGATTTTATAAAAAGGGGAAGTTAAACCCTAGGTCCATTGGACCTTTTTAAATTATATAGAGAAGTGAAGTTGTAGATTATTAATTTTCTATGCCACACAACCTTAGTAAAGCATATGAAATATTCCATTTATTAAGGAAATACATGATGGATCCAATTCCTATACTCACATATTAGGGAATAGATTTGTAACCTGACTTGTCTTATAATGAAGAGCCTATAAATATCCTTGACACTAGATAGTAAATTTTTTATAATTAGACAACTCAGTTGGTGAACATCCTTTAGAGAAACAAAAAAATATAGGATTCAATATAGGAGCCTGAAAAATATATGAGTAAGTAATACCCACATTTATTTAGTAGCTAACATATAACATATTTTGAGGAAAAAATTATTTGGATGGGGGGTATAATGTAATACCTGAGACCCTACTATATCAGGTAAACAATACATCTAAAAACTATTACATAATGCACACTCTAAAAACCTACATTCAATACTTTATTTAAAGGATAAATTTTAATTTATATTTTACCAAATTAAAATAATTTTTTTATTTGAATGTTAATATTATATTAAGATATATTTTAAGATTTTTTTTAAATAATTGATTTTTAGGTGAATACTAAAAAATACATTTTTTTACCAAAACCTTGAATTTTATAACTTTATATGAAAGAACTAGAAATTCATAAAACCTTTTAATTAGTTAAATATGTATTTAATATTTAAAACTATAAATTTTAAAAATACTATTTTGGATTTATAAAATCTATGATTAAAATTTTATGGACTTAAAGAATATTTTCCAATAAAAACTATTTTTGGTCTTTTCTTTTGATTAAAAATTATTTTGGTAAAATTTGGTTTAATATTGATTTTAAATCTACATAAATTTTATAACAAATAAATTTATATAATGAAAATCAAATAAATTTATAATTTTATCCTAAACATAAATTTTAATCTTAAAAATACAATTTAAAAAATGTGTTTTTACACATTACATGTGATAATGTTGAAATTGATTTTTATTACATATAGAAATTTTACCTGATATGATTTATTTAATATTTTTAATTAGTAGGTCTAAATTATTTAATAAGTTCCATTTTATTTTTAGGTGTAAGAAATGATTTTCTTGGGTAAAAACTAATTACCATGGTAAAACTAAAAAATGGTAAAAGTAATAAATCTAGGGGTAAAGAGCTTGAAACATGTTAAAAACATGTTTATAATTGAATGGTTGAGAGAATATAAACCCTATCTCACCACACTAAATTATTTTCTATTTTTGGAGTCACTTGACATGTGAAACATGTGATCACATTTTATTAAGTTTATATATTTACAAAATTCCATTCTCACCACTTATAAAAGGGGCCTCTCACTACCCCTTCAATAACACTTAAAATTTAGATTTCCACTTGATAATATTCCATTATTAATTCATAAATAATCCTATTTCACCCTATTATTCTTATATCTATGAGATATTATCCTAATCCCTCCCTTTATTAGGAGTCCTCCAAGGGAAATCCTAATTCCTTAACGTGAGTACTATTTTTCCCTAAATTCTATTCTTTTATATATTAATTTTAAAAATATATATTTCTCATTCTTAGAAAAATAAATTATTATTATTTATATAATTAGTTTTATTATGATAAGATAATAGTTGTTAATCTCCTTTCCTCTTTTCTCTTAAGGAAAACAAAAACAACATTCGTGTTCATGTGTGGACTATCACTTCCACAAATCACCATGTTTCATTTTACTTAACAAAATTACATGACTAGTCATTATTTTTAATTTAATAAATAATTATTATATTCATAAAATATTTTAAATTTTATGATAAAATATATTATAGATTTATCCTATTCTATGGAAAATAAAATCACCAACCATGCGTATGTGCGGACTACCTCCTCCATGGAACAATTGATTTCCATTTTTTCAATTCCATAATTTTATTTAATGGATGGTAATGAGAATGGTTTTAAAGGATAAATATTATTTTCATGAGATTATTATGCTTCTATAAATACAAATTGTATAACCTATTAACAATATGAGTAATAAATAGTCGTGATAAATTCAACTGTCAAAAAAGAATGTTCTAAGAGAAAAAATGATTTTGTGTACCATGTAATAACTTATTATAGGTTATATTCTTCTTATAGTTATTTAAAATTATGATATAAAACAATATTAAACACTAAATAATTTCATTATTCTTTTTTATAATTACATTACAATTAAGTCACTTCATAATCATCCATTAATTATGGTATGTTCTTGTTTGGGTCAGTTTAACCACCTACTTTAACAATGCTATAAATTTATATCATGGATGATTATGAGATTTTAATTTATGGTAATATATTATACAAATAAGTAAATAATAATTTGATTTTATTTTTACAATGGTCACATTAATATAAAACCCATCAATTATGATACTGATATATATTTGTTAAAACTCACTGAAACATGCTCATCACCCATTTCATATTTAAGGATCATGACAAAAAATACCATAGAATAAATTATAAAATTATAAATAATTATAATTAATAAATTCTAGTACCTTTTTTATATGATAATGATTAACTTTGTAAGTAGAATTAATCAAAACACTTCTATTATGAAACTAGTTCAAAATGGTCAATATTACTCACACCTGTTACTGAAAATAGACAATAACTAACTAATATAGATCTAGATAATAATTATAAACTTATTTGAAAAAAGGTTAAAGGTATAAATAATTTTCTAAAATAGGTGATTAAGGTAGTTATTTTTCCAATGTAAAATGTTAGAGCACATTCAATTAAGTGGGAATAAAGGTAAGGATTCTTTGTCTCAAATTTCAATTCCTTGAGACATGATTATGTTATACACCATTTTATATATTTTATAGTGTACTCACTACCCCTTTGATATTTTATATCATTATTATCTAATTATTCATTGTATTTAATGTTATATTTGAAATTTTATCCTTCAAAGTATTTTGATTGAGATATTTCCTAATCCATCGTAATGACCATAAATCTAAAATTTTAGAAATTAAAGTGCATGTGGTTTTCTTGGAAATTAAATCACTATCTAGATATTATAAAATGGATATGGATGTAGAAAAAATTAACTTAGGGGTAATCACCCTAATAATGGTTGATTGAGTATCAACTCAATATTCACTCGGCGCATGATGAGTGGGCCTAAGATGCACACCGGGCAAGGAACCCCCAAGGGATATGCTTTGGAAAATTTATATGATCTTTAAGGAACTTAATAAATTATTTTCATACCATTTATTTAGTATCCTAAATTTTAAAACTGCTGAAATCAATTACTATCTTCTATTGATAACCCAAAACTTTGAAAGTACCCTCTCCACCACCTTATCTTTATTTCTTTGAAAAGGGTATTTACTATTACATTGAGAATACCCCATAGCTTCCATGTTGGTTTTATGGATATTATGCTAGATAACCACATTATTCCATCAGGTGGGGAAATATATTTTTCTATATTTCCATCATATGGATAAACATCATTCTATTTTTCCTTGATTAAGTAATAAGTTCCTTAAGGAATTTTTTGATATGTCTTATTAACTTATATGATGAATGCAATGGACTTAATTAGTTATGGGTGGGGCCTAATATAGATAGCCCTTCAATGTATCGATTAGTCTCATGAGGAAAGATAGATAGGGTATTGGCATATGATTTACCCATTTATGCATGATGTCTTAGCACAAGGCTTTGAAATTATGTTTATGATGTCTGACATTATGAATTCCATCAGTATGATATCAATAATTATTATCAATGTTTTTATTTATTTTCATGGATATATTATACCCTCATTTTCATTTTATTATGGAATTATTCTCATTGATTACATTTTTTCCATAATATTTATGACATTCTTACATTATATTAGATTCCATTGTACACTAATTCTTACTAACAATCTGATATCACCCTTATTTTTTTCCTTTCCCCAATAAACCTATAAGATAACTATATATAATTTTCATGGATCATCTAGAAGAGATAATATTATTCTCATGGAGTTTTTTATTTTGTACTTTGTTTTCTCAAGTTTAACATGGAAAATATTTATGTATATAGTATTTTAATAATACTAAGCTATTGGATCCTTCAGGAACTCTTGTATTCTATACTAATAATGAAATATAACTACCGAATCTGAGTTTTTGGATTCTGGGTTGTTACAAATATTGGTGATATTGGAGTTTTGGGTATATAACCATAGACTAATGGCATAACATGTCAGTGTATGGAAGCTATATAAGGCTTAAAGAAATATAGAGAAGAATTAAAAGTCTAAGGAAACTTGATGTACTAAATAAGGATTCATAGAATAGAAGGAAACTATACACGAGGAATATATTCGAATCTTATGAATTTTTTTGTGAGTATTGAAACAAAGTGGGACACTTTTATGAAGAGTGTTGGGATGCACCATCTAAACACTAATATTATACTAATGAATGAAGAAGTCCATAATAGTAGGTCAAGAATCAAATAAAAGATGAAAGAAAGTATTCCTTGGGAATTAAACAAGTGAAGAAATGTTCTAGATAAAAGAATAATGTTAAGAAAGATACTCCCAAGAAGTAAATAAAGAATAGTGAAAAGTATGTCACACTAGATAGAAGGAGATGCTCCTACTATGGAAATAGAGGCCACATTATGGACCATTTAAAAATAACCATAAATAAAAAAGTCAAAGGTAGAAGGATAGAATATAAAATAAAAGAGTAAATCTAGGAAAGATATAAAATGATTGAATGGTGGTTGATACTCTTGAAGAAGAACCCAATGAGATTCCCAAGAAGGGTAACTCAGAAGCTATTGAAGATGTGTGTGAAAGGTGTAGGTATGTAAGACATGTGGATATTATATGTATGACTATTTTTCCTAGAAAAATGAATAAAAAATGGAAATAACCTATGATTCCATGTATCAAGGTTGCTTCTACAAGGAAGGAGTTATCGCACATGAATACGATTGACCATGTGAGAAAATAATGATTAACCATATGGCTACACCAGTTGGCAGAGACATAGAAGATGAATCAAGATAAAAAGAAACACTGTACCTTTATTTATAAATTTGATAAGACAATTCCTAATAAAAAAATTGAAATCAAGAATAATTACATGTTTTCAAAAGATGTTAGGATATTGAAAGCTAAATAAAATGCAAGCATCAAGAGGTCCATACACTTTATAACCTCAAATAAAGGAGTATATGGGTTAAGAGAAAATTATATTCCCTTTCACTTACATTGAATTGTTGATGAAAGGTGAAGATGAAAAAATAGATAAATTATAAATAATTTAATTTATAGATATTAAATAGAATTATCCATCATAGAAAATTTCCATTGGTATTCATTTTCAATTAGTATCAGACAATAACTTATATCATAAATTCTTGAAAGATAATATTATCCATGTTCAATAATATTAGAGAGAATACCTTTAGGGGGAATGATATTTAAAGTGAAATCTTCTAGACATGAATCATTTCTTATTAAATTTAGAATCTAGAAAACCCCTATATAATCTGAAGAATAAGGTATAATTTTCAATATCTTAATATTTTTTTGTTTCATGTTGAATATGGTTATCATCGGGGTGATTATCTAACACAATGGGGAGAAATTACCTTACACTTGAACTATTTTTATGTTTTTTTTATTTGAATTAAAGGTTGTAAAACTTATTTATTATTTTTTGAATAGCCCCAAGGGAATTAATATAGATCTAGTATCACATTATGGACAGATTTTTTATAGATTTGTTGTCCAAATTTAACACTCTTATTTTCTACACTGTGTTAGACCAAATAAAATTATATTTGGTTAGTTATGACACATTGATAATAGAATAAGTGGTCCCACCATTCTCTCAAATGTAAGTTGGATGAGTCTCTCAAAGGGGGAGAGAAAACATATGGGGGGAATAAGTTTCTTAAAATTATAAGATATAGTTGGAGAGAATAAAGACCTATATTACACCCATGGTGTCAATAAGGGGAATAAAACCGTTCCCTTTTTATTTATTTTCAATTAAGGTGAGAAGAATTATATGGAATTTTGGATTAGAATTTGGAATTGATAAAATAATCCAAAGGGGTGATTGAAGTTCCCTATGGGTTGAAGTTGTATTTGTTGTTAATTATCTTTGTTTTCAAGAAATTTTTCAATATAATTATGCAAAGGTGAAGTGATGGGTGATGGAGTGAGAATCCAACCACTAAAGGAAAGGTGATTCCCTTGTTGGTTAAAGGAAGGAAACTATTGTTTCTTAAATACCTGGTTGGATATATTTAATTAGAGGCCCTTAAAAATATGATGATTGTTTGATATGGTTTTTAAGGATAGAAATACAAGTGTTGAATATTATATTAGAATTTTATACAACATGTTTAGAAGAAATGGATAATGGAGGTGCTATTTACTGGACTATGTGTATACTAGATAACTTTTATAAGATATAGATAAAAGAAATTGAACTGATTCAAAGCATGGAGAGAGCTAACTAAAGTTTTAGAGAATCTATCCTAAAGTAAGAAAGAATATTGGCTGATGAATTTAGGGAGGAAGAAATATTGGATGACAGATTCAGAAGGCCATAGTTGAAGTAGGACAACCCTTAATTAATTAAAAGGAAATATGGAATTTTTAGTTTCATCCCTGAAAAATAATAGGACTGACATATGGGGATCCATAAATGGAGATTCACATAATGAGATTTGGAAATCGCATATGTAGATATATGTAAGGGGAAATACATTGGATAATCATGTAAGGGGATCCAACACCATGTATTAATACCTACATAAGGATGATGAAACACACCAATATTCCATGGAATGTTTTATTTTAAATAAATTGAATAGCTTACATTTTACACAACACCGAGTTCGAGCACACCATGATCTATCAAACTAGCCATTTAAAAGGCAGTTATGAATAGTATTAACCAAAATTTGAAATTATAAATTTTATTTTTCAAAATAAACTTCATTTTTTAATTTTGGATATGAAAATTAGATTAGTTTTAATTTTTTACATTTTTCTAAAAAGTTTCAATTTTTGAAAAATAGTAAAAAAATACTGCATTGTTATTAAAAGATCAATTTTTTCATTTAAATAAATAATTTACTTTAAATTAATTTTAAAGTCACAATAGATAAATAATACATATATTAATCCAATTTAGGTAATTGGAATCATTTTTATAACAAAATTAGATATAAAAATTTAGTGAAATTTTGAATGTCTCTTTTACCCGCCTTCTAGCCGCATATACGGAGTTAACATTAAACGTATTTTTACCGATTTTTGGAATTGAATTTAAAAAAATGAAAAAAATGGATGTAATTAGTATGAAATGTTTGATCTAATAACATCAAATTAATTTTTTTAAATAGTAAATTTAGTAAATTTTTATTTATTTACCACGGTTAAGAGTTAGTTGGGTAATCAAAGGTAAAAAAAATATAATATTTTTATAAAATTAACCAAAAACTTGTCATAATTTCATTGGATAAGTGTTTTTAGACAAAATAAACCTTAGGGATAAAATATGATCCCCCAATTTTGTAATATTATGACATTTATTATATTTTATTTAAAGAAGAGTTAAAAATTTCATATTCAAATTTTAATAATCATATCATTTTTAATATGAGGCTATATAAGTGATATGATCAACTATAAATAGTATTTAGAAAGATAAAATGATTATAAACAAAATGGTAATTTATTTATAATTTTATAAAATAAATAATTAAATTAAATGGTGACATAATGATGATGGAGTAATCGATTTGTTAAAGAAAATATCAAATAAATGATATTAAAAATATTAAAATAAATAAAATTTTAATTAGTTAAGGTGACCCAAAAATTTTATAGGTGACTAAGGCATATTAGGGGTATATTAAATGGTTTTTTAGAAGTTATATTTATATTTGGATTTTATTTAAAGTGAATGTAATGAATAGTGTCAAAATTGACACTTAATATTTTATAAAAATAATAATTTATTAAATTTTTTAAAAATCATAAAAACCATTAAAAAATAAAAATTATTATTATATGGTCTAAAATGTTATAAAATGTAAATTTATGGACAATTGATACAATATAAGTAAAAGTTTATTATCTTTTAATATTTAAAATGTTATTACCACAATTATAATTAAATATATTAATTAAGGGTAAATCAAAATTATAAGGTTTAAAATAAAACCAAAACATATCCAAAAAATTATTAGATTAATTATATTCGACCTTTATCAAATTATTATCTGTTTTGAGTTGTTTAATGGACACTTTTCCGTGAAAATAAATTATATATTATTTAAATCAAAGATAGTTACAAAATACCACTATCTTGTATTAAATATCTTTTATGTGTCCACATAGGAAAAAAATCAAGATATGAACGAATATAAATTTTAGTTTTGATATAAATAAAATTATTTTAATTATATAAAATTATTTTGAATTTTTATAAGTTATATCATTACTTTAAAATTCTATTCAATTCTAAAACAATATTAATTTAATTAACATAAAAATAGAATAAATGATTTTAATAATATTAATTTTGATATATTTTAGATTAGTTAACATGTTTAATTAATTTAATAGATCTATAAGATATATTATAGATGTGTTAAAGCATTATATTCTAATTACCACTTTTTATTGATGTATTTTAAGTCAAATTAAATGAATAGTATTAAAATTGACAATAACGATATCTTATTGAATTAATTTATTATTACATTATTTAAAAATAATTTTTTTTAAATAATCACAAGGGTATTTTATATGGTCTGAAATATATTATAATTTTCATTTATAGTCCATTTTTAATTATTTTGATCTAGAATAGTCTTATTATATTTTAATATTTTGAGAGTTTCCAAGAGTGCCCCCCCTCTCTTATAAAAACGCACATCCTACCTCACTTCCTCACATTAAATTGAGCCTTATATATTGATAAAAACCTAAAACATATAATCTAAAAATTCTTAGTTAACTTTTGGAGGTCTTGGTTTTCCAAAAATACCACCCCTAGTATCCCTAAGAGGAGATCCAAAGGAAGTCCACTGAAGAAGAGGTAATTGTTTTACTGATTCAATTCGATTTCTTTTCTTTTTCTACTTACTCTTTATATGTTTATTACATACCAAATAAATAACTCAAGTATAATCCATATATTGATATATTATCATTATTATGGGATAACCATATTATTCTTTTTATCCATTGTATGAAAAGCAATATCACTATGCGTACGTACGTACGACTTACCATCTCCACGTTTTGGTGTAATTTTTTCTACACTAATTTATTTGGATTGGTATAATGATGAGTATAATGTATATAAATAAATAATATGACATAAAAATTATTCTTTATAATTAATATACCATCCAATTCCATACCATTTAACCATTAAGGGAATGATACCGTCGCTCGTGCGTAGGTACGACCTACTGTCTCCACGACACGATGAGATTCATTATCCACGCTAACCATTAAATAATGATTATAAAATTTATATGATGAGTAAATATAATATTTATGAATTTAATATCATTATGTATATGAATAAAATATATCCTATGCATAATAAACATGACTTACATGATAAAACATGTATAAGAAAACGAAGCTGTTAACACTTGAAACAATGGTAATACTGAAATATTATTAATAAAATGATATAAGAGGATCATATATGATATTATAAATATGTATATGGTCCAATTATAATTTAATTACATTATTTAACCATTATTTAGGAGGTTAATGCACCCTTAACTAAAGGAAAGTACAAGGTAAGGGATAATTTCACAATCACATTATTATCCGAGGTTGTCTGTACATAAGTATCTACTGGGGAATATTTATCATCCATGTAAATGTTTCCTAAAAATGTATTTCAAAATATTATTACTATTCCTTTAAAATATTTTAAATTCATTTTTACCCATGTTTGAAATTTTATAAAACATTTTGAAAGGAATTCTTCTGCCATTTTCCAAACAAGGTATTTAATGAAATTTTTGAAAAAATAAGGAATGTTTTTTATCTTATGTGGCACAAGTGTATTTTTTCACTATCATGATTCCTTAACATTTTGAATTTTACCTTATAATCTTATAAGGTTATTTTCAAAATAAATATTTCTTTTATAATTGTGCTTCTTTTAAATGATTTCAAAGTAAAAAGGGATATTTATTTCTGTAATGGCCCGGACCAATCCAGTCCATTCCTTTGTGAAAATGTGGTGTTAGAGGTGTCCCAGGGGATCGAGGTGGCTTAAAGGTGCGTTTGGGTGGCCTTTCTTTTTTTTTTAAAGAAAAATGGAAGTCTTGTAGCTTCCGCACGGTTGGCGCACAGTTTGTTAAACCGTGCGTCCAAGATGTGCGTAGCTGGCCTTGATGGCAGTAGAGACCGCACGAGAGGCGCACGGTTTGTCTAAACCGTGCCGAAAAATCGTGCGAGCTGGTGGTGACCACACGGTTAGCGTACGGGTTGTCTAACCGTGCGACTAGGCCATGCAGGCACTTAAAGTTAGATCCTAAATTTTAGGATCTTGACCGTTTTGCCTTTAATCACCTTGTTTAAGCCCCTAATAGGCCATAACATGGGATTAACTTTCCTTGGAGGTAGAAGAACCTCTCCCAAGCGTTTTGGAGGCGATCCAAAGGCTTGTCTTCACGAATCAAAGCCGGTTTCTCGAGGTAAGTGATCCTTTTTGTTCGGTTTCTTAGATCTACCTAGATCCACTCCTCCTCTTCTCTCGGGATCTTAGATCTAGAACTGTTATGGGTAGATCTATGTGTGTGGATGTCAGTTATGATGAGATTTTGTCTGTTGTGTTAGGATAGGAGATCTAAGGATGATTCGTGGAGAATCAACCCAGTTTCTTGGGCGCTCATCGACCGTTGTGGTTTTACTCGAAAACCTTTGAGGTAGGGGATTTGTGGCTTCTCTAATTGTTATGTGCAATCGTAGAGTTAGTATGATTTATCCCTTTGGATCACAATGAAATTGACGTAATTAAATACTTGAACCGGATTAAAAGAATTGGTTTGATCGCTTGTTGTTGTTTCTTTGTACCGTGATAACGGTTTGCCTCATGTTTTTCTAGATGGAGTGATATCTATGCTTGCTTTGTTCAGTTGTTCATTCTTGATGGAAATTGATAAAGAACATAAAACAGAAATTAATTGATAATCAAATGACTAAAGATAACGAGGCATG
The DNA here is from genome assembly GCA_963277665.1 of Viscum album. Taxonomy (NCBI): domain Eukaryota; kingdom Viridiplantae; phylum Streptophyta; class Magnoliopsida; order Santalales; family Viscaceae; genus Viscum; species Viscum album. The sequence continues at coordinate 822,391,638 of OY728127.1, forward strand.
TAAATGAATCTGGTTGTTGCCGTTGTGGTAGTGGTTCTAATTTGATGTTAATCAAATTGACATAGTAAGCATGTTAAATATTTTCTGATAGCTTACTGATTAGGTTTCCCGGAATTGGAACCTACGACTTGAATATGTTAATTCAAGAGGGGATTAAAGAACTTGTTGTTGATAAATGATAATGCTTGATAGGGTTCTCAGTTACCCTCTTGCTTGTAAGGATGAATGCCTTGTGCTTGGGAGTCATGAGTGATCATTATGTATGAAGGCTGGATGCCTTGTTACAGGGCCAAGAGCCCATTTGATGTAATGTGTTTTTTTCCTGCTGCTTGTGTTGTGCTGTGACCTTGGAGGGGTGTTGTGATATCTTGTGTTATGATGTGACCTTGGAGAGGTGTTGTGATATGTGGAGGCAGGGAGGCCTTGTGGTTTTGGCAGTGGATGATGCCTAGAGTGGCAAGATGCATCGGTTTATGCATGTGGGTGTCGAGGAGGACACCAGGGATGATGGAATGGGATGGATGTAATGGCTGGATGGTTGGTGGTTTGATTGATTGTTTACCAGTTTTACTTTCCCCACTGCTCAAGGCAGTTGGTTTTTCTTACCCTTCTTCCGAAAGGGGCGAAGACATGTGGGGTATGCCACGTTATTTCTGTGTTTATCCACTCGAGGGAGAATGGGTCTACACTCTTGCTATAGGCAGTAAAGACTCGACGGGTAGTATATCTACTCACCGTGTTGAGTCCCCTTATGTTTAGTAGCATAGGTTGCTTTTCTAGAATGCCTGGGAATACGAGAAAAGTAATTCTATAACAAATGTTTGATTAAATGATGTTAACCCATGGGGTTGGAGTTTGTTGAAACTTAATGATGAGGTTGAGAACTTTTGAAGGGATAGTTGTTTTTGAATGTGATGCCAATGAAGTTTAATGTGGTTGTGTTCATGGTTAATTAATGTGCAAAGAGTTAATTAACATAAAGTGGAACTGATGAAAAAGGGAATGAAGTAACCTAATGAAGTTCTTTAATTGGTTGTGTACTTATAGGATACCTAGTCTTAGAAATAGAATCCCGGAGTCCGAGAGACGTTAGCTGTAGCTGAGACTAAGACTAGGTTATGCCCATAGTGTGGTTGTGAGTTATATATATTCTGTACTTTTTGTGTTTCTATATGATACTCCACCCTGTCAGTGAGGTCAACTGATACCCTGAGGATTCTGAGCCCTGGGGGGGGGGGTGTTTTCCCCAACATTCTGATGGGAGGTTGAATGGATGAATACCCCCTTTGACCCCACTCTCTTCTCTTGGTAGATACTAGTGCCATGGGAACAGCGGTTAGTTTCCCCATATATTTGTGTAGAGGGCTGTAATGGCTTTTGGTTATTTCACACACATATATTCTGGATGTATTGTCCTATGGACTAGTATAGGTATAATGTGTATGAGTTGTGATGGCTTGAGGATCCTTACTCGGTGTATGGGATGTAATGGCTTGAGGTATAATACCTGATGTATGATACACGTTATGCGAGCTGTGGTGGATCCTGGAAACTACCTCGTTACTTTTGGTTGTGAGGATGGTGTGGTGCTTTTCCCAGGTGTCTGTGGGCAAGCCTTTGTGATGCACATGGTGCAGATTGTGGAGCTTGGCCCATATTGATACAGAAGAGCCTTTGGAGAGAGATGCACAGGACGTAGGTCGTTGGGGAAAATCGGAAAACTAGTGGGGAATTAGTAGCAGGGTACCCTTGATATCTTTTTCTATATGATATATTCTTGTATTTGTTACTTGGTGAGAGTATCCATGGTGAGGTTGGGAACATAGTATACCTGTTAGGTGACGAGTTAGTTTCATTGTTGTTCACTGTGCTTTAGCATGATTTCTTTACCTTTGCATGGGAGGCTTCGGGGAGGATCATATTGAGTATACAATTATACTCACCCTACTTATATATAAACTGTTTTTCAGGTCACTTGGAGCAGGTTGGAGATCAAGCTGGTTTCTACTAGCTTGAGGTTTCAGGAGTTGTGTGGGATTATGGTTGCTGTTGTTTTTACTTTATTTTGAGTACTTGTAGTTTTCCCTTTCAGTTGTAGTACTTTTGCATGACATTTCATATATATACATGGGTTTCTTTTATATTTCAGTTTTGAGTTGGAGTTGGTTGGTATCTATCTTATCTCTCTCTTCTGCATGTGTTCTCTTAGAGGGTAATGCCTCCCATCTGTATGTTTACTATACCCTCGGTGCTAGTCTCCAACCTAGGGCCTACTGGAGGTGGGAATCAGGGGTCATTATCTCCCTTCTCACATTTCCGGCCCAGGAGGAGTACACTTTGTGGGGAGGGGGTCGTGACAGAGTGGTATCAAAGGGAGGTTCTGGTTGAGGGATAAGATAGAGATTGGAGTTCGGCACAAGTGAGGTTGCATGGGTTGGTAGGGAAACAATGTCATTCATGTTTAGAAAGTGAGGTAAACATTGGAGACCAGCTGAGACATAGGTGTTTAGGTCCCCCTATGATCTGATGCACAAACCTTTAAGTTTACAATGACTACTAAATAGGGTGATGCTGGATAGAGGGTAGAGACCTAGGAAAGGATCATGCATAATTATTCTTGCGCCTGTGTTTGAATGGGTAGACCTTGGGATAGGTTAACCTAAAATAAATAAAATAAATAAAATTAATTAATTAATGTTGAGTCTTCCATATTCCAAGATTAGGATCTCTAATTGTTTGTTATTTTTCAGGTATGGCTCCGGGTTGACGTCCTCGCCAGGTTTGCGTAGAAGATGTTCAGCAGGCTATTCCAGCAGGTCACCGCAAGGTAGAGGTTGAAGACGACGACACTTGGAGGAAGACACTCCGAGAGTTTCAGCACCAGAGTCTGCAGAAGTATGAGGGCTCCATTTCAGATGCAGTCACGAATGACTGGTTAGAGGAGGTCGAGATAGGCTTCAGTTTGATCTGTGCTCAGAAGGAGCACTGGGTGTCCTTGGTTGTGACGATGCTGCGTGGAGCAGCAAGGCAGTGGTGGTTGTTGTTCCACGGGGATTGTGAGGAGTCAGCGATCTCATTGTAGTAGTTATGAGACAAGTTCAGAGTCGAGTTCCTTTCCTCGTCTGCAAAGGCGTCTAGTCGCTAGGAGCTTCTTACCCTTCGACAGGGGAGCTCCAGTGTTTGAGAGTTTGGAATCCATTTCAGGAACCTTATATGATATGATTCAGACCTATTGTCTTATGAGGAGGCCAGGGCGAGGCATTTCAAGGAGGATTTGCGTCCATATATCCAGCGCCAGGTCACCCCATTTATGCTGAAGACATATCTTGAGGTGCTGGTGAAGGAAGAGGTTGTTGAGAGGACTTTGGCCAGGATCGGATCGTCACGAGAGGGGAATCAACACGATTCCTCATGGAGTAGAGCTGTGGTCTGGGGTTCCCAGTTTTCAGGGTAGAAGAGTTTCCGTTTAGCCGGGGGTAGGTCCCAGCCCTTCACGTCTCATTTCTCCGGAGGCGTCAACTCTCAAGCCTATACCAAGGGATCATGTGCTTGTTTTTCTTGTGGTGGTTGTGGTCATCAGCAGTGGGAGTGCCCGACTTTTCAGGGTAGTCATCGTGGCCCGGGCGCTCCGCTCCAGGTTCCTCCGTTGAGGCAGTTCCAGCCGAGGAAGCACCAGCAGGTTGCACCCGCTTTCGATCAGCAGAGGGTAGATGGGGAAGGCAGAGGATAGCCCCATGATGCTCCTCTTCCTAAAAAAGTAGAGCGTGGCCATGGTTGTGGTCGTCATTAGGGTCAGAGAGGCCGTGGAGGAGGCCATGGTCAGCTTCATGCTCTAGCGTTGCCAGCACCAGATGAGCCAGATGTCGTTCGAGGTACCCTTTGCTTGTTTTCTACCTTGGTGTATTCCTTGTTTGATTCAGGAGAGACACAATCCTTCATATCACCTACCCTTGTCCATGCTTTGGGACTTGAGGTAGAGAGGCTTCCAGTGCCCTTGGCGTTGACTACGCCAGTTGGAGGTCGAGCAAGCTTGTTTGAAGTATGTAGAGACTCTGAGCTAGTGTTGGGGAAACACCACTCTTGGGGAGATTTTCTATGTTTACAGATACAACCATATGATGTCATCCTCGACATGGATTGGTTGTATTCAGTGCAGGATATCATGGATTGCTTCAGGAAGAAGGTCATGTTCATCGGTGCGGATGGAGAGCAGGTGGTGTTTGTTGGTGAGCGAGATCTTCAGATGGGTCATAGGCGTGTTCCATCCTTATCATCCATGGTGGCTGATATGATGCTGAGTTCTTCAGAGGTTCGGCAGTTGGTGTTTCCTAGGGTCATAGAGGAGTACCCTGATATATTTCTAGAAGTGGTTGTAGCATTACCCCCTCGATGAGAGATCGAGTTTGGGATTGAGCTACAGTCAGGAGCGTCTCCTATCTCTATGTATCCATATAGGATATCCCCTTATGAGTTACAAGAGATACGTATATAGCTTGATGATCTGTTTCAGTGCGGTTTTGTTCGACCAAGTGTGTCACCATGGGGTGCACTAGTTCTGTTCATGAAGAAGGCTAACGATAGTTTGCGGTTGTGTGTCGATTATCATCGCTTAAACAAAGTGACAACAAATAATCGCTATCCTCTTCTGTGGATTGATGATTTATTCGATCAACTGAAGGGCGCAAGTTGGTTCTCAAAGATCAACTTACGATCAGGATATCATCAAATGCGTGTGAAGGATGAGGATATCCCAAAGACTAATTTCCGTTGTCGTCATGGGAATTATGAGTTCGTCGTAATGCCGTTTGGTGTGACAAATGCACTAGCTGTGTTCATGGGTTTGATGAATGATTTGTTCTGTGAGTTCCTGGACAAGTTTTTGGTAGTCTTCATCGATGACATCCTTGTGTACTCCACATCTGAAGAGGAGCATGCAGAGCATCTTCGAGCTGTTTTGGGAGTTATTCGCCAACATCAGTTGTTTTGGAAGTTGTCAAAGTGTGAGTTTTGGGCTTGAGAAGTCCGTTTCTTGGGGAATTTTGTGTCCCAATAGGGAGTGGATATGGATCCATCGATGATAGAAGTAGCCGTGTCTTGGGAAGCCCCCAAGACAGTTTTAGAGGTTCTAAGTTTCTTTGGTTTCGAAGGCTACTACAGGAGGTTCGTATCCAATTTATCATAGGTTGTGACCCCTCTGACAGCTTTGACTAGGAAATATCAGGCTTTCATATGGACTGATCAGTGTCACGCAGCCTTCAAGCATCTAAAGGAGAAGTTAGTGAGTGCTCCAGTTCTTTGTCTTCCAGCTGAGAGAGTTCAGTTTGATGTTTTCTGCGATGCTTCCCATCTGGGGTTAGGCTGTGTTCTCATGCAGCAGAGGTCCGTTGTTTCTTATGGGTCTCGACAGTTACATCCCCGTGAACGTAACTATGCCACCCATGATCTTGTGTTGGAAGCTGTGGTGTTTTCTTTGAAGTTGTGGAGACATTACCTCATTGGTGAACGCTTTGTGGTTTTCACTGATCATAATAGTTTGAGGTATGTTTTCTTCCAATGTGACTTGAACTTACGACAGCGTCGGTGGATGGAGTTCTTACAGGAATACGACTTTGAAATATCGTATACACCTGGAAAGGGGAATGTTGTAGCTGATGCACTGAGCCGAAAGTCACGTAGTGATGCTGTGTGTGAATCTGGTGATTCCTGAAGAGTAATGGAAGAACTGTCAGCATTGCATCTTGATATGGGAGAAGTCGGACGTAGAGGTTGTCTTTTTCAGACGATCATACAGTCATCCCTAGTGTAGAATGTGGAAGAGACCCAGTTGGGGGATCTTGAGGTGGAAGTCTGGAGAGACCAAGTCGTTTGTGGTGAGGCCCCTGATGGTTGGTCTGAGGATGAACAACACAGAGTGTTGTATCATGGAAGGCTTTTTGTTCCCTTGGAGATGCACGAGATGGTTCTTAGAGATTTCCATAGTTCGCCTTTAGCAGTACATCCTGGTGTGAAAAAGATGTACCGATCCTTGAAGAGTCAGTTTTGGTGGCCTGGGCTGAAGCGTGCAGTTGCGGAGTTTGTGTCTCAATGTTTAGTCTGCCAAAAGGTGAAGGCCGAACACCGTGTTCCTGGTGGTCTTCTCCAGCCCTTAGAGATTCCTCAGTGGAAGTGGGAGGACATCTCAATGGACTTTGTTACATGCTTACCTCGAGCTCCGGGAGGACATTATTCTATTTGGGTGGTAGTGGATCATTTAACAAAATCGACCCACTTTATAGCGATCAAGGAGTCGAGCTAGTGGAAGTTTTGTCTAGGCAGTATCTGGAGGAGGTGGTGAGACTTCATGGAGTCCCAAGGGTGATAATTTCTGATCAAGATCCTTGTTTTACCTCCAGGGTGTGGAGAGGTCTCCAGCATGATTTCGGTTCACAACTATGCCTTAGCACTGCTTTTCATCCTCAAACGGATGGTCAGAAAGAGAGAACCATCTAGACTCTTGAAGACATTTTGCACTCTTGTGTTCTTGATTTTGGAGGTTCATGGATGAGGCACTTACCCTTGGTGGAGTTCGCTTAAAATAATAGTTTTCACTCCACCATCGGTATGGTGCCGTTTGAAGCCTTGTATGGTCGACCTTGCCGTTCTCCGTTGTGCTGGATTGGGGTTGGAGAGTCAGCAATTCTCAGACCGGAACTAATGCAGAATACAACAGAGATGGTTCAAGTGATTCATGAGAGGATGAAGGCAGCACAAGATCGTCAGAAATCCTATGCCGATCAAAGAAGGATACCCTTAGAGTTCAATGTTGGGGATCATGTGTTTCTGAAGGTGACTCCCCATCATGGGAAACAAAGGTTTGGACGTGGGAGTAAGCTTTATCCCCACTTTGTTGGGCCTTTCGAGGTGTTAGCTTGTGTTGGAGCTGTGGTGTATCGAGTAGCACTTCCCCTTCAGATGAGACGGATGCATGACGTTTTCCATGTATCACAACTACGTCATTATCTTCATGATGACGCCCACATCATCGATTGGGGAGAGATCGATGTTGATGATGATGCCACCTTTGAGGAGCGACCTATGGAGATCTAAGACCACAAGTAGAAGGTGTTGCGCGGGCGATCCTTCCCTTTAGTTCGTGTCTTGTGGCGACACAATGGCATGGAGGAGAGTACTTGGGAACACGAGTCACAGATACGTGCTCAGTACCTAGAGTTGTTTGATGTTTAACTCTTTTCATGTATCGTTGTAGATGATGTGGTTGTGGAACTTTCATGTTTATGAGATGTCATCCTTTGTTTATTTGGTGGCTTGATCTCTTTTGAGAGGTATCTCGTTGGGTGGTTGTTCAGATCTTGTTTCGTTTTCTCTTTAGGTGGGTTTTGGATTCTCGAGGACTAGAATGTTTTGAGAGGTATCTGATGTAATGGATCGGACCTCTCTGGTCCATTCCTTTTTGAAAATGTGGTGTTAGAGGTGTCCTGGGGGATCGAGGTGTCTTGGAGGTGCGTTTGGGTGGCCTTTCTTTGTTTTTTTAAAAGAAAACTGGAAGTCCTGTAGCTTCCGCACGGTTGGCGCACAGTTTGTTAAACCGTGCGGCCAAGTCATGCATAGCTGGCCTTGATGACAGTAGAGACCGCACGAGAGGTGCACGGTTTGTCTAAACCGTGCCTCCAAACTGTGTGAGTTGAGTGGATAAGGCAGTGGTGACCACACGGTTAGCACACGAGTTGTCTAACCGTGCAACTAGGCCATGCAGGTACTTAAAGTTAGATCGTAAATTTTAGGATCTTGACTGTTTTGCCTTTAATCACCTCGTTTAAGCCCCTAATCGGCCATAACTCGGTATTACCTTTCCTTAGAGGTATAAGAACCTCTCCCAAGCATTTTGGATGTGATCCGGAGGCTTCTCTTTGCGAATCGAAGCCAGTTTCTCGAGGTAAGTGATCCTTTTTGTTTGGTTTCTTAGATCTACCTAGATCCACTCCTCCTCTACTGTCAGGATCTTATATCTATGCCTGTTATGGGTAGATCTAGGTGTGTGGATGTTGGTTATGATGATATTTTGTCTTGTTTGTGTTAGGAGAGGAGATCTAGGGAGGATTTGTGGAGAATCGACCCGGTTTCGTGGGCGCTCATCGACCATTATGGTTTTCCTCGAAAAACTTTGAGGTAGGGGATTTGTGGCTTCTCTAATTGTTATGTGAAATCTCAGAGTTAGCATGATTTATCCCTTTGGATCACAATGAAATTGACCTAATTAAATACTTGAACCGGATTAAAAGAATTGGTTTGATCGCTTGTTGTTTTTTCTTTGTACCGTGATAACGGTTTGCCTCATGTTTTTCTAGATAGAGTGATATCTATGCTTGCTTTGTTCAGTTGTTCATTCTTGATGGAAATTGATAAAGAACGTAAATCTGGAATTAATTGATAATCAAATGACTAAAGATAACGAGGCATGTAAATGAATCCGGTTGTTGTCCTTGTGGTAGTGGTTCTAATTTGATTTTAATCAAATTGACATAGTAAGCATGTTAAATCTTTTTTGATAGCTCACTGATTAGGTTTCCCGAAATTGGAACCTATGACTTGAATATGTTAATTCAAGAGGGGATTAAAGAACTTGTTGTTGATAAATGATAATTCTTGATAGGGTTCTGAGTTACCCTATTGCTTGTATGGCCGAATACCTTGTGCTTTGGAGTCGTGAGTGCTCATTATGTATGAAGGCCGGATGCCTTGTTACAAGGCCAAGATCCCATTTGATGTAATGTGTTGTTTTCTTGCTGCTTGTGCTGTGTTGTGAACCTGGAGGGGTGTTCTGATATCTTGTGTTGTGATGTGACCCTGGAGGGGTGTTGTGATATGTGGATCCAGGGAGGCCTTGTGGTTGTGGCAGCGGATGATGCCTAGAGTAGTGAGATGCATCGGTTTATGCATTTGGGTGTCGGGGAGGACACCAGGGATGATGGAATGGGATGAATGTGATGGCTGGATGGTTGGTGGTTTGATTTATTGTTTACCTATTTTACTTTCCCCACTGCTCAAGGCAGCTGGTTTTTCTTACCCTTATTCCGAAAGGGGAGAAGACACGTGGGGTATGCCACGTGCTTTCTGTGTTTTTACTCTCGAGGGAGAATGGGTCTACGCTTTTGCTATAGGCGGCAAAGACTCGACGAGTAGTATATCTACTCCCAGTGTTGATCCCCCTTATGTTTAGTAGCATATGTTGCTTTTCTAGAATGCCTGGGAATATGGGAAAAGTAATTCTATAATGAATGTTTGATTAAATGATGTTAACCCATGGGGTTGGAGTTTGTTGAAAATTAATGATGAGGTTGAGAACTTTTGAAGGGATAGTTGTTTTTGAATGTGATGCCAATGAAGTTTAATGTGGTTGGGTTCATGGTTAATTAACGTGAAAAGAGTTAATTAACGTAAAGTGGAACTGATGAAAAAGGGAATGAAGTAACCTAATGAAGTTCTTTAATTGGTTGTGTGCTTATAGGATACCTAGTCTTAGAAATAGCAGCCCCGAATCCGAGAGACGTTAGCTGAAGCTGAGACTAAGACTAGGTTATTCCCATAGTGTGGTTGTGAGTTATATATATTCTGTACTTTTTGTGTTTCTATATGCTACTCCACCCTGTCATTGAGGGCAACTGATACCCCAGGGATTCTGAGCCCTGGGGGGGGGGGGGGTGTTTTCCCTAACATTCTGATGGGAGGTTGAATGGATGACTACCCCCTTTGAACCCACTCTCTTCTCTTGGTAGATACTAGTTCCATGGGCACAACGGTTAGTTTCCCCATATATGTGTGTAGAGGGATGTAATGGCTTGTGGTTATTTCACACACATACATTCTGGATGTAGTGTCCTATGGACTACTATAGGTATAATGTGTATGGGTTGTGATGGCTTGAGGATCCTTACTCGGTGTATGGGTTGTAATGGCTCGAGGTATAATACCCGACGTATGATACATGTTATGCGAGCTGTGGTGGCTCCTGGAAACTACCTAGTTACTTTTGGTTGTGAGGATGGTGTGGTGCTTAGCCTAGGTGTCTGCAGGCAAGCCTTTGTGATGCACGTGGTGTAGATTATGGAGCTTGGCCCATGTTGATACGGGCGAGCCTTTGGAGAGAGATTCATAGGACGTAGGTCGTTGGGGCAAAGCGGCAAACCAGTGGGGAAGTAGTAGCGGGGCACCCTTGATATCTTTTTCTATATGATATATTCTTGTATGAGTTACTTGGTGAGAGTATCCATGGTGAGTTTGGGAACATAGTATACCTATTAGGTGACGAGTTAGTTTCATTGTAGTTCACTGTGCTTTAGAATGATTTATTTACCTTTGCACGAGAGGCTTCGGGGAGGATCCTACCGAGTATACTGTTATACTCACCCTATGTATATATAAACTATTTTTTACATCACTTGGAGCTGGTTAGAGATCAAGATGGTTTCTACTAGCTTGGGGTTGTAGGAGCTGTTCGGGATTTTGGTTGCTATTTTTTTTACTTTCTTTTGAGTACTTGTAGTTTTCCCTTTCAGTTTTAGTAATTTTGCATGACATTTCATATATGTACATGGGTTTATTTTATATTTCAGTTCTGATTTGGAGTTGGTTGGTATCTATATTATCTCTCTCTTCCACATGTGTTCTCTTAGAGGGTAATGCCTCCCATTTGTGTGTCTACTATACCCTCGGTGCTAGTCACCAACCCGGGGCCTACTGGAGGCGAGACTCGGGGGTCATTATCCCCCTTCTCACATTGTCGGCCCAGGAGGGGTACACTTTGTGGGGAGGGGGTCGTGATAATTTCAATGAGTTTTTATGATTATTTTCATCTATGTCAACATCCTTTGTTGGATTTTATATTTAATTGAGTTTTTTTTCTTATGATACAATATACCATATTATGTTGATTGGTTTGTGATATGTTTGAATGTGGATGAGCTATTTTGATACCATTCATAGTTTTAGTTAAAGTATTAATATTTTTTATGTTAGTTTTAATATGAATGTTTATATTGGTTATGTTTCACCCTTTTCATATGAGGAATGCATTGGACTTAGTAAGTGATGGGAGGGGACTGATATATCCCCTCGATGCACCAGTAGGTCTCCTGAGACAAACGAGTTTGGGTTTTTACCCATTTATGTATGGTATTAGCATGAGTCCTTGAAATCATGGTTATGATTTCTAACATTATGCATTCCCACATTATGAGATTATTTGTTGATATTACATGTGATTATTCGACTAGTAGAATATCCTTATGTATGTTTAAATGGAATTATTTGATTTATTCTTGCTATATTATGCTCAAGGTTATATTGAAAATTCTTGTGAATTAGTTTTATACCTTTCCTTAAACATTTATGCTTATTTATGATACCTTATGCTATATTGTTTACCCTTAATGAGCATCTGATCTCACCCCTTTCTTATGTTTTACTTTACCAAGTTTCAAAGATGTATATTATGACTGATATGAAGGGTTAAGATAAGAGAATAAAGACATTATAAAAGGATTATCTATGTTATAATTTATGTTTTGAATTGAAATGTAAGGTTCATGTATGTAATCTATTTTCCAAGATTGTTAAACTGATTGGTCATTCAGGATTTGATTCCTTGTAATCATGAAAATGTATTAAAATAATGCACTAGTTCTGGGCTTCTGGGGTCAGGGGTGTTAAATTTTGTATCAAAGTAAGTTTAGTGAAAACCTTGGAAACTATATTTATTTAAACTTTTACTAGGGAACAATACTCTAAGATAGAATTTGAGAATATAAGAACATCCTAAAATTTTGGTAAAATAGAGATTACGTGGGTATTCAAATAAATAAATCCCTTTTTGGATACTAAAAGTGAATGTGGTTCTGGCATAAATGTACCTAGGAGTAACAAATCTGACAAGGTGTTCTGGGTATAACTTAAGGTTACCTGGTACACAACAACAAGCCTTAATGTGCACCTGGTTTAACACTCCTATGGGATATGCTTAGGATAATTCACATTCTCTTTACAAACCATTATTAAGGATTTAAAAGTAAATGTGTCCCCAAATAAACCATGTTTATGAATATGAGATTAGATATGTATAAATTTTTCAATTTATGTCATGTATTTTACTAGTTTGTAATTATTCATAACGATTAATAACCTAATCTAGTGTATTCCATTATTTAAAAATGGAACCTATCGGAAGGAATGGAAACCGTATCAACAAACGTAATCCATATAGGGATTTACCTCCTATGAAAGATAAATATGTTGGATATAGAGCTACAATTTGTGCTGAGAAACGTATAACTATAATCATATAGTTGAATCAGTTTATGAATAATAACCTTACCCATATGGAGCATCCTGATCCACAATGTGGCGGAACAATGTTAGAACACTTCATGAGACAAAACCTCCAAAATTCAGTGGAACTACAAATACATTTATAGTTGAACAATGGATAAGTTCTTTGAAGAAAATATTTATTACTTTGGGAAGAAACAAATGGTAGAAGGTTGTCATGGTATTTTATCATATCTCAGGAGATGCAGATCAATGGTGGTTACTGATTCGAAACACGAAAGAGGAAAATGAAATTGAAATTATGGAATGAAAGTATTTTAAGTAAATCTTCTTGGAAAAGTATTTCCCTCATGAAATGAGAGAAGATATAGAGAGGGAATTCTTGAATATGAGACAAAAGGAGGATGATAATGTTGCTAAATATGAAGCCAACTTCAGAAGATTAGAAAGGCATGTAGTAGACTACATACGTAACCCAATGAGTAAGATTTATCATTTCTTTGATGGGTTAAATCCATTTCTACAAAAGGCATTGGTCTCCCAAGATTTCTCATCATGCGAAGATATAATATCATATGCTATCAAGATAGAGAAGATATAATATCATATGGGAATATACCTAAGTAGGGTTGTCAGATGTTTTCATGATTTTTGATTTATACTTTGTGAATTTTGTGAGACCTTGAGGGTCTCTGAGTCCCTACTGAGTATCATTATACTCACCCCTACACGGTCTATGCCCGCACCTCATTGTGTTTGGTGCAGAAGATGGACATCCCTGATTGAGGATGAGAGTACCAGGACTCTAGGTAGCACGGAGGTGGAACTTAGATGAGGCATACCACAGAGATGACCATTAGAGAGTTGTACCTACCCTTTAGGTAGGATCCTTGGTGGGTGATCACATGATTTGTTCCAGTTTACTTGTACTTTCAGTTTCTTGCACTTTCCAGTTGGGCTTGTATTCTGGCCCCTTTTACTTACTGCACTCTACTTGAGTTCGTATCTTACTATGTTATTGGTTGCGTGTGCTTATAGGTTATAAAGGCAATGCCTTCCCAGTTTTAGGGAATACGTCTTCAGTGCTAGTCTCCATCCCCTAGCCTATGGAAGACGGGCTTGGGGTAGTCACAACATGGGCCCCGGGGGACTCGTTGTGACATATATTTGGGTATAATTACATTATTTGGCTTAAAAATGAATTTTTTAAAGTGTTTATCAATGTGTTTTACTCATTTATATTAAAATTATTTTCTAAAAATTCTGGAAAATGAATTTTTTAAATAGAATCTATATTCTTAATCATGGGGTAAAATTTTTATAAATAATTCCCTTACATTTTTGGACATTATAAATAGTATATTTAGTAATATTCTTACCATGGTATAGGGTAAATATGGTAATTAAAGTTAAAAATAAAATGATAAGGAAATTAAAATGACCATGAAACATGAATGGATTTTATTTTATTGGTATAATTCTTCCATATTCATATAAAATTGTAATATATGTCCTATTATTTCCATTTATATGTGATTATAAACTTTATAATATTTTATTTAAGAAGTCTAAAATTTCACATTATTGTTTTTAATAACTATTATATTATTAACATAGGAATAACCATTGGATATGGTTGTTTATAAATATTATCTTGAAATATAAATGATATATATTAATCATGGTAATTTATTTTACTTTTTAGTGAATAAATAATTTCATTAAAATTTTACACAATGTTGACGCAGTAATTATTCAATTAATTGAAAAATTAAACAAATGATATTAAAAATAATAGAACAAGTATAATTTGAGATAATTAAGGTGAACCATGAATTTTATAGATAAACACAACATTTTAGGTTTGTGTTAAAGTTTTTTTTGAATCTAATTTGTTTTTCTGGAGTTATAAAAGTCAAAGTAAATGAACAGTTCTAATATTGACATTATTGAAAATTTATGAGAATAATATGTTATTAAATAGTATAAAATTCCAAAAAAAATATTTTCAAAAAATTGATTATGAAATGGTTTAAAATTTCTACCATGGTTCATTAATGTTTCTTTTTCCTATTTATATTATCTCTCTTTTCCCTCAAAGAGTAAAAGACCTTATTGTCATTGTAAGTGTGAAAATGTTTAATGGGGGTTAAAAAAAACGATAAGGGTAAAAATGTGACCTAATACTATCCAGAAATTATTGTATAAGATTAAGATAATTAATCATCTTATCTTAAAATCTTATATATTTTTAGTTGTGTTTACATAAAAAACAAATTATATTAATTTAATATTTTAAAATATTCCAGTAGTTTCCTTCCCCTCTCTTATAAAAGGTCACCTCTTCCTTTAATTTCAAAACACTTCAAGAACCGTTTGGTTTAAACAATACCAACCCAAATTCCATAATAACATCCTTCCCCACATTTTATAGTCCATATTTTCAGTATAATTCAAATTTAAGATATCATAAAGTGTTAAGAAAATGATATTTTTCCAGTAAGAGGAAAATGATGAACATACATGACGAGTTAGACTCAAGGAATGGGACATTATTTTTAAAAATACATGTTTAATATTTCTCATAAAACTGTATTTTTCTTCCATATCCATATTCTTTAAAAAAAATTATGTAGTTATATAGACATAAAATATTTGTAAAGTACATTTTATTTTTCTTTTTGAGTTTCATTCAATGGGTTTCAAAAGTAATATTTTTATAGAATGTTTTGACATTATTTACAAAAAGAAAAAAATAAGGTGGTATTTTAATGTATATGGTGACAATAAATTTTCCTATCAACATAATCATTATTTTATTTTTAACTTTATTTTTAAGATTTCATTTTTTTGTAAAAGAAAAAACCAACTTTCCCATTATTATTAGAATTTTAGTTTTGAACATTGGGTTTTAAATAAAAGGGGTATAACAATATGAAAAAATGATTTCTTATGGGTGAAATAATGTTTTTATGATGGATTTTTTTGTTATGATTATTTTATGGTTATTGGGTTTTGTTTATGATGGAGGGTGGTTCCATTATAAACTAAGAATGGTTAGTCATGTTATCTACCAAGGATGGGTGGTTCTATGAAATACCAAGGTTGGGTGAGCACGTTATAGATATCCAAAGAATTTTACAGAGGGATAGAGTTAACCAAATAGGTTTCCCCAAAAATATTATAGGAATATAATATAATGGTTATTCTAAGTATAATTATGATACTTATTTCATGTGTAAATGTGATGGTCACCCCATGCATAACTGTGACAGATATTCCATGTTTATGTAAGTATGATATAAAAATGATGTCTCAAGTTACCTACATGATTTATCAATTCTTTATATATGTTTTTATAGAAATTTTATTATTTGAAAAGTTAAATGAAAGTATATTTTACTCCATAAGGTTAAAAAGTATAACTTTTTGAAAAAGTTATTACGGGGTTTTTGTGATTTCATGGAGGCATTTATGAGTTTTATTTATCCTTTAAGATATCTTATGAAATTTTTTATGAACATATTTGTGTATAAAAGTTGATTTTCGGGCTAAGAAAATGTTTATTTTGAGCCCAAATATTATTTTGGAAAAGGTATATTTCTATCAATATTCATGGACTGACAGTTTCTTTCCTTTTTTTAAGGTCCCTTACTGAGATTTTTTCCTCACATCACATTTTTAAATTTTTTTACAAGGGTTTAATGATGAGTATAGACAAGGATGAGGTCAAGATCAAATTTTTAAAGATATTTCATTAAATAAAAACTAGTGATGTTTTCATTGTTTTTCTTTAAGGAAAAAAATGGTTACTATGTTGAAGTGTCAAATTTTTAATTTATGGGTTTTTATGTAATTATTTTGAAGAAACTCTCTAAAAATATAAACCTAAAATGGTATTTAGGAATTTAAGGAAGTGAATTATAGTTTAATGTCAATAGAACATGTAATGTTTAATGTTGAATCCTTATAATTGGTATCAGAATAGGGTTTAGATAAATTTATAAGTGAGTATGTTGTTAGAAAATAAGTTAAAAGTTATCTTTAATGAAAAAGGATAGTATGTTAGGGGGGTCATGGTTTAAGATCCCATGTTTAAGGATATATTAGTGTTTATAATCCTCAAAATATCGTTTCATATTATTTTATTATTAATCTCACACTAACCTTTTTTTAGTTAATGGTTGGATCATATAGGAACATAATTAACTATGGATGTGAAGGAAAATGTGGTGGTTGTTTGAATGAGACACCAAATGAAATGGAAGTTGTGGTGAAAACTCTTATGGTGATTCTTAACTAGATATAACAAGTTATTATTAACAACATGAACCTAGATGAGTCCCCCCACTCATAAAATAAGGTAAAAATGAATATTCATGGAAGTTCATGTGATAAGGGTCATAAAGGTAAAAATATTCAACAACCTATTTGTCAAGAATTTGGGATGAAGCACCCAAGGAAATGTCTTAAAATAATAAGAAGATATGTTGTATCTGGTAATGAAGGGAATAAAGAAATAATCTACCAAGGAAAATGGAAACATTCTGCTAACATGATAAATAAGAATAATTTTCTTCCCAATGAAATAATTGAATATTTTAAATGTTAGGTGTATGAACATTATGAAAATCAATATTCTATGGAGAAATATCAATAACAGGATCAAAAAGTCTGTATAGATGATTTTTTACCAATTCCTAATGCCATTAATTTTATTTGTGGGGAAATTTCAATGACATATGAAAGGAATGGATTATATATGGGCCCGTTTTTTCATATTTTTGTATCATAAGATGTGATTTATAATTTTTTTTCCAGAAGGAAGTGTTAAGGAATAAAATGGAAAATCATGGTTAAAAATTAATGTTGAATGATTTTTTTTTATACATATAGGGATTCAAGATTTGTGATGTAGTTTTATATTTAACGTTGATCATAAGTTAAAGGGATCAAACACAAATTTTTTAGTTTTTTGTGATGTAAATACTGTTAGGAAACATTATTTAGTATTTATAAATTTTTTTGATATTTTTAACCCTTATTTTTAACATGTGAAAATTTTATATAAGTATGAATTATCTTTTCATTCTATGGACATATGTTTAAAGTTATTGAAAACCTTTAGTGTTTACATGGTATTTTAGGATTATGGTTATTTGTTAGGATGATAATAATATTTTTTTTGTAATTTTATAGAAATAATATTGATATTATTTTAGTAAAAGGACAACCTATTTTCCAAACAGAAACCCATCACATCCGTCAATGTCATGGGGCTCGAACTCACAATTAAAGAGAGACAAGGGTGCTACTCCTACTACTAGCCTTTTTGATGTACTAGTTAGTATTAAATTATTATTTTCACTTAATTTTTTTACATATAATGATTATGTTGATTTTGGAAACATATTTTTTATCTTATAGATAAAAATCAAGCCAAAAAGTGATTTGATGATTAGGCGATTAATGTTATTTTGGAAGAAGTTCACTATTTGGGAACCTTATTTGATTAAGGTAAACATTAAATTATGGGATTTTAATTAATTATTAATGGTTGATTTATATTTTGGATTAATATATTATTTTATGGTTGATTAATGGTGATTTTGTTTAATTATGGGATTATTAACATATTTTGGAGATTATATGACTATGTCTTATAATTTTTTTATGATACATTAAGAGTGATTGATGTGATTAGTAGATTAATATTATATTTATCTTACAATAATATGTGATAAAATCATTAAAATATTTTGGTTTTATGCTTGTTCAATAATATTTTCATGAATTTTATAAATGGTTACATTTGTAATGGTTGTTTTAACTTTGGGTATTACTATTCAATTTTAGAGATTAATGTTTTATTTCTTTATATGAAGGTTAATTTATTTTTTTGAATTATCTTATCTTATTAAAACAATTTTGTTTTTACTTAATGTATAAAGACTAAAAAAATTTCATGTCATCCAATTGTGGATTATGTGATCCGTTAGAAGTCAATTTCAGTACATCAATTATAAAAATAAAAAAATAAAAAAAAATCATCTTGAATGATCATTGTTATGAGGAAAAGATAATATTTTGTTCAAAATTGATTAAAGTTTGAAATTATAAATGGAAAATAAATATATTTATTTATATTCTTAGTATAGATGATAAAGGAATTCCTAAACTCTAGGAAAAGGATCTTGAAACAAATATGTTATCTGTTTACTTTTCTTACTAATAAATCAATGATTTTTTAACCCATCACATAGTTATGATTTTGTGATGGTTAACTTTATCATGACCATATTCTATATAATTCTCTATTAATCCTTTAGAATTATTTTTTTCTTCCTTGTCCATAATATCACTTACCACTAATGTTATACAATTGGGAAACCTATTTTTTTGTTATTCCAAATTGCCTTCATACTTTTATTTACCTATTTTAATAGGATGTTTTATTAACCTTTTTATGATATGGGATATCAACAAAGGTAATTTAAAATGTTAAATCATAGATTATGAATATCAAGTTGAAATTATGAGGACATAATTTATTAATGTGGGGGAGAATCTAATATCCTGATATTTTGAAATAAAAACTATTTTCAATATCATATAAGATATACAACACTACACATAGACAAATCCCAAAATATTAATATTTAAATTTGACAGTTATAAACTTGTCATTGAATTGGAGGGTAAGAATAAGAATAAAAAATTGTGAAATACATATAATGTTAACACTCAATATAATATTAATTAATAATTCTTAAGAAATAATTATCCAATTTTTTTTATTAAATCGATTTTATTCTTTAAAAACATGTTTCCTTCAAAAAAAGGTTTTTATTACTTTTGGTGAGAAAATTAATTATAATTTATTTCACGAAATTTTATAAATTTTATATTATAAAATTGATATAATTTTTGAAATCAAAATATCAAAATAATATTTTTGAAAAATATGGTATTTTTATAAAAGGATTTATTTTTCAGTGAATAGTGAAAAATACCATTTTTTGTGAAAACTGTCATTTTCATTTCACTAAAAATTATCATTATTAAGTGAATTTTATATCAAATTATAATAAGTATTATTTAATTATGTATCATGTAATTAAATTCATTTGAATCATCAATATATCTTATTTTGTTATATGTAAATTGTTAGACATAAAAATGTAATTTTTTTCTTCTAAAAATTGTTTTTCATTGAGTTTTACTCATTTATATAAAAATTAATTGATGAAACTTATAAAAAATGAATTATGAAAAATGGATTAAATATTTTGAATCATGGGGTCCAATTTTTTTAAATAAGTCCATTTTATGTTTTGACATTATGAATAATATCTTTAGTTATTTTCTTTGCATGACAAAGGCTAAATCGCATAATTAAAGCCAAAAATATACCAAAGTATACAAAATCATCCTAAAACTTGAGTAAATTTCATTTAATGATTATATTTATTCCAAATTAATCCATTTTTTAATTTATGGACTTTTATTTGGATTTTATTATAACCTTTATAAAATTTTATTCAAACAAAAGTAAAAATTGTCACACTTTTTGTTTTAATAAAAATTATATTTTAAACATAGAAATAATGAGAGGATGTGTTCAATTATAAGTACTATTTTGATATATAATTTATTTAAATTAACCTTGTTAATTTATTTTTAATTTTTAGTTAATAAATAGTTATTACTAAGGCTTACACAACAATAACATAGTAATTATTCAATTATTAGAAAAATATAAAAAATAATATTAGAAATATTAAAAGTAGTATAATTTAAAATAAATATGCTGGAAGATGGATTTTATAAAAAAAAAATTTGATTATGTATAAAATTATTTTCTTCTAATTTCATTTGTTTTCTTGGTGTTATAAAATCAAAGTAAATGAATAGTTCTAAAATTGATTTTATTGATATTTTATGAAAATATTATTTTATTAGATGATATGAAATTCATAATAAACCTATATTTATCCAAGTGAATAAGATATGGTTGATAATATAAAAAATGGTCTATTTATTGTCTATCTTCATATTTATAGTAACTATCTTGTACCTCAAAGAGTAAAAACCCATGTTTTCACGGTAAGTGTGAAAAGGGTTAAAACCAAAATATAAAGGTAAACATTTCACATAAACTTGTCCAAAAATTATTTTATGAGATTATTTAGTCTCAAAATCATATTAACTTATAATATTATTAATTTTAAGACATTTTAACATAAAAATTAATTTATATTAATTTAATATTTTAAGAATTTCCAAGTGTTCCATTCACCTATCTTATAAAAGGGAACCTATTCATGTCATTTATTCGTACTTCAAGAACCATTTGGTTCATCAAATACCTACTCAAATCCTTTATTAACATTAGTAACCACATTCTAGAGGCCTTATTTTTGGCAGAATACTAGCCTTAAATATATTAAGGTGTTAAGAAATGGAGATGTGAAATTTTAATGTTGGGTCTTTGTATCTTCAGGATGAAACATTATAGCTGGAAGAAGAGGATAATGTAATGGAAGTGGAATTAGCTAAAAATTTGATTTATAAAAAAATATAACATAATTTTTTATATATAAGGATAAAAAAATTTGTTGCAATGAAATACTTTTTAATGTTACTGAAGAGTTGAAAATAAATGATTGTGGGAAATATTTATTTGAGGTAGTTTTTTAAAGAAGCTTTCCATGAACTTGAAAATTTTCAAAATCTTTCTTTTGTTCTCAAATATATTAAATTATAGGATAAAGAAAACATGGTAAAGTATCATTAAATTTCATTACAATAACAAATAAAAATTCATGAATAATAAATGAGGAATATTAATGAGTATTAGTAAGATAAGATAAGATCAATTAAGGATGGAAAAATTTCCCACAACATAATGTATTTAGATGTGGAGTTGATATTGAAGAATCAAGAATCTCCATAATCTATAACTACCAATATTATTGGAAGAATTGATTCTTCCATAATATTTTTATTTTAGATTCATGACTCCATAAAGATAATAGTATAATCCTTGAATAAAATGGAAAAATTCTCCCATAGGAGGGTATCCCATAACAAATAATTTTTTTTATATACTAATATTGTTATAATTAATGGTAAAAATATTAAAAACACTAAAAAGGTGTGGATGGAATAAAATACTAATATTTACATGATATAAATGGTGGATAAGGAAATATTATTGAAGATATATTCCCTAAGAAATGTTTAAAATATTTTTTGTTCCACTCAAAAATATTAAGTTTCACAATATGTGAAATTTGGACAGACTAAAAAAAAGAGGAGAATGATATTAATAGCCAATTATTGATTCTACATGATGTTTTTCACAATTAATTAGAATGATGTAATAACATGAAAATTTAACAAAATAATATAATCCCTTTATTTAGGGGAGAAAATATGATGAAAAGATAAGAAATTCCCGTGGGAAAAAAGAAAAATAAAATTAATTTATCTACAAATAATATATTTTAATTATTTAAATATTTATTTTTTCATTGAAACTGAAGTGATTATTTATATGATTATTTTGGGTATGTAACAATCATGCACAAATCATCTAATAATGTGAAGAAAATACCACATCTAAAAGGGAGTCATGCAAGAAAATAAAGTGACAAAACATCCTTAAAATGTGAAAAAAGAAGAAAAATATATAAAAAAATGTTACCAATAATAAAATTTAGAGATTTTAAAACCCTATGATTTTAAAAATAAAACTATGTTTGATAGAATATACTATATGCAACATCGAGCCTAAATGGACCATGAAATGTTAAAATTTAAAAATATGATCATTATAACCTAGGAATTAAATAAGTTGTTATGAATAGGATTAACATCTTTATTAAAAGTATAATAATATACCACTCAATATAAATTTAATGATAAATAATTAGAAAATAATCATTCAATTTTTATTCAAGACATTTTATTCTTAAAAAAATATTTCTTCATAAATTGATTTTTATTTTTTTATGTGAAGATATATTAATAATTTCTGGAAATTATAGAAAATTTATTTAATAAAAATTAGATCCTTTTTTAAATCAATATATCAAAATTATCTTATGTTGAAATTTTAATTTTTTCTGAAAATTTTAATTTTTCAATGAATAGAAAAAACAATGTTTTATATAGAACAGAATATTATTACTTCAAAAGTATAAAAACTTACATTTCTTTAAAATAGTTTCAAAGTAATATTATTTATATTATATTATTAATAATCCATTTATATTAATTATAATCAATTTTATCTTTGAATTTGGTATACCAACATTTTTATACATAAAAATAAATTTTTTCTGAAAAATTGTTTTTTAGTTTAATGTTTTAATATTAAATTAAATTTTGATACTTATAGAAATTTAATATTGAAAAATAGATTCCTTATTTGTAATTAGTAGTTCAAAATTTGGTAAATATTTACCTTTTTAGTGATTATGAATATTGACCATCGTAATTTTTGTTCACCACGATAAGGCTAAATCGGGTTATTACTGTTAAAAATAATATCATAAGGACCAAAAAATGACACTAAAACTTTTATTTACCCTATTGGATGGGTTTATTTTTTCCATTTACATACATGTTTTAAAAATATTGTAACTTAGTTCTATATTTCATTGATTTTGACCTTTATATTATATTATGCAAAGAAAGTCAAAAATATCAATCTCTTTTTTTATTAACTCTTTATTTTTGATATTGGGATAAACAAAGGAATTATTTATTTATAAATTTTAATTTGAGATATAAATTACTTTTTATTATGTTAATTTTTTTCTAATTTTTAAGCATAAAATAATTACATTAAATAATTACATAACACTGATACAACATTTATTCGATTAATATAAAAATAAAATAAATTATTTTAACAATGCTAAATATAAAAAAATTATTGAATTATTTTATCCATCAATTTTTTAGAAAAAAAATACATATTATAGAGATTTTAAATGATTATATTCTAATTCCATTTTTTTCATATTGTTTCAATGTCAAATTAATTGAATTTTTCTTTAACTGACATTAATGTTATTTTATAATAAATAATTACCTATTAAATGATTTAAAATTCAGAAATATCCTATATTTGGATAACTGATTGGTATATGATTTAAAACATCATCTATGTTTCATTTATGGTTCAATTTTACATTTATATTAACTATATTTACCCAAAAAGAGTAAAACCATTGTTATCATGGTAATTCCCAAAAAGGGTTGATGTGGGTTAAAACAAAGAGTTAGGGGTAAAAAACTAATTTGAACATGTCCAAATTTAATTTTATGATAATATTTTGACCCATAATCATCTAATCATCTAATTATACCAGTTTGGATCCTTTATTCCATAGAAATATATTTATATTAATTTAATATTTTTTTGTAATTACAAGTGTGCCCCTCCCCCAACTTATAAAACTTCACATTATATCCTATTTTATTAACACATAAAAAGACTTTTAACTTCTTCCAATTATAATCCCAATATATTCATAACATCCCTCCATTTTTTCTAGAGGTATTTTTATAAGAATAATACCATCCTTAGAGGGATTAAGGTTTAAAGAGAAGGATATTGTCTAGAGAAAAGGTGTATCTTTTAACCAATTTTTTTTGTTATATTTATTCATCCACTTCCTAAAAATATTATTTAAACAAGATAATATAATAAAATAAGTGTATACAATATACTGGGATTTTATTAGGTTAATTAAATAACCTATATTGATAACATATTCCATCAAATGGAAAATGAAACCATCATTCGTTTGCACAGAGGACCACCGCCTTACGAACCGATGTAATTCATTTTCCATATCCGACTCTCATATCTATTTATAATGATGGATTTAAATAAGATATAATATATTCATTAAATATTTAACATTATTTAAAATTAACATACCATATATTTTCCTACCTTTATATTCATTAAGAAATGATAACATCATTCATGCGTACATGTGGACTACCACCTCCATGAAATGATGTGATTCATTTTTCATCACCACAACACATGGATGATATGTATAAGTGTATTTAAAAAATAAAATGATATTAATGATATAATTATCATTCTGGAAATATAATATAATACTTAAATTATTTCTATCATGACCATTGAAAAATGGAATCATTACTCCTGCATATGTATGACGTACCATCTACATGATTGTAATATAGTTCATAGTCCATAACCTTATTTCATGGTTACTTTCTAAAATTATAATTCATGTATTTAAATGATAAATATTTAATTCTTATTATTATGTTTATTATTAAATAATTATCAAATTTAACTTAATAAACTTACTAAATTGATTCTTGATATATGATCCAAATAATGGAAAAATGTCTAACATGAACCTAATTGATTAAGTAATTGAATATAACAAGATAATAAATAAAATTAAAAGATTAAAAAAATAAGGAAAAATGTTCTTAATAAATTAATTAATTAACATTATTTTATTATTTAGGAAGATAATGAACAAACATGATGATTCCGACACAAGGTAAGGGACTTTCTTTTAAAAATCCGTTTTCCATGTTTCTATTCCAACTATTTTCCTTCCAAGTCTATGATCTTCTAAATGATTCATGAAGATTATTATTTATTATTCAATGGATGATAAATTTAATTTTTACTACATTTAAATTTCTTTCAAATATTTTTATAATGTAATCTTTTTATGGATCTACATAAGGGACACTTTATGTTAAAAACCTCATTTAAATTGTTTTAAATATTTATTTCCCAAATCAGTATATTCCATGAAAATATTCTTAAAAATTATTTAATAAATATATTCATATAGATATAATTTAATTATAAATTAAGTTTTATATCTCTATTTTAAATTATTTCAAAAGGTATATTTTTATATATTTCATAATTTTTTTAACTTTCTTTACAAAAGAAAAAAAATATATTCTATTTTTGTGTATAAGGTATCAAAAAAATTCCCACCACTATAACTGATATATGATGTTTGGATTACCTTATAATCATCCATATTTTATTTACAGGAAAACCATCTCTTCCTTTTATGGGGTAATACACTTCTTATGTTTATTTCTCAAAATGCCTTATTTATTAAATATATTATTATTATGATATGAGGAAATATTATGCAACCCATTTAATTCAATTGGTATTTCTTAATTTTATTCCTTATGATTGATTTCCATTTATGGAATATATAAGCATGAACATTTTATGATGGGATCAATCAGAGATTTCTCCAATTCATCGGGTAATGGTTTTATCTCACGAGGCGTTATGTATGGGATTATGGAGTAAACCTAATCTATGATGGGAATATGTCTACCACATGATATTGAAATAGTAGTCAACCTTGAATTATGATTATGTCAGGATTTGTGTTTCTTCAAAAATTCATATGTTTCCATGTTTTGATGATACCGTGTTCTTTATGTTATGTTCCAACTTGATTATTCATGATCCTTCTCTTTTATGATGTCATGTTATACATTTGACTATCACTTTATTCTTCCTTACCATGGGTATTCTTATGCTAAGATTTTTTTTTCTCATCCCTTATTTTAAAATATTTTTTATAGGTTTTTAAGGATGATTAGGGACATGAATGAGGTCAAGATTAATATTTTGAAGATATTTCATGAAATGAAAACTTTCTATATTATAAAAGTTTTGTTTTTTGGGAAAAATCGATACCAAGTGGAATTACACACTTTGTGGTGTAACGTTTATTTTTGTGAGGGTGATGTACTAATTCTCTAAAAAATTAATCTATAAATATCCTATGATGTATGAAAATAAATTATTAAATCAAAACTCAATGTTATATAATATTTATGTTTGGGTCCTTATAGTTAGAATTAAATGAAACTTTTAGATAACTTTTGATATTATGATTAGAGACCTTTGGATAAAACCCATGGGATAATCCTAAATATAGGATACCATCCTAATGTTTCTATTGTATTGAGATTATATAGTTTTTCTAGGAATACATCCTAGTCTGGATACTAAATTTGGATGTAGTTTTGGCATAGATTCATCTAGGGGTAATAACACAAAAAAGAGTTTTTCAATTATATCATGACCATCATTCAAGTGCTTGGTGATTGTGCCCTTTCTATGCACCAAGTTTTACAATCCTAGGTAATATTCTTGGGTTAATTAACATTTTCATTATGATCCATCATGACAGACTTGATTGGATGATGATCATCGATGAACTAGGTTAAACCTATAGTGTCATAGATTGAAAAGAAATTATTGTGATTTATAAATACTATAAACAATTTTTTATGATTATGATTATTGTTTCTCACACCATGATTGATGGTTTTATAAAATTTATAGAACCTTAAGGAATAATTTAAATAGTAAATTTTATGGGCAGTGGGTTAATTCTGAGAAACCAAATGGGATGATGACTGAAGTGAAAGATATTGTTATTTTCCCTAATCTATTATCATGATATGTGATCAGAAACCTTTACCTTAACCAATTATCATACTCACCAATGAAGAGAAGTATACAGTTCTCTAAGATCTTAGTTGGTGAAGAACATGGAGGAAAGAAGGCTCAATTTCCTTTATGTAAAAAATATTGAAATACACACTCTCAAGAAAGTATTAAAGGAACGGGAAAATGTTTTATGTGTGGAATTTAAAGGCGTAGAGCAATGAATTAGAGAGTAAAATGATGTGTTTAATGGAGAGAAATAAATTTCATTATAGAGATCCATTTAAAGTTCATTTTCATAAATATGGGGATCCTAGGCATTATCCATGCCTATTACATATTTTAAGGGATAACTACAAGATGAAGGAAAGGCCTACGTTATACCAATTATTGTAGTGAAATTATTGAAGTATATATATAATATAATTAAATGATTATATTTTGAAAGTATTTTTATCAATATTAATTTGGTTATAAGAATAATGTAACATCGAAGGATTGTTCGACTATAGTTTTCCAATAATTATTTGAAAAATTATTTTGAATAATACTGATAACTAAGAAAATTAATTTATTATTAGGGTTATATTTATGAAAAACACATGATTAAGGTAAATATAACCCTTAATATATGATTTTTGTTGAGTTAATAATTTTTAGTTGGTATAAATAGATGGTTGATATTGATTAAGTAAATGGGATAGTACTGGTAACCTTTAAATTGGTTAGTGATTTGATGACAAAGTGATTTAGGTAATCTTTGATGATGTTTATTACATTTGTAGATTTATGTAATATATTGAAAAGTATATGATTAATTAATATTGTGTATATTTTTTGAAGAATATATGTCTTCATGTGATGTTAATATAATACCTTTTGATACCATTAAGGGTTTATAATATTAAGGTTGATTATATGTTCTAATGCATAGATACCCCTTTTGTGGTTTTAATGGAGAGTATTTTGAGGTGACATGGATATTTTATTTCATTTTTTAAAGAATAATATATTGAGGTTTAAATAACTCTTTCAATTAGTATATGATTTAATGTTAATTTAATCGGATAATGAGATGTAGATAATCTTGATGGTTGAAAAGTGATTCTTTGATATGGTGATATTTTCAGAGATATTTATTTTTAAGCAAAGATTACCTTTTAGGTCAGTTTCTAAATTTAATTTATGATATTTTGTTGAAATTCACTACATTATATGATTATATGGTGATCTATCATGGTGATTAAAGATATTTTGTGTAACAATTATTTGAGATTAGATATATGTATCCTTTAGGTTTATCATGTGATTTAACATGAGAGATTATTTGGGAAGAATGAAATTATATTTTTTAATGTGATATGATAGGTATGAGATCATATTTAAGGATAAAAAATTATTTAAGATTGAGGTTAGTAACATTATTTGGGATATAATGTTATTAATGTAATTATCTATGTAAAAAGTTTCTTATTATTGTGGAATTTCTGGAGTAAAACATATTATTTCATCATATGAGGTTTTATAAATTTTGAATAATATCATACCTTATTTTGGAAATTTTGGTTATGGTTAATATCCAAATACTAGAGGAATAGGTTGAATATTATGTGATTAGTTATAAGATAATTTTAGTGATTTAAACATGAAAAAATCATCTTGAATATTCTTTATTTGGAAGAAATTATGAGCTTATAGAGAAAATTTATTAAAGGATGAAATTATAATTTTCAAGTTAGTATATTTCCTTATTTTATTAGTCTAGAGTGTAAGGGAAGACTTTAAATCTAGGAAAAAAAATTTGAATAAATTTTTTTATCCTATTACAACCATTTCTGATGAATTTATGGCCTTCTCACCCACCAAAGACTTATTATTTTGTGGTCGTTAACATTCTCCTGACCGTGTCATCCATCACTCTTTATTAGTCATAGGGATTTAGTTTTCTCCCCCATGTCCATATTATCACTTCCCACTAATGATATTATATTTGGAAACATATTTATGTGTTATTCTAGATAAACTTTATATTTATTTTTCCCTCTTTTTAAGAGGAAGTTTTATTAACCCTTTTTTATGGTGTGGGATTTCAATAAAAATATTTTTAGATGTCGTACCCTTGATTTCTAATATCAAGTTCAAATTATAAGGAAATAATTTATCAAATGGGGGTATAATGTAACACCCCAATATTTTAAAAAAATTATTTTCAACAGCATATTCGACACGCACCACCGAGTCCAAATTAACAATTAAATATTATTATTTAACTATGAATATTATAATATAGCCACCAAATTTGTGGGTATGAATAATGTTAACTAATTTATGAAATATATATAAATTCATACTCAATATAAATTTATTTATAATATATTTTTAAATAATCACTCGATTATTTGTAAACACATTTTATTCTTCAAAAAATATATTTTCTTCAAAAACGAATTTTATTGGTTTGTATGAGAAAATATTATAAGTAATTTCTATAAATATTATAAATTTTATTTGATAAAATGATATTATTTTTGAAATAAACACATGAAAATTATCATATGGTGATATTTTTATATTTTTCTAAAAAGATTGATTTTTTAAAAAATACTGAATAATAATGATTTTTTAAAGAAAATTATACTTTTATTTCAAGATTTTGAAAAGATATATTTTTTAAATGGATTAAAAGTAAGTTTTTTATCTTATAATATTAATAATATATTTATATTCGTTGGAATCAATTTTATCATTGAATTTGGTATACAGACATTTCATACTAAATATGAGTTCTTCCAAAAAAACATTTTCTTCTTGAGTTTTTTTGTTTTAGTATTAAATTAAAGTTTTCAAATTTTTATAATTGTGTCTTGAAAAAATGAAACCATATTTTTTATTTAGAAAGTCCAAATTTTTTAGATATGTATTTTTTATTTTTAGGCATCATGAATAGTAACTTTAGTAAATGTTTTCACTACGTTAAGGGTTAATAGGGTTATTAAGGGGGGAAATGATATGATAAGAAATAAAAAATTACCGTAACACTTTACGTTATCCTATTTGATAATTTTATTTTTTCCATATTCATCTATGTTTCTAAAATATGGAATATTGATTACATATTACTTTTATTTTTACATTTATATTATTTTATGTAACCGAAATTCAAAAACGATATTTTCTTTGTTTTATTATATGTAAATTATTGGCAAAGGGATTATAAAAAATATGTTATTTTGTAATTTTTCATTTAAGAAATAAATTAATTTTTATCATGGTAATTTATTTCTATATTTTAATGAAGAAATAATTACCTTAACTACTTACGCAACGCCAATTCAGCACTTACTCAAAAAAAGAACTTGCTGGAGGGTTTGGCTCATGCGGCGATGGTCCTCTCCCAGCGAGCGGCTACCGCTGGTTATCGCCATGTCGTGGACGTTCCGGGCTCGAATCTGTCTGAATCTCATTTGCTGTCGACTGGATTGTGCAGTGCGCAGGCGGTGACGGATGGTGGTCTTAGATCTGTGGTGATGACGGATATGGATCATAGATCTACGACAGGTCCTGCGGCGGTGGTGGCCGAAGACCCTAGTTCTACGGCGGTTCATGTGGCGAACGTTTCGGGCTCGTATATGTCTAGATCTTATAGGACTGGTTTTCCTTCGACTAGATTGAACAACGCAAAAGTGGTGGTGGAAAGTGACCTTGGACCCATGGTGATGATTATGGCTGGGGATCATAGATATATGGAGGGACCCTCGGTGGTGGCGACTAGAGATTCTCGACCCTCGGAGGTGGCTCCTTCAGCGGAGAAGACCGATATAGGAGGTGTGACCGTGGTAAAGTAGCTAGTTTGAAATGTCTCCCATCGTTCAAATCCACCTATTTTGGTGGAAGATGCAGACAAGATGAGGAAATCAGAAAATTTAAAGGCTGGGCAGAGGAACTAATTTGGTATTGCGGTAACTAATCAGGATTTCAGTAGAAGATTTTTTTACCAAGTGAAAAATGATGTTCCGAAGCATACAGTGAAGAAATCCAACACTCCCCATGTGATTTCTAATAAAGAGGATATTTTTGAGAGATTTAATATCTTTGAGCACTCTATTATTGCTTAGATGGCTCTTCCCATGGGGGCAAGGTCTTGTAAAATTGATGATTTAGTCCGAAATCTGTCCGTTATATGGGGTTTCACTGATTGGTGATATATCCCCATGGGGAGGAGTTTTTTTCACATCATTTTCCCCTCAGAGGATCTGAAGCATCGAGCTTGGTGAATCGGCTCAATTTCGTTGAAACCAGATATGGTTTGTTTTTAAGAGTGAGATTTTTTTTTCAATGCTTTTTCCATAAAAAATAATAAATCTCAAGTCCGGATCAAGATCATAGGTCTGAATTGGATCATGTGGAATCCCAAGATCTTGTTTGATATAGCCTCTATGGTGGGTATTCAAATAAAAATAGATAGAAATACCAAGGTTTCCAAACTTGGTCACTATGCGAGGATCTTGGTGGATATTAACTTGAGTTCTTACTTGATTCATAATGTTGTTTTGTCAGCACTAAATGATGATATCTCTTTAAAAGTGGAATAATAGAGACTTTCTAACTTTTGTTCAAAGTGTCAAATTATTGGTCATGTTAAGGATCAATGTCACAGGAATGTACTTTGTTCTTTTTTCTCTTTAAAGGGACACCGTGAATCTTCTTGCAGTAAGAAATTGAAAAAACAAAATACACATAATAATGTGGACTTTGCAGGAAAGACTCTTGACAAGGGTAATGTGCATAATGGTTCAGCTCAAGTGGACAAGGAGTTATCTTCGAAGATGATGCAGGTGGCTCATGGGTTAGAGATGGCCCTGATCCTGGTGCCTGAGTACAATGAATGTGCTAATGTGGATCAGGGCAATCTTAATCCGGGTGCAATTTTTGAAATGGATCAGTGTCCGTAGGATTTCACTCCTATCATCGAGGGGAAACAAAACCCAAGTGATGGTGGGAGAATTTCAAGGATTCGAGAGGAAATAAATAAATATAGGGAATCTCAGGGTATTTATGAAAGATGGGGGTATATTGAGGATGATTCTCCAAAAAAAGCATTATTTAGCCGGACTTTGACCCATTGTAAAAATGTTATGATTGAAAATGAAGGGGTAAATGTCAATACCCCTATAAAGGCAACTCATGCCTCTTTTAAGGATTCATTCTTACATGGGAAGGAAAAGGTTACTGACACTGAGGGTTTTACTCCCGCCCCTTCGAAGAGAAGACCACGAAATGACTATTCCAACATACCACAAATGGTATCTACTCGATCTTCTTCCAAATTATCAAACAAGACCAGTGAAAGAATATTGAAGATCTCCGATACAGGTAAATCTCAATCTGAGTGGGAAACTACTGATGACTCCAAGTATGGAAATGACATGTCTTTTTATGATCTCTAACTTTTCTTTTGTCTGCGGATGAGGGAAAGCCCCTTTGTTTGATTCTTCTTGCTTCCCATGTATATTTTATTTCATTTTAATAAATGTTCAGAAGATTTGCTTCTGAATAGACTTGTTGTGTTATAATCTATGGTCTTTTTATGTTCCAATTTTCTTTTTATAGTGACTATATTTATCACTAAATTGTAAAGACTTCGTGATTGTGGTAATTGTCAAAAATAGATAATGCGAATTAATTTTTTTTTGATAAGGATAAAATATGAATATAAATTAGGAAAAGTTTTATTTTATGACATTATTTATACTCATACTCATATTATTTTAAAATTATACTAGTTTAGAGGGTTTTTTCAAGAAAAGTAATTTATATTAATTTAATATTATATGTAATTCCATGAGTGTCCCTCCCCTCACTTGTAAAAGTGTGACTCTACTCATCTATTATTCACACTTAATAAGATATTTAGTTAAGAAAATATATACCCAAATATATTCATAAAATCACTCCCCATATTATAAAGGCCTTTTTTGGGCATAATATCATCCTTAGAGTGCATATGGTTTAAAGAAAACGATATTTTCTAAAGATGATGTGTAACTTTTAACCAAAAGTTTTAGTTATATTTCTTCTTCCACCTCCATTAAATATTATCCAACCATGATGAAATAATAAAATTAGTATATACTATATTATTATATGTTTTTATATTATTTTAATAACCTATATCCATATCCTATTTCATCAAATGGGAAACGAAATCATCATTCATGTCGAACCACTGCCTTACGAACCGATTTAATTACTTTTACATCACTGAATATCATGGATAGTTATAATCATGTATCTAAATTAAATATATTATATAATTTTAATATTTATCATATTTTAAACTTAATATATCATATATCTTCCTACATTTCCATTCATTGAAAAATGATAACATCCTTCTTGTGTACGTGTGGACTACCACCTCCACGAAGTGATGTGATTCATTTTTCATCACCATAGCACATGGATGACACATATAAGTGTGCTTAAATTAATAATATGATATTTATGTCTAATTATAATTCTATAAATATAATATTATACTTATATTTTTTTCATCACGACCTTTCAAAAATTGAAACTTTGCTCAAGCGTATGTACGACCTACCATATCCATGATTGTAATGTAGTTCATTTTTCTTGACCATCATTAAGGGATGGTTTTAAAATTATAATATAATTATAAGAATTATAATTATGTCATTATAATTATTATGGATATGACTAAATAATGATCTCTATGACCTTAGTCAACTTACCAATGTGACATCGGATGTATGAGTCGAATATCATCAAAACATCCAACATGGATATAAATTGTTATGTAATTCAATATAATATGATATTAAAAAAATAAAAAGAATAATAAAATTTTAAAAGGTTATTATGAATGTAAATAATTATCATAAGTTTATTATTCTAGAAGATAAATAATATAGATGATCAATCAGACTCGGGTAAGTCAGTTTCTTTTAAAAATCCTCTGTCCAAGTATTTTTCTTCCATATCTATGTTCTTCTAAGTGATTCAAGAAAATTATTATTTAATATTCAATGTATTC
This sequence comes from Viscum album, assembly GCA_963277665.1. Lineage (NCBI taxonomy): Eukaryota > Viridiplantae > Streptophyta > Magnoliopsida > Santalales > Viscaceae > Viscum > Viscum album. Next base: position 822,425,528 of record OY728127.1, read on the forward strand.
TAATGGATGTTTTTTCCATATTTTACTTTCTTTAAAATATTTTTTAAATGGAATATTTTTATGGTTTTACATAAGGTACACTTTACTTTATAAACCTTATTTTAAATTTTATAAATAAGTATCATCTAAATCATTTTATTCCATGCCCATTTTCCTAAAAATTATTTTATACATGTATTTATATAGTAATTAAGAAAATATAATTTAAATTATATGTCTCCCTTTATATAAAATTCAAAAATACACTTTTAATATATTTTATATGGAGTCTTTTGAATTTTGTTAAAAAAGAAAAAAAGGAAATTCTATTTTAATGTATAAAGTATAAACATATTTTACCACCACCATATGTGATGTCCCAGACCCATATTAAACTTAATGGGTGACCCAATACTGGTGGGGCACATGGCCTCAAGCACATCTCCCTAAATGCCATAGGCTGCCAACTAGTAGTGAGGGCCTAGGGCGTGTCTGCGGGGAGACTACGCCCTTATTACCAAAGTGTAGTGCAAGAGAAAAATAGAGACAACAATAAAAACAACCAAAAAAACTGGAATAACATTCAACAATTGATGAAATGTCACGTCACTAAAAAACTGTAGAACATGGATAAAAGACAATAGAAATAACATGTTCCACAAAAATATAAAGGAAATCAAAGACTACCCCAAGAATCCTAATCTCCAACTCGTTCATATGCTATCAAGATCCATACTAAACGGTAAGCAATCAAGTGTTTTAAGCTGTATGCTTCCCTTTGTCAACACCTGCAACTATGTAATCTACCTCAGGTACCAAACGATGCCCAAAGAGGTTGTGAGATAAATCTCATTGGGCCACCACCAATGGTGTCTATAACATTTAGCCCATGTAATGGAAATGTAACAGTGTGCAGGCATGCATATATAAAGTAAAGTAGTAAAATGTAACTAAATACCCATGTACATGCTTCATCCCTCGACCGGTGTTTGAATATATCAAAAATTCATTATTTGATTATTACCAGTTTGTAAATAAGTCACATGTTAGCATTTTCAAAGGTTCCAAGTTGTAACAAAGAAACCTATAATGATATTTAATAAGAAATGGTTCCATGGTATTCACTAAGGAAACCTAGAACTTATGGGTCTCTACCTCAATTGTAACTAGGTCTAGCTATGGTTAAGAGTGTAATACAAGGATCGTTGTCTAAGGAATTCCACAATAGCATGCCTACCGGATCCAAGGTGATCAACCAAGGTAAAATAAGGATAAGTAGTAATAGGACCCTATGAGATTTAACTATGGCACCTACTTGTCGATGATGGATCCAAGGAGTGTATCCGAGTAATCCTATGATGATATGTAAGGGATCTTATAGTGTTATACTATGCATCCAAATAATAGAAAAGTATCAATATCTAGGTGGGTATCAACCTCTGCAAGCTATATCCTTGAATCAGAATGGGATTCTTGAGTGTTAATGGAATTCTCTAATTAGAATCCAAGGTGATCACGAGTCAAGAAATTCCTATTTGACTATGAATTCATGTAATATTTCATTTGGTTCAAGCCTTTACTTTCATTGGTCTAATAAAGTCAAGTAACATGAAACCTTTTAATCAATTCATTTGGTTCAATCATTTCCTTTCATTATCGTGACAAGGCCAAGTAGCATGAAACCATTCATTTAATCCATTTAAAGCATATTCCATATTAAATTTTCACTCAAATACCTTCCATTAATGTGGTAATTGGTGCTAAAGATATGAAACCTACTATTAATTTACATTTAAGGCCAATTCATATACTTACTATACTTTCCAATTCACATTTCACCTTTCATTGTCAAATTGAATCACTTACTATAGGTGGGTCAAGTGGTGAGCATACATGGTACTTTCCATTATGAAAATAACAATATAAATCAAGCCATTAAATATAGAAATGATTACCCTTAGGAAGTTCAATCCAAGGAACACCAGAACAGTGGCTCAAACGTGTCAAAACACTAAACGAAAAATATGGAATAACATCCTACATGGGATGAAATGGAGTTGTGGGCATAACCACTAACAACGAATCACATATTTGGAAAGAGCATAACCATACAGTTCTAACAAGTATAATCATGGCATATTAATTCTATAAATGGCACCCAATGAAATTGGTGGGGCCCACATGACAAATCCAAAATCAACGAACTTTTGGGATGAGTTATAGACCAACTACCTTCGGTTTGTATGTCTCTTATCCTCCAATATTGGCCCTTGATTTGGATAATATCAGAGTAGATCTAATAAAAGAAGAAAAATGCTCATACCCTGATAACTAGGCCGAGAACAAGAGAGTAGAGGAAAGGCTTAAATGGAATTGAGTAATTATCGTTGCGCATCCAACGTGATGAACAAAAGCTTAATAGAATCCCAGATTAAGGATATCTCTTTATCCCTATATTTAGCCTTCAAAAAGCTCCAAAATTAGAGAAACGTATTATAATCCTATTGGTTTACATATTAGGGAAGAAAGAGGGGGATAATTAGTTCATTAAGGTAAAATTTAACATTTTACCCAGAGAAATGGTATGTGCATGGTTTGTACAAACCATTTGAAAAAACATGAAAAAAATATGAATGGTTACCTGGGAAGAAGGGGATCTTTCATGGTTAGGCTGCACGGCCATGCGCCAACCGTGTGAGGTGGCTCTGTCTGGAAAAATACCATCCACGCAGTTAGGCAAACTATGTGACAACCGTGCGCAAACCGTTTGACTTGGATAGTTTCTCCAAAAAGATATGTTCTAGGATCTGAATAAGCCATGTACTATAAAAGTTGGTATCCTAGAACCAACTGGTTGTACTTTGATTACATGGATATTTAATGTATTTAAATATTAAACATCTTATTACATATTGTTCATTGTTTTTCATGACTATGATGTAATAATGTCCTAGAGTATTTGTTGCATTGATAAGGTCATGGAAATTCCCCACTATGATGAGAAACTTTAAATTCTATAAATATATTCTTAAATATAGTTCTACGGTTGGATGACATACTATGATGGGGACATAACATGAAAACCATCAGGTTCAAGTACTTGTAAGCAGATTAGACTTCCTCTCATGAAGTTCACACTTGATAATCTCCAAGACAGGAGATTATGAGAAATACCTGCCAGTAGGAATTACACATGTTCTGGTGTCATCGAATATTTCTATATGCAAGCATGTGTAATTATCCTTAGAAATTAATATTATCATTAATACGTGTCACGACTCGCGCACTTTGATTTACTAAATAAAACTGTCACGCAGACAGTTGGTGGGAAGTAGGATATGTTGGGTGCATCACGAGTGGCATGTTATTAATGGATAAGTCAAGGAAGGATTTTTCCCTTCCATTTATGGAAGTTTATATCTCAACCCTTTGATTTAAATAGAATCATAGCATGAAATTCCATGGCCATGGTGTAACGAAGACTTTATTTCAGGTAGTCAAAGAATGACATATCAAGCATAAAAGTTGATGACACTATCATGAAACCTGCTTGATGGGATATTGTGACAAAGAGATTATATTACATAGTGAGCATTCATATGTGGATGTTGTTTTTGTGACTTTAAGTTATTTTTCTTGGGTGACTTGACCCATTGCTAGATATTACTCTTGGACTTTAGGCAAGCCTGCCTAATACCAACAAGAAATAATCCTAGAGGGTTACACACTAAGTGTTTTTAGTGGTCTCAGTTAAATTCTATTTGAATTTAATTAAAAAATATTATTCTCAAGACAACGAAATAATTTTATTTAAGTTAAAATGATTTCATAAATTAAATAAATATTTATTCACTGGATTTTGGGTAAAATATATGTATTTATTTTATTGAACATTTGATAAATATTTATTTACTAGTTTGTAAATAAAATATTTATTTAAGAGAATAAATTATTTATTTATTTATTCGGGTGTTCAATAAATGGAAGTGGAGTTCAAGCGGACCAAGGCCAATCTGATAGTAAAATAATTATTTTCAAGATGATAAAAAATTATTTAACTATTTGGAACAAATTAAAATAACACTGCTATTATTTTGTGACGTAGAATTTTATTTATAATTATGTTTTGTGCAAGTTGGCACACCATAAAAAATGACGCAGTATTATTATTAATAGAATGAGTTTTCTATAAGGGTATGAATGTTTTTAATTTTTGTTATGCAATTAAATATTGTAACTGAATCCCCATGTGAATAAATACACACAAACGTCTATTGTGCCATGTACCGAACCGCACACCCGGTGAATTGAGAATTGTTGAGCTAAACAATTTCTCTCTCGAATCATCTTCCTGACCCTGTCAAGAATGAGATATGTTCTTTAAGTCCGAAGAACAAGTGATCAAGAACGACCAACATAAGACACTCACTTTTCCATGCTAGCACCTAGAGAACGAGTGGTGTTGATTGGAGGACATCAAAGCATGTGTGGATCACTGCTAGAGAGATACTAGTTTGGATCCTTGTAAGAACAAAAAAAATAATCTGTAAGGGTCATTCCGGACTATCAAAATCATCAATGAAGAAAATACCAAAGATTCATATATTATTTTCTTTATAAAATTAATTAAATTAATTATAAACACGATGTGCAAGATCCTCTCTAAAGGTTTTGGGCCTCTTTATTATTTATCTAAATCTTTGATTCTATTACATGGAGACTGAATTTCATCGTCGTATTGATCTCAGAATAATCATTGATCATGGTAACAATCAAAGTTGGGTGCCATACCAACCACGCTTCCACTACGCCCAGAACCTTCAAGTGGTATTAGTGGGGTTAATTCATAGTTTATAATTATTTAAATATTTCGTTGATGATTTACACATTTAATAATTTATGTGTTTCAATTCAAGTTAATCGTTCTGAAAATCTGAATCTCAAGATTTGTTCCTCCTTTTTCATTTCTTTTTCACCTTACAGAAACAATCTTTTCTTTTAATTTTGATTAAAATAAAATAGAGGATCTCATCTGGAGGTGCCAAAGGTTCTTGGTCGTACAACACCAGAACACATGATGTGTATTCGGCAGTACAAGCCATGTATCCAAGGTTCAATGCACTGGGTCTGGTCCACCAAACCAAGTCGTGTCATTGGAGTTTGTCTAATTCTTAATGACTATGTGTGTTGATGAGGAATAGGTGGAACTCAGTTTACAGATTACACGCCCTGTGTCCCACTAGACACGATGTGTAGTGCCTTCGGGTTAGGGTTGGACTGTGTACCCCATACACGGCTTTCCCGGATAGAGACCGTATAATGAGGAACTACACGGCGTGTGGCCCACTGTACACATCGTGTACTCTGAAGATTTACAAAGTACACTCACACATCGTTTCCTCAGCGTGTACTTCAGATGGATGGTGAAAAATAGTACATGCCATATAGTTGGAACTACACACCGTTTACTCATCCAAATTATGCAGATTTATTAAAATTTATTATTATATTATACCAACCCTTGAGACGTGTACTATCGTGTGGGCGTAAAGATGAGGCACAACACGTGATAGGTGTTTTATATATATGTGTTTAATTTAACATCTGCGTAATGTTCATTTCTACTCATTGGGTAGTTATGAATAGGAATTCACTGTGTTACCTCCAAGGTACAAGTTACATACAAAGATAATTTTAAATAAATTTATTTGTTTAAAATTATGACGGATGATAATCTCAAGGAAATTTAGAAAAGGGTTTAAGATAAAATGATTGATTAATTAAATATGATAATTAATTGATTCGAGTGAAATTTATCTTAAATAAAAATGATCAAATAATTGAATGATAGTTTTATTTATGCTTAAATATATTTGCATTTATGGATGATCATGAGCTAGACCAAGACCTTTTTATGTTTATGGTTACTTTTAATTTATTTATTTAAATTAAATTTGTTGGTCTATGATACTTCTCCTCATTAATATGTAGGCCCTGCGTGCCTAAGGTTTCTATTATGTAAAACCAAATTTTACCCCTCATATGCATGTGAGTTAAAAAAAAAGTCATATGTAATGGATGAAACTCCCATGCTAGTCGAGGCGGTTCAAGCTAGAGCCAAGAAAAAACCAATCTCAGGAGATACTAAGGTGGACAGGTGGAAAGCTGTAAACACGAACCCAAAAGGTTCAAGTTGTTTCTCCCCTTAGTCAGGGTTAGTTTATCAACTGGTAGATAAAATAACTATTAGAAAAGATCATGACCATACCCTTTACTTTATTTTATTTCTGTCAGTTTCATGGTTTATATTTATGGATGTATTGTCACGATCACATAATTAATTAATTAAACAAGCATTCAAGATGGAACAAAAATAAACCAGAATTATGCGTAAATATTATCAAGACATGGTTAATTACTTAAGTAAGTTCCAGTTAATATTAATAATCATGTGATAATGATGATAATAAATTCACGTATAAGAGATAAAAATCCCTCAAATAAAATATTAAGTTAGACCAAGCCTTCTGTTACTTGATCAAGGGAAAAACTCAATAAAACTATGTGTTTGACCAACCCTTGTTGGGACACTTACTTTTATACAGGAATCCCTTATAAAAGGTTTTGGGTTGACTTAACCATATTACATCAAGAGGAGTATCCATTTCTATACTTGGTGTAATATTGGAGGCAAGTGTTGAGGAAATACAAAGTCATGATTTCATGATTGGGGAGTCCACTCAACATATCAAGGAGCTACAAGCCCACAGTTGGCAAAGAACTGGCTACCTAAATACCTTCTAATATCTTGACCAACCCTTGTTGGGGTTATACGAAGGGGAATACGGATCCTTGACACTATAATGTCATGGAAACTAGACATTCCGAGTTCAATGGTGAGGGCCATTGTGAGTTTATAAAATAGTGGGAGACTTAATAAAATTTATTATTTCTCATAAAATGTAATCAAGAAATTACTAATGATCCTCTATTTTAATTGTAGAATAAAAATTAAAATCTAGTCAACCACACTATCCTTGTGATCAATTCTGGATAAAGACAACATCCTCACCAGCAGTAACATCCATGAATGGTTTAGACACTTTTGAGTTATCCTACGCCATGAACGGAAGTCTTACGTGCTGGAGTCACTATTACCTGATCCGCCTGCCAAAGAGGCAAGTGATGAGGATTTACTGGCCTATGAGAAACATATGAACGACGTGGTTGACGTTCAATGTTTGATGCTATAATCAATGTCTAGTGATCTCATAAAGTATCATGAAAACAAGGATTCTTATAGCATGATCGAGAAACTATACGATCTTTACTAGGGGAGAGAAAGATAGGAAAATTTTGAGATCTCTAAGGCACTCTTTCAGAGTAATCTTGGAGAGGTTCCCCAACTGGGCCTCATGTTGTCAAACTCATTGGATAAATTGAGTGCCTAGAGATTCTAGGGTTTAAACTCATTGAAGAACTGGGCACCGATCTCATTCTCGCATCACTACCTTAGAGATTCTCCAACTTTTTTGTCAAATTAAATATGAACAACATTGATAAGTCTCTATATGATCTTCTTATCCTCATTTTCCAAGTGGAAAAAGACAAGAATCCCGAAAAGCCTTCTGTCCTTATGGTGAATAAGAGGAAAGAGAAGGAGAAGATATTTAAGCCCAAATCTTATTCACATCCTTCCAAGAAAAGGAAGATGAAAGGGGAGGAAAGGGAACTTGAGGCTGTTTGTTTTTCATGTGGAAAGAAGGGCCACTGGAAGAAGAACTACACCCAGCATAAGAAGCAAGGGGAAGATTCAAGCGCATTTGTTATCGATTGAAATCTATCTATTTCTACAAATTGTGTATTAGATATAGCTTGTGGTGATCACATATGTATCCAAATACATGAACCAAGTAGATTCTAGAAGATTGACCAAGGGGAGGTAGATCTACGAGAAACCAACAGAGCCATACTTGCTTTTGTAGCTGCCGGGGACTACCACCTCACGTTGCCAACTGGGATGATCTTGGTGTTAAAGGGTTGTTATTATGTGTCTTCTCTTACTAAAAACATTATTTTTGTATCCAGATTAGATACAGATGGATTTGTTTTCATGTTTGGAAATTAATGTTTCTTATTTTATAAAGATAAAATTTGTTTTGGTAGGACACATTTATACAATGGTCTTTACATATTGGATTACACAAACCAAGTGATGGAAATCTATAAGAAAGATAATTGACATGACTAATACCACAACCAACTTTGGCATCACCGGCTAGGTCATTTAAATGAGAAATTCTTAACAAAGTTACATCAAGATGGATATTTAGATTCATTCAAACTAAAACCACTTGGCATATGTCATGCATGTTTCCAAGGCAAAATGACGAAAGCCCCATTTAGTGGGAAAGGTGAAAGGGCTAAAGAACTTCATGAATTGGTTCATACCGATGTGTGTGGACTATTTCTAGTTGAATTAAGAGGAGGGTATTCGTACATCATAATTTTTACTGATGATTTTAGTAGATATGGATATATCTACTTAATGATGTATAAGTTAGATTATTTTGATAAGTTCAAAGAATAAAAGAATGAAGTTGAGAACTAGCTTGGTAAGAATATTAAGAAACTCTTTTTAGACCGTGGTGGAGAATATATTAATCAATACTTCATTGATTACTTATAGAAGTTTGGAATATTATCCCAACTTACTCCTCCTTAAAGGCCTCAGTGGAATGGTGTGAGAGAAAGGAGGAACTGTAACCTGTTGGACATGGTGAGATCAATGATGAGTCATGTGAGTCTTCCATTATCCTTTTAGGGATATGCGTTACAAACTACAATGTACATACTAAACCAAGTACCAACTAAATCGATAAATGGTATTCCATACGAGTTCTAGAGTGGAAAGAAATCCATGTTATTGAATTTACATGTGTGGGGAAGAGATGCATTTGTTAAGGCCTCTTCAGGTAACAAACTTTCACTTCGATGCACAAAGTGTACCTTTATAGGATAACCCAAGGAAACAAGGGGATATTACCTATACAACCCCTCAGAAAAAAAGTTTATAGTGTCAATACATGCCATATTCCTTGAGAGGGAGAACATCTCCAAAAGAGATAGTGGGAGAGAGATAGACTTCGATGAAGTTGAGGCTCAAGGTACACAAGAGTTGGTACAGGAGCAGATTCCACAAAGCCCCATGGAAGAAAGAACTATTCTAGATACACAAGAACTATGTAGGAGTACAAGAGAGGTTAGAGAATTGGAACTATAAAGTTTTCTAGTTACTGAGTATGGAGACTCATTATTAGTTGATAATAATGATCCTCTAACCTACAAGGAAGTAGTTAGTGGCACAGATGTTTCAAAGTGGCAAGAATCCGTGAATTATGAAATGGATTCCATGTACCAAAACCAAGTATGGATTTTGGTAGATCCTACAGTTGATGTAAATCATGTCGGTTTCAAATGGGTATTCAATACGAAACTAGACATGGAAGGACAATTCAGTACCTATAAGGCATGACTGGTTGCAAAAGGGTTCAAACAGCGTCAAGGCATTGACTATGACGAAACCTTTTCACCAGTTGCAATGACGAAATCCATCAGAATTATATTGTCCATTTCTGCTTACCATGACTATGAGATTTGGAAAATTGATGTCAAAACAGCCTTCCTTAATGGGAACCTTTAGGAAGATGTCTACATGACACAACCTGAAGGATTTATGACTCCAAAGGATTCTAATAAGGTATGCGAGTTACATAAATCCATTTATGGATTAAAGAAATAATCCAGGTCATGGAACATTCATTTTGATGAATCCATAATGAAATTTGGTTTTATCAAGAACGAATGTGATCCTTGTGTCTATAAACGGTTTAGTGGGAGTGATGTCATTTTCCTAATAGTATATATTGATGACATATTACTTATTGGAAATGAGATACCATTCTTATAGTCTATTAAGGCATGGTTTAATCAATTATTCTTCATGAATGACTTGGGTGAGACAACATATATTCTTGGTATCAAGATCCATTGTGATAGATACAAGAGATTTTTGGGCCTAAGTCAAAGTACATACATTGATAAGATACTGAATAAATTTAGTATGGAACAATCCAAGAGGGTATTGTTACTAGCATCACATGGCATTCATATTTCCAGGAAAATGTTTCCTTAGACACATGAGGAAATAAAGACAATGGGAAGGAATCCATATACATCAGCGATTGGGTCAGTCATGTATGACATGCTATGTACTAGGCTGGATGTTGCCTATGCATTGAGTGTGGTAGGAAGATATCAATCTGACCCAGGTGACCGCCATTGGATGGCAGTACAGACTATCCTAAAGTATCTGAGGTGTACTAAGGATATGTTCCTGTTTTATGGAGGAGATGAGAAACTAGTCATTAAAGGATATGAAGATGATAGTTTCCAGACTGATCAAGATGACATGAAGTCACAAACTAGATACATCTTCACTTTTAATGGAGGTGTAGTGAGTTGGAAGAGCTCAAAGCAGAGTGTGGTCGCAGATTATACAGTAGAGTCCGAGTATATTGTCGCTTCTAAGGCATCTAAGGAAGTAGTTTGGATGCGAAGCTTTGTCTAGGAGCTAGATGTGATACCTAGTAGTAAAGATCTCATCACACTATACTGTGATAATACTACAATGGTGGCTCTCGTAAAAGAGCCAAGGTCACATCATAAGACGAAGCACATACTTCTGAATTATCATCTCTTGAGGGATTTTTCTCAGAGAGGTGAAGTTATAGTGAGCAGTATTTCCATGAAAGACAACATGGTAGATCCCTTGACTAAATCCTTGACTCATCAAAAACATGATCACCATGTGAGGTCTAGCAGACTGAAAGTCGTAGGTAGTTGGCTCTAGTCCAAGTGGGAGTTTGTAAGAGTTGGTTTCCTAGAACCAACTGGTTGTACTTTGATTACATGGACATTTAATGTATTTAAATATTGAACATCTTATTACATATTGTTCATTATTTTGCATAACTATGATGTAATAATTTCCTAGAGTATTTATTGCATTGATAAGTTAATGGAAGTTCCCCACTATGATGAGAACCTTAAAATGCTATAACAATATTCTTAAATATAGTTCTATGGTTGGATGACATACTATGATGTGACACATAACTTGCTGACTATCAGGTGAGATTACTCGTAAGTAGATGAGACTTCTTCTCATGAAGTTCGCAATTGGTAATCTCCAAGATAGGAGATTATGAGAACAGACCTGCTAGTAGGAATTCCTAATGTTCTGGTGTCATCAGATATTTCTATCTGTAAGTGTGTGTAATGATCTTTAGACTTTATGATTATCATCAATACATGTCACGAATCACGTACTTTGATTTATTGAGGAAAACCATCATGGAGACAGTTGGTGGGAAGTAGGTTACGTTGGGTGCGTCATGAGTGGCATATTATTAATGGATAAGTTGAAGAAGGATTTGTCTGTTCCATTTATAGAAGTTTATATCTTGGCCCTTTGATTGAAATAGAATCGTCATGCGAAATTCCATGGCCATGGTGTAACGATGAACTTGTTTCAGGTAGTCAAAGAAAAACATATCAATTATAAAAGTTGATGACACTATCATGATGTGACACATAGCATGCTGACTGTCAGGTGAGATTACTCGTAAGTAGATGAGTCTTCTTCTCATGAAGTTCTCAATTGGTAATCTCCAAGATAGGAGATTATGAGAACAGACCCGCCAGTAGGAATTCTACATGTTCTGGTGTCATTAGATATTTCTATCTGCAAGTGTTTGTAATGATCTTTAAACTTTAAGATTATCATCAATACATGTCACGAATCACATACTTTGATTTATTGAGGAAAAACATCATGAAGACAGTTGGCGGGAATTAGGTTATGTTGGGTGCGTCACGAGTGGCATGTTATTAATGGATAAGTTGAGGAAGGATTTGTCCCTTCCATTTATAGAAGTTTATATCTCGGACCTTTGATTAAAATAGAATCATCATGAGAAATTCCATGGCCATGGTGTAACGATGTGTTTGTTTCAGGTAGTCAAAGAACAACATATCAATCATAAAAGTTTATGACACTATCATGAAAGATGCTTGATGAGATATTGTGACAAAGGGATTATATTACACAGTGATCATTCGTATGTGGATATCATTTTTGCGACTTTAAGTTCTTTCTCTTGGGTTCCTTGACCCATTACTAGACAGTACTCTTGGACTTTAGGCAAGCCCACCTAATGCCAGTGAGAAAGAATCCTAGAGGGCCACACACTAATTGTTTCTAGTGGTATCAGTTAAATTATATTTGAATTTATTTAATAAATATTATTCTAAAGACAGAGGAATAATTTTATTCAAGTTAAAATGATTTCATAAATTAAATAAATATTTATTCACCGGATTGTGGGTAAAAAATATTTATTTATTTTATTGAACATTTAATAAATATTTATTTAATAGTTTGTAAATAAAATATTTATTTAAGAGATTAAATTACTTATTTATTTATTCAGGTGTTGAATAAATAGAAGTGTATTTTGATCAGACCAAGGCCATTCCGATAGTAAAATAATTATTTTCAATCTGATAAATAATTATTTAATTAGTTGGAACAAATTAAAATAATGCTTCTATTATTTTTTGATGAATAATTTTATTTATAATTCCATTTTGCGCAAGTTGGTTCACCATAAATAATGACGCGATATTATTATTATTTACGTGGGTTTTCTCTAAGGTTATTAATGTATTTAATTACTGTTATGAAATTAAATATTGTAAGTGAAGCCCCATGTCAATAAATAGACACATACATCTATTATCCCATAAACTGAACCACACACCCGATGAATTGAGAATTGTTGAGCTTAAAAATTTATCTCTCGAATCCTCTTCCCACTCCTCTTAATAATGAGAGACGTTCTTCAAGGTTGAAGAACAAGTGATCAAGAATGACAGACACAAGACACTCGCTTCGCCACACTAGCACACGAAGAATGAGTACTGTCGATCGGTGGCTATTGAAGCACATGTGGATCACCGCTAGCGGGATTCTAGTTTGGATCCTTGCAAGCGCACCAAGATAATCCGTAAGGGTCATTCCAGATGATCAAAATCACCAGTGAAGAAAATACCAAAGATCCAAGTATTATTTTCTTTATGAAATTAATTAAATTAATTATAAAAACGATGTGAAAGATCCACTCTAAAGGTTTTGGACCTCTTACTTATTTATCTAAATCTTTGATTCTATTCTATGGAGACTGGCGTTCATCGTCGTATTGATCCTGGAATAATCATTAATCATGGTAAAAATAAAGTTGGGTGTCGTACCAACCATGCTTCTACGGCACCCAGAACCTTCATGTACACCCTTGGGACCTTTAAAAACTAAAAAGGCATCCACAAAAGTTCCAAGATATGGAGTTAGACCAAAATTTAAAGGATCCATACATGAGTGAAAAACCAGGTTTTTACAGTCTTCCCTACTTAAAAGAACTTGTCCCCTAGTTCACCTTCCAACGGTGGAGAAACAATGTCTAAGAACAACTTTGACCAATGAGCACATACATCTACTTCACTCTCCCATGTGTCATCCTGCACATGGCCATGCTTCCATAGCACCCATACCAGAGGGACAAACCATCCTCAGAGATCCTTCGTGATCTTTTCAACGATGCATACTGGATACTCCTCAAAGGTAGCATCAGTATCTAACTCAACTTCCTCAGGATCAAACGTATAAGACATGTAGGAATGATATTGGAAAAGCTATGAAACATGAAAAACATCATGCATGTCATGATACCTATGAGGTAATAGAAACCGATAGGCTACTAGCCCGACTCTCTAGAATTTCAAATGGCCCTACTTAATGAGGAAAAATATTTCCCTTCTTTCATAACTATCTATAACCTAGCCTGGGAAATACCTGAAGGAAAACATGATATATGAACTTGAACTCTAGAGGTTGTCAATGGCGATCTACATAATTTTTTTTAGACTGAGTAGTATTCATATGCGTTCTGATTAGCTAAACCTTCTTTGAAGTCTCCTGAATGAGAGGAAGACCTAGTAGGGCTACCTCACCTGCCTCTATCCAGCACAGGTGTGAATGACATGACATACCATATAAGGCCTCAAAAGGATCCATTTGAATTGTCCCCTATAATCTATTATTATAGGCAAACTCAACGAGAGGGATATGCTTTTCCCCAAAACCACCGAAACAATGACACATGCTCAGATCATATCCTCTAGAACCTATATTGTTTGTTCTGATTGTCCATCAGTATGAGGGTGAAAATCTATGATTACAAGAACTTGTGTTACCATATCTTTTTTACAAACCCTTCTAAAACTGTGAAGTGATACTAGAATCATGATCTGAGATGATAGTATGAGGAACCCTGTGCAGTCGTATCGTCTCACGGACATACAGTCTTTCTAGATCATCAACTGAGAACGTTTCCTAAATTGTAATGAAGTGGGATGATTTTTTTAGTCCGTCAATGACTACCCATATAGCATCGTACCCCTCAGCGACCTAGGTAATAAAACTATGAAATCCATGAAAAAATCTTCTCATTTCCATTCTAGGATTGGAAGCAGATGCAACAAGACTACAGGTCTTTGTTGCTCCGCATTCACCTAGTGAAAGGTGGAAAACCTAGTGATAAATCTTGCAATCTAATGTTTCATCCTAGGACACCAATAATTGTGTCACATATCTCAATACACCTTCAATATTCCTTGATGGAATACCCACTGAGATTCATGGGACTCATTCAAAAACTCCTCTCTCATATCTGTTGGAACCCAGATACATCCACGTAGACACATGACATTGTCTCTATCTACAGACCATTCCAAAGGTGGGTTATTTCTTAATATACTCTCATGGAGAACCAAGACTTCAGGATCTAAAAACTATATATTCTTCACCTTATCAAGGAGGGAAGAGGTAACTATCAAGGATGAGAGGTATGACTACTCATGACTTTCATGAAACTCTAGATATATCTCATAAAAGAGGGCCATTAACTTACATTCATCATTGGATTCCTGTATTTTACGTGCTTGAGTTTTCCAACTCAGTCCATCTACAACTACATCGCTATTCCCATGCATATATTCAAGATCCTAATAAAAGGATTATAGATATTCGACCCATCTTCACTGTTTGAGGTTCGAGTCATGTTTTGAAAAGATATATTTGAGGATCTTGTAGTCCATGTACACCACAAAGCATTCACCCAACAGATAATGTGTCCATAAACGTAAGGCTTGGACAACTTCCGCTAGCTCAAGGTCATGCGTCGGGTAATTTATATCATTAGGAATCAACTTTCTAGATCTATACACAATGAATCTAAACTCCTACATCAACACTTCTCATATATAGATGCATGATGCATCATAAAAGATGGTATAGCCTATACCTAGCTCCAAAAAGAGTCAAAATAGGTGTTGATACAAGCCTCCCTTTAATCTCCGGAAAATATTTCTCACATGCTTCTGACCATATGAACTTGACAACCTTCTTTGTCAGACCAGTAAGAGGTGAAGTAAGGTAGTATAAGTATTTTTTGAAATGCCTGTAATATCTAGATAGCCCCAAGAAACTCCGTATATCTTACATGTTTTTAGGATTCTCCCAAGAAACTAAAGCACTAACATTTTATAGGTCAACATATATTCTTGATGCCTATATTATATGACCCAAGAAGTGAAAATTTTCAATCCATAAGTGGAACTTAGCAATCTTTACATAAAGTGGATGCTCTGTCAGTGCACTCAGAACGATCTCAAGATGTTTGGTATGGTCGCTACGAGTGTGATAATGCACCAAGATGTCATCCACAAAGACCACAACAAAATAATCCAAATAGGGGTGGAAAACCCTATTCATCATAGCCATGAAAATGGAGGCTGTGTTCCTAGGACCAAATGACATAGTAAGGAATTCATACAGACCATAACTCCAACAAAAAAGTTGTATGAGGTATGTATGATGGTCTAACTCGCACCTGATGATAACCCGATCTTAGGTCGATCATGGAGAAGACCTTTTATCCTCGAAGCTGGTAGAGGATATCAACTATTCGAAGAAGTAGATATCGGTCTGTGACCATAATTTGGTTTAAAATTATATAATTCATGAAAATACATAAGTTTCCATATGCCTTCTTAGAAAAAATCACAAGAAAACCCTAAGAGGATGTACTAGGACATATAAAACCTTTGGCCTCTAAATACTCTAACAACTGCTTGAGCTCTTGAATATTTGTTGGTTCCATTCTGTATGGAGGAATGGAAACTGTAGATACTACTAAAACAAGATTGATAGTAAACTATACCTCTCTCTCAGGAGGTAAGCCAGAAAAATTTATGGGTAAGAAATCCCTGAAACGATCCACTACTGGAGGGAAATTAGTTTGGTGAAAACCCTAATACTATATGAAGATATTTTCAATCTAGTCAGTCACTCCACATATCCCAGGATGTTCTGGTCTAGTTCTACCATCCTAGACATCCCACTCTCCCTTATGTAGATAACTATTGTCCTCTGGTGATATAAACAATACCCTACGATGATAGAAGTCTAAAAAATCATGATATTGAACCAACAGTCCATCCTGAGAATTAAATTGAATCCCATCATCCCAAGAACAAAGTGGTTACATAAGAAAGAGAAACTTACTAATTCAAGGGGGCAGTCTCTACATTAGCGTATGCCCTCTGTTCATACCCCTATCAGCGTATCTAGGGTCATTAAACCATAGTAATATTGTATCTTCGGTTCAAGACATTCCACAATAGATACAAAGATAAAAGTGTTTGAAGAACCTATATCAAATAAAGAAGATACTATTGTAGATTCCACTAGAATAGTACCTCATACTATAGATAGTCCCACAACCTGATCCTTGGTTATCATTTGTAGTGCATGAAACTGACCTAATCCACATCCATGTGCAACAGATGGACTACCATGATCACAACTGCACTGCTGGAACTGCTGGTGATTAGGGGTCTAATTACCACAACCACAAACTCCTTCTTGGATAGACCTACCGGTGTTATTCCAACTCCCTACCTGACGTGGTGTAAAAGAATTCATTACTAAAGGTGGAGATGGTGTGAATCCTTTTTCACTCGAGGATGGTAGAAAGTTCTTACAAAAATGCTGAATATGCCCCATATAGACACATGCCCAACACTCCAGTGGGTATCTATCACAATGAGACTTCTTGTGCAACCGTAGTATACACTGATGACACTCTATAGATCTATGAAAATAGGCACACTAGTTGTCACTGTCCCGACGAGAAACCTCAAAGGAACGTTTCCTGCCACTGAAAGAACTACTGGCTTGATGCGCCACTAGACCTCTATGCCTGGTATTATTTCTGTCCCTTAGGTTACACTTAGTGATATAACTTTATTGACAATTGTAGAAATAGTAGATTGGATAAACTCATTCACATGCATAAAAATGGTTTACTAGAGCCCATCCTCGAAACGTATATCACGTGAAAGCTCGTCACCGTCTAAAAGCGGTAAAAATCACTGAAACTCTGTGAAACATGTTGAATATTCATTAACTAAGATTGAAAACTACTTGAGATGAATGAACTCTCTATCTCTATCATCTCTCAGCATATGAGGAAATAAATTATCATAGAAGGAAGTCTGGAAATCAACCCATAACATAACCTAATGATGATCGGTGTGGGTAATCATGCCTCACCAATTCTTGGATGAATCCCAAAGCATGTATGTTGAAATATTTACCCTCCACTCTGGAGGCATTTATAGATTCTCAAAGATATATTGGGTGGATTCTACCTAAGATTCAGCAGCCTTCGGACTGCCATTCCCTGAGAAAGTAGGAGGATGCTGCTACTGGAACTCACAAGTCAAATCAGCTATCACATGTGAAATTTGTGGAGCACCATGAATAGACTGCATCAGACATAAAAAACTATCATAAACTTGGGAATCAGTTCCCAAATCAGGTACAATAGGCAGTTCCTCATGTGTCACTCCTGGAGGTAAGACTAGAAGCTCAAATCCCACCATGTATGGATCATGGTCGTCACCACCCTCATGGAGTATGATATGAAGACATTGTGGTAGCATTGGTCTATAATTTCCAAGCACACACCTCATAACAAGATTAGTCATAAATATATCATAACTAGATAAATATTAATGTAGGAAAACTCAATACCCAAGGTATACTACCCCAACTACCTACTTAGAAGACCAGATATTGGTAAGTGGTTAAGTATAATTTTCATTTAATTTTATATTTAATTACCAAGTTCAGTCATTTAACTTTCATAAACATGACAAGGTGAGATAAGTATGTGCAAACAATTCATTTTAGAATTCATGTTTCACTTTATAATGTGTAGTCATTCCTGGTAAATCAGTTCCCATACACCGATCACTAGAAACGACACCCATTTATTTATAGAATAATGGATCGACTCGGTAAATTACTCATCCCTCCCCATGAGGGCCCATACACCTCATGAATTGAGACTTATCACAGCCAAGAGTAGTACAAGAATAAGCTAACTATCACAACATCATTCAACAATCACAGGAATATTAAGCAATTCCAAGAAGTGAAATGCACCTATATAGCATGGAAATATTCATGACATGTGAATTTGAGGTTCCTATAATGATGCATGTAACAATTATCCTTTCCCACATATCATCAGTCCATGGATGAAAGAAAATCCTCAATCAAAGTAATAATCAACAACTCCACACAGCATGTGTGTCACCCAATGGTGAAATAATATCAACTATAATAGGAAAAATCAAAACAAAAATTATAATTTAGGAAACTTGGTTTTTACCCTGAACATGGGTTCGCGACACCCAAGAATGACTTATGACCTAGTCCCAATCATTCCAAATATCCAATATATTGTTTCCAAATAGTAAAGAAAAAAAATAACATGCCTTTAATACCACTTTGTGACGTTCTGAACCTGGATTCCACTTAACGAGTTCCCCAATCTTGGGGTCCATATGGCATCAAGTGCATCTCCCCAAACATCAGAGGATTCCGATTATCAGTGAGGTCCAAGGGTGTGTTTGTGGAGAGACTATTCCCTCATTAACAAAGTGCATTTCAACGGAAAAATAGAGGCAAAAGTAATAATAACTAAAAAACTAGAATAACATTAAACAATTGATGATATGTTATGTCATAAGAAAACTGGAGAACATTGATATAAGACACATGGATAATATGTTTCGGATCATGTCGGTCCTTGGGCCTTGGGCCTACGGGTCATGTACGGGTTCCCCTTCAACCCTTAAAAGGGGGATTATCTATAATAAAAATAAAAAAGAAGGCCTTCGGGCCATTCGGAGGACATGGATAATATGTTCCACAAAAATATAAAGGAAATCAAAGACTATCCCAAGCATTATGATCTCCAAATTAGTCATCTACTATCAATATCCATACTAAATAGCAATAATTCAAGTTTTTGATGTTTTATGATTCCCTTTTTCAACACATACAACCATGTAATCTGCCCTGGGTATGAAATGGTACCCAGAGAGGGTGTGAGATAAATCTCACTGGGCCACTATCAATGGTGTCTATAACATCTAGCCCATGTAATAGAAATGTAATAGTGTGCAAGAATGAATATATAAAGTAAAGAAGTAAAATATAACTAAATACCAATGTACCTTCTTCATCCCTCTACTGGTGTCTAAACATGTAAAAAATTCATTATTTAATTACTACTAGTTTGTAAATAAGTCACATGTTAGCATTTTCAAAGGTTCCAAGTTATAACAAGAAAACCTGTAATGATATTTAATATTAAATGGTTTTATAGTATTCACCAAGGAAACCTATACCTCAGGGGTCTCTAATTCAGTTGTAACTAGGTATATCAATGGGTAAGAGTGTCATCCAAGGAGCATAGTCCATGTCATTCCATAATAGTATGCCTACCGAATCCAAGGTGATCAACCAAGGTAAAATGGGGCTAAGTAGTAATAGAGCCCTATGGGCTTTAACCATGGAACCTACTTGTCAATTATGGATCCAAGGAGTGCATATAAGGCATCCTATGATGATATATAAGGGATCCTATGATGTCATACTGGGCATCCAAATAATTGACAAGTATCAGTATCTAGGTAGGTATCAACCTATGTAAACCGTATCCTTGAATCAAAATGGGGTTCCCGAGTGTTCATGGAATTATCATATCTTAATTCAAGGTGAGCTCAAATCATACCATTCATATTGGATTATGAAGTCATGTAATATTTCATTTTGTTCAATCCTTGACTTTCATTAGTGTGATAAGTTCAAGTAGCATGCAACCTTTTAATCAAGTCATTTGGTTCAAGCCTTGCCTTTCATTAGTGTGACCAGGCTAAGTAGTATGAAACCATTCATTTAATCCATTTAAAGAATATTCCTTGTTAAAGGTTCATTCCAATACCTTCCATTAATGTGGTAAGGGATGATACAAATATGAAACCTACTATTCATTTACATTTAAGGAAATGTCATATACTTAGTATACTTTCCAATTCTCATTTCACATTTCATTGTTAAATTGAAGCAATTACCTTAGGTGGGTCAAGTGGTGAGCATAGATAGTAATTTACATTATGAAATTAAATATATAAATAAATCCATTTAATATAGAAATTATTACCCTTATGAATGTCAATCCAAGGCACACTCGAAGGGTGGCTCAAACATGTCAAAACACTAAAATGACAAATATGGCATAACACCCTACATGGGATGAAATTGAGTTGTGGACATAACCACTAAAAAATTATCACATATTTGGAAATAGAATAATCATACGGTTATAACAAGTATATGTATGGAATATTAATTCTATAAATGGCACCCGATTAAATCGGTGGGCCCCACAGAATAAATCCAAAATGAATGAACTTTAGAGATGATTTATAAAACACCCACCATAGGATTTTAAGACTCTCCTCCTCTAGTATTGGACCTTTATTTGGCTCAGATCAGAGTAGATCTAAGAAAAGGAGAAAAATGCTGATACCCTGATAACTAGGTCGAGGGAAAGAGAGAATAGGAAAGGCTTAAACAAACTCGAGTACTTATCGTTGCGCATCCAATGTGACAAACAGAAGCTCGATCAGATCCCGAATGAAGGGGATATCTTGATCCCTAACTTTTCCCTTCAAAAATCTCCAAAATGAGAGAAATGGGGGCTAATCCAATTGGTTTGTAGATTCGGGAAAAAGGAGGAGGATGATTGAATAATTAAGTGAAAATTTAACATTTTACCCAGAAAAATAGCCTACGCATGGTTTTTCCACAGAGTTTGAAAAACTGTATGCATACCATGCATGGTTACCTAGATATAAGGGGCACTTGATTAGTTAGGCTGCACGACCATGCACTAACCGTGTGAGTTGGATCTTTCTGGAAAACACCATCCTCACTATTAGGCAAACTGTGATCTAATCATTTATAAACTATGCGACTTGGCCAATTTCCCCAAAAAGATGTGTTCTGGGCTCCGAAAAATCCCCATACACCCTTTATACCTTTACCAACTAAAAAGGAATCCAAAAAATGTCCAAGATAAATAATTATACTAAAATTTAAAGGATCTATACCTGAGTAAAAAACACGGTTCTTACACTATAATTTGTATTTTATGTCAAGATTCATTTATAATATCAATTTTTTCATAAAAAAACCATCCATTTAATTTATGGGGTAATAAATTACTTATGATTATTTCAAAAATTCCTTCATTATAAAATCACTTTTTATTATGATATTTGGAAAGATTATGAAACTCATTTCATTCCATGGGTATTTCTTATTTTTATGCCTTAGGTTTTATTTCCTTTATGGAACACATAATCATGAACATGTTATGTTGAGTGTTCCCAAATAGCGCTCTAATGCATTGGGTATTTTTTTTATCTCATAAGACGTTATGTATGAGAATATATAGTAAAACTAATCCTTTAAGGGACTTTGTACACCATGTGATGTTTTATTTGGAGTTTTCCTTGAATTATGCTTATGTATTATTTTGTATTTCTTCCAAAATTCCTATATTTCTATTTTCTCATGATTCCATGTTCATTATATTATTCTCCCATATGATTATTCATGATCCATTTATTTTATGATATCATGTTATACATTTGACTCACACATTTTTATTCCTTTTAATCTTTATTATCTTAATGAGATCATCCCATTTTTTAAAATTATTTTCATAGGGTTTTAAGGTTGAGTAGGGACAAAGATGAGGTATATATAAATATTTTGAACATATTTACTGAAAATAAAACTTGATATATCATAAATATTTTGTTTTATATGAATAATAGACACTAAGTGGAAGTGTTCACAATTTGGTGTAACATTTATTTATGTGAGGGTGATAACCTATTTCTCTAAATCTCTAAACTGTAAAGATACAAAAAAATAAGAAAAAAATTATTGACTCAAAACTTAAGATTATGTAATTTTAATGGTAGGGTCCTTGCATAGAATATTTCCTAAATCAAAGGTATAGAGAAATATGTCATGAAAATCATTATACCTAAGTAAAAGAGATGGCTCATTTTGAAGATGTATAGAAACCAAATGTGTTAGTACATAATACATATCATGGTAGAAGATCTATGTTTAGTAGTTTTTTGTGGTGCTATGAAGGGTATTGGTATAAATCCTTCTTTTTCTAGTATAATATGACATTTACAAGAAACATGAATGAATCAAGGGGGTCCATGGTGAATATATAATAACATTTTCTCAATGTATTTTTTATCATGAATCAATCCAAGATTCTAATTGATATCAAATATGAATACTTATAATAAGTTTGTGGTAAATATAAGTAGGAGGGCCACACAATTGAGAAATGAATAATATAAATGAAATGAGATGTTCAAAATGTTGTGAAATGGATGATAATTAAATATAAAAATATAGGTAAGTCATGTGAAGGTTTTTATAACACTTAGAATGTCAAGAAAGAGTTCCCAGTTGTTTGTCCATATCAATTGAAATTGGATAAACAATTAGAGGAAGCTAAAAACATGATAAATATAAAGGAAATAAAATTTCTTCAGAAGTTTATGAGGAAAAATGTATTATGCATAAATAATATGTTCAATGGAAGAAAGAAGATAGTCAAATAGATGAGAATCAAAATAGAAAGTGGATTCCAAATAAACATTCCCATACTAAGATAGAGTGAAAATAAGGGCCCATGTTGAGATGAAGCTCTTGGTCTGAATGTTACTCATGAAGAACAAGAAGGTCCCACCTTATTCCTTTATATATATATATATATATACTTTTATACTTAAATTTTTGTAATTCAAGGAGATAGATGCATCCCTTGAGGGGTGGGGGCATTGATGTGTTAAAGTTGATAAATATTTACTACATAGTGAATGTGTAATTTCTAAACATATTTGTAAAATTGATATATGTGGCCTAAAAATAACTCTCATTTATCTAGTTTGAATGAATTGATAATCACTATCAAGGGGGAGTTAAAATTTAACAAATAAGGGTAGGCTATATATTTTTCACATGAACATTCTTATTTTTTTGATATGTGTGTTGGGTTTATCATTTCATTGATAAATCAGATTACATCCAAACCCCAAAAAATAAAAATAAGATTTTTGAGTTTGGTATAACATGTTGAGGAGTTTATTATCAACATAGATAACCTTTTTTATATCATTACTATTTTCTACAATGTGTTATCCCTTGTAGACATAGAGTTGATTAACTAAATGCTATTTCCTAATAGAACCATGTGATATCATCCCTATCTCTTAAAATCATTCAAGAAAAATTCATATAAGGGAGAAGAACATGTTATAGGAAAATTTAGGAGATAAGAATACCCCTCGATTATCCTTCGAATTTTATTATCAATAAGGGGAATAAAAGAAGTTAAACCACATATTGAATTTTATTATGTGAGGATATATTGAAAAAAAATACAAAGGTGTAGATTGTTGAATCTAGGTAAGTATTTATTTTATTTTCAATGATTCGTGTGTGTTATTATGTTGGGATGATGTGATGATTCTTGTAAAATTTTTAAGGATTCAAAAAATGTAATTTGTTGTCATGCTTGAGAAATTATCCATTTTAATAATGTTTATTGTTAAACTAGTCTTAAATCTCAAATGAAAAAGTGTCAATGGAGTTGAATAACTGACCCATTTCATGGAACAATTAAGAAAAGTAAAGACCATGAAAATATTTCATTGCATGAAGAATATTTGTGAAAAATAATAATTTATATAAGACCAATAAAAATAAAATATAATTACATTTTTCATGAAAAATATTTGATGAATAATATTTGAGAATATATTGGTACAAAATATTCTATACATAGAATTATTATAGGTATTTTTAGTGGTGCTTATAAAAAAAATGAACCATCCACATAGGTTAAAAGGTCTAGCCCGATCCAACTTATTGTGGGATCAAATTCAACTACAAGGTATAGCCATATCAAGTAGAAAACATGGAATCATGGGTGAGAGAGCCTGTATGATAAGGAAGGTGTGAATACAGAGGCACACATACGCATATGGGTGTGAACATGTAAGTGGGAAGGTGGGTTGGCACAGAGAGGTGCAGCCTGTGGAAGACCATGTGTAAGGTGTGGTTTTAGGAGTAGACCATGGGTTATTTCATCAAGACATTTAAGTAATTGAATGTATTATAAAGGATTCTTGACCATAGAATAAACTGATATGGTATATCATGAAGTGGGAATTTTTCACCCTCTTAGTAACATACAAAAATGACACTACCATCTCATATGAATTAATCTAAGCACCATAAATCCTTTATGATTTCATTTTCCTCCATGAGTAATTATGGGTTTACACATGAAACATATTATGGATGTGGTGATCAACAATCGATCTATGGACCACCATGATCATCCCAAGAAATCATGGATGAATTCACGATATAAAGTAGATGTAATGAAATTCTTGCAATTTTCGTTGTTCATGTATGGAATACTTCGATGGATGAGCTTCAACGATATAGAAAAAAAGTTGAAAAATTTTATTTTCATGAATGGATGATTTTTAGAATTTTAAATATATAGTGTAGTTTATGATTATATAATTAACATGATTCCATTATCACAAAAGGAACCTTCATCTCATAAGAAGGGACTCTATGCTTTTCTATGTTAGAATATTTGAGAAACACAAAGATATTTTTGTAAATGAAAATATAGATGACACCTCATAGTTTTTAGGAGTATTTAGTAAACCCTTTATGTGGAATAAAATTCATAGCTAATATAGTTTAACACACCTCTAAAATTATATAATCCACTATATAGATTAATTTATCATTTGAATATCCTTTTTGGATCTTGTTATCTAGAGAGAAATAGACCACCCCAATACTTTTGTTTTATGAAGATGAAATATGTGAAGCATTATTATTCCATAAAGAATAAGAACTCATGTGATTTTTATGATGGAAAAGAGTTCACAAAAAAAATTCTATGACTCTCACACAAAATAGTTTCACAAAGAACAATATTCTTGAAGCCTTCCTAGTTTGTGTAATATTATGAGCATAAATTCTAGTTTTATTGAAGTGAATTGAGAGTGAATAACCATATAAAAAATGGATTGAGACACTACTTACCCTTACATAAAGGGATTTAGATACCATGGTGATTAACATTATGTGAAGTGGATTGAGACACCGTATACCCCTATGTGAAGGTAGTGGGCTTGATAAATCCAGTATATATCTTTTGATTACTATTTTGTAGAGGACAAGTGTGCACGAAGAAAGGATAAGATCATGTGTATTCATAAGTAAATGAATTCATATGTAAAGGAATAATCACCTTGTAGATTAACTTAAACACGTTTAATATCACATTATATTAATATGGATAATTTAGTGGCTATGTGGTATGGTTTAAATCTTTGAGGAGACCATGAAATATCTCTTACATGAAAGGAGTACTCTTGTGATAATTGAGAATTAGAAAGGGAAGATGAAATGATATTTTATAAGTTTTATGTTGAATAAAATAGTATAAAACTTTGTGTATCTATTAAACATATCCTAGTGAGGCCAAGCCTTTATCAGATAGAAGGAATACTTACATGATCATTGTTGCAATAAGGAAACTGATCATATACAAGTGATCAAAATAATTTAGCAAGGCTAATAGACTTGGTCAGTGGTTGTTGAAGTTATATAAATTTGTACATGAGTGTAGTAGATCTAGTGTTCTCAAGGTGTAATATCACTCTAAATAAGGAAGAGTAGATTCTATTATAGGATCTTAATTGATATATAGAAGACTATAGGAGAAATATAAAGGTTGACTTGTGTCACATAATAGTGTGGAATCTAGTAACACTATGTGAAACCTTCTAATTATCCTTCTGTGTATACTTAGGAGTTAATATATATTATGACTCAATATTGACCATTTTAATTGATAATATGATTATATTGGATAATTATTTTGTGTGTGTGGGGGGGGGGTCCAACCGGCTTGGAAATGAGTATGTATTTGTACCAAACCTCTTAAATACGACGTGTTTTTATCTCTCATGGTATTTTTTTTCATATGAGTTTAGACTATGAGATGTTGTTGAGTGGATATAAAACTTTAATAATTTCATGTGGTTGAATTAAAAAGAAAATAATTTTTAATATTAAACTACTAATCCATCCACCCCTCCCTGTAATCAATCTATCCTAGGGTTATACAAACAAAGTCCAAAATTCATCCAAAAAATTTTTATTTTCTTTTGAAAATTTAGTGTTTATAGGGGTGTTGGTTGTTGTTTTTAGGGATGTTCTTGAGTTTAATATGATATTTTAGCTTAAAGACACATGTCATAGTGAAATTGTAAGTGTCTCACCATTGGTGGTATGTTGGGATGTTGTGTTGAAGCATTGGGATGTGTTGTGACATGGGGTGTAGGTTGTGAGAGATAAGTATTTATCTGTTTAAGTAGGGTTATAATTGGAAACAATGTGAATCTTTGTGGGTTTACATTTAAATAAACTTTTTGTCACTTTTGAAAATCTAGCGTCTCTTAAATATTACCATGGCCACTTACATATTAACTTTTTTTTTACTTTTTTGGTTTCACAGTGTAGTGTGTGTCATTCCACAAAGTCCTATAGGGTTAGTTCTTAGTTTTTTCATGAAAAGGAGTCATCGAGTTCATGGGTTTCTTACAAAAATATAGCTCAATTTGTCTAAACATATAAAAAAATATCAATTTATCAAGAAATAATTGGATAATGATCGATGATCAATTTGTGACATATATGAATGGACTACACGTCAATATAAAATATCATGTGGTGAAATTATAATAATGAAAAGTTCATTTTAAAAGTTTTAAAGATCTTTAAAAATGTAATTCAAAGGGTCTGAAATTTGCAATGACCTCAGATTTAAATTAAATAAGAGGGTGGAAACCATTCATTTGTTTCATGTTAGAATAGATGACATGTCATTCTAATGTATTATGTGGTCAAACAGATTGAGTTGAAAATCATACTTAAAAAGTATCAAAACCTTTCTAATTTCCTCAACATGTGGTTAAATAATATAAAAATACCTCCTTTAATTTTTGATATGTAGTAATAGATATCGCATCGTTCCAATATATCATGTGGTCAGGCCACACCTTAGATTTTTGTGAAATGAAAATATTACCACCGATTAATTTTTATGGGTCTTTATTTCCTACATGTCATAAATTATTCAATAATTATTTCCCTTTGATTTCATAATAATTTGAGACTGTTTTCTATGTTTTGATAATTTGACCCATTTTTTATCTTTTAAACAATTAAAAACAAAATTTTTACCATTCAAATGGAAATAATAAAGTAAATGACCTCATTATATTGTGAAATTTTTGAATGAAATTCATTTAACTTATGACATATAGAAATAAATTGTAAATTAATATGACATGTGGTTTTCTCATAATGATAAAAAGTGTATTTTGTTGTTTTAATTAAAAAAACATACATCAAAGGCATAAAACATGTCCAAAAATCCAAAATTGTACCATAATCCTTGAATAATGACCATTGATTAATTTCTGGCATAAATGAACAGACTACATGATTATCCATTATGTAGAGTGGTCTAGATGACTGAAAAAGAAGCTTTATTATATTTCATCCACTTTAATAATGTGTTCTAGAGTGTCTAAAACAACCAAAATACCTCAAATTATCGTGAAATAGTTATAAAATGACATCTATTTAATTATTGATATATTATAATAGATCTCACATTATTCAAAAATTTTATTTGTCCAGAATAACTTTTTTAACATTTATTAATTTAAAATTCAAAAAATTAGCATTAAAGGATACAAACATAACAAAAACCTAAAATTTTCATGAAATAATAGAATAATGGTTACTATTTAATTTGTGTCAGATAATAATGGTACTCAAATTATTATGATATAATATATGGTCAAACCACATCTCAGATTATTTTAAAATTATAGGATAACTGCTAATTAATTTTTGATGGTCTATTTGTTCCAACATGTCAATAATTAATGAATACTTATTGTCCAATTATTTTTGGATAATTTGATATTTTTTTCAAGGTTTTTACCTTTTAAAACATATTTTATCATTTTAATTCTCAAATATTAACAAAATTTCTGGTATTGTCATGAAATTAATGGAATTTGATAGTCATTTAATTTATGACTTATAAGAATAGAACACGCATTAATTTGACATACTGCTTTCACAAAATTACCAAAAGTGTGTTTTTATTGATGGAAAAGTCAAAAAACATGCATTAATGCATCAAAACCTGGAAAAAATAGTAATTGTTGTGAAATCAAATAAAATTATCATTTATGATTTCTAAAATACATAAATAGATTGTATTTTAGTTTGATGTGTGGTGTGGTAATAATGATAAAAAATGTTCTATTAGATTTAAAATTGTTAAAAACATGAACCAAAATTTGAAAACCTAGAAAATAGTCTTTAATTTTCATTAAATCATTGGAACATAATAGCCATTTAATTTTTGATATGTGGAAATAAACCACAAGCTATTTTGACCTGTGGTTTGCTCAAATTGTCCAAAAGAGTATTTTTTATTTATTTAAGTCCAAAAACTTACATTAAATGCTAAAAACATAGAAAACATCATCAAACTATCATGAAATCATAGTAAAATGGTGTATGATTGATTTTTGGCATGTATGGATTGACTTCATATATATCTGACATTCAGTGTAGTCAGAATGACCAAAAATGTAGTTTTATTAGATTTATGTTTTTAAAAATGTGTTTCAAAGTTTCACAACCTATAAAACCTTCTTGGATAGTCCTAAAATAATATTATAATTATCTCTATATAATTTTATGGAATGTTGGAACAGTACACACATCAATTCGACTAGAATTTTTATTAGATTGATCAAAAGTGTACTTTGATGGATGTAAAAGTCAAAAAAAAATATGTCAAAGGGTCAAAAATATATATTTGATTATTATGAAATCATTGGAAATATTTTTTTGAATAATTTGTGACATTAATGAATAGAAATTCCATTCATATTGAAAGTGGAGATCTCAAAATAACCAAATGTGTATTTTGAAAGGTTTAAAAGTATTTAAAAACGTGTTTAAAGGGTCAAGATCAAGAAAGAAACATCGGATTATAAGTAATTACAAAAAAAAATATCCATTTAACTAGTGATATATGGGAATATATTTCATGTCATTCCAATTTAATATATGTTCATATTGATTAAAAATTAAATTTTATAGTAAAAATGATTAAAACATCTTATATAGTCAAAATATAACATGCGAACTTGAATTATCATGAAATAATAGGCTTTTTTTAAAAAAATTAACATGTATGAATAGAATCCATGTCAATACTAAGTGTAACTATTTCTCAGAATGGCCATAAGATCATTTTTATTTAATTGAAAGTTGAAAAAACATGTATCAAAGGTTTGAAAATAAGAAATTGAAATCATAATTTCTTGATATCATTGGGAAACCATCATTGATTAATTTTTGAAATGTATGAATTGAATAAATGAAAATCTATATTGTAGTAAGGTTGAGATGATTGAAAAAGTGGTTTTATAAGATTTAATTATCTTTAAAATCATGAACCCAAGGGTAAAACTAATAAAACAACCTCAGATTGTCATGAAATCATAGGAAAATGACAAATATTTAATTTTTTGTATATTGGTAAAAATTGGACTCCCATATATTATTTACTATGTATGACCAAATGTTCAGTCATATTGATCTAAAAGACAAAAAATAAGCATCAAATAGTCAAATATTATCAAACATTCCTAGGTTTTCATGAAATAAAAGGACAATGATTATTGATTAATTTTTTCTATGTATGAATAAACTACATGTTAGTCTAATTTTAATTGTGCTCTTAATGATTGAAAATTAAATTTTGACATATTATAGTATTTAAAAATGATTGTTAAAGGTTCAAAACCTATCAAATGATCTCATATTATCATAAAATTAAAATTAAATATTCATCGATTAATTTTTTATTTGTAGGCATATAATTCATGTTAATAAAATTTTTGGTGTTGTTATAATTATTGTGGAAATATATTTATTATATTTAAAATTAATTTAAAATGTGCATCAAAAGGTGAAAACATAGGAATTGATGTTATATTATCATTTAATTGTAAGAAAATTTTAATCAAATAATTTGTGATTTAGATTAACAAATGTCTCATCAATCTAACATGTTTTCAGGTCGAAATAATCTAAAGTATTTTTTAATTATTTATGTACTTAAAAATTATCTTTACTGAATCAAAACATAAAAAAACCTCAGATTGTCAAGAAATCAGTTAATAATGACCATAATTTCATTTGTAACATGTAAGAATATGTCTCACATAATTGTGATATACTGTGTGGTCATGATGCAGCTCAAGTAACCGTGAAATTATCAGAAGACTACCGATTAAGTTTTTTCATGGCTTTTGTTCCAACCCATCAACATTTATTCAAAATCATAGTCCTATGATTTCATAATAATATGATATAGTTTTCTAGGTGTTGACCCTTTGGCACATGTTTTTTGACATCTAAATCTATGAAAGTAAACTTTTGATCATTCAAATGGTTAAAACATACTAAATGGCATCATATTATTATGAAATAATAAAAATATAATAACCATTATTGAACTTGTGACATGTAGGAATCGACCACACATTAATCTGACAACCCATATTCTCATATTGAAAAAAATTATGTTTTTTAGTATTAAAATTCCAAAAACATGCATCAATGTCTTGAAACCATAAAAATTAACTTAGGCTATCATGAAATCATCATATAAGGATGAATTATTACTTTTTAAAATATATGAATAGACCAAATATCAATCTATCATGCAGTGTGTTATGAATGACTAAAAAAGATTTTTTTTATTTAAAAATCATTTAAAATGTATGCCACACTATCTAAAACTAGAAAACAAACTCATATTACTGTCAAATAATTGTAAAATTACATCTCTTTAATTTACAATATATAGAAACTAATCAAACATTGGTATGAAAAGTTGTTTTTTCAAAATGGACAAAATTGGGAATATGTTGATTTAAATCTCAATAAATGAGTGTCAAAGTATCAAACCCCATTAAATGAACTTGGATTGTACTAAAATCATAATAAAATGACCAATATTGAATTTTTGACATGTAGGAATACACTTCATGTCATTCTTAAGTATTATGTGGTTAGACCACACCTTTGATTTTTGTGAAATTGGAGAATTATTACCAATTCTTTTTTGATGAGTCATTTGTTCCTATAGTTCAAAAAAAATTTGTAATCATTGTCCTTTTATTTCATGATAATATGATATTATTTTCCTACTTTTGAAACATTAATTAAACTTTCTGTATTTTAATTATATAAAAACTAACCTTTGATCATTCAATCTATAAAAACATTGAAATTGACTTCAAATTGTCATGAAATCACACGTCAATGATCATTTTTTAATTTATAACATTTTATAATATACTAAAATTAATCTGAAATTTGGTTTTCTCGTAATGGAAAAAATATACAAGTATATATTTAAATGTTAAAAAACAAACTTTAAAACATAAAAACAAATAAAACATCCTTTTATTTTCTTGAAAGTCTAGGAAAACCATTGCTGGTTTATTTTTGAAAAACACGAACATACTATATTTCATTCTGATGTGTGGTGTGGTCAAAATGAACTAAAAAGATGTTTAATTTGATTTAAGTCTTTAAAATTTTGGTTCAATGTGTCAAAACATAGAAAACTATATTATATTTTCATGGAATCACAAGATAATTACATCCATTTAATTTTTGGAATGTTGGAATTAACATCACACAAATCTAAGATACAATTTTATTGAAATGATTAAAATATTTTTTTTTATGGTTTTAAAAGTTTAAAAACATGTGTCAAATGGTAAAAACATAGAAAAAAACCACAGATTATCATTGAAAAAAATAAAATCACTTTTCAAATAATTTTTGACACATAGAAACATATGTATCATCCATCTAAGATGTAGTGAGTTCAAAATAACATAAAGTGTGTTTTTAAAGATTCAAAAGTCTTTAAAAAAGGTCAAAACCATGTAAAAAAGCCTCAAATTGTTTTCAAATCGTTAAAAAAACCCCCATTTAATTTTTTGACATATAGAAATAAACCATATGTAATTTTTATGTACTATGTGGTCAGAATAATTTGAAAATCACTTTTAATATAAAACATGATTAAAATTGGTTAAATGATCAAAACCAAGAAAAAAAACTTTTATTATCATGAATGACAATAAAATTGTCCACATTTAATTTATAACATGTGGGAATAGAAAAAATATCAATTTGACTTGTATTATTCTTTGAATTACCAAAATTTTGTTTTTTATTGATTTAAAATTCAAAAAACATGTGTCAATGTGTTAAAATATATAAAAAATAACTAATTGTCGTTAAATCATAGGAAAATGATCATTGAATAATTTTTAGAAGATATGAATATACAACATGTTAATCTGTCTTAAGGAGTGGTCAGAATGAATGAAAAAAATAGTTTTAATGGCTCTAAAAGTATTTAAAAATGTGTTTAAAATATTCAAATCCTTGGAAAATAAATTATATTATCATGAAATCATTAGAAAGAAACCATTTTTTAAATTTTTGGTATTTAGAAACAAATAAAAAGTTAGTATGATTTGTGGTTTTCTCAAAATGACCACAGGTGTGCATTTATTGATTTAAAATTAAAAAAACAAGCATGGAAGGGTTAAAAATAGTAAAACACCCTTAGATTATCATGAAATCATAGGGAAATGACCAGTATTTAATTTTTTACATGTATTAATATATTTTCCATCATTAAGATGAACTGTGTGGTTTTAATTCACCTAGTATTTCTATAATATTATAGAAAGATAGTCAATGAATTTTTGATGGACCATTTATTCATACATATATATACTCTTTCCTAAAAATAGATGTTCAGTAAAATTTAGGTAGAAGGAAATAAATCAAAAAAAAATATTAAATATATTTAGATCCACAAGAATGAAATCATAGTAGGATATTATAGGAAAATAAAATGGGGAATAAAAATCAATCGATGGAAAGAGAACTCCCTCAAAGAATAATACACTTCTAGGCCAAAAAAATCCCTCCCAAGGACTGACATCAGCTATTTCTATGAAATAATGAAAAAATATTCATAACACTATTATAAAACCTTATTATCTTATTTATTACTACCCATACAACTCAAAAACCCCTACCTTCCAGGCCATAACAAAGTACTAAACTACCCTGCCCTCTACAGTTGGACAATAAAACAACTAATTTCATATATAATTTCACTTATATAAATACCCATTAAAACTAATTAATGACCTAATACCTACATCTACCCACACTTATATTACCATTTTCTTAACATTAAGTAGGTGGGGGAAGATATTTGGGGGAGATTTGGCTTGGCTCGGAAGGCTGGTCTTCTATCATGGAGTGTTTTTTCCTTTGCTTCCTTCTTATTCTCCATCTTATCCTCCTGTAATTTATTTCCTATAGATATTGAAAAGGATAATATAGATTGATGATTTATTTCCTTCTAACTAAATTCTATTGATAATTCATTTTTAGTAATGTTTCCTGATAGTTTTGGTTCTCCCGTTGAGAGAAATTGTGTGTGTTGTTATGCCATGTTTGTTATTATTGTTGTGTTTTTTATTGGTCAATAGTTTTAGAGACATGATCATTGGAGGATTATCATATTATGATGAATTAATGGGAAGTCAATATAGTTGAGCTGTTAATGGTGGGTGAAATATGTGAGTTTCATATGATTGTTGAAAGGAATTCATAACTTTTTATGATTGATTAAGAGAACATGTTCACTATTGGAAGACATGATCTTAGCTAAGAAGAGAACATTTTTCGGACTAGAAGATATTTTTATGAAGTTTGAAACATTTAGAGAATAGTATGATAAGATAAATTCTAAGTACATGAGGCAACTTTTTGAGGTATAGGGCAATCTATAGAAGTGTATAAACATGTTGTAGAGCTCGAGAGGTAGTAATGATTATTCTCAAAAGGTAATAGGAAGAAAAGGAGGTGAATGGTTCCACTTTTTCATGGACTAAAGTGGAAATTACAGATTCAATATCTAGTGTGGAATGTATGGGGTGGTGCACTAAGTAGGTGAATCTAGTGAACACCATGGAGGTGAAGCGAGGTCAAGGTAATAAACAATTTAATGTCCCCTATAGTCCTCTCAGACTATCTAGAAATAATCATCTTGGGAGATCCTTCACTTCCATGGGAACTAAAGGGGTTTCTAGATCATATGGCACACTACCCCTCTTAGTATAAATTATTAGGTATATCTATGAAGCATTCCCTAGTCATCCCACTACTGCACACTAGGGATTTCTCTCAAACTGTTCATGTACTATCTTCTTAGGAATCCCATGAAAAGTCAAACGGAGGTGAACATAGGTACACCATCACTCGATCAAATATAAAGAATTTGAAAATAAATCACAAATAACCTCCTATACCCTCACATTGAAACATCCACCTTGATATCCATATATAGTTATAATATAAGTATATAAAAATATAAAACATCCACATAGGGATATCAATCCACAACAAGAATATTAATAGCCACAAATGGCCCAAATAGGGTCTCACACATTAATAAAACACTGTACTCAATGTTTCAAGAGGGATTTCACAAATGTTATTGGGATGTAAATCTATTTTAACACCTTTTGAAATCAAAATTTCAAATTTCCTTTGAAATCATTTTATCAAATAACACTTTTAAAACTATTTTTATATCAAATTATTCCCATAAAATTAGTTTTTAAATAATACACCCCTTTATGAAGGAACTCAAATTTTTCCAAGAACCTATTTGTAAATAAAAACTTCCCATGACAAATGAATTTCTTCCTACCATGAAATAATATGATATAAAAACCTTTTAATATAAATTAAGGTCAACACCCTTAATTTTACAAAACATTCCATTAAAACATCACATGTGTTCTTTAAAGAGTAAACTGGTGTCCAACACCCCATTAAAAAATTTATTTTTTTTAAAAAAACCACCATAGAATTTTCATAAACACTTGGCACATGACATTAGACCATTCCAAGACTTTAAACAATTTTCAATACATTTAAACCCAAAAAGTGTTTTTCATACAAATCTAATTCCATAAGGAACAATTTTAAAATAATTTAATTATTTTAATAGGGTCACTCGTTCATTTTCATAAGCACTTGGGATGAAACATGTCCATGTTAAGAGAAAATTCCATTGGTAAAACAATTTAAACATTATATGTGCATAAAACAAGAATATAAATAAATTATAAATACTTTAAAATAATACAAGCAATTTATAACATGCAGTATAAGGGAGTCCTATAGAAACACCAACATCACCAAGAGGATACATGACTAAAACTCATTGGCTTTGATGGGGAATTCACAAATCATCCCTAAAATGGAATTATAAAGACTAAAAAAATCCAAAGACCCATCATTAGGACCTATCTAAACCTTAATATGAACCCGAATGGTAGTAAGGGTTTGAAGGAGTAAACAATACCAAGGGAATGGGAAGGGGAGGAAAGGATAACATGAGAGGAATTACTCACTTGAAATTCATTGAATAAGAATTTCCTAATCAAGGAGGAAGAATATGAAGAGATTCCCCAAGTACACCCCACATTAGATCAATCCATATGAGAGGAATGGGAGGACCAAATCATAAATCATGATGGATATAATTGATATTTCATACTTTTAAGGAAATATGGATAAGTTTTATGGTTTGTATGAATGGTTTCCAAAACTATGCACCAAATTTATGGTGACCGCTACCTTGAAAAAACACTATCTAACGATTTGGATTCACAATTTTCCAAACCATGTCTTGACTGTTCAAAACCCATATGTAAAAACTATATATCCTATTTTATGTTTGTCACACGGTTTCTTCTAATAGTGCAGAAGCCATGTGATAATACCCATACTTCCAAATAGATTCACATGGTTTTACCTATACCTTGAGTGATTTTTACCAAAATGTGAACTACCCATGTGGACCATCCATTTGATATATGAAATCAAATAGAAAATTCCCTACATAATGGGAGTCAAATGGTTTCCCCTAAACCATGCATGAAAACCATGCATTGAGGGAAGAATTCTAGATTTTCCAACATTCCGGATAAAACATCCGATAAACTTAAACTATCCCACATAAAAACAAAATAATATAAAATATAAGGTAATAGTGACATGTGGGTGTTATAATGATTCTTGTATCATGATGTATAATATGCTCTTGATGTAAAAAATAGGTTTTTGTGCTAGATAACCCATAAATTATACCGCCTGGAGTATCATACACTATATATTTGGTATACCTTAGGTGCATAGTCCTCACTACCTAAGGTTGGTACGATACCCAGAATAAGAACATTTATAATTTGATATATTTCTTACAAAATCCTTTAGGCTTAGCTTATTCGGGGGTGGATGGGTATGTTGTTGTTCATCTCGTTGGTTGAAAATTAACCAAGATTGGATTTTTTACTCTAATATAAGGAGTATGATATATGGACCCTCAATTGAGATATACTAAGGATGCATGTGTTTATAACTATATAATACATAAGATGTTCTTATCCATTATGGTGAGGGGAATGTTTTATGCTCATGAATAAAGGTGAATATCATGTGATGCATTCACTGATCAGGTCAATATATACTTAGAGATTTGGGAACATATGAGTTGGAAATATGGGATTGACTTATTCCATGTCACATAGGTATTTGATGGATTCGATATAGTGATCATGTAAAATACATTTTTTATTATGATTTAGTCGGTTCACATAGGTATATAGATATATGTGGTTGATGGATATCACACCAGATCCCTCAGTAGCTAGAGTATCATTGATTATTTGTTATGTTCCACTCATTTAATACATCTATTGATCTATTGATTCATATTTATTGTCCAATCTAAAAAGGAATTTGGGGCTATAATTTGTGTTTGGATGAATATGTATTATGTTTGAATCATATAAGTTCTATAAAAGTGTTTTAGAATTAATAAAATGTTTTTTGGATTGGTATTCATAAGGTATTACATGTCACGAACCAGATCCGGTCGCCATAAAAACTGGCAGTCTACCCAGACCGTGGCAAGGTCCGAAGGGTATTCCTGATCCCCACGGGACGGAACAAGTGTCTGGGTATCATAAACTGAAAATTGGGAACGATTTACCTGATTTTATAAACATTAAACAACTAACAAATTCAATATGAAAAATATGGATTTTTCGAAACAAACCATATTTTACTAAAAACCAGAATTGGATTACATAGTTTAAAATAATTATAAAAGACTAAAAAAACTCTAGAAACCCACAATGTACATCCCAATAACCATACTCATGGAAATAGGTACCACCCTCAAGCCATCTCCACAAGACAACACCACGAAAGTCCTTCTAGAATCCCGAACCCCTGGCACTAAAAACTGTACCCAAACTTGTGATAGAAATAACCAAGTTTACTTACACGCAAAGGTTTAATTTTGGTGTGAGAAAAATCCCATTAGGATACCACCACTAAGATATTAAATGTGATAAACATTTATAGATGAAAAGAATTTAAGTTTTTCAAAACTTGAAATTCTAGCTACAAATTTTAAAATATGTACCTTTAAATAAATGCAGTTTTCAAGTGGGATATTTTAAAGAATCAACACTTTTGAAAGAAATGGAAAAGCTACTATTTTTTTCTATCCAATCATACTGTATGCTAACAGTAAGTAAAAATCATCTAATGAGCACAAGCAATAGTAAATAACCCCTAGGCACTAGCTCATTGTGGGTCGCAAGTACCTCGTATCTCAGTGAAAGTAACCATAAAAATATCCATTCTCATGCACAATACACTAGTAGGGAACATACCCATAACCTAGTGGTCCCACATCATCATAATAATAATTTAGTTAGTGTTGTAAGAATCAATATTGAAACATGAAACTGAGGCCAAACCCCATGGGATCACTAGCATACTTGTACATGTCCACCCACCTAGATACCCAGGTTTCCCTCTTGTGGTCAAACAAGTTCAACAAGACAATAAAAATAGTTTTCACATGAAAATAAAACTTCCACATCACACATTAACCAAACATCCCCCATGTATATCACACAAGTCACATCATCCACTTTTTTTCAAATTGGTTTTGAAATCCAACTCACACCAAAATATCCCACAACATATTTTTCACATTTTTCACAATTCAACAAATCCTTTTACAATTTTATAAAATATTTCCCAAGATGATAAACATCACATAACATCCCACTCACATGTTACATAATACCATTTTCATAAACAAAGTCCATTTTTCACATCACACTCACATAAAATAGCCTGAAAACATGTTTGACACCCACATCACAATTTCATAAATCACCTCGAAAAATTACAAAACATTACCAAATATTTTGACATAAAAACTGACCACTTTGTATTTCAAAAACTCATTTTAAGAACATACTACCACCAAACCAGTACATAATTATCCTTTACACACTTTGTGTAACTCATTAAATCATTTACAATTTTCATAAAACTAACATAAGGGGTATAACTATGTTTTCCTCCAAAACCCATTTCCAAATCCTCTTTCAAATCCAAAATCACACCAATACCAATCCAAAACAGAATTGACATCCCTTGATATATTTATTTATCCACTCTCAAGTATTATAAAATCACCTCAAATAGTACCACAAAAGATGCACATGAAAAACACACACTTTCATAAAACGCTTTCAAGAGGCATTAAATGGTTTCACACATAAAACCCATTCAAAAACCATATTTAAAACCAAAAGGCACACTAAGACCCTACCAAAGCATAATTGGAAGCCCAAAAAACATTTACTAAACCACTTTCATATGTTAGAGAATAACCCAAATAATACCACAAGAGTTTCACATGGAAATACACCCAATTTAAATCAAAATGAAAATATAGAATGAAATTCTTAACTAAATCCAGAAAAAATAGTTTTCGCACCATGCATAACATATGAGGAACATGATAAATTAGTAAAACAATCAAACTATCTCATCAAGAAATGGTTACACATGGAATCACCTACCTTTTGATTCAAAACCCTTGAATCTTGTTGCGAAACCTCAACCGCTCCTCTGCTGCACCACAAGGGAGATAAATCCCACCCAAGACCACAAAATTTGACTAAAAGAGAAAAAATCAAACCCTAAATTCTAGACATTTTATAAATTCATGAAAGAGGGAGGAAACCCTAAGGAAAATTAATGAAACCAAGAAGGAATCACTTACCTTAAACAATCGTGAAGAAATCACCCCAAATCCACAAAAGGTTGAATCTCCAAGCAACCAAAACTGATATTTAGACTCTAATGAGGATGGGTAGGTTAATTGGGGAATTAAATGTGGGAGAAAGAGTGATAATTGAAAGGTTTATGAAAGAATAAAATTACTTTCTCAAATCTGGACGATTTGAGAAACTCTGATAAGTTTCTCCCTAATCCGCCATCCAAATGAGCTCCAAAGTAGTGAAATAGATAACGATAGTGAGAATTGGGTTTTTGTATTTGGGTGGGATGCGGAATAATCGAAAAAAGTAAAAAATGAATGAGATATTGAAAAATATAAAAAAAATTTGAAGCAGAAAATGGGATTACAGGATGGCCCAAAACCTTAATAAAAATCCCAAATCCATCATTATTATGGATTCCTATGAGGTCCAAATTTATATGGTGGCTTTAATATACCAGGTTATGCCAATTGGGAAATTTAATGGGTGTAAAATTTTTAAAAATGAATGAGTTATAAAAGAAACAATTTTTTTTTTAAATCTGGAAATGGTCTCACGATTTGGACCAAATTTTGAAAACACACAATTTCCACCAAAATGCATGGAAAACCCCCAAATCAAAGTAATAATAGAAATTGAATGAAAAATACCTTTAAAAGAAATCTTGGATGTGTTCTGCCCTCAGAAAGCCACAAAAAGGCCTAAAGAAAAAACTAAACCCAATAGAAAGGCCGAAATGGACTCCTTTGCCAAGTTTCTCCACCATCAAAAAGTCTAAGAAATCTCTAGTTGATCAATCAAGGATGGAATAATCTCCCAATCCAAAACATAAACCACTTTACTCTAAAGATCAAGAAAATTCTGAATTCATGCCAAATGAAACACCTCAAACACCATCTGAACAAGACTCAAGATGTTTACCCAAACGAAAAACAACATCGAATAAGGTTACACTGACCTTACTTTAAATAAACTGTTGGGAACTATCCAATCCCAAAATTTACCTAATGAGGATCTTGGTAGTTAGATATCTCTTAATAGGACTACATACTACCAATCCAAGACCAAGGAAAATACTGAGTTACTGATACAGGTAGACACAAATGGGCTCCCCACCGTAAGAGACAACTTAAATTTTCTCGAGACAGAATCAAGACACTAACAGGGGGAGTCCAAAACAGACTCCCTAACATAAGGGGTATAATCTCATTATACTTTTCTAAAATAAATTACATGATACCCATAATGGGTCTCCCCACCGTAAGAACCAACCATCTAAACTGACTAGCATGGCCCGACATGAAAAAACCCCAAAACATAAATAGTTGGTGCGGCCGCACAGTTAGTCCGCATGGTTTGGGAAACCGTGCGATAAATATGTAGAGAATTTTGTAAAAAAGGGAAAAATTTCATGGTTACATGGTCCAAGGAACATGACCATGTGGTAGCTACTGTCTCTTATCGCATGGTTCCCTAGGTTGGCACACAGTTACTACTAACCGTGCAAAACTGTGCGCTTTAATATGCCTAGCCCAAATTTCAAACTTTCTCAAAAAACATGAAGGAAACCAAAGGGGAAAAGTTTGAATTCATCCCACAACATGGAAACGATGTCCTCCTACCTCTACCACCAAACGAAAACAACTAGAACAATATGATGACACCAGAGGTTTAAACTATTTCCATCTTTCATACTGAGGATATGAATTTGTACAAGGGTTTGAACGAACCTGAGATTTCCCCTGGCTATGAGCTATATTCACTCTGAGACCTATGGCTAGAGATTAAATTATTGAAGAATCTTCAACCTCGTAGTTAGGATTTGGAAACCCCCGAACTGAACTTCTTCTTCTGGTGCTACAAAAAAATACCCCACAAACCCTGATGGGTTTACCAAGACAAAACACACTCCAAAACTCACTTTACCCTAACCTGAAATTTCACTGTAACAAGGGCTTAGAGGATGCACACACATCACACCTTATTTCTTCGGGTGAGAAAGAACAGAAGGAAAGCACACATATAAACACCTTCCTCTGAAATAGAGAATTTTGATGTTTTTTCAAGGGAGACATACTCCTAACATAACAGATACTCTCATAGGATTTCATGACCTTCACCTTTACAGTCAAATGAGCACATGACCTCACTAGGCATCACCGAACATGACCATTTCAACTGATAGAGGAAATACAAGGAAAGGGATCTTATGCCAAGTCCCAAAAAACACACGATTCCGGAAAGTGTCCATAATATCTACTCGTGAACAGGTTCCCTACGATGGTGGTTTAACATGAACTCCTGCTATGAAGATACTACGAAGGACCCAAAGGCCCTCTTAGACACCTTCCACACTGACAACCCCATACCACTTCCACCTTCGACAAATCAAGTAACTTAAGAAACTAAGGTCTCTTTCAACCTTCCATGAGAACTCTCTCTACAAGAGGATCCAAAAAACCAAGAAATAAAATGGTGTAGACTCAATCTACAAATATTGAGAAAAAATTCCTTATATTGATCAACTGGAGGATTTTCCAATGGAGAAACAATCCAGGTTTCACTTTAATCATGCACAAACCCTTAATGGGGGAGTACCTTATCCAAAGAGAGAACCCAAGGACCCAACCAAGATGGTCCATTGGTCAAAACGTGCCACAAACCATAAATTAACACAATATGGGAACCACCACAAAGGCTTCCCAAAACATCTATTAGAAGAGATCACTAACCATCCCTTAAACCCAGCTTACCGACCAAACACAAACCCAAAACACCGTTCAACAAGAGGGGTTCTTGGACTCAAAACATCCCACAATAAAAACATTTAAAAAAAACACATAAAACACACCAGCTAAAATCATTCAACAAGACATAATGTTTTCCTTTAAAAACATTTCTTTTAAAACAAAATGTCCAGTGGTTAGCATATCCACCAATGGTACCCCATGGTCCTCACACATGCATGTTTCTATGCCACACTGGGCACCCTCCTCATATCCATCCTGGAACTCATCCAGATATTCCATTAACCAGTCCATCATCCCATATTACCCCATGCATGTGGTCTCTCACAAAGATACCAAGGGTTAAAACAAAAATTCTTTCCACTTTTCAAAACCAAAACAATCAACCAATACTTTCTTTTTCTAAAGACCATTAACCATGAGATCAAAATCCCATTTTATATCTTACAAAAATTTTCAGAAAAAGACAACCATTCAAATAAGAACTCATTTTTCAAGTTATTCACATCAATTTCCAAACATCTCATCCCATTAAAACACATTTCAACAGTTTAGAAAACTCTATTGGAAACACTTTTTCAAAACCAACTTCAATATAGTTCCTACTTTCAAAAGAGGTGTAAGCACACCATTTTCATTTTCAAGACTATTATGAAAATTCAGTTACACTATTTCATAAATCAAACCATTCCCTATTTATTATAAAATCATTTCTAAAAACTTTATTCTTATTAAAACCACGAAATTCTTCCTTTAAAACCAAACTTCCATGATTTTAAAACTAAAGGACACAAGACAATGCGAGGGGAAACTAGCTTTAGTGGGTGACTTGGATATATGGTTGGAAGCCATTTTCCAATCACTTAACCATCATAGAGAGTGTTCTAGGGATATATCCATGACTCAACATGGCTTTCCAGGCCCTGCGAGCTCACTGAGACCATTAACCCAACTCTCTTTTGATTTCCCCTAATAATCATCAAACCGAGAAAACCAAAGGACTTAGATAAGTACCAACTCCCTTGGTGACTTGAAACCCATTATGAGGTGTGGTGATCAGTAACACTACCCATAAATGGAATTCCATGTCCCAAAAATCCTAACTCTATACTATCCCGACTGTTCCCCAAATAACATGACCCAAGGAGTTAACCTGGACCTCCTCTGATACCATTTTGTCACGAACCAGATCTGGTCTCCATCAAAACCGGCACCCAACCCAGCTTGTGGAATGGCCCGAAGGGCGTTACCAATCCCCACAGGCTGGAATAAGTTCCCAGGTATCATAAACTGAAAATTGGTAACGATTTACCTAAGTTTATAAACATTAAACAATAAACAAATTCAATATGAAAAATATGAATTTTTTGAAACAAACCATATTTTATAAAAAACTAGAATTGAATTACATAGTTTAAAATAATTATAAATACTAAAAAAACTGTAGAAAGCCATAATGGAAATCCCAATAACCATCCTCATGGAAATAGGTACCCCCCTCAAGCTATCTCCACAAGACAACACCACGAAGGACCTACTAGAATCCCGAACCACTGGTACTAAAAACTGTACCCAAACCTGTGACAGAAATAACCAAGTCTACTTACACCCAAAGGTGTAAGTAGGGTGTGATACAAATTTCATTAGGATACCACCACTAATATATTCCATGTGATAAACATTTATAGACTAAAATAATGAAAGTTTTTCAAAACATGAAATGCTAGCTACAATTTCTAAAAGATGCACCTTTAAATA
Source organism: Viscum album (assembly GCA_963277665.1). Taxonomy (NCBI): domain Eukaryota; kingdom Viridiplantae; phylum Streptophyta; class Magnoliopsida; order Santalales; family Viscaceae; genus Viscum; species Viscum album. Next base: position 822,470,125 of record OY728127.1, read on the forward strand.
AATACAGTTTTCAAGTGGGATATTTTAAAGAATCAACACTTTTGAAATAAATGGAAAAGATACTAAATTTTTCCAGCCAATAATACCATAGGATGATGGTAAGTAAAAATCATCTAATGTGCATAAGAAATTGGAAATAACCCTAGGCACTAGCTCATTGTGGGTCCCAGGTACCTCGTATCTCGGTGAAATTAACCATCACAATATTCATTCTCATGCACAAACCACTAGTAGGGAACATAACCATAACCTAGTGGTCACCCATAATCATCATAATCATAGTTCAGTTAGTGTTTTAAGCATAAATATTTCTACGTGAAACTGAGACCAAACCCCATGGGATCAGTAGCATACTAGTATATGTCCACCCACCTAGATACCTGGGTTTCCCTCTGTGCTCAAAAAAGTTCAACAAACCAAGAAAAATAGGTTGCACATGAAAATACCACAACCACATCACACATTAACCAAAAATCCCCCATGTATATCACACAAGTCACATCATCCCCATTTTTTATTCAAATTGGTCTTGAAATCCAAATCACACCAAAATAGCTCACAACAGATTTTTCATATTTTTCAAAATTCAACAAATCCTTTTACAATTTTATAAAATCTTTCCCGATATGTTAAACATCATATAAAATTCCACTCACATGTTACATAATACCCTTTTCATAATAAAATTCCATTTTTTCACATCACACCCACACAAAATAGATTAAAAACATGTTTCACACCCACATCACAATTTCATAAATCACCTCAAAAAAAGTACAAAACATTACCAAAACATTTGACATAAAAAATGACCACTTTTTCTTTCAAAAAATAATTTTAAGAACATACTACCACTAGAACAGTACATAAACATCATTTTCACACTTTGTGTAACTCATTAAATCATTAACAATTTTCATAAAACCAACCCAAGGGGTATAACTATGTTTTTCCCACAAAACCCATTTACAAATCCTCTTTCAAAACCAAAATCACACCAATACCAATCCAAAATAGAATTGAAATCCCTAGAGATATTTATTTATCCACTCTCAATTATTATAAAATCACCTCAAATAGTACCACAAAATATGCACATGAAAAACACACACTTTTATAAAACTCTTTGAAGAGGCATTACATGGTTTCACACATAAAACGCATTCAAAAACCCACATTATAACCCAAAATCACACCAAGACCCTACCAAATCATAATTGGTAGCCCAAAAAACATTTACTAAACCACTTTCATATGTTAGAGAATAACCCAAATAATACCACAAGAGTTTCACAAGGAAATACGCCCAATTTAAATCAAAATGAAACTATAGAATTAAATGCTTTACCATATCCATAAAAAATAGTTTTCTCACCACACATAACATATGAGGAACATGAAAAATCAGTAAAAAAATCAAACTATCTCATCAAGAAATGGTTACACATGAAATCACCTACCTTTTGGGTCAAAAACCTTGAATCTTGGTGCGAAACATCAACTGCACCTCCACCGCACCACAATAGAGATAAATCTAGACCTAGACCAAAAACTTTTACTAAAAAGACAACAAATAAAACTCTAGGTTAGAACCCTAATTTTTGGAAATTTTATAACTTCATAAAAGAGGGAGGAAAACCTTAGGAAAGTGTATGAAACCAAGAAGGAACCACTTAACTTGAACAATCTTGAAAAAATAACCCCAAACCCACCAAAGGTTGAATCTCCAAGCAACCAAAACTGATATTTAGTCTCAAATGAGGCTGATTAGGTTAAGTGGTGAATAAAATGGGGAATAAAGAGTGATAATTGAAAGGTTTATGAAATAATCAAATTACATTCACAAATCTGGACAATTTGAGAAACCCTGCTATGTTTCTCCTTAATCCATGATCAAAATGAGATCTAAATCATTTACACCGATAATGAGAGCAAGCCTAAGATTTTTTGAATTTGGGTGGGAGGTGTAATTACCAAAAAAAATAAAAAATGAATGAGATATTGAAAAATTAAAAAAAAATAAAGTAGAAAATGGGCTTACAGTATGGCCTAAAACTTTAATAAAAATCCCAAATCCATCATTATTATGGATTCCTATGGGATCCAAATTTATATGGTGGTCTTAATTTACCAGGGGATGCCAATTGGGAAGTTGAATGGGTGTAAAATTTTGAAAAATGAATGATTTATAAAATAAAAAAAAAATTATTTTTAAATCTGGAAATGGGATCACGGTTTGGCCCAAATTTTCAAAACCCACCATTTCCACCAAAATGCATGGGAACCCCCAAATCAATGTAAGAATAGAAATTGAATTAAAAATACCTTTAAAAGAAGTCATGGATGTGACATTACATATGATATGATACTAGGTGTTGTTAAGGATTGTAATATCATGTATTTAAATATGAATTTTCTTTCCCTAAGTTACATGTTTTATGTTAGGTCGGGATAACTATGAAAAATACATAAAAGGGAGGTGAATTATGTCTTTTTGAAATTTTTAGCAATATTAAAACTTCCCTCTTGAAATGAATCGATCCTTTCCTTATCCCTTTATTTCGAGCGACTAATGAAAATAAATTAAGGAAAAGAACATAAGGATGTATAGTGGTTAAAGGCACATAAATCCCCTAGTCCACTCTACAAAAGAGATATTCCACAGTTTGGTTATTTTCACTAGTATGTCCTCTTTTCAAAATACTATCCACAATAGAGTATAGGAATTTGACACCTTACAATACTTTCATAGGACCTTATGGTTCTTTTATAAGGAACTGAAATATCCACAACTTAGTCCGAGAAGATGAAACTCCACCATGATTGAGTCTAAGAATACGATACTCAAAAGAAAATAGATGAGATGAAGTTTGTTGTAAAATAGGTCTAGCTCACAGTTGCAGCATCAAATGAAAAATGTAGATGATCTTCAATATAGCACAACAGCAGCAATAAAATAATCTTTAATGTAAAGAAGGCTTCTTCATATTTAAATAGTAGTAAATTTATTATAAAATGTTACACAGGATTCCTTAGTTTTTACACCATGAGAGAATAAGAATTAAATAAGAATTTAAATTCTCTCTTCAAAAGCGATGAGATTTTAATATGAATATTTTCAGTGCCTTAATTTTAACAGAGTATTCACAGCTCTGCTTTTCTTCATTGTGTATTTTATTTTGCTTCCAAAGAGAGATATATATGGAGAATAAATATCCAGTAGTTGTAACACCATTTCTCTTCCTTAGGATACTAAAAATAAATAGAGTTAATAGACTTCATAAATATCCCCAAGAATAGTGTAGCATTATTTCCACTTTATTCCTGTAGAATAAATCTATAATAAAATAATTAAAAACAATTTTAATAAATCCTCCAATAATATCTCCATAATAATATCTGTGTTGAACAAATTAATACTCCCATTTAAATCTATTCAAACAACTTTAAATATAGTAAAAGTATTTCCTAAAAATAGCTACACAATAAATCATGAATATTTGAAATCAAATCATTCAAAGAGATTCATAATGTCCATTCTACAACTCTAGATATTTTGAAAAAAACAGAAGCCATGTGATAAGGAAGAACTGCTGCTAAAACTACGTTCTAGAACTTCAGATAATTTATTGACAATCCAAACAACCTTTTTAGCCTTCGATAAAAACTGATAAAATGAAGATAACCTTATTGGATTTCCATCTCACTAGGTTTCGAGAAATTCCAAAATTTGTATTCCTTGAGAAAAAAATACTATAGGATTTCAAATCTGCTCACTGTTGAGTTAAAAAAATTCTTCATAATATTCAGTGATTTTTTAGAGTATCAAAAAATCCTTTTCAGACTCTCACATAAACTAATGATGTTTGTATAAATCCTTTATCTATAAAATAGTATAATGTGCCTATGAATCCGATCAAGGTATCTTGATATATCATTATAATTCTGAATTTACTGAATATGAAAATTGCAATATCACTTGTACAGCTTGTAATATCTTCAATGATTTTTTTCACCATCAAAACAATTGAACTGGATTTCAACATAAAGAGATAAAATGATGAAAATATTATTATATTACCAACTGAATAAACTCCGTAAGAATCCGATCACTATTTCTTATGATATAAAATAAAAACATTGACATACTAAATCTGAAACACTTAAAAAGTTTATTAGAAAACAAATATTGATGGGTAGAAGTAATTATCAAAACTAAATCCAAATTAGAATGATAAGGAGTTACTTAAGAATCTCCCCCTTTTTGATATTTTAAAAACCCTAACTTATTATCAATTTCCCCCTTTTTTAAGGGTAAAAAAGACGTGTTCTTGAGTATATTAAATAATGTAATAATAAAATAGAAGTTGAAAAAGAAAATTTTCTTCCCCCTTTTAAAAATATTTAAAATGTGACAAATAAAATTTTCTTCCCCTTTTAAAAAAAATTAAATATTGAAAAATATTTTGTTTAACATAGTTAAAATTTGGAAAATATTTTTTTCAAAAAATATTTTAAATTTGAAAAAAGTTCAGTATTTAAAATTTGAAAAATATTTTTTTTAAAAAAATATTTAAAATTTAAAAATTATAAAATATTTAAAAAATAATTTTTTTAATAATTTTTTTAATATTAAAAAGATGAGTTATTTAAAAATATGTTCTAAATATATATTGCAATATAAAATCCCATAAATTCATGCTTCCTTCAACAAGATAAAAAGAGATAATCACAGATCCATGAAAACATATATAATATTATTTAATGAATAATAAGGGATTTAAATGAATGTATTAAACCATTTAATTCATGCCATAATAATGAAGCATTTAAACACATTCTAAATATTTAAAATTATTCCCCTTAAGACCAAGCGTAAATATTTATGATATTCAACGAATGTAAATAAATGATTTTCAAGGAATTTAGATAATTTTTTATTAAAATATAAAAATAACAAAGGATTTTAAAAGAATTTAATTAAAATATTTTAAAAAAATTTAATTAAACTATTTTCAAAGAATTTAAATTAAATTATTTTCAAAGAATTTAATTATAATTTTTTCAATGAATTTAATTAAAATTTTACATATGTCATAAATGACCAAATTTTTTTTATCTAATAATATAATAATTTATTAAAAATAGTGAGAGATTAATTTAGCACATACAATTAATTTAAATAGTCCGAAATTAAACACATGCTCACATGCAAGATAACCATTTATATAAAATCTTAATAGAAAGTTTGATGGTCATTGATTAATAAAATAAATCAAAGAATTAATTCATTTGATAAATTAATAGTGTGAAAATATTTAATTTTGTAAGTATAAGAAAAATTAAATATATAGGAATAAAAGATAAATCATAAAAAAATTTCTCCTCCTGTATAAAACAGTTTGTGCATTTAAATTGAATATTAAAATTGAAAAAAAATACTTCCTAAATTAATTATTCCCGCTCTAATGAACTTTCTATTTTATAGAATAATAAATAATAATATATTAAATTCCAATAATTTTCAAGAAAACACTTGATGATATAATGATGACGTTCAGTGGTGCATAGTTAAAATATATCAATTACAAGTGCCTTTTGGTACCCATATACTTTTGGGTCTGGTAGTGTCAATAAGTAATGATTTAGGTAACCAAATAGGTTTATTTTAATTAAAAAAATTATAATTAAAGATACATAATGCTTTCGAATAATGAATATGTTTGACACCACAAAATTGAGGTTTTTAAAATAAGATTCATTAGTATAATGTCCATTAATACCATAATAAAAACATTTAACAATAGAAATTCTTTTGCATTTTGAACCAGGAATAAAATAATTTTTATATAATTTTGGTTTTTCTCCATTACTACCAATACCAAGTTTTCCTTTTTGATTTTTATTTTTACCAAGAATTTGATTCAAATAATTTTCTCCCTTAATAAGAATACATAAAGCTTTCTTTAAATTATCAACTTCACCCAACAATACTTTAATTTTAGTTTCATTTAGATCATAATAAATTTTGGAAGAAATTGATCTTAAATCATCAATCTAGTTTGAAAACTCCCTTTATCAATTGAAATAGCATCATAAAATTTTATAAGATTTTCATCCCCTTTATTTAAAGATTCAAATTTATTTTTAAGCATAAAACAATTATTATTATGTTCCTCATAAGAAAAAATTTCAGAATTTTCACTTTTAGAGTAAGAAGACTGTACCTCATCAACATGAGCTATAAGACAAAGATTGACCTTTTTATTTTCATGATCATCTTATAAGATTTGAGTATATTCATAATTTGAATCTTAATATGAATTACTAGTAGCCTTCATGACTTTCTTTTCTTTTCGTTATATTCATCTTTCCTTTGATCTTTAAGAAAAGGAATTTCGGGTCTCAAATGACCTTTCTTTTTACACTAGTAGCATCTGACTTATTTCTCCTTATTCAACTTTAATTTCTCTTTTCTCCTTTTATACAACTTAACAAATTTTTTAGAAATACATGGAAACTCATCACTTAAAACCAAATTACTATAATCTATATCAGAATATTTATCCATTGAAACTTTGAGTGAAGCCGTTTCATTTTTGATAAAAATATGATTTTCATCTTCTTCTTGCATCTCTGCTTTATACATCATCAATGTTATGATCAATTCTTTTAAATTTAATTCCTTAACTAGTGTGGTTTTTTGAATAGTATCTGATGTTCCATTCCACTTATAAGGTAAAACTCTAACTACCATTAACACCTAATCTGGTTTTGGAATTGAAGTTCCCAAGGAAGCATCATCATTAACAGCTTCTGTTAATCATCCATTCATCCAAGTAATTCTCCCATATTCCTGTATCCTGAATATGTAAAATTTAAGTTTTTTTTTGTATTATACCTTAGTTTTCTAACATTGTCAGTTCCTTCATATGAAACAAAAATAGTGTTACAAATATCATAGGCAGTAACATATTGAGAATCAATATTAAATTCATCCAGACCAAGACCACATATAATTGCATTCATGTCTTTTGAATTAATATCATAACCATCTTCCTTAGCAGCATCCCAATTTTCCAGTTCTCTAGGGATTTCATATGGTTTGACAATCATCATATAAAAATTAAAACTAAGATTCTTCAAATATACAGTCATTTGATATTTCCAATATCCATAATTATCACCATTAAAATAAGAAGCACAGATCATCATCATACCTTTTTTGAAAATTTCCATTGAGATTTTTCTTCATCTGAATCTTTAACTCGAGCTTGTTAGATCCAACAAAAATTAGAAGATCCCTACCTTTGATACCAATTGTTAGGTCAGTATGGATATGATGAATACACAAGAGGGAGTTGAATTTTGTCCTTTTAAAAAAATTGACAATATTAAAACGTCCCTCTTGAAATGAAGTGATATATTCCTTCTCTCTTAATGTCAAGTGAGTAGTGAAAATACATAAAGAAAAAGAACACAAGGATGTATAGTGGTTTGAGGCACATAAATCCCCTAGTTCACTCCACAAATGCTCTATTCCATAGCTTGGTGATTTTCAATAGTTGGTCCTCTTATCACAATACCATCCACAAATGAGTACAGGTAGTTGACACCTTATAAGGCTTTTATAGGGCCTTTTGGTTCTTTTATAAGGAACAGAAATATCCAAATCTTAGTCCAAGAAGATGAAACTCCACCATGAATGAGTCCGAGTAACCATTACCCAAATGAAAATAGATGAGATGATGTTTTTTTTGAAATAGGTTTAGCTAACATTTTCAATAGCAACTGACAGATATAGATTATCTTAAATATAGCACAATAGTAGTAGTAAAATAATATTCAATGTCAAGAAGGATTATTTTTATTTAAAATGAAGGAAATATATTAGAAAATTTTGCACAGGATTCCTTCATCTTTACACTATGAGATAATAAGAATGAACAAAGAATTTCAATTCTCTCTTCAAAAGCATCGATCTTTTAATATGAATATTTTCAGCACCTTCTTTTTAACAGAGTATTCACGTATCTGTTTTTATTTTTTGTGTATTTTCTTTTCCTACCAAAGTAGGATAGAAATAGAGAATACATATCCAGTAGTTGTAACATCATTCATCTTCTTAATGATACCCAAAATAAATAGAGTTAACGACTTTCATAAATATCCCCAAGAATATCATGGAACCATTGCCTTTTTATTATGATATAATAAATCTCAAATAAATGCATTCAAAATAATTTGATTAACTCTTATAATAATATCTCCATAATAGTATAATTGTTGAACAATTTAATAATCTATTTTAAATCTATTCAAACCACTTTAAATATAGTCAAAATAGTTACAAAAAAAATATACGCATAATAAATCATGAATATTTGAAATCAAATAATTCAAAGAGATTCATAACGTCCCTTATAATAGGAATGATTTAATCCGTTGCATGTGAATATTTGAATCAGTCATAAAACAGCCTTGTAATGATATATACTTCCATTGAGATAGTTGCAGAAATCAGAGATAATATATTTAAATAATACTCTATCATTGACCAGTCAAACGTAGTGTTCCTTCATGTAATGACAAAATACCAAATGTAGGGTTAAACTACATAATTTATTGTTCATTTTCATAGTGTAGGGTTCCTACCAAAGTATGTTTCATGAACTATACTTTCATCTTCATGTAATGTCGAGATCAAAGTAACGTAGGGATGAGAATCCATATGTTCATCCTTCGAATGTAAGGTTGATTCCAAACATAGCATTGATTAACCATATGTTCAAACTCCTAAACGTATGGTTGTTAATCCATATTCTTAATAATAAGAATAGGGTTGGTGATCCATACACAAGCTATTCATCATATTGTATTCTTTATTCCTTAGGTTACATTTATCAGCGTAGGGTATGAACAATGTTTCTAGAAAATTTAAACAACTTAACTTCAGTCTTCATTGATTTTTTTTGACCCCTTTAACATCCGATTCTACCTTAATACCACGAGACTTATTTTTAGTAAAAATCAATATCATTCCAATGATTCAAGAACTAAATCAATCTGATTTCTATAACTTCTGATATCTTTGAAAAATAAAAGACATATGATAAGGAAAAACTACTGCTAAAACAACGTTCCAGAACTTCGAATAATTTTTTAACCATCCAAATGACTTTTTTAGCTTTCTATGTCAACTTAAAAAATCAATATGAACTTATTAGATTTCCATCTCACTAGGTTTTGAGAAATTCTGACATCTGTAGATCTTGCAAAAAAAATACTATAGGATTTTAAATCTGTTCACTGTAGAGTTGAAAAACTACTTCAAAAACTTTGGTGATTTTTTAGAGTATCAAAAAATCCCTTTTAGACTTTAACATAAAATAATGGAATTTATATAAACTCATTATCTATCCAACGGTATAATGAGCCTATGAATCCATTCCAAATAGCTTGAGATATCATCATAATTTAGAATTTACTTAAGATGAAAACCACAATATCACTTGGATATCTTGTAATAGATTTGGTGAATTTTTGAACCATTGAAAAAATTGAATTGAATTTCAACATAAATATATAAAATAAAGATAATATTCTTATCTTTCCAATGGAATAAACTCTATAATAATCTGATCAATATTTCATTAGATACAAAATAAATACTTTGACATACTAAATCTGAAACACTTAAAATATTTATTAGAAAAGAAAATATTAATGGGTTGAAGTAATTATCAAAACTAAATCAAAATGATAATGATAAGGATCCACTAAACATTTTATTCTCTATAATAAATAGTAACTTTAATAAAAATAAACCATACAATACATGAATCAAAATAAAAACACTTTATATAAAAATAATTGAATATTACATGAAAAGTACATGATGTCAGTTATTTCGTTCCATGGAAAATTGCATACCATCAATGAATACATCCCTTAGAGGTTTATAAATTAAATATGAAAAAATAGAAAATAATGATATATTTGAAATTATAAAATCCCATGGATCATCTATAACCTCTAGAATCATAGTTAGTGACACTAAGACCATAATGAGAAAGAACATTATGAAATGATAAATCATACTATAAAATCCAAAGGTTTAGTATAAGAATGAGAATTATTATTTGTGATGTTATAATAGAATGAAGTTATATATTTTAATGGGGGTAGTATAGTTGTTATATGACTTTTATAAAAGGGTATATAGACATTGGGTATAATACCAATAATTTTCTTACCATTATAGAATTTTCAGTATGTAGTTAATATAAATAAATATTATTTAGATGTTAAGAAATTAGAAAAAAATAAAAATAATTTATATGAAATAAAATTAAGGATTTATTAATTGAATAAAAATATACTAATCCATTTTTGAGAGTAAATTTCATTATAAAGATTTTTTTTATAAAATATACATTTTTATTAATCATATTACATTTATAGAATGATTTCAATAAAATTCATTGATTAAAATGAAGGATCAGTAAATTAAATGAATAATATCCATCAAATAATTATGGGAAAATAATGGAATACTAATATAATTTTCCATGACCAATGAAATAATTTTTTTAAAACATTATTTTATTATATATTATATTTTTTTATTTAAAATAAAAATTCTTTTTTTCTAAAGTAAAAAATATAATGAAATATTTTTTATATGTTTTTTTTGTGTGTGTGTGTGGGGGGGGGGGGGAATTAACATTCACGTAATTATTATTAAATGGATATAAATAATACTAAAATCATTTAATGTTAAAATTGATATTTTTTAAAGAATTTATTTTACGTTGTTGGGTCCTGAAAACTTTGGAAAGGGAAATTAAAAAATCCCACTAATTTGAAAAAGGAAAACAATTTAAAGGAAGAATCTTAGAAGAAGGCTAAAGAAGCTAGAATCTGCAAAGGAAAATGTTGGATAGAAAAGGAAAAAACTTCCTTTATAAACTGAAAATTTTCATGGCAGTCCACGCCATGAACCATTCGCAAAACAAATGGTTCACTTAAGGCAAATGACAGAATCAGATCTCCATAAACATTGTCATTAGCAGAATTGAGGTGGAGAATTTCACCCCCGCATGCAATTTTCCATAGAATCTAATAGTTTGCAGGTGAGTCAAAGCAAATGGAATCCCATACACTATGTCATTCGCAGGACTAATGCAGTGATTTGTGCCACCGCAAACCACAACCCACATAAGCATCTTTTTACCGAGTCATCTATAGGCTGGGTGATTCATCCATGGGAGTTCACAGATGGTGTTGTGTGACCAATCGATCTGGCTCCTCCACCCCTCAATAAAGGACCCCGAGGGAGGAGAAAATAAAGATATAGAGAGAGAGGAATAGGGACATTTAGAGACTTGAGGAGAATAGATTTCAAAGCTTTGAAGGCACACAAAAAGAAATTACCCCAAAGAAAGACTTTTCTAACAATTTCTTATAGGTATAACTCTCCTTTTACCATAAATGAAGAAAATATAATAATATTCGGCAGACTGTGAACCCAACTACATTTTCTGATGAATTTACCACAAATCTCTAGACCAATTCCACTTCATCACATCAGCACTCGACATAGTAAAATATTATGTGGAAGAAACCCTACACCATATAGAAAATCACTACGTGGCTAGAACTCAACCTTGCATACCATCATAGTATGTGGCCAGAACTCAACGCTGCATAAAAAATCACTTCATGGGAGGAACCTTGTTCTACATAGAAAAATTATACACAGATGGCATCTAGGTCCATGTACCATCATGGTACGTGGCCACCCCCCCACCTGCATATCAATACGCTATGCGGGGGAAACCCTACCCCGCATGGGAAAATGGTATGCAAAATGGGGAATTCTTTGGTGTTCCACCCTTTAGCTCCAAACATTTCCTTCCATTTCCATCACCTCACCCATAGCCCCTCTACAAACCAGTCCATCAGCAAAATGGTAAGGAATATTTCAAATCCACTGAACCTGTATGATAAAACCATTGGGTGCATCAGCTCACCCTTCTTAGTTTACATACCCATGGTAAGAGGAGTCACATGGGTAATACCCACAATGGTGTGGACCCATGGAATGTTCCTAAGTTTACATTCCCATGGTATCCTGGGGTCCAACCTTGGGATAATAATGTGAACATCTCCATTCTAGGGATCATGGGTAGTCACTAGACTTTTCCTTCAACGAGGTTCAGTGATATCCAAGGGAAATCATGCTTTCATTTCCATTTGATGAGGAATGACATTACTCCACTTTCCCAGAACCAATTTTAGGGAATCCCTCTGAGAGTAATTCCCATTCATCAAAGGAGATGGTTCTCTATCCCCAACCTCTTCTGTCAATGTTATTCTCTTTTTCCATCAATGGAGAACAGAATATATGTGGATTGTTTAATCTTTCATATCCTCTTGTTTCTCACACCGAACATGACTCATGTGGGGTTAGAGGCTAGTGATGATCACAACACCCGCACAATCCACTTACGGTATTGAACTATGAGAACTCTGATTCCCATAATAACTAGGATACATAAGAAGCCTTCATAAGGGCCGATATCCATGCCACCTCATCCATGAAATGATAAAATATGCCCCCCAAATCATCATCCTCCTCGAAGGTGTATTCCATAAATGAAACGTACTATGAGAATACTGATTCTTTCCCCAACCAGGATACGTAGGATTCCAATCTAAGGCCCGAGCTCAAAGGGTACCCCTCTTAATTATTTTCCCCAATAATAACCCCCAATTCATCAAGGCCTCCTTTATAGTTTAAGTCCCAACTAAAAATAAAAGAGGGGCTTCTCCATTGATGTAATCCCCACATCATGCATGCTTTATGGGAAGCTTCCATATGCAAGACTCATATTATCAAACTATGAGGGCTTTGATTCCCAACTTATTAGGATATGTAGGTAGCCTCCTTAAGGTCCAAACCCGACATTAGAATCCACCCTAATGTTTCCCGGGATATATATATTATAGTTTCACCCTTACCCAGATGACCATATTGCTTCTAGGTACTTGGGGACACCTTAGCATAAGTCCCAGATCAAATCTTGACCATAGACCTTTCACTTGGACCTCCTAACTACATGAAGTTAAACTGTATGGATGGGTCCTCATCACACAACTTTAAAAGTTGATGTGTCCAGTTAAGTGGCACCGAACTACATGGTCTCTAATTCCTCTCAAGAGGATATGTAGGAAGCCTATATTATGAGTTCTACCCCCACATCAGAATAATTCCCATCCCACTGGATGGCGATAAACTATAGATCACCTCATCACATGGCTTAAACTTGTGATGTCTTAGTAAAATATAAAGGAATTCTTAATCTATCCACAAAAGGGTAACATTGATGAAGAACCTAGAATACATACATGTATCTTTGTAAATGGATAACCATGGATTCAAACTGATGGTTCTCGACCTACACGTATCTATGATCATTCTTTTAACCTAGGAGTAATCCATAGACATATTCTTGGGAAATAACTAAGGATTCATGAAGATATGAACATAAATTAAATCTATAAGAGAGTCCCAAAATAGGAAATAATTCCCTCCAAAAGGGTGTGATGAGCCCGACCTCCCATCCTCTCGACCAATGGAGTTCTTAAGCATCATTGGCCAAATCATCCTCTAATGAGCACATTCCTTTGGAAAGAAGGTCCACAAATCCTAGATAATAGGGCCACTGAGTGTTTCGGGCTCCATGAATAAACCCGCTGGAGACCATCCGAGGACATCATACCCGACGTCGATTGATTGCACAAATACTCAACCCCCTACAATCACCCATCAGGATCATAATGTGATTCAGGTCTGGATAAAAAAATAGTAAAGCTGACTCGATACACTCGACTGTGGAACCTACATCACAAGATAAAAAGGCTACATTGCCCAGTCCCCGTTGGACCAATCTCGTCCCAGGTACGACGCGCCTCGGGTCAAAAAATATGTGTGGAATGTATTTTATATCTTAATAAATTATATTAATCACTTATAAAGAATTATTTTAATGAAATATATTGATATAATATATAAAAAATAAATTAACATTCTTCTAGAGGTTATTACTTAGCTAGGGATAAGAATAAATTTATTTTATGCTTAAAAATATTTTTTTCTAAAAATGGGTTTTTACGTCTTATATGTTCTTATATTAAAATTAATTTTTATAATTTTTAGAAATTAAATACAATAAAATTTATTTCATATTTACAATATTTAGGGACAAATTATTTAATGAGGTTAATTTCATTTTTATCCATAAAAAATAAGCTATTGAAGTTAAAATTGAATTACAAAATTAATGAAAAAAATATGGTTAAAAGGTTAAATTAAGGGGTAAAGACCTAAAATGTCATAAAAATTATCTATAAATTAGAGTATGAGTAATTATATCCCCCTATATTATATCAATAATTTTTTTCACTTTTTATCCACTTTCCATGTGAAATCACATACCTAATTCATTAAGGAATGAGTATATGAAAAAATGACACTCATCCTCACATATAAAGAGACCCCCCTCAAATAACTTAAAAAAACATTTATTAAGTATCCTCTAGAATACATACCCATATTATCTACCTAAAAATTTACTATTTCATTAGGTAAACTCTTTTCACATGAAGGGGTCCCAAATCCTTCATTTCCAAGAGGCTCTCTAAGAGAATATTAAACTCTTCAATGTATGTATTATCCACTCTGTAATCATTTCTTCTCTATCATTTTCATATAACTATTCTCCAATATACTTTTAATATTTAGTAACATTATTTTTTAACCACTATTCTTATATAAAGTTTATATTATATAAATAATTTATCATGTTCTTATTCATTCATTAATTATAATGCATTATTTTTTAGGTCAGTTCCGCAACCTACGTGAATGATGATATAATTTTTATTTCATGAATTATTATGAAAATAAAAAAATATAAATATAATTTAATAATTATTATTTTAATACGTTTTCATAATTGATTATTTTTAATATATTAAAGTATATTTATAAATAAAATTAATTATTTTTATTAAATTAAAATTCATAAAAATGGAAAATATTAACAACATTTTATGATCCATCAACATAAATTCCATAAAATTTTCATTGGAATTCAAAAATATATCAAAAACACTTATGATACCTTCATGAACTATATGATTATGATGAATACATTATTAATTATTATGGAATGAAATTTTTAGACCAAAGTATGTGTTGAAAAAATGAAACAATTAACACCCAAATATGAATTTAAACAATAATAAATCAATACATAACAGATAAGGAATTATAAGTGAATGATAATAAATAAAATATATATGCATAAGATTATTATATATATGAATAATAATCCTAAATTGATTATATAATATTTCATAATGTGTCTAAATAAGCAGGAATCCAAGGTAAGGGGTTTTTATCTCAAATTCCCTTCTTTGATACATGTTTAGTATTCTGCAACATTTTTCATAATGAATTTGATCATAGTTTGGATTATTTTATCATACTTATCTTTTTTATTAATGTTATTTAAATATACATTTCATGTTTTATCATTCACAGACTTTTAATTCAAAGGTTTATAAAGGTTTAATGGTTTCTTTTTCAATCTCACTTTGAAATCAAGAATGCCTATATCTAAATTCATATTTAGTAAAACAAATTATTATTTTTCTCAAAAATAGATTGATTTTATTCTACTATGGTATTGTTTAGGTTTAAAATGCCTTTATACCATTTTACCACCCATTGGATCTCATTTTATCCAGAAGGATTCCTATAAGTGGATCCGACCTTATCTCAATTTATTGGTAAAAAATATTTCTCTTCCACGATCATATTCTTTATTTTGTTTAATAAATATCTTTCTCTTTAAATATATAATTTATTAATATATTTCACTATTTAACTTTACATTATTTACATAATAAGGAAATGAATCACTTTTAATCATTTTCCACAAAGGTTATTTTCTAATTTCCTTGAATTTATTTAAGAAAGTGTGAAAGAAATATTATTTTAACATTTTTAGTATGAAAATATTTTTCTACCAACTGCTTAATTTTTATTTTTAAAGATTCATCTCCACATTTTCATGTTTTTAAAATTAATTTCTATTCTTTGTGTTTTATAAATTATTTTTCTTAAAAATATCAGTTTTAAAAAATGTAAAGGGTATTTCATCTTACTTCTTATGTAATTCTTAATTCTCTTAAAAAAATAATATATGTATATATTCTTTAATGTTTATTATGATTTATTGGAGGTATCCTATAATGATACCATGCAAATTATTTCTTAAAATGGATTATGACCATGTATTTTGGGAACCTTCAAGAAACCTATTTATTTCTCATGGGTAAAATAATATATGATAATTTTATGAATGTTTTCATGTTCATATGGAAAAAGTATGTATGGTATGTCATTATTTGATTAGTGGTTCCTTTTTATCCCTCTAATGCATTGGGTAATGTTATATATCTCATTATATTAGGATTGGACACTGCTGGTTATCACAATCCCAAAATGTTATGGGATAAGGGTGGTTAGCCAATGTCCACTATGTTATAGGTAGGTGGTTAGCCTAGACCATTATGATATGAATGTCTTGCCATTTAAACTTACCATATGTTATTTTTTATGTTTATGTATATGTTACATTCTTATAAATCACACAAATATTATATTATTCATGATTATTGACTCATGTTTTCTCACTCCTATGACTCATATCTTATGTTACACCAAAATACTACTACAGAATTATGAATATTTAGTAGTGACATTTCTTAGAACTAAGAAAAAGAAATGATAATGGGGTAGTATTTTCAGCACTGGGTAAAATCATTGATAATGGGTATCATTATTAGTGCTAATAAAAGCAATGAAAAAAGTAAAACCTTTAATAGTTCTTTTTCTTAGCACTAATAATGGATATATTTATCAGCTCTTTTCTAGTGCAGATAGTAATAACCTTTATCATCACATTATTTAGTGATGATAAAAGGCGATATTCTTAGAAAAAATCATATATTATGAAATATCAGATTTAATAAAGATATATATATATATATATATAATTTTCTTAAATATGATTCATAAAACACTAAATATGTTTTTCCAATTAATATATATGTCAAACATTTTGTTATAAGTTAATTAAAAATTAGTATTATTTTGAAATATTGTCTAATTGATATTAATAGGTATTTAATAACATTTTCTTATATCATTTTTTTTCAATTTCTCAAATATATCCAATAATAATTATTTATTAATTAAATAAATTTATTAAAAAAATATAAAAACTTAAAAAAGACATGTTATACAGTGATTTGACACATACATAATTAATTAAATTTTATAGAAACATGCATGCATTTATATAAATAATAAATTACTAATATTACCATTTTATCTATTTTTATTTTAATTTAATATATACTATTTATTAATTATATATATAGATTTTATCATTTTATTTATATTTATTTCCTTAATAAACTTTTTAATGTTTTTAATTTTTTAATGTTTTTTGTTTTTCTTATGATTTTTGAATTGTTATCCATTTTAATTTTTTTTAAATTTATATATGTAATGAGTCTTAATAATTATTTTTAAAATTTATTTAATATATTCATTTTTAATTAAATTTCACTCATTTTTCAAATTTATTCATTTAATATTATTTATTTATTTATAATGTTGTGCATTTTAAAAATTTTAAATAATATATTCATTTATTATTTTTATAATTTATTCATTTTTCTATTATTTTATGCATGATTATTCATTAACATATTTAGTAATTATAACATCGAAATATACTCAAATTGATATATATATATAGTGAAAATTTATTTATATTTAAATATTAGTATTAATTTAAATTAATAACTAATTAGTATCAAGTAATGGACCTTTAATGATCATATTATATAATTTTCATTTTTTTCAATTTAACTTATATCTTTGATATATATATATATATATATATATATATGTAATAAATTCACATAGGCATATACATAATTAATATTGTTTTATATGGAAACACACATCCACACATTATATTTCTGTAATTTACTCATTTTTTATTATTCATTTTAGAAATTTATTTATTAACATAAAATATTTAATATATTATGATTTTAATTGAAAATTTTATGCATTTTTTATATTTTTTTATAATATATAATATAAATTAATTTTTAATATTTTTTATAATTTATTCATTGATAATTGTAATTAATTTTTAATATTATTGTAATTAAGTCTTTTTTAATTTAATATTTTTTCAATTTTATCCACTTTTAGTATTTATTTATACATTTTTATCCATTAATGTTTAGTGTTTCTAATATGTTTTTAATTTATATTATTAATATGTATTCATTTTCATTTTAACATATATTGAATTTTAATTTCCTTAATAATTTATATAATTAACAACACTTATTCATTTTATTATTATTTTTGAAATCTAGTGATTTACTAATTATAAAATTTCACTTTGGTTTAACATTCATTAATTTAATATTATTTAAAAATATTAATAATATTTATTCACTAATAATGATGATTATTTCTATTATTTATTTATTTTTAATATTAATTCATTTAATAATTTTAAAATTCATTCATATTTTATATTTACTTACACATAATTATTTGTTAACATTTAATGATTTTAATTTGGTTCTAATGCACATATTTAGTATGTATTCATATTTATTTTAAAATATATTCATTTTTACTTTTTTTAATAGTTTTTTAATTAAAAAAATATTGTGATTTATTTTAAATAGTTTCAGTTTACACGTTAAAAAATTGTTGATAAGGATAGGTTTTATCATCATTAAAATTAATAATGCCGATAAAGATAGGTTTTATATGTGCTTTTCATTTTAGTCCTGATAAAAACTACCTTTATGAGCTCTTCTTAGAAATCCCTAATAAAACCCTTCCCTATATTTTTAAATGAATCTTAGTTGAACCCACTCACTCACATACCTTTCAATCTCTCATATAACTCAACCTCTTCCATTGATCCCCCTCGATCTTCTCAAACAAATTAACCCTCTCAAATTCGATGGTATGTGGATCATTGTACTCCTTGTTAGTCGATCTTACATTACTTCGTAATTTTTAGTTCTTCTCTGCTTATCTACCATACCCCCCACATTCCCCTACATATATCAGTATCATAGTGGCTTCACCCAGTGGAAATTATCAAGAACATCTAGTTTTATATTACGCTATTTTTATGCTACTAATTAATTAATGGTTCTTTATTTTACCATGATTCTAAAGGTTTTAGATACATATGTTTTGGTGTTTTTAAATTTTGAAGTCTTCTAGTAGAGGTTTCAGGTTTTTCTTCACAAATTTCACTATTAAAAGACTATTCTAAAATCTTAAAATCACTTCTTCCCATAATTTTTTACTTTATTTTGAAAATTTATATTAATTTTGGGGTTAAAATAATCTAAATCAGTGTGTGGGAGTTTTTGAATGTGATTTTAGATATAAAGAAATGGTTTTCCATTAAAAAATTAAAGTAAAAAGATGGATTTTAAAAAAATCAATCAAAATATGAAAAGTAGTAAACTTCTTAGTACCCCTGAAAATGATACCAATTTAATAGTGGAAAATTTATTTTCATGTCCTGATAAAAATATTTTTTAGTTAATAATGAAATATAGACTTCATAATTTGTCTCTCAATGAGGTTACTATTTTATTTGTTTGTAACTGAAAAGATTAATTGATTCAAAATGAATAGAATTGGATTTATTAAAATAAAGTTAATGATGTTATTAAAAATTTAATTTTTTTATAAAATGAGTGTGAAAAAAGTATGTGTTGAATAATGAAAAACAAGTGAATGAGTGACAGAGGATTCAAAAGGGAGGAATTTAACTTTTGATGAAATTAAGAAATAGATTGGGAGTAGTAAATTTAGACGTGTACAAGCTATGATGTTACTCTTCTCAATTTTCCAAAATATTTCTTTTAATAATGTATTTTTAGTACTTAATCTATAATTATGAATTATGCACTAATTTGGTGAAAATTAAAGATATTATATATTGTAATAACAATGATAATTATCTTTCTTTTATAAATATTGATTATATAACCAATGATCACTAATAATAAGAGTCAAATGGAATACAAACTGTTCCCACAAACTTAATTAAATATCGATAACATTATATAGTTTAAAAAAATGAAACCATTATTATTTATATTTGAATTATCATATTAAAATTAATTATGTAACATCATTTCTATAAAACAAAATTAAACAAATGGATGGAAGAGAAGATATCAATTAAATTTTTTTATGATGGAAAAAATAAAAAAAATTTCAACTAAATTTAATCATTTAGAAAATAAAGAATATGAGAGAATGTAAAAGATCATTGAATATATCATTCGATATCTCATCATTTTAGGACACCAGTGGTTTATCCATACACAGACACATGACAACTTCAATCCTATTTTAATTAAAATATTTTTTTTCATTACTTCTTTGAGTATCCAAAGTGAGTATGACTTATTTCATAGAAAAATAATCAAATTTCTTATAAGTATCAATTACATTCCTCTTTGATTATGAATATTTTTTACATTTTTAAAACATAGGCTTTATACATTTATAAAAAAGTTTTTTAGACACACACATATATAATTATATATTTAAAATCAAATTATGATACTTTATTCACTTAACATTTTATATATACATTATATTCATACCTTATGAGTATTTATTTTTTTTACAAAATGATCATTGTTGATCCTTATAGGATGTATATGAATAAAAAATGGATGCATGTTAGTAATATAATAAAGGAATAATAATATAGAGTTTAAGATCATAATATTTTCAATAGATCATGCATATGACACTTCTAAAAAAAATTCCTTGTTTAAGTGGTTGTTATTCAAGAAGAATTCATATAAAAGATTTGTACAAACATTTTATTTGTTGTGTAATAGATCGAAACTATAAATATTGGAAAAAATAGGGAATATCATAATTCATATACTAACTAGGGTGATACTACGATTTATGAATCATTTGATATGATTAGTAGTGTAAATAATGATGGAGATTTTATTGAAGAAATGTGTTGGTCAGAGTTGAGTACTCAATAGGGGGAGGGGGTGAATTGAGTATCTATAAAAATTTCTATTTAAAAGGAATAATTTGAAATCCACCAATATTTAAAATTCAATTTCCATGTTATCCAGTAGTGAATTTATAAGAGCTTGAATGTTCAATTAATTTCTCAAAATATCGATTAGTTCTCAGTTGTATCAATTTTATAATTAATACAACTTTTGAAACTAATATACTGAGTCAATACTATTATAAACACTTTCTAATACTAACTATCAGAGTTCAATTTAGTTTTATGAAATATATAATAAAAACAGAGTAAAACTAAAAGGTGAAAACATAGTGGAAATAAAACAAGAGGTTAAGTCACTAGCAAAGACTTAATCCTCTCCACCTGGTGATCACCTGCCACCAAGAAGTTTAAATTAATAAATAGTTTGATCTACGCCCTAGATCTAGGTTCACAATATCACACAGGGATATCCAGGTCCCCCTTGACCTCTATCACAATTCTTCGTGGAAAAACAACAGATAGGTCACACACGACCTCTTTCACAGTTCTACGTGGGATACAAATAGATAAAAAGAGTGTGAGATTGAGGATATCAAGTATCCTCCAGTTATGAATAGGAATCAGTTTATGTGTAATAGAAATATACACACACTGGTTATAAATGTAGATAAATAAACACAACAGAGCTAAAGATGTAGAGTTAGGTTTAGAAGGCTATGTGTGTTATGTAGTGCAGCTCTGGGATTGGTTGATGTAGTGGAATTGAAGTTTGAGTCCTCTTCTGAAAGTTGACCCCAAAATAGAGTGTCGAAGCCTCTGTGTTCTGGCTTCCAGGAGTATAAGATGTTCATCTTCTTTTTCTAAATATGTTTTGGTCATCTCAACAGGTTTATCTTGTTTTCTTGATCTCCCCATATGTTCATCTTTTTGAGTTCTTGGGTTTTGAAGGTATGCTCAAGACTTGCAGGAGTTATTCTCTTTTTCATCCTTTATTTTCTCAATTCTATTCTCTATGTTTTTTCTCGTATATTGAATGATACAGCTCATAAATATTTTATACTTCGAGGTCCAGCAGACAGAATGATCTACCCACGTGCATGTACCTCATACTATCCTCTGAATATCATATAAAAAACATTAAATATTGTTAGAATCATTAATGTATCTAAATATGACCATTAGATATAAATTTGAATTAATAAAATAAAAGAAATTTTTATTACTATCGGTGAGTCATTTTTACTATCGGTCTATCATCATCGGTGACTCTCTATATCAGTGAGTCCTTTCCATTGGTACTAGTGATTCTAGGCATCAGTGAGTCATTTGTAATATTGGTCTTTTAGAGCATCAGTGAGACAAATGATCTATTATTGAGATAATTGAACTATTAGTAACTCATATCAATGGTGATTCATTCCTTCTGTCAGTGAGACATTTGATCCAACAGTGACTCATTTCAACTAATGACGAGTCCTTTCGTCAGCATCATCATGAAATGGTACGTCACTTGGACTGACGATAGGTCGTCTATGTCAGTGAGTCATATACAGTGGTGAGTCGGTTTTCTGTCAATGTCATGTGCAATAGTGAGTGCTTCCAACGGTGTCAGATTCACATACTTAGAACATATGCCTATTTGAACTCTCTGTTAGTGAGTCATATGTCTGTTGGTGTCACTCGTCTGTTATTGTCAGTGACTCATACTTAGATAATTTTAGATTTTCTATCTGTCTTAAAAATCAATAAAGCCAGAGACTGTTAATGTCCATAAACACACATATAATCAGTTATAATCTTATTTAGACTTAAACACACAAAAATAATTATATAATTCAAATTATATTATATTCAAGATAATTATTTGACATAATTTAGGATCTATCATGAGGCAGGATATATGTTAATATATGACATTATTTGTGATAATTAAAACCATTATAGTTAGAGACAGCGGCCAACAAAATCTATGGGTCAAGAAATCTCCCCCTTTTTGATGATCACAAATCATGAAATTATTAAGTACCATTTGAGAATGATTAATGTAAACAATTAATAATGTATCATAAAGAGGTTTAAAATAATGTATGGGAGATAATAATTCATAAGAACATAATAAGGCTTAATAAAGGTCTCCCAATATTAATAATGCTGAAGAAAATTATCCCCCTTTTGAGATTAGAAAAAATTGGAGGGTGAAAAACTAAACACAGGGGAAAAACATTCATTAAACAAAGTATACTAAAAAACAAACGTATAATGACTCACCCCTATCAAAAAATATCACTCCACACTACATGGTAGGATCAAGGGGTTCCTTACCCTTATCATAAGGATCAATGGATGGATCATCAGGAGGGTTAGACTGAGAAGAAAGAGGGTTTGAATGGATTTTGAGAGGAGGTAGAGGCACTCCTTCAGGAACTGTAGAAGCTAGGGTAGGTTTGTGCTAAGAAATTATCTGAGGCTAAATAGTTTCTGTAATGATAGGTCAGATCTGAGATGAAGCTTGAGAAACTAACATTTGAGGTTGAGAAAGCACTGAACCAGTAGGGCCAAGTGGTGCAGCAGGAGGTACGACAATGGATTCACTTTATACATGGAGATATGGTTTTAATAGCTTGATGAACTCTTCAATAATCTCACCACCATATTTCATTGCCTTTTCAAAATAATCTTTGTTTTCTATAAACTTATCCAAAATGGGAGTGAATTCTCTCAACTTCTGAATCTAATCCTTAAATTCCTTTGTCATTGGAGGAAGAGTAAGATTGGTGGACAAATACTTAAATATAATATTCATTTGATTCTTTGTGACGAGTTTGGAGAAAAAATCATTAATCATTTTGGCCATATCTTACTGAGTATGTGAATCACTCCTTGTATAATAATTCACATGATCATGCACCTTATCTGAAGTGTCCTCAACCTTGTACATACTAAAAATTAAAGCTTGCATCTCTTATTTGAAAATTGTACTAATAGTAGAAAGATCTACAGATTATGAAGACTGGACAGGTGGATTAGAGGTTGAATCAAGAGTAGAGGAGGTAAGTTCCTTAACTTCTTTTCTTATCTTGGAAAAATCGAGAACTTTAAAGTGAGAAACAAGATTCTCAAGTCCCTTCATGACACTTTCTGTTGTATTACTATACTCTTTTGTCAAAGCATTGATTCTAGTGGTTAAATTCTTTATGTCATTCCTGAGCTTGATGTTTCTTGTCATAATTTTTTTGGAAGTTTTGATTAAATTTGGCTGAATTTATTTAATGACCATCATAGAAACTGAAGCAGCATCAACATGAGACATACTGGTTGAGGCTGGAGTAGAACTCAAAGCACTAGCTTGCTTTACACCATCAACTAAAGATCAAATCACTTTAATATCTTCAGTCATATTATTATTCTCTATCCTAGATTCATCAATCTCATACCTCATTTGATATTGTACTAAATGTATTATGGAGGCACATATGTCTTTATTGAATTATTCAAAACCAGCCTTAGTGACATAGTCACCAGAAGAGGTCTCATCCACTGCTTCCTTTGTAGCAAGGGAAAAAACTTCATCATCATAATATTCATAATATAATCATAGGGATATATACACAATATTTCTCACCCATTCTTCCAAAATATCATAATTCAATGGAGTAAGAGTATCAAGCCTTACTATTACAATTTGATGCTCTTTATTAGCTTGAGATACTGGACCTTGAGGCTCCCCCTTAGTGTTAGACTTCTTGGAAGATTTCTCCTATAGTCAATGTTTCCTTTCAAGGTTTATTTTTCTTATCTAGATCTCTTTTTATAGTATATAAAACCTGATAAACAGGTTCATCTAGAGAAACATTTTTATCTTGAACATCACCCTCAACAGATACACCAGAATTAGTTTCAATGAATTCCATACTCACAACATCTAGATTCTCATCAGGATGATCAGATTCACTGTCATTTCCACTTGAACTACTTTATTCATTATCACCATCTTTATTCTTTTCATCCCCAATTTCATGATCAACTTTCTCATCTTATTCTTCCCTACCTGATTCTGAACCACTTTCACCATTACTAGATTCTTCTTCTTCAAATTATTCTTCACTGGATTCACTAACATATTCTAAACTTCCTTCAAATTTTGTTTCTTCACTCTAAGAATATTTGAGAATAGGTTCCTAAGGTTGTAAGTCCAGAGGTGGAATTTCAGGTCCAATAGAGACTCTTTTTGTTGGTCTGTAGTGTTTGGGTCACTTCTATCATCAAATGGTGATCCCACATATCTGACAGGAGTAGCAGGCTCCTCTTACTCATATGAAGAATAGGTTACTTGATCATCTAGAATAATGCCAAGGTCCACTATATACCTTTGTCAAACTAGATGATCTATGGTATTTAAATTCTCATACAATATATATTCATCACCAACCCATTCCTTCCTATATGGTTTCTAATTAATTTTCATTCTCTTATAGATGTCAAAGATTAACCAGATTCAACTACATTCACTAACTACAACATCATAAGCTTCACTGACACAAACTTTCTCCTTTAGCATTGCTGAAATCATTCTAGAGTAGAAAATAAAATTTGACTTACAGCTAGGTTTTATCATCTCATTTATGTGCACCATCAGATATCTGCACAGATTCCATTTTACTCATTTATAAAAGAAATAAAGTAAGTATACATCCTGATACATGAGAGAAGCAGAGTCCCCTTTCCTAGAAAAAATATAGCGCTGAATAAACTTAAATAAAATTCTGCACTCACCATTCAATTATGAGGCAATGGGTCTCCTATTTTCCCCATTTCTGGTTAGTTCCTTCTGATCTATCTCATAACAAAAGAATTCACTTTCAAGAGGAGAAGTATCTTGATAATCCTCAAACCTTCCTTCATGAGGTACTTTAAGACATTCAGCCCAATGTCTATAAGAAAAAGAGATTATCTTAACTTTCACAATAGACTTCAACCATGAAACATCAATTTCTTCCAGTAAAAGTTCCATATTTAGGTAAAAATCATATACCGGCTTTGGGTAGAAAACACTGTCATTGTTTGCAAACCAGTCAATCCATCCTTGATATTACAACACCTTCAACAATAAATGCATTCTCTCTAAGATTCATTCCATCAGTACATATTTCTCTAAGGTTACGGTATGGTTTACCATACGATGATTTACTGGACCTGAAGGTTTGTTCGATTCCCCTTTTTGTTTCTTGGAAGTACGAGACTCACCCTCTTCCAGAGCTTACTTCACAAGCGCCATTCTAATTAGTTCAGTCTGAAGGTTTGAAGGTGAAACGTTGGGGAAAATAAAGAGAGTAGCGGTAGAGAGAGAGAGAGAGTAGAGGTAAAGGGAATAGAGTGAATCAATTTAAATTTATATCATTTAGGGATTTTGAAATTAAACAATCATAAAATTGTGAACCAAGTTCACTGGAATTAAGAAAACAACATTATTTTGTTAAAAACATAAAACTTATAAAAACAATGAGTCATCGGTGTCGGCACAACAGACTTTGTAAAAAACTAACAGTGTCGGTATGACAAACTATGTAAAATACCAATGGTGTCGCCATGACAATAGTGTCAGCATGACAACAGTGTCGACATGACAATAGTTTCGGTATGACAACATTGTCAGTAAGACATCTTTAAAAAAAAGGTCAAAGGAAAAGAAAACATAGGGTCTTAAGGATTGATCAATCCTAACTCATGTCTGATGTAATTTATTATTTCACATTTCAATGTCTTAGTGAATATGATAGCAAGATGATATTTAGTGATAATAAATTCTAAAGTGATATTAGCCTTTTGATAATGATCTCTCAAAAATTGATGTCTTACATCAATATGTTTTGTTCTAGAATGAGAAACTGGGTTATTAGAAATGTTAATAGCACTTGTGTTGTCACATTTTATAAGTACATGTATAAATTGAAATCCATAGTACAAAATAGTGCGTTTCATCCACAAAATTTTTGCACAACAACTACCAATAACTATATATTCAGCTTCAGTAATAGATAATGCAATAGAATTTTGTTTCTTACTACACCATGAAACCAAATACTTTCCCAAAAAGTGACATGTCCTAGAGGTTCTCTTGTTATCTAACTTTAATCCACCAAAATCAGTATCAGAATAACTCACTATATAAAAAGAGTGTCCTTTGGGGTAAAACAAACCTAAATTGATAGTATGTTAAAGGTATTTGAAAATTATTTTAACAACATTAAAGTGATATTATTTGGTATTAGCTTGAAAACGGTCACGTATACACACACTAAACATTATATTTGTCCTACTAGTAGTCAATTAGAGAAAACTTCCAATCATTCCTCTGTACATGGTTTGATCAATAGATTTTCCATCTTCTTCAAGATCCAACTTATAAGTAGTACTCATTGGAGTGTCACTACTTTTAATTCTATCAAACCCAAATATTTTTAAAATATATTTTGTGTGTTTACTTTGATTTAGAATGATACCTTCTTTATTTTAAAAAATATGAAATCCAAGAAAGAATTTGAGTTCACCCATTAAACTCATTTCAAATTAATTTTGCATCATCTTTGAAAAATCAATACATAGAGAATTTCTTGAGGATCCAAAAATAATATCATAAACATAGATTTGAACTACTAAAAAATCTTTAGAAATTCATTTTATAAAAGGATTAGGATCAACAATTCCTTTTGTAAAACCTTTTAAAATAACAAAACTACTTAATCTATCATACCAAGCTCTTGGATATTGTTTTAAACCATATAAATCTTTTGTTAATTTGAAAACATGATTTTGAAAATGAGGGTTTTTAAAACCATGGGGTTGTTCAACAAAAATAATCTCAACTATATACCCATTTAGGAATTAAATTTTAACATCCATTTGATAAACTTTGAAATTAAGATGTGCACCATAAGTAAGAAGGATTATGATATCCTTAAGGCTAGAAACAGGTGAAAAAGTTTCTTCATAGTCAATGTCTTCTTATTGACTATAGCCGTGTGCAACCAATCTAGCTTTGTTTCTAACAATATTACCAGATTCATTTACTTTGTTCCTAAAAACTCACTTAGTGCCTATGGTAAAGGTGTATTTGGGTCTATCCACAATTTTACAAACTTTATTTCTTTTAAATTGATTAAGTTATTCTTGCATATAAATTACCCAAAATTCATCTTTAATTGCATCATTGATTTTTTTAGGTTCAAGCTATGACAAGAAGGCCTGATGTTCAACCTGTTTTATAAGAGAAGCTCTAGTTTGTGTCCCTTTATCTAAATCCCCAATAATATAATCTAAAGGATGGTTATTTAGAGTTCTATTTGGTATAGAAAAGTAGGGGATAATAACTTTAGGTTCATCTACAGGTTCAGGTTCATCATTTTTAGATTCTGAAGAATTTCCAAAACTGTTTGATTTAACAGATTTCTTGACAAGAGGATTAGATTATTTTTCATTTATGTCCAGGTTTGATATATCATCCTAAAGTTTGTAAAGAGGGGTATTAGGTTCATGTGGATCTGTTTCATAAAATTTGATATGCACAAATTCTTCCCCACATTTGGTTCTTTAATTAAATTCTTTATAGGCTTTACTAGAGGTTGAATATCCAAGGAATATTCCTTCATCACTTTTGGAGGCAAATTTGTCAAGATTTTCCTTAGTATTAAGGATATAGACTTTACAAACAAAAACTTTGAAATAACTAACTTTAGGTTTTCTATTTTTCCAAATGTCATAAGGAGTCTTGTTAAGGATAAGTCTAATTAAGAATGTTAAATGTGTAACAAGCTGTATTCACAGCCTCATCCCAAAAGTAAATAGGTAAATCATATTTTTTAAGCATTGTTTGAGCTATCTCTTGTAATGTTCCATTACTTCTTTCTACAACTCCATTTTGTTGAGGTGTCCTAGGGGCATAGAAGTTATGAATATAGCCACTCTGTGAAAAAAATGATTCAAATTCTTGATTTTCAAACTCACAGCCATGATCACTTCTTAAGGATTTTATTCTAATTCCAATAAGATTTTCCACTGTTTTAGGATACTTGGTGAAGGAAGTACATGCTTCACTTTTGTGAGCTAAGAAATAAGTCCAAGTATATCTAGATTATCAATCTACAAGAACATAAACATAGTGCTTCCCATTTAAACTAGAAACTCAATATGGTCCAAAAAAGTCCATGTGAACCTACTCTAAAGGTTGAGAAGTTGAAACTTCTTTATTTGATTTGAAAGATATCTTGTTCCATTTACCCTATTGACAAGGATTACGTACTTTGTAATTTGGAAACTCAAGTTTGGGTTGATCTTTGACTAGGCCTTTTCTAGTAATATTTCTAAGAGAGTACGTTATAGTGTCCTAATCTCCTATGAAAAAGCTAAGAATCTTTGTGAAAGGCACTTAGACAAGAAATTTTTTTGAGAAACTAAGGAATCTAAGTTAACAGAATATACATTTTCATTTTTAAAATCAGAAAATACTAATTATTTTTTTAGAGTTAAAAACATTGCAAGAATAATTTTCAAATTTTACATGAAATCCATCATCACATAATTGTGAAATACTTAGAAAATTATACTTTAATCTATCAAAAAAACCCACTTTAGAAATTAAAACTGATTTAGAGTTACCAATCTCGCCTAAGACAATTATTTTTCCTTTAAAATTATCACCAAAGGTGACATATACACCACCAATCTTGATTAGGTTATTGAAGCTTGAATAATCTAATGTCATGTGTCTTGAATATCCACTGTCCAAGTACCATTTAATCTTGTAGGAGATCTTCAAACAACTTTCGTACAAAATAATCAAACAAAAATAGATTTTGGTACCCAGATTGGTTTGGGTCTGGTGACATTAGTAATCAATGCTTTAGGTACACACATTTTTCTTATGGGTTTATTATATGAATTATATAACATATTTGTAAAATAGACCCTATTTGGTCCAGAAAAACTAAATGTAATAAATTTTTATTCAGAACTAGTACTAGCATCAGAATTTTGATTTTTAGGTAGAAGAATAGATTTTCTAGATTCAGTTACAAAATGTGTTTTAGATAGATTTCTCTATCTAGGTTGATATCCAATACTAGAAGTGTACTTAGGACCTATCTTTTTAACAAGAATTTTCATAAGAGTATCTTTCCCATTGGTAAACTTCTTTAGATATTTATTCAATTTCTCATTTGACATTTTGAATTCATTGTTTTCCTTGAGATGTTGAGCATTCTTTTCCTTTTTAGTAGTAAGTTTAGACTTAATAGTTACAGTAAGAGAATATTATTTCTTTAAATATTTATATTTATCTTTTAGTTCATTACATGTATCTTCCAGCATGTTAATGTATTCAAATAGTTTATCACTTTTCATATATTTAGACTCAATTTAATTTTCAGAATAATAAGAATTGTGTGCAGGTGAATCTAAGGTTACCTCAGATGTGTTTGTCATAAAACACATATTTTATATGTCATCTTTCTCATCATGAGATGATGCTAATTCACTAGAGTTATCCTCAAAGGCACTCCATGTGGATTTCATAACTTTATTATACTTCTTGTCTTTATAACCATACTTCTTTTTATACTTTAATTTAGGACAGTTAGTTTTGACATGACCTCTCCTTTTGCATTCATAGAGAAATATTTCTTCTGATTTGTCATTTATTTTATAGTCCTTTTTCTGAATGACCTTGTGATCATATCTTCCTTTATAATTGGTCTTACTGAAAAAAATTCTTCTTCCTATATAATTTTTTGAATCTTATGGCTAGCTGAGAAATATCTTCATTACTATTTGATATTGATTCATCATTACCGGAACTTTCAATAGAGGCTATCACATTCTATTTTTCCTTATTCTTAGAGGTAGTATCCTTGAATTCTATATATTTTCTCTTAGGTTTATCCTCATATTCTTTGTTGACTTTCAAATCTTCCTCATACATCATCATTTTTCCATTGAGTTCTTTGATAGGGAGTTTGTTGATGTCAAATGATTATCTAATTGAAACAGAAGTTCCTCTCCATCTGTTAGGTAAGAATCTGAGAATCCTCATAATTTGTTCTTTGGTAGTAACATCTCTTCCCAGAGATTTAATAGAGTTCACACTTTCATTGAACCTAAGATACATGTCAAAAATAGGCTCATCAGGATTCATCTTAAAGTTATCATATTTAATAGTATATGTGTTAGGTATCATTTCCTTAACACTAGAAGTTCCTTCATGTGAAACAGACAAAGTATCCCAAATTTCATGAGATGTTTTACATGTAGAAATTCTGTAAAATTCTTTATCTTTTAAAGAATAGTATAAGGGATTTATGTATTTGTAATTATTTTTATAAGTAGTCTTTGTTGGGTTATCCCAAGTAGTTCTAGCAGTATCAAAAATCTTATACTCATCTGTAATTGAAGTCCAAATTTCAAAACCCATACTTTCTAAGTGAATTTTCATTTTAATTTTACATTGTGAATAGTTTTTTCTATTAAATAATGGAGTTCTGTTGGTTGCAACACCTTATAGTATATTATCAATAATAAAATTTTAGAACAAGATTTGAAAGATATGAAAATTTAATATTAACTGAAATTTTAAGATCTTTTAAATACTACTAAAATCATAGTTGAAAAATATTTTAAAAATATTTGAAAACTAAAAATTCAAAAATCATA
Organism: Viscum album; assembly: GCA_963277665.1. Classification (NCBI taxonomy): domain Eukaryota; kingdom Viridiplantae; phylum Streptophyta; class Magnoliopsida; order Santalales; family Viscaceae; genus Viscum; species Viscum album. The sequence continues at coordinate 822,502,026 of OY728127.1, forward strand.
TGATACCAAATGTTTGTTGGAGTAGATTAATCAAGAGAGGGGTGAATTGAGTATCTATAAAATTTTTTGTTTAAAAGGTATAATTTTAAATCCCCCAATATTTAAAATTTAATTTCCAAATTATCTCTTACTGAATTTATAAGAGCTTGACTATTCAATTAATTTCTCAAAAGATTGATTAGTTCTTAGTTGAATCAATTTGATAATTAATATAGGTTTTCAAACTAATATACTTCAATACTATTATAAACAATTTCTAAGACTAACTATCATATTCCAATTTAGTTTTATGAAATATGCAATAAAAAAAGAGTAAAACTAGAAGGTAAAAACACAACATAAATAAAACTAGAGGTTCAGTCTTAAGAAGAGACTTAATCTTCTCCACCTGGTGATCAAATACCACCAAGAGGATTAAATTAATAATCAGTTTAATCCACACCCTGGATCGGGGTTCACAATAGCACACAGGGATATCCAGGTCACACTTGACCTCTACCACAGTTCTTTGTGGGGAAAACAACAAACAGGTCACACATGACCTCTTCTAAAGTTCTACATGGGATACAAATATATAAAAAATAGTGTGAGATTGAGGATATCGAGTATCCTCCAGTTATGCATAGGAGTCAGTGTGTGTGTAACAGAAAAATAGACACACTTCTCAGAAATGTAAATAAATGAACACAATAGAGATAAATATTTAGAGTTAGGTTTATAAGGCTCTGTGTGTTATGTTGTTCATCTCTAGACTTGGTTGATGTATTGTAATTAAAGTTTGAGTCCTCTTCTGGAAGTTGACTCCAAAACAGAGTGTCAAAGACTCTGTGTTCTGGATTCCAGGAGTATGAGATGTTCAGCTTCTTTTTCGAAAGATATTCAGGTCAAATAAGAAAGTTTATCTTGTTTTCTTGATCTCTCCGTATGTTCTTACTTTTGAGTTCTTGGGTTTTGAAAGTATGCTTGAGAGTTGCAGGTGTTCTTTAATTTTCCACCCTTTCTTTTCTTACTTCTATTCTCTATGTCTTTTCTCATATATTGAATGATCCAGCTCGTAAATATTTTATACTTCAAGGTCCAGGATACATAATGATCTCCCCACGTGAATGTACCTCGTACTATCCTATGAATATCCTATAAACAACATTAAATAATGTTATAAGCATTAATTTATCTAAATATTATTGTTAGAAATAAATTTTAATTAATAAAATAAAATTAGTTTTTATTAATATCGGTGAGTCCATTGTACTATCGGTCTATTAGAATTGGTGAATATCTATATCGGAGAGTCCTTTCCATTGGTACCAGTGTCTCTGGGCAATGGTGAGTCATTTTTTCTATCGGTTTGTCTGGTCATTGGTGAGACAAATGATCTATTAGTGAGATAGTTGAACTATTAGTGACTCATATCAACAGTGAGTCCTTCCTTATGTCAATGAGACAATTGATCCAACGATGACTCATTTCAACTGACAGTGAGTCCTTGTATCGTTAGCACCATGCAATATTAGGTCACTTGGACTGATGGTAGGTCATCTTCATCAGTGAGTCATATGCAACGGTGTGTCTGTTTTCTGTCAGTGTCATGTGAAATGGTGTCAACTTCACATACATAGAACATATGTCTATTTGAATTGTCTGCCAATGAGTCATATATCTATTGGTTTCACCTATCTGTCGATGTCGGTGATTCATACTTATATAATTTTAGATGTTCTGTCTGTCTTACAAATCAAAAAATTTATAGAGTGTTAATGTCAATAAACACATAGATAATCAGTTATAAGATTGTTTAGACTTAAACACACATAAATAATTATCAGATTGATATGATCTGATATTTAAGATAATGATTTGACATTATTTAGGATCTGTTAGGAGGTAATATATATGTTGATATATGAAATAATTTGGGATAATTAAAACCATTATAGTTAGAGATAGTGGCCAACAAAATTTATTGGCCAACAAAATGAAAATGGAAATTAACTATGATCATCCTAATTTTAAAACATTGGTTAAGAAGTTAAATTGTTGTTCCAAGCGACCATTGTATACAGAAAGTACTAAATATACATAATTTTCATCTACATTAATGTTATATAATTAGAAATATAGCAGTGAATGGAGGGACACATGTTTACTAAACTACATCATCCCCTGAATGATATGATACTAGAAGAAAATGAGATCCATTATTGAACATATGGTTCTGAAGGAAATCTATGTTCAGTGGGTATGATCTCTAAAAAAATACATGTCATTCTAAATGGTTTTATATTATTTTGGAAGGACCATGAATAATTCAAATAATTCTGTAAGTGTGGTGAGAATAAATACAACAAATATGAATCAAGTCCTTAAAAAGTTGTATGGTACATCCCTATCATTATAAGTTTAGAAGAAAATATGAATTTCTGGAAACATTTATAAAGTTGACATAGAACACAGATTAAGGAATTGAAGATGGAAAATTATGTCGCCTAGCGGACTCCACTCAGTGGAAGAATATTTATTTTGAGTATCCTAAATGTTTAAATGAGCCAAGAAACATATATATTACTTTTATCTATAGATGGAATAAATTATTTTTGTGTAAAAAGTATTACTCACAGTATGTGGCCAAATATATTGGTAAAGTAAAACCTTCCACCATGGTTATGAATGAATCAAAAATTCATTATGTTGTTTTTATTTAAATATGGACAAAGATAGCCCAATAATGATATTAATGTCTATTTGAATCCATTTATCAAATATCCAAAATTTATGTGGGATACATGAATTTTGCTGTATGATTCTCATATAAGTGAATAGTTCATATTAAGAGCCATATTTTATGGGATGATAAACGAATTTCCTATTTATGGAATTTTTTCTGGTATAGTATTGATGGAATTATAGGGTGCCTCATTTGTGAATAAGGTATACACTAAATTAGGTTGAAACATCCCTCAAAGACTATGTTTTTAGGATATCAATTTTTTTTACCCTAATTACATAAATACTAATTTAGGGCGACATCATTTTATGTAAATACAGTACAAGGTATGGAACAATCTCTACTAACGAGAGATCAACTATTTTAGAAAGTAAAATTTGTTAGAACTTTTTTCGTTAAACATTTTCTAAAAAACATTTCAAAATAATGTTGTAATTTAGAATAATTTTCTTTGAATTACCATAATGGAATTGTTTATATGTCAAAAAAATTATTGATTTTGTTCATGTAGAAAAAATGGATGTTAAAGTTTTATTAACGTGTCATTAAATATTCAATAAAAAATATGGAATTAACAATTTTTTAGATGTGATTGACATGGGGATACGAGAAGGGTTGTCACCAATTAAGGGTGAATGATGAATTTTTCTTCCTCTTGTATCTTACACTCAAACAAAATAATAATTTTTTTAGTTTTTGGACTTCATTAATATTTTAAAAGTTCCATAGGGTTATTCATCAAATATCAAGGATTTAATTTATATGAATAATTTGATGTTATAGGGTCTAAAATCACATGAATGTCATGTTTTAATGATATATTTAATGTATATATAATTACATTACATTCTTCCTAAAAACATATGACATATATTAACCATACATTGATTTATTTTCAAACCCAAATGAAATAAATTTATATACCCAGAAATGTTTTCAATAATTAATAATGAAATCTTAGTCTTATTATATGAATTGCAGATTTTATTCCCACCAAAATTCATTGATATAATGGTTCATCTGATGGTTCACTTAGTTAGGGAGATTAAAAAATGTGGACTACTACATTACATATGGATGTTCACCATTGAACAATATATATAGATTTTAAAATGGTATTCCCAGAACTAAAGTCAACTAGAAGGTTGTATTATAGAGATATATATTTTTGAAGAAGCTATTGAATTATGTACCGATTACTGATCAAATATTTGTAGGATTGGTGTCCCAAAATCTAATCATAGTGAATACCTTATGGGTGAATGGATTTCCGAAAGATATGTTGTAACAATTACAATTAAAGAGTGGGAATAAGATCACCTTTACATTTTACGTAATTGTAAAGTGTTTTCTCCATACATTTAACCCCAAAAAGTAATTCAAATAAATTTTAATCCATAAAGGTATGAAATATAGATATCAAATGCACATAACCAATAATTTAAAGGATGGTTTCAAGATTATATTTATAAAGAGTTATATGAAAATCCAAATTCAACTTCCCAATTACATTTATGGATATTTAGAGGACAAAATGTAAATGTATTATCTTATAATGGTTAAATATTTTATTTTTATATGTTCTATATGAAGGAATAAGATAAATAGAGTATGGTATAAAAAATTGGAGTTACGCTTGTAGTGAAAGAAATACATGTATTTGGTTACAATGATAGAGATCTATTGTTTAGAAATATGTCATACTTCAGCATCATAAAACATATATATGAATTTTATTATAAAACATTTCATGTTCATATTTTTTATTATAAATTATTTGAAAATATATTTTAGTTAAATTTGATGAATTGGGCATCATGAAGCATAATTTTAGTGTATAAGGGTATAAGAATGAATCATTCATAACAGAATCACAAGAAATAAAAGTATTTTATGGATAAGATCTAGAAATTAAGAATAGGTGAATTGATATATTGGTGAAAAAAACTACAAGGTTATATGGTAATTTAATAGAGTATGTCCCTTTCAATGTTAGATCATAGTCATTTCATAATGGAACCAATATATATTATTCCTTATACATTATAGGGGACAACAAGGATGGGATTTAGAAACTCGATAAAGGAGCAAATCCTTTCAATCATTAATGAAGAAATAGATAGTTAAATGAATTTGTTAAAGTTTTTTTAAATGTAATATTCATTACACATAATATATTGTTTTATTTAAATCATTTAAATAATATAAATTAAATGTTTAACTACTATGGAATACATTGACTTCTTCACACATAGATGTCTCAAATCCAAGGGAATAACACACTATCGATGAAAAAACTATGGAATTATTAGGGGATGAAAAACATGTGGATGAAAAATAAGGGATACATAACATAACCTTGTTAATGAAATTTATCATGGAAAAAAGTAAAGTTATAAAATTTGATCTTGGCCAAAATCAACACGACCAACCTGCTAACCCCAACAAGTCAATTTTTATTAGTTAAATTTCGTCTAAAACTTGAATATGTGCATTGATTGATATATATATATATAGGTGGAAGAATTTCATTCTTGCATTGAAGAAACAAATTTGGTATGATATTAGGGTAATTATATGAAAGACTTTATCCATTTTAATGAAAAATTATATAATGAAACTTTGATTAAGTTTTCATTATCCCTTATCGAGTTAATTTATTTTAGAAGATTGTCATAAGAAATAAGTATTAATGGTCACTGGAAAAGATCATAGAGACATCTATAAACTTCTAACAAAGAATTATCTTATGGATGATGAGGATAATTTAAAAAACCACCCACTAGCTACATATTCAAACATTATAATCCAAGACACATTGAAAGATTTGATTAATCATCAGAACGTGGAATTGTTCTAAGTGTATTATAATTGGTAAAATTTTATTTGAAATTATTTATTTGATCCACTTTGATTCAAAAAAATTAATTTATAAAACAATAATGGAGTGATGAAAAGAATCTATGTGCCTAAAATTCAATTCAACCCAACCATAAAGCAAGTATGGGGTATGATTCACTTTAATAGAAAATGGTATGTATTATAAATCTATAGTAAACGTTTTATGTGAAATTAAACTATATAAAATGATTTTTTATATATAGATAGATGAATCATAATCCCAATACACTTTTATACCATTCTATGTTCTATTTTAGGATGCTTGTGTAAATAATATGGGAAACTACTATATCAAAATATATAAGATATACGGGAATCATGTGTAAGTATGACATGATAGTAATTTTAATGATTTATAATAGTATTTCATAAAATATATATTTATTTTAATATGTTTTTATATAGTTTATAAATAAGTCTCATCAATGAATCTACCCAAATAATGACTACCTTTCATAGATTTGAAGCGTCCAGAACAATATGCATGTGTTGGAGGTGTAGGTTTTGGAGTGTCACATAAAGAATTTTCAAGAAGAAAAAGTTTCAAGGTGATACATATGAGATGATGAAATAAATGTAAGAATAAAAATATTCTATAAAATATATTATTTATTTCCCTAGTTTGAAATACTGGTATGGGAAAAAGGGTCAATGAAAACCAATAATAGAACAATGATCAGTACATGGAGGGTTATATGACCACACTTGATTGAGTATATCCATTCCCCTCTAATTCCTTACTTACCTAGAGTAATAAATTTTAACATAACAATTTATTATAAAATATGAATAAAAAAACTACCGATAACGTTATATTATTAAAATTATATTGGGTGAAAATGTAAGTGATTTATATCTATCAACATTCACCTATCACCTTGCTGTGAGAAGTATGGTGAACAATATCCAAGGATATAAGCTACATAATAAAAAAATTCTATATTATCAATTGAGTGTGGGGATTTATGTAGCTCAAGATCTGATAATTATGTTGCATTTTCTTCTTATTTATCTTGATGTTACCATAGTTGATAATGAAATTGGAACTTTCATAGAATGATTGTTTAATATTATTAAGATACAAGGAGATAATGAGGTATATATATTAAAAAATTAAAATTAAATACATTAAATACTTGATGAAACATGTTCTAAAATTATCTATGATATTAATATAGACAAACCAAAGGGGATAAATAAGGTCAGATAAATACAATCTAGTGGATTAACCATGAAATTAAAACAACCTTATGAGAGAACCTTCCCCCCACCAGTTCCACTTCCTCATATAGTAACATTGTAATTACATGAAGACACCACATTAAAAGAAAGAATTGTGTCCTATATTGGATATGGGGAAGAAATTTTTAGATAAGTCATTACAAACATGATTGGATGGGGAATTACTTATAATTTTTATTATTTACTCAATAATAATTTTTTTAGGAATATTATTTTGAATTAAAATGATCCATCAATATATGTGAAATGTATTATACATGAAGTGATGGGTGGGGAATATAATTATATAGCTTCTCGATGCATCAAAATTTATCATGAGACAAATTAGTAATCTATAATTAAATTGGATTTTGGTGTATGCCTACCCATGGTTTAAACTATCTTAGAATAAGGCCTTCATGGTCCAGATATTGTGATGTCTAAGATCATGACATTCAATATTAATCATTTCAATAATTTATAATTCAGTTACTAATATCCATGAGATTACTATATTTATTTTATCCATAGATACATTTTTTTCTCTAGTGATTGATTAAATTGAATGAGTTTTCAATTATTTAACCTGTCATATTGATTATGAAAAATTTACTCATAGTAGCTTCAAATTTACATAACCTTACTGAGTTTATGAGCTCACCCTTTTATCTATTTTCTTTTCACTAGGGTTTGTATAAGTATATTATGAATAATATTAAGAACAACATAAATTTTTTATGCTATGTATTTTATATTTCCAATTTAATATGGGAATCATGTATGTATACAGTTTTCCAAGACTGCTAAATTGATCAATACAACATAGTGAGGTCCCTTGTATATATTCCAATGTAATAAAGTATAAACCATCTTTGGGTTACTGGAGTTGGGGTTGTCACAATTGGTATCAGAATAAGTTTTATAGAAACCTAGGGAATTATATTTTAAATGAATATAACTGACATTAGAATTATGATAATCTCTTATAATAGTTGATAACTTTTTAGAGGGATTTTATTTTACAAATCAATAGTCAGGATGATTATGAGATAACTCAGTGTGTTCCATTATTCCATGATGGTTCCTATTGAAATAAGGGGAGTAAACACACATAGATAATGTATATATTTCCCTACTTATTAATCCGATATAGTTGGTATTGTAGATAAGTAGATCATGGACATATTAGGGGAGCATACTCAACTTATGAAAAAATAACCTTGACTGAATGGAGAAACCTGATGTTCCACGACATGATTCATATATGATTGATCATTTCATGTGAAAAAATAATCTATTTTTAGTGGATCTACTAATCCATTTTTAGAAGACTAATGGATCAAGTCTCTTGAAAATATATTTCTCACCTTAGGATATAATTAAAGTGAAAAGGTTGTGTTGTAAGTGTATTGTATTAGGGTCCATGCTAATCAATGGTGGTAGTTGATCTAGAATACTAAAGAGGTTGAAAAAATATAAATAATTTGATAGAGAACATTTAAAGTGATTTTCTTTGAAAAATTATTCCATCAAGAAAAGCAAGCTAAAATAGGGATTAAGTTATTAACTTTAACATAGAATAAAGAATAAAGTATATAAGAGTATGAGGATAACTTTACATGATTATACAGAAATTATTGGGATTAAATACATAATCTAAAAAAATATTGACCATTTATTTTATGTTCTTAAGCTGATTCACTCAAGGGAACTAGTTTCTCAGGCATTTTCATCTTACGATGATATAGTATAATGTTTGGTTTACACTGATAAGTAATTCTAAATATCCTATATTTTCAAAGTAAATAAAGAGAATAATAGGACCATTGAACACCAAGGAAAAATAACTAAGTTGAAGGAAAATAATGGAATGATGTAAATTACCACATGTGATAATTAGGGTAAGAAACACCTGGGTAATTATTTGAAGGGAATTGATGTTTTCTTCAAATGTGGATAGAAATGATATCAGGTGTGTAAATTCAAGGGTTAGAAAGAAACCTCTAATGTTGAGTGTTTAAACTATAAGGATATGGGTCATTATTCATAAAAATATCTCAGGAATCAATGGGACTTACCACAAAATAATCCACAGGGATAAGGCCAAGATTATTCTATTACTATTGATAAAGTGGAATGATTAAGGTGCTTATGTATTTAGATTCAATAATTGTGTTGAAGTATCTTATTGATGATATTTTAATTATAATAATCATGAAACATATAATTATTATGATGCATTAGATTTATTTAAGGATTTGAGACCATGTTTTGAATGGTACTGATAGCCAAGAAAAGTGATTTAGTGGCAAAATGACATTTTTGGAGGTTACATAACAAAGGGAAAGATAACCCTTAACATGTTCTTGATGTTGAGTTAGTAATGTTTAGTTGGGATAAAGATAATATTGATACTGATGAAGTAAATGGGATAGTATTGGTAACCCTAAAAATTATAAGTGATTTTATGATAAAGTAGTTTATAAGGGAGTTTACCACATTTTTGGGTTTATAAAACATATTTAATAATATGGGATTTTATTTAAGGAATAAATATAAAGTTAATTTATGGAAGTAGTTGTTTTTTTAGTAAGGTTTTATAGTGATTCATTTATTAGTATGTTTTAAGAGAATAAGTGATCAAGGTATTAACACGTTTGGTATGTGACATTATGGTATACTTTATATTATCTAGAGATAAATGTTTTCTCGCATATTTTGGATTTTTATGTTTTGAATTTGGTCTAATATATTTCAGATGAGTGCTAATGTTAAATATTTATTAAATAGATTAATATGATCTTTTGAGGTTTTCATTTAATGTATTATTGGATAACCTATGCTACCGATTTTGGTTTTATTAGATACTTAGAAATAAGGAATGTCATTTCATTATTTAACGGATCTTATGATCCATTAAAAGTTAATTTTAGTGCTTTAGGAATAAAAAATTCATCCTTAATACTCATCATTTAGATAAAGGAATATATTATAGTGGAAAATTATTTAAGTATGAAATTATACTTTTCAAGTAAGTATATTTCATTATATTTGTATTCTATATGGTAAAGTAATACCTCAACTCTAAGAAAATGATCTTGAAACAAAAATGTTATCATATTATGATCATTAATGATAAATTTATGGTCTTTTAACCCATCACAAATTTATGGTTTTTTGTTAATTAACATTCTCTTGAACACATTCTCTATCAATCATTATTTCTCTTAAGGTGTTATTTTTTCCTTCCATGTTTATATTTTCACTTCTCAATAATGTTCTCCCATTTGGAAACCTTGTTTTGTGATGACCTTTGTATTTCCCTTCACCTATTTTAAGTATAATATTTATTTACCATTTTTATGATTTGGGTTTTCAAAAAATGTATTTTCAAATGTAAAACCCTTGATTATTTAAAACACATTCAAATTGTATGGATAAATTTATTTAACGGGTATACAACATGCAACACCAAGATTAAATAAACCATGAATTTTACTATTTAAATATGACCATTATAACATACCTAAATAATTTATAGTTATGAATAGTACCAATTGAATTATTAAACATATATAATGGACCTAATCAATAAAAATACATTGATTAACTCTTTGGAACAAAGTACCCAATTTTCAGTAATGTTATTTTATGCTTCAGAAATGCATTTTCTTAAAAAATGAATTTTATTAATTTACGGAACTTATAAAAATAGTATTTTATAAAAAAATATCATTTTTGAAATCATAATATCAAAATTATCATAGGGTGAAATTTTTATATTTTTATGAAAAACTTATTTTTTTAGTAAATACTAGAAAACACTGATTTTATTGAAAACTGTATTTTTTCATGAATTTAAAAAGTTAAATTTTATTTTAAAATGATCTCAAAATATTATTAGTTTTATTATATGATTTATAATTTAATTAAATTCATTTTAATCAATTTTATTATTGAATTTATTATAAAAACAATTTTATATATAAATGGCATTTTCTTGAAAAACTATTTTTCGTTGCATTTTAAGTTTTGATTTTAAATTAATTAATGCCACTTATAGAAAGTGAATCTTGAAAAATTAATTCCATAATTTAAATTAGGAGGTCCAAATTTGGAAAATTTTCTCCTTTTATTTTTATTCATTATGAATAGTAACCATAGTAAACAATTGTCACCACGATAAGGGAAAGTTGAGTATTTAAGGTTAAAAATTATATTATAAGGAATATAAAATGACCTTAATGCTTAAATTAATTTCATTAGATTAACCTATTTTGTACATACTCATAAAATATTCTAATATATGATGTTTTTTCCTTTTTTCTATGATTTTGAACTTTATAATATTTTAGTAAGAGATAAAGACAAAAATGTCACTTTCCCTCTTTTAATGCCGATAATATTTTATAAAAGGGATAATTACTACTTATTATTGGGACCAAGTTGATTATAAATGTGATGAAGGTTTCATGAGTTGTATTTTATTTTGAAGGTTAGTTTTGAGGAAAATAAATTACTTCACTTTTTTTTGGAAACAATTGTATTGGGTTTTTGTTTTGAAAAAAATTAGACTCTTGTTTTTAGAAAGTTAGTCCTCAAGATGATATAGAAAGAAAGAAACCAGAATGAATGAAAAATTATGACACTTTACAATGTTAAATGTGATGATGCTTTGCTGTTTTGGAATTATCATAAATCATAAGTAAAGTGGTAGAAATTATAATTCAAGCTCAATGGAAAAAGGGCTAAGTAAAAGCTGTGAATGGTGGTGATTGTTACAAAGTTGTGAATGGTGGTGACTATTAAAAAGTTGTGAATGGTGGTGACTATTTCAAATTTTTGAATGGCGGTGACTATTACAAATCTATGAATGGGGGTGACTATTGTAAATTTGTGAATGGTGGTGACTATTACAAATTTTTGAATGGTTGTGACTATTAAAAATATGTGAATGGTGGTGATTATTGAAAATCATTGAATGGTGGTGACTATTACAAATATATTAATGGTGGTGACTATTTCAAATATGTGAATGGTGGTGTCTATTGTAATGCCTTGAATGGTGGTGACTATTGCAAAGCTATGAATGGTAGTGACTATGGGAAAGTTGTGAATGGTGGTGACTATTGAAAATATCTGAATGGTGGTGACTATTGTAAAGCTGTGAATGGTGATGACTATTACAAAACTGGGAATGGTGGTGACTATTTTAAAGATATTAATGGTGGTGACTATTATAATGTTGTGAATGGTGGTGACTATTGCAAAGCCATTAATGGTGGAGACTATTACAAAGCTGGGAATGGTGGTGACTATTAAAAATATGTGAATGGTGGTGACTATTGAAAAATTGTGAATGGTGATGACAATGGGAATGGTCGTGCTGATGGAATAGTCATGTCGATGAAAGACGATATGATTCATGCCATGCCGACATGGTAATGAATTTTTTTTCATCAGACTCAGAGTTGTACCGATGAAATAGTTGTGCCAATGGAATGATCATTCCGATGAAAGAAGATATGATGCATGTCATGCCGACATGGTAATGACTTTGTTTTTTTGTTGGAATCAGAGTCATGCTGATGGAATAGTCATGCCGATGAAAGAAGAGATGATGCATGTTAGACTGACATGGTAATGATTTTTTTTTGCATCGGACTTAGAGTCGTGCTGATGGAATAGTCATGCCGACAAAAGAAGAAATTATGCATGTCATGCTGACATGGTAATGACATTGTTTTTCATCAAATTCAAAGTCGTGCCACTGGAATATTCATGCCGACGAAATAGTCGTGCTCATGGAATATTTGTGTCGATGGAAAAGTCATGCTGATGGAATAGTTGTGCTGATGGAAGAGGAAAGAGTCGTGTTGATGGAAAAGAGGAAAAAGTTGTGATGATGGAATAGTCCTGCTAATGGGAATATTCATTCTAATGGGAATAGTCATGTCGATGGGAATAGTCATGTATATGGGAATTGTCTTGCCTATGAGAATAGTCATGCTGATGGAAATAGACGTGCCGATTGAAATAATCGTGCCAATGAAAAATAGGAAAGAGTCGTGCTGATGGAAAGAGAAAGTGAAGAGATGGTGCATGTAATTCCAATAGGGTAATGACATTGTTTTACATTGGACTCATAGGTGTAAGTGAAAGAAAAGAGATGGTGCCGATTAAATACCATCATACCTAGAAAAAATCATACTCAATAATTGTACCCACATTTATGGTTTTCTAAAAAAATTGTTTTGGTTTTCTGGAATAAGAAATGGGTATGGCTATACAAATGAAAGAGAAGAAGATTGAGATGAAGTTTTGAGAAGATTCAAGAAGCTTTGAGAAACTGTGAAGAAGTCAAAATGTATCTCATAATTTCAGGGGGAAATTCAAATTTGGGAAAATTTGAGTGAGCAGAAATTTTTTTTGGATTCCCACAAATTGTCATCTATAAAAGGAGGAGGTACTTTGTACTTTCTGACAGCGAGTACTGTTCACATCAGAGGAGAGATAAACTCTAGGTTTTAGAGAGAGAAAAGAGGTTTTGAAGTGGTGCCAATTCTTTTTGTCTTGACTATTGCATACATGTTTTGAAGTAGTGTTGATTCTATTTTTATTGACTATTACATACCTGTTTTGAAGTGGTGTTGATTATATTTGTCTTGAATATTATTTCCAAGTATTAGAGTGGTGTTGATTCTATTCTATTGTATTCAATTGAAAGATCGAACTGAAAATAATTGGACTATGAGCATCAAACTCAGGGTAATCAGATTGATTGTTTTACATAGTCCATGAGGTTCTTACCTTTCTTCTGAGTAAGGAAAAGAAGAATTGTTTCCTAATTGAATAAATTTTGTGAATTAAAAATAATCACAGGTAACATGAGATGTTACAAAAAAAATGCATTATCCTATTGTGCAAAGAGGGTGCACATGCACTAGTTGTATTGTTTCATAATGCTACACGAGTGTAAGGGTACATCCTACTCATTGTAATCTAAGCATTGATTTCTGGTGGATTGTATGGTATTGGATAATTTTCAAACCATAACAAGGATGTAGCTATTTTTATTAAATAGTGAACCTTGTAAATCTTTGTGTTCCTTTGGATGTGTGTTGATCGGTTTCGCAGCAGGGAATTAAAATCTTTTACAAGAGGTGAAAGTTGTTTCAATTGAATTGAAACATAAAAGGAAAATAATATCACTGATTCACCCCCTCCCCCTCTCAGTGATACAATACTCCAACTGGGAACTTTCAATTGGTATTAGGGGAGGATCCCTTCATTATTATTTGCTGATGGAGAATGTGAATGGTGTGAATAGTAAAGGTATTATGGTCTTTGTTGGAAAGAACTATCATATCTGGAAAGATAGAATGTTTAAATATCTTATTTCAATAGTTATGATGTTCTTGAAGCTGCAACAGTTGGGTTTCCCCCCATTGATGATAGTGCTCCACTTACACCTTTTAAGAATAAGTTTCTTGAGAATGATGGAAGGGCCAAGAATTATATATTATCACCACTTTCTGAAAGTGAATTCTTGAGAGTGAAAGGTTTTTCCACATCCAGTGGTATATATGATAAATTGAAAAACATATATGAAGGAAATACAAAATTGAAGAAGGTAAAGTTACAAATATGGATATTGAAGTATGAATATTTGAATATGGGCGAGTATAAATCTATCAGGTAATTCTTTACTAGGGTTAATGACATTGTGAGTACTATCAGATGTCTTGGTGAGAGCTAAAAGACTCTACAGTTTTTGAAAAGATGTTGATAATCATACCTAATAAATTCTATGAAAAAGTTTCTTTATTGGAAGTCATAGATCCTGAAACATTATCTCTTGATGATTTACATAGCACTCTTATCACAAATGAAATGAGAATAGAGAATTCAATGATGATAAAGAAAGGTTGACAGGGAAATGTCTTTCAAGGCTATGAAGAAAGAAAGGTCAAAGAAGATTGTTATTGAAGATGAAGTTGGTGATTCAGACTCTGAAAATGAGGTATGTAAAAATCTCAATGAAATTATATCCTTGTTTTCTAACAATGTTAAAAGAGGTATAGGGAAATACAAAGGTAAAATTACCTTGAAATGCTTTGAATGTGGGGGTGTTGATCACTTTGGAGATAATTTTCTTAAAATTAAGAAAGAAGAGGATAGTGATATTGATGAAATAAAGACAACAAGATCATGGAAGAAAAAGGGATACAAAGGAAGAGAAAATAAATTCTTCAAATCAAAAAGAAGAAGTTTATTGTCCAAAGATGATGAAGAAGAAGAGAGTGATGTTGAATCTGAAAAATCTATTGAGAATGGTAATGAAAATACTTTCATTGCAATAGTGAATGATGAATAATTCGAAATTAGTAATTTTGAAGAAGAAGAAACTCATCTTGAAATGCATTGGAAAGAAGAGTTGAAAGAATGTTTGAGAAAGATCAGAAGGCTTAAAAAGCAGAATAAAAAGTTGAAAGAAGAATTATCAAGAAACAAAGAATGTTTTGTTGGTGAGAAAGAAAAGATGGTTAAAGATATTGATGATTTAGATAATTCTTTTTTAGATAAAAAGAATCGTAATGTGCATTTGGAAGTGAAGCTAAAGGAAAAATAAGAAGAGTTGGAAGTTGTCCAAAAGAACTCTCTAAAGCTAAAAAGAAAATTTTATGCTTTAAAAACTCTATCACTGAAGTTGGTGAATGTTCTCGTAATAAGTAACTTGATATGGTTCAACAAAAGATACCTTCAAAGGGAGAGAAGATGAATAGAATTTTGTCTGAAAAGAAGAATGTTGAGAATGATATGTATGCGGTCAAAGTGGAGAATTTAGAAGTTACAAAACATCATGATCCTGAAAAGGTTATATCTGGATCTAAAAAAGGTTCAAATACTTCGGTTCCAATCAAGGTTCAAAAAAAGAAGAAGAATAATAAAATTGAAAGTGAAAATAATATGGTTGAGAAATTTTTTCACAATTCTGGTCAGTATGGAGGTTTCAGAGGAAAATAATCTTTCTATGGGTATTGCTAGTATTATGGGGGATTCAGGCACACAAAAATTATGTGTTGGTTCAATCAGAAACATTATTATTATCCCAAAGGTTATGAAAGGAAGAGATTGATGGGGATTAAATCTCTTCAAAGAAAGAAAAATGAGAAGGTTTTCTTGAAGAAATGTGAAATTAATGAAGTGAAGATTAAAAATAGGTTCCAACCCTTGGAAACTATTTGTGAAAGATGTAAAAAATATGGACACCTCAAAAAAGGATGTCTTTTTTTATTATTGGCTCAGAAAAAGATTCTCAATTCTCAAAAGCTGAAGGTGAAGAATGAAAAGAATGTAGAAAAGGAGATTGTTGTTGAAACTACCTTAAAATCCATGAAAGGAGAACAAACATAGATACTTGATAGTGAGTGTTCTTCTCACATGACGGGAGACATGAAATTATTGACAGATGTGAAATATTATAAAGAAGTAATAGTGAAATTTGGAAATGATGAATCATTGAAAATCAAAGGTGTTGGGTCAGACATTATTGGAAAAGAAAAGATGAAATCTAAGAAAATATTGTATGTTGATGGGCTGAAACAAAACCTGCTAAGTGTTTCATAATTGTGTGATGAGGGTAACAAGTTTTTCTTCAAGAAAGATGGATTTTTTGTAAAAAGTGAAGAATATGATAGATTGTTACATGAGGCCAACATATGAAAGGAAATTTGTTTCAGGTTGGTGATTCAAAAAACTCTTGTTACTTGAGTATGGTGGAATAAAATTAGTTATGGAATAAAAGAGTGGGACATATGTGTCAGAAAAACATGAGGAAGTTATCTAAAAGAGACAGTGTTCGAGACATTCCTGATATTCCAAGAAGATGAGATTGGGGTTGCAATATCTTCTAGAAAGGAAAAATTACAAATGGTGTGCATAAGAAAGTTGATATTTGTTCAGAACAACCCCTGGAGTTGATCCATTCTGATATATGTGGGCCAATGAGAAAAAAATCAACACATTGATATAAGTACATCATTAATTTATTGATGATTTTACTTGCATTACTTTTTTTATGTTCATGAAACAAAAATTAGATGCTTTGAAAATGTTTAAAAGTTTCTAAAGAAAAGGAGGGAAAGAATGTGAGTATTTTATGAAGAAGTTGAGAACTTATAATGGTGGTGAATAAAGAAGTGAAGAGTTTGAAGACTATCTTGAGAAACATGGAATTCTACTTGAGTATAGCTCTCCATAAACTCCCCGAAAAAATGGGGTTGTTGAAAGAAATAATAGAATCTTGGTGGAAATGGGAAGAACCATGTTACTTGAGCATGACCTTTCTCATTAATTTTGGAGACATGCCAGGGGTAATTCTATTTATATTAAAAAACGTTTTTTCTACAAGACTCAATAAAGTATGAATCCCTATAAATTGTTTTATGAAAAAACTCCAAGTTTTAAGGACTTTAGAGTTTTCAGGAGTCCTTGTATTATAAAGAAGAATGGTGGAAACTATGGTATGTTTGAGTAGAAAGGTGAGGATAAAATCTTTCTTGGATATTCTCCATAAGGAAGAGGTTACAGATGCTTCAACAAAGAAACAAAAATAATTGTTGATTCAGTTGATGTAAAAGTGATTAAAGTATCTGAGAAATAGAAACCTCTCCAGGTGGGCAATGAATTTAAGAAAGATGAAGAAGATAATTCTGATAAGGATACAAACAATTGTAATCCTAATAAAGGTGAAGAATCGACATCATCTATTTACAGTGATGAGGAAGATAATCTAATATCTTATCCAAGGCTGAGGAAACATATTGAAGAACAAAATATAATTAGTGATCAGCATTAGAAGGTTCAGAAAATAAGAACAGCCAATTCAGTTACACATACTTCTTTGTATTCAAAAATAGAACTGAATGATGTGAAAGAATCTTTTGAGCATCCTAAATGGGTTCAATCCATGAATGAATAATTGAATCATATTGATAAGAATAATATATGGGTACTCCTACCCATGCCTGAAAACAAAAACATCATTGGTACAAAATGGTTTTTCAGGAATAATCTAAATGAAAAAGGTGAGGTTATAAGAAACAAGGCAAGATTGGTTTGAAAAAGGTATTCACAGATTGAGGGTATTTATTTTGATGAATCCTTTTCTCTAGTGGAAATACTTGAAAAAATCAGAATAATTCCTATTATTTCCACACAATGAGGCTATAAGATCTTTCAAATGGATGATAAATCTACATTCCCAATTGTTGATCTGGAAGAAGAGGTTTATATTGAACAACCTTGTGGCTTAGTTATTGGAAAAGATGAAGGTTATGTGTGAATATTGAAAAAGGAATTGTATGGCCTAAAAACACTTCGAGGGAATGATATTCAAAATTGGATAAGTTCTTAAGAAAGATAAATTTTAACAGAGGAATAGTGGATATCAATATTTACATTTGATAAAGTCAAGAGTATTCCCTCATTGTAATTGTTTATGTTGATGCCATTATCTTTTCTATGAATGATGAAGGAAGTTGTGAAATATTTTCTGAAGAAATGAAGAATGTTTTTGAAATATCCATTCTAGGAGAAATGAAATACTTTATTGGGTTACAAATCCAGCAAGAGAAAGAATAAATTTTTCTCTCCCAAAAAAAGTTTGAAAAAGAACTTATCAAGAGGTTTGGCATGGAAAATTCAAAACCTGTTTCCACACCCATTTCAGTGGGAACAAATCTATGTAGAGATGGATAAGGAAAATAAGTTGATCAAAAATAATATCGGAAGATTATTGGAAGTATATTGTTTTTTACTACCTTAAGACCAGACTTTTTGTATTCTATTACCCTATGTTGAAGATTTCAAAGTGCTCCAAAATAATCAGATTTACTTGCTAGAAAAATAATTCTCAGATACATCAGAGGCACAAAAAAATTCAGATTCAGGTATTACAGATCAGATAGAATTGATTTATTTGGTTATTATGATACAGATTGGGTAGGAAATGTTGATGTTAGAAGATCTACATTTGGTGGTGTATTCTTTTTGGGAAAAAATTGTGTTATTTTGTATTCGATGAAACAAAACTCAGTAACTCTCAGTACGAATGAAGCTGAGTATGTTGCTTCTAATCAAACTTCTACTCAACTTATGTGGATGAAAACACAATTGGAAGACTTACTTGTTGAAGTGAATTTACCCTTGCTCTTGGGTTGTGACAATTAAATTACAATCAATCTCACCAAGAATCTTGTGAAACATTCTCGTTCGAAACATATTGATATAAAATATCATTTCATCAAAGATAATGTCAAGAAGAATGAATTGAAGCTAGAGTATGTTCCAGCATCAAAACAAGTTGGGGATATTTTCGCAAAACCATTATAAAAGGAATCATTTTGAAAAATGAGGATTAACATGGGTTTCCAACCTCCATCTCTTTAAGGATGAGGTATGTGTATTTGTACCCTCTCTCATCTTGCCTTTGTATTATTTTTTCATGGGGGAGAATTTTTTTTTTAATAAATCTATTTCATAATTGAGAGAGTTGTGGGTAAGTTGTGAATTCAACATTGTTTTGTGAATGAACTATTCTAACTGTTTGTTGGAGTGGTTGTAGGAAAAGAATTTTATTTGTTTTCTAAGAATAATGAAGAGAATAAATAGGTTTTCATGATCATTTTTTATATCATAGTTTTTTATTAATGATTATTGTTTCCTATAATGATTTATCTCACATATTCATAGAATTGTTGATATGTAATCCATTTCTTGAGGTTACAAAGTTTAGTGATTCATAAAACTTGGTTGACAACAAAATTAAAAGGGGGAGATTATTGGGACCAATTTGATGATAAATGTGATGAAGGTTTCATGAGTTGTCTTTTGTTTCCAAGGTTGGTTTTGAAGAAAATAAATCACTTCAATTTGTTTTGGAAACAATTATTTTCGGTTTTTTGTTTTGAAAAGAATCAAACTCTTGTTTTTAGAAAGTTTTTACTTAAAAGGAGATGGAAATAATGGGACTAGAATGAATGGAAAATTATGATACTTTACAATGTTAAACGTGATGATGATTTTCTGTTTTTGAATTCTCATAAATCATAAGTAATTTGGTAGAACTTATGATGCAAGATAAATCGAAGAAAGGTGTAAGTAAAAGCTGTGAATGGTGGTCACTATTACAAAGCTATGAATGGTGGTGACTTTTACAAAGATATGAATGGTCATGACTATTTCAAATATGTAAATGGTGGTGACTATTACAAAGCTATTAATAGTGGTGACTATTGAAAATCTATGAATATTGGTGACTATTACAAAGCCGTGAATAGTGGTGAATATTAAAAATCTATGAATGGTGGTGACTATTGCAAATTTTTGAATGGTGGTGACTATTACAAATCTATGAATGGTGGTGACTTTTGAAAATCTGTGAATGTTGGTGACTATTGCAAAGCTATGAATGGTGGTGACTATTGAAAAGATGTGAATGGTGGTGACTATTGAAAATATGTGAATGGTGGTGACTATTGTAAAGTTGTGAATGGTGGTTACTATTACAAAGCTGTGAATGGTGGTGACTATTGAAAAGCTATGAATGGTGGTGACTATTTAAAATATGTGAATGGTGGTGACTATTGAAAAACTTTGAATGGTGATGATGGTGGTAATAGTCGTGCCGATTGAATAGTCATGTCGATGAAAGAAGATATGATGCATGTAATATCGACAAGGTAATGAATTTGTTTTGAATCGGACTCAGAGTTCTGCTGATGGAATAGTCGTGTTGATGGAATAGTCATGACAATGAAAGAAGATATGGTTCATGTCATGCCGACATGGTAGTGACTTTATTTTGCATTGGACTCGGAGTCATGCTGATGGAATAGTCATGCCGATGAAAGAAGAGATGATGCATGTCATGCCGACTAGGTAATGACTTTTTTTTTCATTGGACTTAGAGTCATTCTGATGTAATAGTCATGACGATGAAATAATACATGATGCATGTCATGCCGACATGGTAATGACTTTGTTTTGCATCGGACTCAGAGTCGTACTAATGGAATAGTTGTGCCGATGGAATAGTCGTGCTGATGAAATATTTGTGTAGATGGAATATTCATGCCAAGGGAATAGTCATGCCAATGGAAGAGGAAAGAGTCGTGCCGATGTAAAAGAGGAACGAGTCGTGCCGATGGAATAGTTGTGATGATGGGAATGGTCATGCTGATGGGAATAATCGTGCCGATGGGAATAGGCATGCCGATGGGAAGAGTCGTGTCGATTGACAGAGAAAGTGAAGAGATGATTCCTATCATGCTGATAGGGTAATGACTTTGTTTTACATCGGAATCATAGGTGATAGTGAAAGAAAAGAGATGGTGTCGATTAAAGACCATCGTACCCAGAAACAATCATACTCACCAATTGTACCCACATTTATGATTTTCTAAAACAAAAATTGTTTTGTTTTTCTGTAATAAGATATGGGTATAAAGATATAAATTAAAGAGATGAAGATTGAGATGAAGTTTCGAGAAGATTCGATAATCTTTGAGAAACTATGACGAAGCCAAAATGTATCTCATAATTTCAAGGGGGAATTCAAATTTGGGAAAATTTGAGTGAGTGGGAAAAACATTTGGATTCCCCCCAATTTTCACCTATAAAAGGAGGAGTTACTTTGTAATTTATGATAGTGAGTACTGTTCACAACATAGGAGAGAGAAGTTCTGGGTTTTAGGGAGAGAAGAAGAGGTTTTGAAGTGGTGCTGACTCTATTTGTCTTGACTATTGAAAACATGTTTTGAATTTGTGTTGATTCTATTTTATTGACTATTACATACCTGTTTTAAAGTGGTTCTGATTCTATTTGTCTTAACTATTGTATTAATGTATTAGATTGGTGCCGATTCTATTCTATTGTATTTAATTAAAAGATCAGACTGAGAAGAATCAGACTGTGAGCATCATACTTAGGGTAATCAAACAGATTTTTTTACACAGACTAAGAGGTTCTTACCTTTCTTCTGGGTAAGGAAAAGAATAATTGTTTTACAATTGAATATATTTGGTTAATTGAAAATTAGAACAGGTAACATGATATGTTTCAAAACAAATGTGTTACCCTATTGTGATAAGAGGGTTCACATGAACTAGCTGTATTGTTTCATAGTGCTACACGAGTGGAAGGTTACACCCTACACATTGTAATCCAAGGATTTATTTCTAGTAAATTGTATGGTATTTGATCATTTTAAAACCATACCAAGGACGTATTTATTCTTATTATATAGTGAACCTTGTAAATATTTGTATTCTTTTGGATGTGTGTTGATTGTTTTCCCAGCATAGAATTAAAATATTTTATAGGAGGCGAAGGTTGTTTCAATTGAATAGAAATATAAAAGGAAAAGAGTATCATTGATTCACCCCTCCCCCTATCAGTGATACAATACTCCGACCGGGAACTTTCACTTATGTTTAGTTATAAATATTCATATTAAATATGAATTAATTGATTTTATTATTATAATTTAATTCTAATTTTTAGTGATGAAATAATTACATTAAATTCTTGCACCCCACCAACACAATATTTATTTAATTAGTATAAAAATAAAATAAATGATTTTAAAAACAATGAAATAAATAAAACTTGAAATAATTATCAGTTTTCATGATTTTTTTATATAATCATACTTTTCTAGTGATTTTTAATGAATTTTATTATAAATCCCTCTTGTATTGATGTATTTGAAGTCAAATTAAATGAATAGTTTCTAAAATGACATTAATGGTATTTCATTAAAAATAATAATTTATTAAATGATTTAAAATTCATAAAAATATGGTATTCATAAAAATTACTTTAATATGGTTTTAAACATCAACCATGTTTCATTTATTGGTCGTTTTACCTCATATAGTAACATTACTGACCCTTAAAGGTTGGAAAACTTTAATATTGTGGTAATTGTTAGAAGAGTTAACAGGGGGTTAAAACTATAAGATAAAGGTGAAAAAAAACTAAAATTTGTCAAAATTTTATTATATGTGATTATTTATACACATAATTATACTATATTTAAATTATATAAATTTTTATCTATTTGGACATGAAATATAATTTAGATTAATTTAATACTTTAAAAAATTCCAAGAATGCCCCTCCCCTCTCTATAAAAGGACACCCCCTCTCTAAATTACTCACACCAATTTGTTTCATATATCTTGACCAAACCCTACCAATTTCCCTTATTAATACCCTTAACCAATTTCAAGAGGATTTTTTCCTTTCAAAAGATCTACCCTAGTCCCCATACGAAGAGATCTGAATGAAGTCTACTGAAGAAGAGGTATTCATTTTTACCGAGTCCTTCAAGTATATTTATAATTCTTTGTGAAGTGTGGTAATAAAACTAAGTTAAAAAATAAATTACCATAAATATAATGATATTTTATTATGATTATGGTACAACCATATTCTATATATTTTCCATCCTAGAAAAAGTGAAAACATTTCTTGTTTGTACGTACGACTTATCATCTCCACGTAGCGGTGTGATTCATTTTTCATCAATATTTCACTTGGATAGTTATAAATATGGAAATAATTTTTATATATCATATATATGAAATAAAAATTCTTCTGTAAAGGTTAATTATTATTTAACTTTCTCTCTATCCATCCATCTAAAAATCAAAACAGTATTCATGCGCATGTATGACCTAGTGTCTCCATGAATAGTGTAATTAATTTTTATATATTTGTTTTTTTTGTATTATTATTATTATTATATATATATATATATGTTGAATATATATGATATTTATATCTTTAATAACATTATGGATATAATTTAACCATGAGAATTATGAAAGGACTGAGACTACCTAATCAAAACATACTTGAACAATATACTTTTCTTACAAAAGTGTGAAAAGAACGTTTTTAACTTATATGGAATGAACAGAATTTACCACCACCATGACCTCTCAATGTTTTGAAGATTTATTTATAATTTTAGAAGTTTATTTTAAATGAAAATTTTTTCCATAATATTTGATAAATTTTGATTTTATAAAAATATTATTTCAAAATGGAAAGGTTATTTTCCAGAAAAAATTTTTAATGATATTTTTATAATATTTTTATCCATCAATGAAAATAACCCTTTATTTTTGTTATTCTCCACTAGGGTTATGTTGAAATTATACCATCCTTGAAACATTCACTTTCTTGTGATAATTTATCATTTTAAATTATATTTCCCTTATATATCAATATTCTTTTTATGAGGGATATTCTTATTGCCTAAACTGTATACCATTTCTACATATGGTGTTTTATATTAAAAGTAATTATATTGAATGATGAATTATTGATAACTTGTATTCTTTACTTAATAAGAAATATTAATAAGGAATATTTTTCAGGAATTAAATCTATCTTTCAATATGTGATGAAACCCTTGGTCATGTAGTTATGGGTGGGTCCTGAAATTATATATCCCCTCAATGTATCGACAAGTCTCATGAGACAAATTAGTAAGCTAGAATTAAATGGGTTTTTGGTTTATGCCTACCCATAGTTTAAAATATCTTGGCGCAAGGCCTTGATGGTTTAGAAATCATGATGTCTAAGATCATGATGTCTAATATTAAGCATTCTCATTATTAAGAATTTAGTTATTATTATCCATGAGATCACTAAAATGATATTATACATTGATACATTTTATGGTCATGTTATTGATTAAATTAAATATGTTTTCAGTTATTTATATTTCCATATTGACTATGCCTTATTTACTCATGATAAGTTCTTTTGTACATAACCATTACTAAGTATCTAAGATCACCATTTTTTTTGTTTCCCCGGGACATGGAGAAGTATATTATGATCAATATCAATGATGAAATGAAACTTTTTATGATAAACATTTAATATTAACAATGTAATATGGGAATCATACATGTATCCGGTTTTCTAAAAATTGTAAACTTATTGATCCTATATGTTGAAATCCATTTTATCTATGATAATGTAATGAAGTATAAACCATCTATGGGTTACTGGATTTGGGGTTCTTACATCATGTTAAATTTGGGTTCTCAAAGATTATATTGTGTAAGGAAGAAAAATTATAAGTTGCTTTGGATTATTTTACTATGTAGGTCATGCCAAATTAAGGTGCCCCTTGATTTTCAATTATTAACTTATTCATGGATTTTTTTTTCGGTTACACTAGCTAAGATACCCAAATAGGATTATGAGGAATGGATTTGAGTATTATTCATATTATGGATATTTATAAATAATTTTCCACTCAAATACCCATAAATCACAACCATTGTTATTAGAACGATTCCTTACCTAAATATCTAAATGGAGAGAAAAATTAAAAATCAGACTCATTACTTTGTGATATATGGATATTGGATAAAATTTATATGATGTTTAGGGTCATCATTTTAAGTTGTAGTAAATTCATTAAAATTATTTGATAAAAGTAAATAATACATGATACTCACCCATAGACATGTCTATGTTATAGGTTATGGATTAATTCATGATAAAGATATTTGGATCAAATATAGGTTTAACCTATGTAAAAAATTAAATTGGTATCTATGGTAGAGAAGTGTTCCAAAAAGAATAATTATGACCAACTAAGTGTGAATGCTATAGAGAATAATTTCTATAACTACGACTCTTGGGTATTTGATACTGGGTGTGCATCACACATTTATATTGTCAAACAAATACTCAGAGATATAAAGTAGTTTGTAAAAGGTGAAGTATATCTTCCTGTCAATAATAAAGTAAGGGTTGTTACAATAGAGGTCAGTACATATGTTCTAATTATACCTAGTGGATTATTTCAAGAATTGGAGAACTATTATTAAGTTCCTTCCATAAACAAAAAAATTTATTTTTATATATTTTTTGGAGAATATGGGATTTTCTTTCACTGTAATGAAAATGAGTTATTCCATATATCAGAATGAAATGTTTCATGGACTCAAGAATATAAAAAATAGTTTATGCATTATAGATATTGATAATCATGTTTATAACATTTATAATAATAAGTTTAATTTTTATTCTATTCACTCCTATCTTTATCAATTTCACCTTGGAAATATGAATTAGAATGAAATGTTTTATGGACTCAAGAATATAAAAAATAGTTTATACATTATAGATATTGATAATCATGTTTATAACATTTATAATAACAAGGTTAAGTTTGATTATATTCGCACCTATCATTATCAATTTAACCTTGTAAATATGAATGATAAATGTGTCCTAAGACTCCATAAAGGTGAATTAATAGAACAATTATATTATGAATCATTTGAAAATTGTTAAACCTATTTATTTTAAAAAATGAAAATAGAAAAATTTAGTAGAAAATATTAAAGGCTTAGTGGACAGTTAGGTCTCATACATAGTGATGTATGTGGACCAATTAATACTCAATAATGTGGTGGTTTTAAGTAAATAGTTAGATTTAACTGTGACTTTAGTAGATATGGCTATGCGTTCTGATGAAACAAATGTATGAAAATTTTAAAAAGTTCAAATATTTTCATAAAAACATACAGATTCAACTATGTAAGAGTAAAAAGATCCTCCAATTTAATTGGGGTGGTGACAATTTATTTGAGAATTAATTGATTTTCTATGGAATTGTTGTATTCTTTCAAAAATATCAACTCCTAGAATACCAAAATAGAATGGAGTGTATGAAATGAATAATCATACCATTTTGGACATGGTTTGATCAATAACGAGTCAATGTGATCATCCTATTACATTCTAGGGTTATTTATTCTTATTGAACCTCATTATATATAAATAGTTTATAAATATTCTATATGAGATATGGGTTTGAAAACATCCCATTATGTCTTTTATAAAGATTTTTTTATGTAAAGAATTCATGAAATGCTTGAATTCTATTAATATTGACTCCAAATCTGAAAAATTATTATCAATTAGTGATCATAAGGAAAATTAGGGGTTTAATTTATATAATCCCACTAACCACAATATTTTTTTAGCCCAAACTGGTGTATTCCATGAGAGTCCATATATAGTTCCTAGAGTCAGTGGTAGAAAAGTTAAACTAGGATAAGTTCAAAACAAAAAAACTGAAGTGTTTTTAAGGTATAGATTGATTCAGTACAATAAATAGTTTTAGAATAAGAACTAACTCAAGTTACATAAGAACCTATAAGGCATGATAAGATTCATTAATAGATCATTATATATGGATTTCTCATAGAAAATGATGATGAGGTAATATTCATAGTATATAAACCTACTTCTTATCGAGAATCTATTGAGTGCTTTGATCCTATGAAATTATTAAAATACATGGAATTTAAAATATACTCCATGTACACTAACCAATTTTCTAACATGGTGGATGTACATGAATGGGTAAATCCCATAGGTTTTGATTGGGTTTTTCATAAGAAAATTTACATGGATATAAGAATTTATTCCTATAAACCATGATTAGTGGAAAATGGTTATAAAAAAATCATGGTATTAGAAATGAAGACACTTTTTTAGTAATTGTAATTATAAATTAAATTTGGATGTTTCTTTAGATACAAGATCATTTTGATTATGAGATATATCAAATGGATATCAAAACCACTTTCCTTAATAGGGATTTAGTTGAATATGTGTATAAGATACAACCTAAAAGTTTTTTAATTCAAAATGAGACTACTATAGTATGCAAGCTAAAACATTCTAAATATAGACTAAACCAATATTCTTGATGTTTCAATATTTGTTTTGATGATATATTAAATTATTTGGGTTTCATCAAGAATGAAAACGATTCCTATATATATAAGAAGATTAGTGGGAGTATAATAGTGTTTCATATATCATATGTGGATGACATATTATTTATCAGAAATGGTATTTAAACACTACAATCAGTGAATATTTGGTTGGGTATGTTATTCTCAATGAAATAAATTGGAGAAATTTTTTTGAGGACATGGGGCATAGGTTCTGATCACTGTAATTTCTCCCTTATTATAATCTAGCATAGTGGAATATCAACCACCAGAATAAAGGCTTGTTTCTAATTGAAACATCCCCAATAAATTCGAATACTAGATTTGGGAAGGCCAAGCACCCAAACCACAACATCAATATATACTTCCACCACCAGTTCTATTCACCTCATGATCAAGCTTACGATAATCAAATAATATAACAATCACATGGTGAACACACATATGAAACTACAAAACAAAAACACAATGCATACAAGGATTAAGTGGCTAAAATATTATTTCCTGCATCCATGGGAGAATGGAAGAATCTATTTCATTCCCTCAAAAGTATGTCATATTTACATGAATAATCATATATCAATAATCCTACTAAGACTAAAAGAATAATTCACTCCAATGCCTTAATAATTTCATCTTTCAGTTCTCTTTCCTTCAGTCTTACACCTTCACTATTTCAAACTCTAAAATCTAGATGCACCCAAGTATTCTCCTTCTGAACCCACCTCTATATTTTTAGAATCCATCAGTTATTTTTCAATAATCATCAATCTCATTACACATATGGACCAATACCACTTATATAGTGGTCACAGAAGGTCATCCAGTATGTACTTCAATATGATATAAGTGGGTGACCCTCCATTGGATTTTCTAACCTTAATTCCTCTGTATAATTCATTAAATCGATCTTAAAATCACTGTGAATAGTTTAAACCATCCATATACTACATTATAATGTCTTTGATGAATTTTTCCTTTGTTTAATTCATGAGGTAAGACTTCCACATCTTTCCATTAACGGTATTGCGCAAGTCATTAATTCACTTACAACACCTGCACCTGAATTGCCTTTGGATATTGGATGAATATCCATCCATTCACTTCACTAAATTCCTATATATACACGAAAAATTCCTGATTATATGTATTAGATGATCGTACTCTTTCTTCCCAAACTCAAACTCTACAATTCACTATCAACCAAACTGAACTCATCTAGATCCTTCTGTTGTCACACTTTCAACTACATATATTTATTTGACTATGAGTTTCCTAGTTAAAAATATATTCAAATAACATTAATATATTCAGTGAACTCACATAAACCACTTGAATTTTTATGATGTATGTTGCATGTTTATTTCCTCTATCTAGGTTCTCCCAAGTGTTACTTCTAGTGACTGAACTTATGAATCTTTAACACTTGACCCACAAAAAAATTATCACACCAAACCTAACAAACTCTCACTTGAGAATTTTTTTCATAGGTTGAGTCCAAAAATATCCCACTCAAATACTATTCTTAATATCACATTAAATTATCACTAGTCAGTTTTTGTTCACCCTTCTTCTACAACAACATCATGGCTCTACACTCCATGCTCCTATCAATCATCTGGGATCTCACTCAAAGAATTACTTTATTTCTCTGGAACCATGATTTTTTTATGTTGGAATTGTTAAAATCATATGAATTCCTCCATGTAAGTACTCCAAATAAAATAGACCCTGAGTTTCTATCCCATAAAATTACTAAATTTTATACAAACGTTTCATTGTGCATTGTATCCAAGGCCCTACTCTTTCTAAATATCCAGTGTTCCTGAAATCTCTTCCACTGAGCTTTAGATTTCCTTGATATTTATATTACACCAAACTCAAGAGACATCATCAGAACCAACATCCATCTATAACTTCACCTTATAGAACGTATGATTCCATTAGTATAAAAAACTCCTACTAAAAACCTCCTTTAGTGTATTCAAGACAATATGATCATTTTCTCTCACTACTTCTAGACTCTATTCCAACTATTCGAGGATCCCACATCCATTCCCAAGTTAATTTTGATACTATAAAAATATTCTATTGATAATTTTCATATATTTGGAAACCTATTAATGTAAATTAATTCTAGGAATTGGTTTTATCCTTCACTCGTCTTTATCGTAGGTTGAATCCACACCTTTTATGGACTTGTAGATGAGTGAATAATTGTCTATATTCTATACATCTAGAGTACCCTATGAAATATCCAACCAAAAATAGAAATAAAGAACCATTATGCACGTTTCATCTAAACCCAATCATATTCTACAAGATTCAACACATGATTATGGTAAATGATCATCCAATTTGTGATACCCCCAATCTAGGATTCCTGGTCATTCTTCTTTGACTTAGGAAAACAAAGCCCACAATATTATGGGACTCCAAACTTGATCCAAACCCTCATCTTCTAGACCAAATTATAGTCCACCTATATCATGGTTCTTCATTATATTTTTAAAGAAGGTAATTTTAGTTACAATGGATTCTGTGTTATAAACACAACTAGAACATTTTTTTCTTCCAATTCCAATTAAAACCTCCTTTTAAGTCCTGAAAACCAGCCAATTATACCAAAGATTACACTCAATGCCATTGAGTACCAACAATATTTCACATAACTCAAGATTCATGTCCATCATCCTATCTCACTCCCATGTTCTTTGAAAACCATGCCTCAGATTCTATCTTCCTGTCATTTAATTTGTATCTTGTCACTCTCCTATCATCTAAATCTAAAAAACGTATCCACATGTTCCATCACCATGAATCCCCTAGTGTAAAATTCCAAAATCCTTCTAAAAATTCTATTTCTTTACAACTAAACAAATTTCGATGAATTGGGACAATGTCACACCACATCTTCTTCTAATACTTTGTCTAAATAGAACCATTTCATCTGATAGATTCATAGGAAATTCCACTTCCTCCCACTAAAAGGATTATGATTCATGAAATACTACATCCAAATTTATGAATCAATACTTGGGATTAGGAAAAACTTAGTAAAAATTCTAATCACCCCTCCTAAATATAGGTTTTTGTAACCTCTAGAAATAGATCCTTCTGAGAGCATACATTTCGGTAATCATTGATTATCTACGAATTTAACTTCCAACATACTTAACTACTAAAAAATCCTTCCATGGACATTAATAATCTATTATCATAACCATTGAATCATTACATTTTTTTTTGCATTTCCTTCTATTTTTTTTCTTGAATATAGCTAAATTATTTATCTAATAGAACTTATAAACCCTCAAAGAGTAGGAAAACCATCATAATCTAAGATATAAAGCCTCCACCATCTGATAATCAATATAACACCCAACCCATACAACACTTTACAAAAATAATTTTATCTCCCACTGAATCCAAAAAACATAATGGATTATTGGTTTCCATAAATATTCCATTGATCTGCCACCAAGTTTTGAATTTCAATCAGTGGAAAAATACCACATGACTCCTCTAACCTATTATAATTTTCATATCCTAGCATCCCATTGGTAACACCACCATATTATAGAGTCATTCTTATAGAAACCTGATAGAAAAACTGACCTTAATAACCCCTATAGTCCCCAACCAAGCATGAATTTTCATCTCAACAAATGGAACATGCCCCAAGACACCTATTAGTTATGGGATAATCACTCCAGTACTGCTTCTGTCTTTCAAGTGACATATCCTCTAAGAATTGATAAACTACATCAACAAAAACCTTACAACCATACTATAACATCAAAACAATGTAACTAATCTATGATACCATTTATTTGGGATTAGTGGCATAGATTTTGATAACTATAATTTTTCCTTCCAGTAATCTAGAATAGGAGAACATCAACCACCAGAAGAAATACCTTCATCTGATAAAAACATCTCCCATTACATTGAATAATAGAATTAAGAATAATAAGAACCAAAAATAACTAATAGATTCATCCTTCCACCTCTAGTATTTCTCACCTCGTGATCCTCCTACCAATCAATGTACAATAAAATAAGAACACAATGAACACAAACATGCAAGCATAGAGAAAAAACACAATATACGCAATGATTATATTGTTTAAAAATTATGTCCTACATCCATGTAAGAAAAGAAGCATCACTTTAAATCCATCAGAAAATATACCAGAGTTATAAAGATAATCATCTACCAAAAATCCTACTCATAATACTAAAATAAGTCTCACTAAAAACTTAGTGGTTGTATCTTTCTGTGCTCCATATTTCAATATTTTACCTTTGGTATTTTTTTCTTCAGCGCCTGGTGCACCCAGGTGTGATCCTCCTAAAGAAAAAATTCCCTTTTTAGAACCTAGTTTGTTCTATGTCAATAATTTATAGTCCCATTTCATATGTGGACCAATCCAAATTATAGTGGTCCCAACTGATAATCCAATCAACACTATCATTTTATTGATCCAAGAAACCTTTATTCCTCTATAGGATTTGTTACATTGATGACCAACTCATGGTGAATAGTTAACACCATCCTTATGCTTCACTCTAGAGACTAAAATTAATCTTCCCATTACCATATCCTCAATTTAAGACTTTCATGTCACACTACCAGTGGCTTCATGCAAGTCATGAACCTCTACACTTACATCACCTGTTATGGAATTTTTTTTGGCTACTTGAATTTTATGCTTATTACCACTTAAATATATTCCCATGGATACATTAATTAATCTCAATAACATGAATTAGATGATCCTCCTCAATGTTCCCACACTCAGACTCCATTATGCTCTATCTTTCAGACAAAACTCATCTGAATCCTTCTGCTAAACTCACCCATTCAACTGCATTTGTTAGTATAACTTTGAGTCCCCCAATATAACTTCCATTAAACTAACATTTCTACATCTAGTGAACTCACATCATCTACTTGAATACATATGATTCATGGTGGTGGTGTATTTCATCCATCAAATTTCTCTCAATAGTTAATTCTAGTGAATGAATTTTTAGCTTTGAAACTTGACCCATAAAAAAATTATTGAACCAAACCTAATAAATATTGATATATACTGGGTATGAAGATCTATAGAGATGGATCTATGAGGCTTCTTGGACTAAGTAGAGACCCTTACATTGATAAATTATTAAATATATTTTAACATGGAACTCTAAAAGGGGTTCTTTATTGGTGTTAAATGGAATGAATTTTAGTAATATTAAAGATACTTCTAAAGAGTTATCAAGGATGGATAGAATTAATTATGTGTCCAATATAGAGGATTACACTGATGTTATTTTCCAATCTGAAAAATGGAATGATATCTCAGTCTAGTTTTGTGTTTTTACTAAATGGTACAGATATCAATTGGAAGAGTTCCAAAAAATCCACCATGGAGGACTCAACAACAACAACAGAGTATATCGATGTATCATATATTGTGAAGTAAGCCTTTTGGATCAGAAAGTTAATCTATGAACTTAGGGTGGTCCCTATAATTGAGGGAGAAATCTATATTTACTATGGAAATAATGAATCCATTTCTCATGGAAAGGAAGATTTGTCTCACCGAAGGACCAAACACATCCTTTAAAAACACCATATCATTCAAGAGACTGTTGAGAATGGTGATGTTAAAATGGGTTTGGTGGATGCGAATGAAATGTAGCATATCATTTGATGAAACCATTGTCGCATCAAAAGTAAGAGGTTCATATAGAGTCTCTTGGTATAAAATACATAATAGATGGATATAATGGTTTCATAGTTTATAATTTTATTATAATAAAGGAAAACTCTATTTATCATTCATTCATATGTGCTGAAATTTACTTTATATGAACAATTTAACGGTAAAATCCCCTCAAATTATGACATTGAGTTATTCTTAATTGAGATGATCATCATTCGGTATATTGGTACATCACCATATCTTAAGATTAGTATGAATAGAATATTATACTCAATAAAAAGTTTTTTATATGAGATTTAAAGATTATATTCTTAAGTTAATGAGTAGAGACTTATTACTTATACTAATCCTCCAAAGTATATATGACATACCAAACCCAACCGTCACTTAACCCATGCCCCAAGATTGGTTGTCCACATGACCAATAGTGCGTCTACCCATATACCAGGGGATATCAACTTGAAGTGGAGGTATTATGGTCAAGAATCATGAAGACTATACCCCCATGTCATAGTACATAACAGATGGAATAGAAATAAATAGTAGTAGAAACATAACCAATCAGACAAATATAGTAAATAGTAGAAATGTGGATAGATATAATGAGAGACTTAATAACTAGATAACATAACAAAGGCCTCATAGGCATATTCTAATACAACTTGTTTTTATGGAATTCTAGTACAAAATGAAAATAGGAGAAAAACAACAGGAATTCTAATCAAAAGGTAAAAAAGTGAACAAAAGTCAAAAGATGCTCTATAGCATCCCGATATTAAGCTCGATCCTCTGATACTAAGCTCCACTAAGCAGTATCAATCAACAAATTGAAGAGTATTTTTTCCTGTATCCATACCTTTAGGAAAACAGTCTTCTCAGGTACTATGGGTGGCTTGAGAAGGGTATGAGATAAACATCTAAGTAGGTCATAACCAACGGTGTCTATGTGTGATCCGAGTAGGAGCTCATAGGTAAATCATGTGAAATAAAGACAAGTAAGTAGAACAGTGCAGAGTAAATTGATAACCTGCCGCTCAGGTTCAAAAAGGATACCTGGAAGGTCTAACTGCTTCAGCTCTAGGATGGTATGTCTAATCAAGTCTCTATATACACATATATATATATATATAGTATAATAATTGGAACAGGGTAATATTGTCTCCTTCCCATCCATTTATATAGAGATTTTATCTAGTGTGGGGTAAGAATGCCTCCCACCAATACATATATAATAAACTATCATGGGGTAAGAATGCCTCCTATATATACAGGTATAAAATATAGCATGAGATAAGAATTTCTATCATCCGTACATCTAGAGGTTGTAACTAGCATGGGGTAAGAATTACTACCACCCATACCTTTATATCAGAAACTATCATCGGGTATGAATTACTCCCACCCATTCACATAACATAAGCTCAAAAATCATAGCAATGTCATCTTTATACAAATCAAATAATATAAGGAAAATCATCTTATATCATTTGAAAGTAAAAAACAACACATTTCATGTGATGAAATTATAATAAATCATAACAAGGGAAAGGCCATGAAATCCCTTGAAAACATTCCATTTTAGCTAATTAGTTTAAAAGTTTTAATCCATCTCATCCTAGCAAACCTACAATGCAAACAATCCAATTTTCCTAACATGGAAAATTAATTTCAATTCATGGAATCAATGCCAAAGTGTCAAGTTAGTTAGTTATATTACAATTTGGATAATTACCATTCAAATGGGGCTAAGAACCATTGATGCACCTTGGTATATATCAAATTCACATGGGATAATCTCTATTTTAATAAAAATCCAAGCTAGAAGCTAATTTTAGTTCCAAGCATTTTGTCCCATTTGGCCCAAATGGCCATTTTCAAGGTGACACACCTAAGGGTGTCCATTTAGAGTTAAACCGATACCTAAACCCCTAAAAATACCTAATTCACCTATCCTAAGGCATTAGGATCCTTTAAACATTAAGTAATCAATATGTCAAAGGATTTTAGAAAAGGCTGGATCACGACATGACAGATTAATTACAAAAACTCTAAAACTCAATTTGAAAACTATGTGATCACCTACCTTATGGTCATATATGATTCCTCACATGATATCGACCTTAGATTTGAAATAGGTAGGAATAGATCTGATTTTCAGTCCAATGACATAAAATTAGGGAATATGAGCCTAAAACCAAATAACACAATAGATGCCAAGAAGAACAAAGACAAGAGTAGAGTGACTAGGGATCCTTACCACATGGGTTTCAATGCCTCCTATGGATCAAGGATCAGACACAAGATGGAGGATCTACCAAGGATCCAATCTTGGTGGACATTTGGAGCTCAATGAGGATGAAGGAGGAGGTTATATATTTTAGAGGTGATGAAAATAGAAAAATAACTTATGTTAAAGAGGGAGGGGAAAATGGTAATTTTTCCCAAAATACTTTGTGCATGGTTTATGTGCATGGTTTAAAAAAAATGTACAAAACATGAATGAATGATATTACTATAACTACAAAATCCTACATGGTTTTAGAAAAACCATGCAGAATTACAGGTTCCCCTTTCTACAGCCGCACAGTTTATCCAAACTATGTGACCTCGGTTGCACGGTTTACACTAACCGTGCGGCCCAACCTGTAGCCCCATTTTCCAAAACTCTGGGCTCTGAAACATACATGTACACTCTCTGGGTCATCCATAGGCCATATTATTCTCTTACCATGCTTAAATTAAAAATTAAAAACTAAAAACCAATGATCCGTACCTTTTCCAAAAGTCGGGTTGTTACAGTACATCTTATATAATGTTAAGTAGTCATTAATATATTTAGGAGTGTACACTTGTTATTGATCCTTCATATATAAGGTTGGATAGAAACCTCAAATAATAACCTTTATAAGTGTATAAAATTCATATACAAGTCATTTTACAATAGATAATAAATGGGTGGTTGGATATGTTGTTGGTTATGTTGTCGATTGGAGTGCAACAAGGATGGGATTTGTCCCCTCATATAACAAGTAAATACATCTTGACCATTATTGGATTAGACTAAGGAAGTTAATGGACATGCTTAGTTGAGTCACATATGATGTGTTAAACTACATGGATGAGGGACATGTGACATACTCATCCTCTTGATGAATGAAATGTGATGTATTCATCGACCTGGTTAATCTTTTTTTGGATAATGAAGAAAAGATGAGATAGAATATAGTATATTTACATTGTTCTATGTCTATAAGTCACTAGATCCCATGTAAAAATGATTATATAGGTATACTTGTGATTTATAAGATATATTTTATTTAGGACTAGTTTTATAGATATATGAGTATGTTTGATAAAGATTAATCTTTACCTATTAGTAACTTGAGTAGAGGCTGCTTCTTTCTTACATATATGAAATATGAATTTCATATTTTTTATCAATGATACTAAGGCCCATTGGATCACACAATTAATTCATTGGATAGGGATTAATTTTTAAATAGAATGTTTGTTTCAAAATGAAGAGTTCTTGATAAAATATATACCAAAGAGTTTTGATGGATTCATAAAGAATTGTGAAATTTTGAACGATCCTTTTTAGATTTATAGTGCATGTGATAGATTATTGGATACATAATTAAAATAAATAAATGTATATTAAATACATACATGAGATGTATGGTATTATAATAAATTCATATGATTCATGCATACTCATAATCTGATGCATGCATGTATTTGGTCAATCCTCCTATATGGTTTCACCAAGTGCTTAATCCATTATGAATAGATTTAAAATGGTTTTGAATACATTCTCTTATGAGATTTAATTTAGGGATAACATTTTATGACGCCCAATATTATGACATATTTTTCATTAATTCATGTGAATTAGGTATGGATATATAATGGAATGATTTCCCTCACTCATTGGGTATGTGATTGATGGTATTAAATATCATTGGTTTCATACAAATATTTCTGAAAAAAACTCATTTTCCCATATATTTATTCAACATGTTATTATGAAGGTGATAACACCCCTCAAAAATCATTAGAATCCTATAGAATTTTTTATGGTTTCTTAGGATGATGTATCATATAAATAGGAATTAAATATACTTTATTTCTTATGGTATCATCATCAAGCCATATTTGAGTGAATAATAATATGGAGTTTGATACACAGGTGTACATGATATGTTATGTTTTCATTTTTGTACATTTTCATGAACATTTTATCATTTTGAGGGAATATTGAACTATGTTATTGGTCTTATTACACATTATAAGATCATACTATGATCCCCTAATAACCATTATATGTGACCTTAGGCGTAACACCTTGAAATTATCAAGTAAGAACATTGTATTTAATGGCATGTGTGACATGAAACACCATGCATATAAATAAATATAACATCCTAAGACTTTAGGATAAATTTAATATTTTAAATAAATTTATTCTATATATTTTAATGCATGTAACACTAATTTGGATCATGTTACATGCAATAACATATTTTTTTGGTAGTATTCATTAAAAGAAAGACTAATTTTTACCGAACAATAATATATTATTAATATATTCTTATTTAATACAATAAGATACAACCGAACTATTAAATTTATTTTTTTAATACGATCAAATAAATTATGAATATATATGGTTAAATTCATTAGTTACAAATTAATTAGAAATGAATATAAGAACCAATTGAATATAAAGGGAATGTTTTTATAAAAAAACTATTTTTTTCTAATAATGTCAATTTTTTCTAATAAATTAAATTAGTTACAATTAGTAAATAATTTTAATTTAATATATATATATAATATTCAATCAAATGTTTTTTACATTCATCCAATATATTCGATAAGAATAAGTTAAGAATAAACCCAATATTATGCATAAAAAATTATATTTTTAGAGTGGCATTTTACCGTTTTTTAATGAAACACCTATTTTAAAAAAATCAATTTAATAAATTATATATGTAAAAATAAAATTCATTTTTGAAATTTTAATTTTAAAATTATATTAGGGTGAACTTTTGGTATTTTTATGTGAAGTTTCATTTTTTAATGAGTAGTGAAAAATACTGAATTTTAATTCGAAATTGATTATTTCATCTAATTTATTTACATAGTTAAATTATATTTTAAATTGGAATTAAATTAAAATAATTTCAATTATACATAAATTAATCCAATTTAGTTAATTTTATTCAATTTCACATTGAAATCAGATATAAAAAATATTTCAAACTTTTGAATATTTTTACTTTAAAAAATTCTTCATCTTCGGTTTATGGGATTAAAATTAAATTAATTTTTACAACTTATGTCATTGGGATTTGATAAAATGGATCCATATTTGTAATTAGAATAATATATAATGTCTATTAAGGTCAAATTATTTTATGACAAAAAATATCAGTAAATGCAGTTAAAATTAATTAATGTGGTTAAAGTAAGATTAAGTTTAACAAGGGTATAAACCTTAAACTTAAAAAAATGATCTAGAAACATTTAAAAACTTATTATATTTCCATATTTAGACCATATCCTCCATTTTATATAATTTGTTTTATTATTGGTATAACATGATGTATGTGATACCCCTCAATAGGGTTTATATTTTTATATTTAAAAGAATGTCACTCCTCCACTATAAAAAGGAACTCAACCCCTCCCACTTATTCACACCTCTAAAGCCCTTTGGATCATCCAAAAACATCCCAAATAATATACCAACTTCCCTAACCTCATACAAGAGGCCTCACATTGGGAATAAAGCAAACCAAGGAAGTTCATTGGTGTAAACCAAAGAGAGTTACCCGAAAATGGGTAACATTATTAAATGATTGCTTTTGTTTTATTTATTTATAAAACCATTAAATTATTATTATTACATGATTATATAATAAAATAATTATCCTAAATATAATTATATGTTGTTATGTTATGTTTTTTAACTACATACACACACACTTCTAGAAAATGGATAAAAAATTTACTGTTCGTGTGTACGGAGGACTACTACCTCACAAAATGATATCGTTCATTTTTTCTTTTACCACCTCTCATGGTTGGGAATTATGATGGATACACTATTTTTTATGATATATACTATATTTATGTTTTATTAAAACTTTTTTAATATTTATATAACACATACCTTCATGCTTTCCAATTTGTGTAAATATGACAACATCGTTTGTAGATTTGTGGACTACCGTCTCCTCAGAGCGATGTGATACATTCATAAATTAAATGGAATGTATTAAGGATGGGTTTAGTTAAAAATATGTGAAATAAACTAAATAAATATGATATTAATGAAATAATTACCTTTCCGTAAATATAAAATATTATTTTCATTATTACCCTTTTCACACACTAAAAAATTGATAATGTCATTCATGGACATGTGGACTATGCCTCCTCGATGAGATGTGATTCCTTTTAAAAAACATGAGTTAAATATATAAGTATATATGATTAAATAAGATGTTATTTATGATATAATTATCATTATGTATAGATAAAATGTGATTTACCTTGTTTCCATAATGATCATTGAAAAATGGGAACGTTACTCATGTGCACGTTTGACATACCGTCTCCATGATTGTAACATTGGTTCATTTTTCATATTCATGATTGATTTTAAAATAATAATTTATGTATAAATATGATAATTATTTCATTATCATTATTCTTTATATGTTTATATAATGACCTATTTGTCTATAGTTGACCTACCAAAGTCATTTTTGACACATGAACTGAATTTGGTCAAAACACCTGACATAAAGTTAATTGTTTAAGTAGTTGTATACAAAATTGTAATAAGTGAAATAAAATTATTAATAAACTTGAAAAAATTTCTCAAGAAAGTAAATAATTAACATAAGTTTATTATTTGGGATGGTGAATAAACACATGATAAGTTGGGATTAAGGTAAGGGGCTTTATCTCAATTTCCATTCTTTAAGGAATACTTATAATTGTGCACCTAATTTATTATATGTGGTGTGAAAACTACCAATTTGACATGTAATATAATGGATAACTATTATTGCATGGTTTTATAAGTTTCAAAATGTATTATTTCATTCTATGGGGTTTTACTAGAATGTCACATAGTAGTAAGGTATTTTCATCTCACTCTTTACATCTGTGAGTTAAATTTCATATTCACCAATTACTTATTTTTGTGGTGTATCTACTACCCATTTTGATATATTAAATGATGAAATATTTTATATTCATGGTAATTAATTTGTTTACTTTGAATTATCACATCCAGGGGATTTTAATTTGAAAATTATGAACTGCTAAAAGTTTTCTTGCAATCTCATGTTCTTTTGTGATTATTAACTTTCTCTTTAAATAACAACATTATCATAATAATTTTTCATTGTAAATTATACTTATTATATATATATATTATTGTATAATGGATATGATTTTTTCCTAAACTGTATACCATTTTTACGCATGGTTTTTACTTTGAAAGTTATTTAATTAACATTGGAAATATTGATAACTCTATATCTTTTATTCAATACGGAAATATTTAATGATAAAGAACATTTTTTATTAATTAAATATATTATTATATATATGATGAATTCTTTGGACTGGAATACAGAGTTGGGGCTCGGTTATAGATATCCCCTCAATGCATCGATAGTCTCATGTGATGAATTAGTTGGCCAAATAATATAAGTTTAAACTATCTTGATAATATATCTTAATAATATAGTGGTTCATGTACCAAATGCATGACGTACAATATTTAATAATTTCCTTTATTCAAAATTTAGTTATTATTATCCATAGGTGTTTCCCTATGAAAAAATATATGGATGTATTTCATTTTCAAATGATTGATTAAATGTCATGTGTTACAATTATTTACATTACCATATTGTTTATTCCATATCTATTTATTTTAATGGCATGTGTTCTCATTAATTTTCCATAATAGGTTAATTTATTCTCATTGATTCATGATATATTCTATTGTACATAACCCTTATTGTGAATTTGAGCTCATCATTACTTTTTTTCCTTTCCCGAGGATATGAAGATGAATTCTTGAAATGATTTTCCAAGGATGGAGTTTATTAGTCTTTGTTATGTATTATGTTCTATTTTATATTCCCAATGTAACATGTGTATCATTTATGTAATCTAGTTTTCCAAAATTCTAATCTAATTATTCCTTAAGGATTTGGTTCCATATAATCATGCTAATGTAATAAAGTAAGGAACTAGCTCCGGGATTCTAGGGTCAGAGGGTTATAATTAGTATCAAAGTAATCTTATTAGAGACCTTATAAACTATATTTAGGAAAACATAGATTATAGGATATAACCCTAAGATATAATTTAATGATAATTATATTAGAAAATCCAAAAGAAACCATTTTATGATTATGAGATTTATAAGATCCCGATCTTTTCTAGAGATGTATTAGGATAATTTACACGTATTATTTTTTCTATTTTTTTGAGTATTTTTTGGTTGGGTTATTTCTTGGGAAGTCTTGGGTGAAATTTTAGGAATTTGTGAGTAGAGATAGTACACGATTGGTGAATTATTTCCCTAAACCATGTGCCTTATCCAAACAAACCATACAAACCCCAAAAGATGAATTCACTTGACTAGATCACTCTTTGACAAATGGTATTCCCTCTTTGTAGTAAAAATGACCCCCCTCAGAATAAACACACTTCTTAGAAAATTGTGCACCCCTACCCATGAAATTGTGCACCGATTTTCAATTTAACCAAAAATTAAATTTTAAAATTCTAAACCCCTATAACCTTACCCCAATTTGACCCAACTTAGCCCTAATTATTTCCACTCATTTTTTGAGTCTCCCAGACAAATTCCCTAAGGCTCCTAACCTCGGTTCATGATGATTCAAATCCAAGATTGAAGATTCTCACACCTCCAAGTAAGATATCATAATCTCATCTTGTT
Source organism: Viscum album (assembly GCA_963277665.1). NCBI lineage: Eukaryota > Viridiplantae > Streptophyta > Magnoliopsida > Santalales > Viscaceae > Viscum > Viscum album. The sequence continues at coordinate 822,544,444 of OY728127.1, forward strand.
TCCTCCATCTCTGATGTGTTTATCTCATTACATAGAGGCATATTTTCCTCTATTTTTATGGATCTAGATAAAAGTTTTTTGGATATTGATTTGGTTGATCTTGGATTTAGGCTCCAGATCTAGATCTCGTTATTTTTTGTTATTCCACTTAAATTGGAAATTTCTATTGGCGAGAGATTTTTAATGATCTTGAGGTAGGTTTTCGATTATTAAAATATCAAAGTATTGATTTCAATTACATGTATCTAATTTTATAATTTCTATTTAATGTTTAGCAATTGAATTTCATAGATTGAATTAATTAATTGGGTTAATTAATTAATTAATGGATTTTTAAATTGAGGAAATTGGGATTTTGTAATTGGTCAATTATTATGATTATGGAATTGTTAAATTGGATTAATTAATTATTGAATTAATTAATATAATGGTCTAATTAATTAATTGTTAAATTAATTAATAGAATTATGTGAATAATTTATTGTTTAATTAATTAATGGACTGATGTGATAAATTAATTATTGAATTAATAAAGGGGAAGATGGGATTATGAAATTCTAGGATTATATTAATTAATTTTTGAATTAATTAATATATTTTTGAGATTATGAAATTGATGGGAAATAAGGATATTGTGATTAGTCAATTAATGTTTTTAATAATTAATTAATAGTGGCAATTATGATATATTCGACTTGACCACTAATGGGTTATATTATTGACTAATGATTAATGTTTTAATGGTGATTTGTTATATTATTACATGTGAATTAAAGTTTTAAACCATGATTCTTTGATTAATTGAAATGGTACACTTTAATGAGAATTTTTGAATAGAGGGTTAATGTGGATTAACCTTGATTGATGTGATATATGTGATATTGTGACATATAATATATTCATGTGTGGGACATGGTATATTGCATCAAAATACCATAGTGATAAATTTGTGTGGGACGTGGTCTACTGCATCAAAATCCCGTAGTGATAAATGAGCGTGGGACATGGTCTACTACATCCAAAGCCCATTGTGATAAATGAGTTTGTGACATGTTCTACTACATCAAAATCCAACTTGTGTGATTTCTTGATAAATTAGTGTGGGACATGGTCTAGTACATCAAAATCCCACTTGTGTGATTCATTGATAAATGAGTTTTGGGTCATAGATTTCTGCTTCAGATACCCACGAGGTCCTAGGAAAGGAAACCTAGACCCAAAATGTTGGCACAATTGTCCTTAACAATGAATTGATATGAAATTGGTATTTAAATACTCCTTGTTATGATAAAATATGAATTGAATATATGATATAATTCAGGCTCCAACACGGGGCGAAGTAGGCATTGAGAATTTTGGTGTCCTCAGGAACCCGAGGGTTTATGTGGTAAATTAAAGAATAATAAAATGTGATAAAATATTTACATTTGGGATGTACATTATTATTCATACAATTGCATACATTTTTATTGACTAGATATTGTTTTATACTTCATTGGTGGTATCCTACTGATTTCAAATCACACCCTACTTAGGCTTACTAATCGGTACCTGAATAGATTTCATGGTTTAAGGATAGGTTATGGGAAAAGGCCCCATGTTATATGGTTGGTATGGGATGGAGCATGGATGAGGGAACCTAACTTGGTGTCGGGACCCACTTGGGAGTTTTTTATGTATTTATTCATTTTGTATTTTTCATATTAACACTTGGCACATATTTTATCATGACATATCTACTATTTTTATTTGGTTATTGTGTTATTTTTTCGGTCATCATGTGGTACTAGTTTGTCTTCTATTGGTAATATCATTTTGTTATATTTTTATTAATTCTATTGATATGCTACTTTGATAAAGAGGGTATAGTATCTCAATGATAGATATTAGATACTCACTACTAGTCGGTAGCCTCTCGCATATGGGGAGGCATGCCTAAGGTCACATAACCAACTGGATTGGGGCACCGGTTTGTGGAACCTGAGTCGGGACATTATAAAGTGGTATCAAAGGTTTTTTATTTTTTTTTTCATACTATTTTGGAAAGGTATATAGGATACTAGTAATATTAGGTCCTTGGTTATGAGCTTGTGCATGGGAGTTACTAACCCATGTATGGGGGAAACCCCAAGTACCTAGGGTGGGCTTGTTGTTATTGGTATTTATTGTTATATTTGGATGTAATTTCCCCTCAAGTGATACACTTATTGTGTGATTTGATTATTTTTTATTAGTTTATGAGATATGACTCATGGTGTGGTTTGTCATGATATTTGTGCATGAATGCATCATTCTAATAACCAAGGGTTATTATGTGACATGAATCATTCTTAGGAATGCATGGAAAATAAGGTTTTGGGTATTTTTTTTATTTAAATGATTTTCTTTTCTTGTGATAATTACATGTAAAAAGGTTCCTACTCTAAAATTGAGAACTACAAATGATTAATGATGTGAATAAATGAGTTTCTAATGAGAAACTTAGTTAATGAGATGATTTTACCCTTATTAACCATGTACTAGATGTACGATGGTTAAGGGGTAGTGTTAGCACCTCAGTTTTGACCATGTGAAAGGAAAAAGGGGGAATGAATTGTTATGGATTTGGGTGAATACCTCTTATGTAAATGTGTAAATGTTTTTTATGTGTCTAGATATGTATATTTGGAATTTTAGAGAGATTATCCTATGATTATGCATCTTGATAGGACGACCAGAGGTTATGACTAAAAATGATCCACCAACAGTGGAACCTAAGGCACTGATAGTGTCAGGTGAGGAATAAGGAGATAAGTTCCATGAGAAATGTTCCCACTTCATGATGGTTATAGATAGAAACCCAGAGAAAGTGTTGAAGATCATGTATGATCTGATGTGGGAGTTTCAGTTGCATCCCCCTATGACTTTTACTAGAGAGGGTTGACCTGAGGTAGCTAAGTTTTAGATTGATTTATCTAGACAATACTTGACCACTTGGAGACTCCTGCTGATAAGAGAGTCAAATTGGATTCTTATATGTTATGTGGTAAATATAAACGATGGTGGGACATCCAGAATTAAGATGGAAAGATGGAAAATATTGATTGGAAAGACTTTCAAGAGATGTTCCTGGATAAGTTTTATCTACATATGTTGAGTCAGGAGAGGGAATCAAATTTCATGATGTTGAATTAGGGAATAATGTCTTTGATGGACATTGTTGGATGCCTCACTGACTTTCAACACTTTATTCCAGTACTATAAGGAGGTGAGGCTATGATGTAAAAATGGTTTTAGAGCTGGATTAAATGTTAAATTAAGTCCCAAGTGAACGTCCTTAGGATGAAGAAGTTTTTAGAAGTGGTGAATCGAGCTCTCATATCTGAGATGAACCTGAAAGGGGATTCCAGTGAAGGATAGGTGGTTTCTTCTAGACATCCAGAATGTATGACTTCTAATATTAGAAATCATTTTTATGAGAACATCATCCAAGGTGATAGCAAGAAGAGTAGCCCGGGGAGTTTCGTTACATAGGATATTGTTCGAGTGATATGTCACAAGTGTGGTATATCGAGCCAATTTTATAGGAAATGTCCCCAATCCCCTGTAGAGTGATAATATTGTGAAAATATTGGAAATATAGAGAGGTTCTTCAAGAACCCACGACATTCAGGTAATGATGGGGAAACTAGGAAGAATCAGAGTGTAGGAATGATATCATTTACATCATATCATTTTGGAATTTAGAGTTCTACAATACATGGTGGTAAAGGTAGTGGACATGGTGATTTTGGTCAAGAGCATCCATATAAACAGTGTGGTGAGTCTCAGGGGAGTAATACTGCATCATAAGAAAGAGGGGTAGGATAGTTACATGCAGTTCAGCCTACCCTAGTGGATATAAAGGTAGAACTATAGATGGTTATAGGTACTATTCTTGTAGATTCTACACTATAAAGTGATTTACTTGATATGGGTTCCTCTTATTATTTATATATACCCAAATTATGAATAGTTTGATCCTGGAGGGGGAGTTCATGAGTTGGGTTATTGAAGGTTTTGGGCACAATAGAAACATGCGATGAGTGGTGCCCCCTTTTCTTTTTCTATGATCGATGATTAATCTAAGATTTAACACAACATTAAATGTTGTGATCAGTGGAATTAAATCAAAGAATATAGAAAATGTTAATCATGCACGAACCAAAGGGAGGGTCATCGCATATTATTTATAATCAATTTAATTAAATAAAGAATTACCTTTGTTGGAATTTTTTCTTCATTCATGGATCTGGTAATAGATCTGTGATGCACCGTTGTTGCTTTGTAGGAATAAAGTAGAGATTCCCTCTAGAAGTGATTCACACATGTTCCATGAATCTCCAAACATCGTCAAAGGAATCTATAGGTGTTAGAATGAAAGATCCTTGTTCATGAGTCGTCTTCCTTTGATCACATAGATAACTACTTCCAAATAATTCTTCTTGATCTGGTGGAGGAAGATTACTCTTCCTTCTTGGGAGCATTCTTGGACAAGGGATCTCTTTAGGGTTTAAGAGAATTCTCCAATTCCATTTTGTACAAAAAAAAGAATTGTTTTCATGAGAAAATAACATAATTGGGTTTATATATTACTAGGGTCAAAATAAAATAATTGCACAAGTTCCCTTTATTATTTATTTAATCCTAGGGTAACCCCATTTCAAATAATAATAATAATAATAATATCACTATTTCTCGACACACACTTAAATTAAGAATAATAATTAAATATTCTTTAATCAAATAATGTCCAATATTTATTATTTCTCATCAGACCTAAAATATCATTCCTTCATTCCTATATAATATTTATCTGACCTTGAATAATGTATATTTATTTATTAAATAAATATATCTTCATTATTCTTTAATAACTAAATAAATATTATATTCACTAAATAGAAAATAAATATTTATTAAATATTCCACTCACATTATATTCTCATGAATAACTATGGACAAAATATATGTGATAAAGAATACATGAATACTTATTAAACCATATACATGAATAATATTTATCAAACTTGTTAAATAATAAATAGTAATGTATTATTTAACTGAGATTTTGGATACACTTAATATGTGACCCTCTAGGCCCCTTTCTTAGTGTCGTTAGGAAAAGCAGCCTATAGTCCAAGGTTAGCGCCTAGAGACATACCAAGGCACCCATAGAGAAAGAAGTTAATGATGCAATGAAATTTTACCTCACAAGGATATTTACTGTGTAATATAATCCTTTTATCACGATATCTCTAATCAAGGAGGTTGCATGCTAGTGTCATCAACCTATGTGCTCGATGTCATGTTCTTTGTCTTCCTATAAATTGAACTTTCCTATATAACACCATGGGCATGGATTCATTTCTTCTATATCATTTCCATCAAAGGGCCTAAGATATCAACTTTTTTTAAATAACAAAAGGTATAAATCCTTTCTCACATTATTCATTAATGCAATTTTAGTCATGATGTTTCTAGGGAAAAACATGATTTAACATCGGGTTTTTTCAATGTTAACAACGGTTTTTAATCGACATCTATAAATTTGATGTTAAAAATAATTTTTTTGTCATTAGTTTTTTAAAAACTAACACAAAAAACCATGTGATTGTTTTTAATTATTCAGTGTCTGTTTTTATAAAAACTGGTTTGAAAGTTAAAAAAATAGAAAATTTTCAATATTACACCCCCATAAAAATTAGAATACCTATAATAGAAAAATAGTAAACATGTATGATTGACTAAAAATCTATAGAAACATACATAATTTTAACAAGTTAATCAAAAAATTATCTACGCATTTTTATTATAAATTTGAATTAAAAAAATACATACCTGAAATTTACAACATGGTCATTATTGGTTATTGTTAAAGAACTAATTTCATACCATTATTTTCAAACACCAATAATGAAACAAAAATTCCTTTTTGAAAACTTATTATTAGTAAAATTTAATATTAATCAGAAACATTAGAATATATATACCATAAATTGTAATCATACTTAACAAAAAGTTCGCTAACAAAGATCGAATATGGTCAAGTTTATCTTTTGTGTACAAATATATATCATTGAACATCTAAAATAAAATTGAATGATATAATATTAAAAAATAGAATAATATGATAGAAAATATAAAATAATTAACATGAATAACCTCATCATATTCATTCATTAACCTATTAGTGAGTATATCATACATGAATCGTAGAACATAATAACAACATTTGACATTTCTTTGTTGATGATGACACTGTAGTTAATAAAACATTAATCTGATAATAAAAACCAATATATATATATATATCTCCAAAAATCAAATTAAAATATCAAATTGAAAAATTAATTACATTTACTTTCACATATTGTATTGCATTTGGTTTCGTTATTGACAAGTAATTTTTCTTAAATTTTTACATGACCTACATTTCCATATATATCATCTAATAATACATGTATTAAAATGAGAATGAATCATAATGATCTTATACAAAACAGAAAAAATTACTTTTCTAATAAGGAGGAAATTTTTTACAAACACCACCTAATAAAAAGACAAAACCAATATAATGTGTATTCACTTGGGTAGAATACACATTACATCCAATGTCTCATACAATATAAAAATTTAAAATTTAATGGCATTATAATGAACATTAGTCCATGATTTTTTTTATTCTTACCCATCATGAAATGAAAAAAGAACCATCACCTGATATCCATCATTGATAACCTGTCACATATATATGTCACTCTATTTTTAGTCAACACATATTGCACATATATTGAAATGTATTTTGATCTATAAAACCATAAATGGTTGTGGTGTCATTTTGAACACGAAGTGTGTGTAGATACCTAAATAAAAAAGAAATATAGTTAGTCAATTTAAACCACCATTAATTAAAAAATAAATAAAAAACCAAAACATCAATTTACTTAAATGAAAAGAAACTGCAACATAGGAACATTGAGCTCTTCAAAATTAATTAGATCCATTTTACCTTTTATGAATATTCTCAATGGATACTATCTTCCACATATAATGGATGACAACTAAAAATCATATAGATTATACAAGGAAGAAGAAACATGAGATAATCTTTCTATTCCATCAGAAATATCTGAAGTATCTATAGTTGTTTTTTCCTAAACCTTTTGTTTCATTTGTTAAATTTATTTTGATTTTATATACTCATATATAAGTTAAATGTCAGAAAAAATTATAAATAATTTTCTATTATATTTTATTAATTTTTTTAAAAAATGCATACCTCAAATGAAATTTGATGAATAAGGATACCTTGTAAAAGTAAAAAATAACCCATACAATCCCCAACTCAAGTAATATCCACAGTAGGGAATTGTAGAAGAGTAGTAGGATCAATAATATCATGTACTGACAGTCTAACCCAACCCATATAAAGAGTTTGGTGATGTACATAATCCCCAAAAAATGAACAACTTTGACCATTACAATATGTACATCAGGATCTCATACATACAACTCACAGTATAATTTTAGGTCCGAGTGAGGAGGTGGAGGATCTGAGTTGGAAGGCCAGGTTGGCTGGGCTGGCTGAGAAGGCTGCGTAGACTATGATTGTCTCCTAAATTTTTCTAACACAACATGTTGTATAGCTACCTGAATTTGATCTCCCATGGGATGTTTCATATCTTTCAAATGAGATTTCACAGATTCGATTTATGGGTCTCTTGATTGTTTACTTTGATGATGAAAAACATTCTGAATACTATGACTCTCCTAAAATCCTCTTATACAACTGAGGTGTTCTATATTTCCTAAAGTTGGTACTAGGATTTCCATTCTACCCTTAGGGATAAAAGTTCCTTGTGCTGATTACTCCTGAATTTCATCATAAAATGAAAAATGAATATGGTATATTAGTGTTATTAATTTATAAATTATTAAGAAATAATGAAAAATAATAATTATTTACTTACAATTATTTTAGATACTTCCTTATTTTTCTCTGTAAGATACATTTCATTTTTGTTCCTTTTTCTCATTATTTTCCATTTCTCATGGTGGGTGGGTGGATATGGAGGACCGAATTGGACCACATTCGAACCACTAGTGAGTGATCTCTTGGTGCTTCAAACTTTTCCTCAATAATTTTTACTCCAATATATAATACCCTCCACATGATAAAGTATGAGGGTACACATTCTGAAACTAGATGTCTTGATGATATTTCCTAGAGGCATGTTATATAAAAATTAAACTAATAAGTATTTCGGAACATATATAACAAATTTTACCATATAATATAATATAATTATCCAACCTAAATTTTTTTATCATTTTGGGGGGAAAGAATTTTATTCCATGTAACTTCATCTAAAAATGGATACTTGAGGCATGGTCTTTCATATTTCCTCTTTCCAAACACATAATTTTTTCAGGTTTTTTTTTGAAATTCCTCAATCAAACTGCCACTAATTAAAAATCTAATATAGGGGTATAGTCACCAAATGGTAACTCCTTATACCCTAGCTCTATCGAAAACCTCTTTTTAGTAAAATCAATATTAATTATTATTTACATGAAAATAAATTATTTCAAAAAAAATCCAACAATGTTATACTGTGATAATACTGAAATTCTAAATCAATAATTGAAGTTCATTTAACCAAATTAAATTTATATAATTATATTTTTTAAATGAATTATTATATATAATGAAAAATATTTTTTATTGAAATATGACCATTTGAACATTTATTTTTTTGTAATATTATTTCAAAAGAATATGAAAATTAATTAATTCTAATATATTAGTTCATATATGAAAATATTGTTTCAATCATTTGAAGATTGTATTAATATAACGGGTGAAAAATATGGAGTCATTATATGTGTTGTACATTATATTGATGAACGATGACATAATATATCATTGTTCATTGCATAATATCATCAAGACCATTTGATAATTTTATAAAATAAAAATTCCTCAAAATAAATGAACTTTATGAAAAACATTTACAAATAAGAATCAACTACATACAAATAATTGAAACAATAACTCAACAATATAACTAAATGATAAATAATTTAACTTCAAAATTAAAATAAACTTAACAAATTAAGAGTTCAATAAGGAAAATGGATCCTTAATTTTTTACTTTCTCCCTTAAATTTTTTGGAAGAACAAACACTGAAAGATCTAAATTTTTTTTTAGAAATGAAAAATAAATAAGAACAACGAAATAAAATTAAACCGCAGATGATGGTCAGCCGAAAAATGGTTTCTAAAGAGAAATAATTCTATGAATGATGAAATAATGATAGAGGATGAAGAATTGAGACTGAATATTATAAAATGATGATAAAAACTGAATAAAATAAAGAAAAATGGTCATTGGGATCCTCAGGTCTCCATCAGTCTTTTCACGAGTTTAGATAGGGTGTCACAATCTGAAAAATATGAAGGGTTTTGTGATGCCTTGTTTTTTTAATGTTTTCAGTGTCTATTTAAAACAAATTGATGCTGAAAATATTTTTTTTATATTTTAGGCATCCATTTTAGTAAAAAATGATTTCAGAAACTTTTATAACATTTTCAGTATTTTTTTTCACAAAAACCGATGTCGATTTTTTTTATTCATGGCATCAGTTTTTTAAAGAAACTGACACCATAAATCTTTTTGGTGGTATTTTTTGTGTTGATTTTCTTTAAAACAGATACAAAAAATGAGATATAAAAAAATTTGATTCATTTTATGTTAAAACTTATTCCAAAAAGTTCATGTAGATACCTTTTTCATCAATTTATAAAAAACCAGTGTCATATCTTTGAAGTTAAAACCACTGTTTCTACTTTTGCACCCAATGTATCATACCTCACCACGAACATTTTTCATCATAATTTTCATCAATTAATCAAGGTACATGAATTGTAATAATCATTAATAATAATCATAATTTATAGGGATCAATACACACATCCACAGATAGGAATATCCAATGATACATATAAATTTGGATTTCCTACTGGTGCGTCTCATTCTCATAATATCCTACTGAATATTACCAAGGGAATAAACCATGAGAAGGTTCCTCAAATTCCTTTGAGTCTCCACCCCACATATCCTATATCATTTTTATCCCTCAAATGATATCATCCATCCATGGAACATTTATTCAAGAGTAGTTTTGTAGCACTTCCTAATTCTCATCGTAGCGGGGAACTTCTATGACCTTTTAGGGAAACAACTACTCTTAAGAAATTATTAAATACTCTGTTTTATAGAATAACAATCATGATGTGATATGGATATTATTAATATTAAAAACCATGACTAAAAGTAATCATAAATTACACAGAAGTTAGTTCTAGGGTGCCAAATCTAATAGAATCCCACTTGCACTAGAGCCAACTACTAACAACCTTTAGCCTGCTAGGTCTAACATGAAATTCATTCTTATTATGGGATATTAATTTAGTCAAGGAGTCTAAAATGTCTATTTTTTGGGTACTTTAGTTACTATAAATTCAACATTTGATATAAATACCTCAAAAGGTGATACTTCCGGAGTAAATGATTTGTATGTTGGTGTGACCTAGCCTCTTTTTCAAGAGCCACCGCTACAATATTATAACAATAAAATGTGATAGGGTCTTTACTACTAAGCCCCACATCAGGATCCTGGAAAAAGTTCTAAATCTAAATGGATTCCTTAGCTGCATCATAAGCCACTATATACTGAGACTCCGATGCAGAATCAGTGGAAACTTTCTTCTTTGAACTCTTCCATCTCACAAATCCTCCATTGAGATAGAAAACATATATTTATTGTGACTTCAACTAATTTTTATCTTTCTAAAAACTAGAATTATTATTACCCATGATGACTATCTCCTAATCTCCTCTTTACACCAGGAACATATCCTTAGTTCTTCTCAGATACTTAAGGATAAACCTAACAGCAGACCAATTCCATTCTCCTAGATCTTCTTGATATCTACCTATCATGCTCAATGCACAGGCAACATCAATACTAGTACATATCATGGAATACATTATTGATTTTATCTCTCAAGGTTATGATATCTTACTCATTCTATCTTTCTCCTATTTCTTCTGATGACACATTTTATTAGAAATATGAAAACCATGTGACACTGGAACCAATCACCTTTTAGATTATTCCATACCAAAACACTTTTGTATTTGGTAAACATATGTAATTTTACTTAGTACAAGTACCCTCCTAGATCTATCATGAATGTTCTTGATCGATAGAATATGGTTGCTTCACCTAATTCATTCATAGCGAAACACTTTTTTAACCAGTCTATAACTAACTTTAAGACAGGTATGTCATTTCCAATAAGTAATATTTCATCAACATATACTACTAGGATAATGACTTTATTTCTATTAAACCTCTTATAAACCCATGGATCCCATTCATTATTAATGAAACCATATTATTTTATGGATTCATTGAATCTAACATTCCATGACTTCAATGCTTGATTTAATCCATAACTAGATCTCTGCAACTTGAAAATCCTTTTAGCATCACCTGATGTCATAAACCCTTCTGGTTGTGTCATATAGAAATCTTCCAAAAGGTTTACATTAAGGAATGAAGTTTTTATATCCATATACCAACTCACATTTTCATGGTAAGCTACTATATGAAGTAAAATTATGATGGTTTTCAACATCGAAACTGGTGAAAAGGTTTCATCATTGTCAATTTAATGATGTTTTTTAAACCCTTTAGACAATATCATAGTTTTATAGGTATTTACTTTACCTTCCATGTTTATTTTTCTCTTTGAATACCATTTTGAATCCAATGTTCATTACATCAAATGGCGCATCAACCAAAACCCAATCATGGTTCTGATACATGGAATCCATTTCAGAATTCATGGCCTATTTCTATCTTACCACTTATAATATCTCTACTTCCTCCTTATATGATAAAGGTTCATCATTTTCAATAGATAATGATACACTATATTCGGTGACTAGAAAACCATATCTCTCTTGTTCTCTTACCTCTCTTATAATTCTACACAATACTTGTTTTTTAGGAACTAATTCTTCCACAAGGACCTATGGAATTTTTTCCTATATGAACTCTTGTGTATCTTAATCATCAACTTCATCAAATTCAATCTTTCTCCCACAATAATTTTTGAGTATGTGCTCCCTCTCATGAAATATGTCTTGTTTGGTGATTGTCACTTTCTTTTCTGAGGGGTTGTATAGGTACTATCACTTTGTTTCCTTAGGATACCCTATAAAGATACACTTTATGCCCTATGGTTCTAGTTTGTTTCCTGAGAAGGCCTTAACAAATTCCAATCAACCTTATACATGTGTATGTGACAAAACAGGTTTCTTTCCACTCCATAACTCAAAGGAAATTCCATTTTCTCTTTAGTTGGTACTCACTTTAATGTGTATGTTATAGTTTTTAATGCATATCCCCAAAGGATAATAGAAGGTTTTCATGTCACATCATTGAACTTACCATGTATAACAAGGTATGTTTCCTCATTTCACTAACACCATTCCACTATAGTTTCTAAGGTATAGTGAGTTGAGATAGAATCCAAAACTCCCTTAAAAATTTGATAAACTCTAGTTTAATATATTCACCACCTTAATTTGATTTAATCTTCTTTATCTTTTTACCAAGTTTTTTCTCTAATTCATTCTTGAATTCCTTTAATTTCTCAAAAGACTCAGACTTGTACCTCATCAAGTTGGTATATCCACATCTACTAAAGTCATCAGAAAAAGTTAAGATGTAAGAATATCCACCTCTAGATTCTACTAGAAATGGTTCATATACATTAGTAAGTACCAATATGAGGAGCTCAGTGGCCCTTTATCCCAATCCACCGAATGGAAGTTTGGTCAATTTTACTTATAAACAAGCATGATATCTTTCAAGTGGTTTTATCTCAGATGAGTCTAAATAACCATCTTGATAGATCTTTTTCAAATGCTTATTTTTTACATGAACAAGATGGTGATACCAAAGTTGGGCGTTATATAAGTCATGTGAACATGATTCGTTATCAATTTTTAACACATAGTTTTTTGTAATTTAATACTTAAAGACTGTTATTTAAATGTGTCATACCATAACATATGTTATCCTTATGAAAGAAAAAACTTTTATTTCCAGACTTTAAAATAAACCCATATTCATCTAGGAAAGATAAAGAAATTGTTTTCTTGGAAACCGTAGGTACATAATAACAATCCTTCAAAACAAAAATCATTCTCATTGTAAATGAATGGTGGTAGTCACCAAGGGAAAAAGAAGCTTTCCTTAAACTATCGAAAGCTCTCAGATCCACCTATCCTCTAGAAATATTTTTGAATCTTCTTAGTTACAACATTTTAATACCTATTTGGGACCCAAAAGATGCATCTAATACCAAATGTGTACATATTGAAAGATTACACTTGATAACGAATTTACCTTTAGCTTCCCTTTTTTTGGGTGTAGTTCATATTCCAGCAGCCTCACTTTACACATACAAATCATAATGCCTCTTTTCCCTTTCTATACGAATGGATCATCCTCTTATTAGAGGTATGGTTCACGGGAGATTTATACTATTTATAGGTCCTGAGCCCCTTTTCATTGTTATTATTTTTCTTATTCACCATCAGGACCATGGGTTTTTCATGCCCCATGTCCTTATCCACTTGGAAAATTTAAGTAAGATGTTTTGAAATACTCTTATCATTATTTCTCATATTGTAATTAACAATAAATTTTTTTAAGATATTTGGAAGTGATGAAAGTATGAGATCTATTCACAACTCATCTGGGAATTTAATCCCTATGATTTCTAAGAATTCAATTTTTCCAATAATCTTGACTACAAGAGGCATAGCATGTGAAAACTCTCTATGATTAGTTTTAAAAAAGTCATTGGAGATCCCATACCTCTATTTTATTACCTTCTATTTATAGATATCCATAAGGTGAGCCATCATGCTATGCACATCCATGTCCTCATATTGATTAAAAATATCTTTGGACATGGATGATAGCATGAAATATTAAACATATCTGGAATCATTTGAATGTTTCTCAAAGAGTTTTAACTGTGCTTCACTAGCCACATTTCTAGGTTCTTTAGTAAAAGGTTATTCTAGCATATGTAATTTTCTTTCATGGAGAAGGATCCCATATAGGTGCCTTTTCCACTCTTGAAAATTTGTTCTTGTGAGAAGGTTGTTGTTCTCAAGTATGGATTACAATGATATGTTTGATGTCAATTTATAGTGGCTTCTAAAAATAATATGAGAAGATATTTTAGTACATTATCTGATAAAATTAAGACAAATAAATAAATATTATATTTATTAATATACCACTCTTTTATCGAAACCCAATATCCCTCACCATTGGTTTTGTAATATCTTGTTACTTGGACATCCTAGTGGTAAGGATCCATATTACCCTTCTCATTACCCCAACTCTTCTTGGTCATGTAACTTGAATGGTTTTAGGTAGGAATTCTAAATTCCAACTACATTGAATCATAATTCCTTGATCTACTAAGTAGACTCTCCAATCCTGAAATACTTAATTGGATTTCCTAAACCTTTGCTTCTCATCTACACCAAGTCCTTCTTTGGCAGTCAAACCTTGATGTGAGAAAATATATGTCAACCTAAAAATTCAAGTTATAATTTCCCTTTAATTGAAATCATCCAAACTTTGGTCGGTTAATCACTTTGAAATATAGTTTGATTTTAACCAATGTAATGGAAGGATATACTAAAATAATATTTTATTGAGTGATTTTATCCTTTTATGTGTAAATTTACAATTATTATATTTATCACATGCTTGTTAATATTAATTGGTTTTACTTAAGTGATTACCCATGTTTTAGATAATATTTACACATAGGCTAGTTTATTTTAGTTCTGTCTTGCATGCTCATTAATTTCATTAATTATGTGATCATAAAAAAACATCCATAATGAAATGACCAAACAACTTAATAAAAATAAACTAATAAAGCGGTATGGTCAAGATATTTACTAATGGTAAGTTTATCTAGTGATTGATAAAATAAACATTGACATAGGGGACAAACACTTTAAAACAATTACGGTTCTTGTTACTACATTCAACATGTCCACCTATATATCTCCTTGGATTGGTTTTTCCTCAGCTCTAAACTTGAACTGCATCCACTAGCTTGGGAGCTCCATCCTTTACATATGATTTTACTCACACGCAAGTGAGGGAAACAAGGAGTTTACATAAAAGAAACCATGGGAATATAGGCCCTACGTAATAATAGGAGAGAAGGATTGAAGTCCAACAATTTAATTTAATAATAAATTAAATGAAACCAATCACATAAAAATTTCTTGTCTAGTTCATGATCATCCACATGCATGTAACAAATTACGCATTTAATACAGCTAGAATTCAATTCTTAATCATTCTTATTTAAGATAAAACATTATCGAATAAATTAATTATTATCTTTAATTAATCAAATATTTTATATTATCTCTCCTTCAAATTTTTTTGATGTTCTCATCCATTATAATTTTAAACAAATTAATTAAATTTATTTAAAATTAACAGTGTATATAAATATACCTTTGAGGAAACATGGTGAATAACCATTAGATTCTACCAAACATGTATTATACTCGTATACTATTTTAATCTTGTGACATATTTCATACATAACTTGTAATTTACTTTCACAATGTGTAATTCATGGATGATTACACAAATTACCTGATTCTTTGGTCATGTGTTATGCTTTAATGCATGTAGAGTAACAACTTGTAATACAACTTATACAAGATATGCAGATCTGAACATTATGAAAATATTAATTAAAAATTTATATATTCATGTATTGTAAAACCTATAGAATAGAGTGTCCTATCCTTATGACCCCATGAATGTACATGTCTCAATGTTTACACAGTATAATAAATAAATTTTATATCTACATTATTTGGTATAGGTACATGGCATGTATATGGAGCTATGCAACATGTAAGTCTCTCACCATCTATTTGAGGCACACACCTAGGGACTCAGTGTGTAGATTGTTCCTTGGAAAATGGATTAAACTGAGTGTAAAAGAAATTAAATAGATTATAGACTCCTATTTATATAGTCACTAGTTAGGTAGGTTGTGTGTGGAAATACAGGGGCCATCTATGACTCAAAGGGACTACATAACGTGTACATGGGTTGCATGGAGTGTAATCTAGTTGACTCTGTGCCACCCTAGCCTAGTCAAGGTGCGGTGTAATAATTAACTATACATCATGTAATAAATAAATACACGTGAATTAATTTTCGAAATAATTCCTGATTCATTGAACACAAGTACAAACCGTGTAACTCTGGTTACATGGTGTGTACTCCTATATTACCCATATAGAATTTTCAACACATCCATATGAGTTCTTATATTTTATTTCATTCATTAAATTAATCATAATGATTATATCTATGATAAATGAAGGGGTAATAATTATATCATGTAATTAAAAATAAAATAATGATTGATCTTGAATTTAAAAACTAAAAATTCATAAATCACCAAAGATCTTTAAATAATTATGTGACCTTTATGATACCACTTGAAGGTTCTGGGCATAGTGAAAGCATATGATGGGCGGTTCCCAAATATTCTTTTTCCATGATCGAGGATTACTCTGTAATTTAACACAACATTAAACATTGTGATCAATATAATTAAATAAAAGAATATAGACAAGGGTAATTTCACTAGAACCAAAGGGAGGATTATCAAATATTCTTTATAATAAATATAATTAAACAAATAATTACCTTTGTTGTGATTATTTATTATTTTATGGATCTATTAATAGATCTAGGATGTACCATTGTTTCGTTGTAGGAATCAAGTGAAGATTCCCAGTAGTAGTGACGCACACGTGTTCCACGAATCTCTAGACGTCGTAGAAGGGATATCTGTGTTTTAGAATTGAAGATCCTTGCACTTGCATCATCCACCTTTGATCACTTAGAGAATCAGTTTCAAAGAATTCTCCTTGATCTAGGGAAATAATATTTCTCTTCATTCATGGGATCATTCTTAGATAAGGGATCTCTCTAGGGCTTGAGAGAATTATCCAATTCTGTTGTACACAACCCAAACAAATTAATTGTTCTCATGAGAAAATAAAAAAATTGGTTTTATATATTTCTAGGGTTAATATAAAATAACAGCACAAGTTCACTTAATTATTTATTTAATCCTAGAAAAAACCCATGTCAAATAATAATAATAATAATAATAATATCATTATTTCTTGAAATTTTCTTAACTTGCGAATTATAATTAAATATTATTTAATCAAATAATATTCAATATTTATTGTTTCTCACCGGACCTAAAATATCGGTCCTCTATTCCCCCATAATATTTATTGGACCTTGAATAATGTCTATTTATTTATTTAATAAATATCACAGCATTATTCACCAATAAATAAATAAATATCATATTCTCTAAATAACAAATAAATATTTATTAAATATTACACTCAAATTATATTCTCTCAAATAATTGGTGACAAAATATATGTGATCAAGTATACATGAATAATTATTAAACCACATGCAGGAATAATATTTATAAAATTGATGAATAATACATAATAATATATTATTTAACTAATATTATGGATACACTTATTGTGGGACCTTCTAGGACTCTTTATCTGTGGAATTTGGTGAAGCAGCCTAAATTCTAAGGTTAGAATCTAGCGACATGACAAGGAACCCATAGAGAAAGAAGTTAATTCTATAATAACATGTTACCTCATACGGACACTTAATGTTTAATTTAATCCCTTTGTCATGATATCACTAATCAAGTAGGTTTAATGCTAGTTCCATCAACCTATGTTCTCAACGTCTCATTATTTGACTTCCCAGATATTGAACTTGCATATAGAACGTCGTGGCCATGGATTTATTTAGTCAATATCATTTCCATTAAAGGGCTTGATATATCAACTTTTGTTAAATAATATAAGGTACAAATCCTTTCTCACATTATTCATTAATTTAATATTAATTGTGAAGCACCAAATTTATCCTACCTCATCGTGAACATCTATCATCACATTTTTCATCAATACATCAAAGTATGTGACTCATAATACTTGTTAATAATAATATTAAATTCTAAGGATAAATACACACTTATATAGATAGGAACATCCAATGACACATAAAAATGTGGATTTCCTACTGGAAGGTCTCGTTCTCATTATATCCTACTAGATATTACCAAGAGCATACACAATGAGAATGTGTCTCAAAGTCCTATGATCCTCCACCCCTGATAGCTTATATCATTTATGTCCCTCAAATGATATCATCTACCATATAAAATTTATTCAATAAAAGTTTCATATCACTTCTGGGTTCTCATCATATTAGGAAACTAAAATGACCTTTTAGTGTGATAGATAATATTAGGACATTACCACATACTATGTTATTCCTAAAAATAGTCATGATGTGAAAAAAGAGTTTATTAATATTCAAAACCATGTATAAAAGTTATCATAAAGTACACTGAAGTTGGTTCTAGGGAACCAACTCTAATAGTTATGAAAATAGATACACCGTTGGGAGTATGGCCTAGAGACGTATTTTTTTTAAAGTGTGTTCTCTTGAGGTTGGGGAGTATCATTTTCTACGGGATATTTATAACCATGAAATTTTAGGCTTTGAAAATATATGGTAATAGACTAATTATTATCATATCGAGACAACATTGATTGCTACCATAAGAGAGTGTCCTTTACATCTCTTTGGGGTGACAATTATGTACATCGTGGGGAGTGAGATATTTAGGTGGGTTGTGTAGGCCCAGTTCATTAGAAAATGGCTAGATCACCGCCCAAGTTTCAAGTATACTGCTGGATGACGGGGTGTGAAGCATGATACCTTTCCACCCATAGTGGATAGGTTTCAGGATGTGTTTTCTGAATACTTATCATGGATTCCACCTAAGAGAGATGTGGAATTTACCATTGAGGTTGTGCCTAGGGTTGATTCTATTTCAATTCCTCTATATAGAATGGCACCACTAAACCTTCAACAACTCAAAACTCAGCTAGAGGAGTTGGAGGATAATGGATTTAATTGATTGAGTTTATTTCCTTGGTGTTCTCTAGTCTCTTTTGTAAATAAGGATCATTGAACCTTGTACTTGTTCATTGATTACCATAAGATGAACCAGATGACTGTAAAGAACCAGTATCCTCTTCTATGTATCAATGATCCTTTTGACCAGTTGAGTGGAGCTTTTGTTTTATCCAAGATAAAATTGATATATTGGTATCATTAGTTGAGACATTTACCTTATAATAGACCAAGGACTAATTTTAGAAGAAGGTATTTCCTTTATGAGTTCTTCATCATACCATTTAGGCCAATGAATGCTCCTGCCATGTTTATGGACATGATGAACTGAATCATCAATCCTTACCTGGATCATTTTTTGGTAGTGTTTTTGGATGAAATATTGGTGTATTACAAGACTCATGAAAATATTTATTAACATCTTTAGATCATCCTGAGTACACTGAGAGAGAGTCAGTTACACACCATGCTATCTAAGTGTTAGTTTTGGAATGATCAGGTGCACTTCTTGGGTCACATAATCTTAGAGGAAGGTGTTTTAGTGGACCCATAGAAGTTTTAGGAAATGGTTTCTTAGGAGAAGTATAATAATTTATTCAATATCTGTAGCTTCTAGGATTAACAGGATATTACCATAGGTTCATTGAGGACTATTCCCATTCAGAAGCACCACTTTCATGCTTAATGAATAAGGGGATAAAGTTTGAATGGAATAAATCATTTGAAAATTAGTTCAATGATATGAAGAAGAATTTCACATTGGAACCAATATTGATCCTACCCAAACCATAAGAGTATACGGTGTTTTGTAATGCTTCTGAGATAGGGATTAGAGAAGTGTTGATTCCGGAAGATTGGGTTGTGGAGTATGGGTCTTGGAAGTTGAGGCCACATGAATGGAACTACCCTAATCATGAACTAGTGTAGGATACAGTGGTTTACGATTTGAAGTGTTTGCGAAATTATCTATTGGGTGAGAATTTTACTCTATATATTGATCACAAGAGCTTGAAGTATATCTTTTCACAGTGATATTTGAATCATTTATAGTGGAGATTGTTTGAGTATATGCAGTCATTTGACTTTGATCTAGCACATACACATGGGAAGGTAAACAATGTTTATAACTCTTTAAGTAGGAAAACTTTGACTCATGTGATTTAGGAGTCTAGTGTTGAGTGGAAATTGATGACTTTACTGGCTGAGATGCATATTGTAGTTCAAAATATCCAAGAGAAAATGACTCTCATATCTATTTTAGTGGAGTCTATGCTTTTTTTTAGATCAGGGATAGATATTATGAAGATCCAGAATATTTTTCCTTGAGGGAAATCCTTGAATATTTGGATAAACCTTCAGAATGGATGATAGATGAGGATGAGATCCTCTTTGTTAGTAATCGGGATGTTATAATTATGATCATTTGGGAGGATTTGATGCGTGAATTTCATTCCTCAAAGTGGGCGGTGCATCTAGGTGTGACCAAAATTTATCTTGACTTATGATGATAGTTTTGGTGGAATTACATGAAAAAGAGATAGCATGGTTTATGACATGATGTTATACATTTCAGTAGGTGAAGGTTGATCATCAATGAGCCATTGGTTTGATACTTCCATTTCCCATTCTGGAATAGAAGTGGTACAATGATACCAAGGACTTTGTGGTAGGTCTTCCAAGGACTCCTCAAGAGAATAATGCTATCTGGGTGATTGTGAACCATTTGAAAAAGGTAGAAAATTTATTTCCCATACAGGAGACTATATCAGTGGATCTATTGGGAGATATATATGTTTGGGATATAGTCCATCTTCATAGGGTGTCACAGATTATTGTTCAATTTTGAAACTCATGCTTTACATCATGAATCTAGCAGGTATTATAGAAATTTCTTTGTACATAGGTTTTATTGAGTATGGATTTACACCCATAGATATATGAGAAGTCTGAATTTACTATTCAAGTGCTTGAGGATATGGTTCGGGTATTTTATAGAGACTTTAGTGGGTATTGGGAGAAGTACCTAGAAATGGCAGAGTTTTCCTATAACAAAAGTTATCAATAAAATATTTAGATGGCGCTATATGAGGATCTTTATGGAAGGAAATGAAGATCACCTATATGGTGGATCGAGGAAGGTGAGTCGGATTTATTGGAACCGAGTCTCATGCAAGAGACATCGGAGAAAGTTCAAATAATTTAGAAGTATATAGAAATGGTTCATAGTAGGAATAACTCATATTTTTATAGTCATATAAGACCCCTATAGTTTATAGAGGGTGATCATGTATTCCTTCAGGTGTGACCTCGATTGGGTCACTATTGGATTTTGAGAAAGGGTAAGTTGGAACCCAAGTTTATTTGACTGTTTGAGTTCATGGACAAAATTAGGTTGATAGAATACTGATTTTCTCTTCCACATAGTTATAGTGCTATTAACTATGTTTTCCATGTTTTCAGACTTCAGCGGTATCATCCAAACCCTTATAATGTGAACAATGTGGATGATGTTGAGCTTGATAAATATGTGTCCTTTGAGAAGCATCTGATACGTGTGTTAGATCACCATGAGAATGTATTGAGGGGATATACCATTCCAATAGTTTGTGTATTATGGTTGCATGGTTGTGATCAAGAGGAAATGTGGGAGAGAGAAGAAGATATAAGTTCTTAGTGGCTCAATCATTGTTACCCTAAATCTGAGATATGGAGGGGAGTACAGCTTGAGGATGAGTTATTATAAGGTGGAAAGATTGTAAGATCCTGAATTTTTTGAGATATTTCTTGAGCACATTTATAGGTATTATTTTTTATTTTTTGAGTACCTTTTGGTTGTGTTTTTTCTTTTGGATTTTTTGGTGAAATTTGAAAATTTTGGATGGAGGATAGGCAGTGCACAATTGGCACAAGGTTTTCCCAAACTGTATGCCTCAGCCCAGCAAGTCGTGCAAACTCAAACATTGGGTATCCACACGGATGGAAAAAAGTTTTTCAGATTATGTTCCCTATTAGGAATAACTATGAACCCCACCCCTATATAATAGTTCTATGGTTAAGGAACAAGGTTTGTGAAATCATGTTCCCTTACCCAGGAAACCATGCATGGCTTTTTAATTTACCTGAAAATTAGTTTTTAAAATACCAAACCCTCAAAATTCACCCCCAATTAGACCCAAATCAGACCAAATTTTTTCCATTAATTTTTTTATGATCCCATAAAAATTATTATGGCTCCAAACCTCAATTATTTCTTATTAGAATCTCGGATTAAAGATCTTCACTCGTCTTGAAAATAGATCCTAATATCGTGTGGTTTCTTCCCTCCCGCACATGTTTCTCTCATCACATAGAGGGATGTTTTCCTATGTTATGATGGATCTAGATCTATTTTTGTTGGTTCTTGATTTTTTTATCTTGTATTTAAGTCTCAAATATGTATATATTTCTTCAGAATTGGCCCGCTTTAATTGGTTATTTCCATTGGTGATATTTTGCCAACGATCTTAGGGTAGGTGGTCCATTATTCAAATCCCAAAGTCTTGATTTAAATTATGTGTATGTAATTATATAATTTATATTTAACATTTATTAATTGAATTTCTTATATTTATTTAATTAATTGGGTCAATTAATTAATTAAGGGATTTTGAAATTGATGGAAATTGGGGTTTGTGTAATTGGTCAATTATTATGATTATAGAATTGTTAAATTGAATTAATTAATGGAATAGTGTTATTAATTAATTGTTTAATTAATTAATGGAATGATTTGATTAATTATTTTTTTATTAATTAATTAGATGATGGGATTATGCAATTCTGTGATTGGATGAATTTTTCGTTGAATTAATTAATAGATTTGTTGAGATTTTGAAATTGATGGGAAATAGGGATGTTGTGATTCGTAAATTAATGTGTTTAAGAATTAATTGGAAATAGGAATTATGATATGTTATACTTGACCATTAGTGGTTTAATTAGTTATATGATTGATTAATGATGAATTGTTTAATAGTGATTTTTCATATTATTCCATGGGAATTAAAGTAATGAACCATGATAGTTTGATTAATTGAAATAGTACACCTTAATGAGAATGTTTGATAAGAGGTCTAATGTTGATTAACATTGTTTTATGTGATATTTTGATATATGTTATAATAGTGTGTGGGACATGGTCTACTATATCAAAAACCCATAGTGATAAATGAGTGTGGGAAACGGTTGGCTGCATCAAAATCCCAAAGTGATAAATGAGTGTGGTACACTATATGATTCATCAAAATAACACTTGTGTGATAGATTGATAAATGAGTAGTGGGTCAAAAACTACTGCTTCAAATACCCACTAGGTCCTAGGCATGTAAATCTAGACCCAAAATGTTCTCAGTGGACTAATTGGTTATGATAATTAATTGAGATGAAATTCACACTGAAAGCCAATTTGTGATGATAAATTTTTAATTGAATATGTGATATAGTTAAGAATCTAGTATGGTATGAATTAGGTATTGATAATTCGGGTGACCTCGAGAACCTAGGGGTTTATGTGGTAAATTACATAATATTGAAATGTGATAAATTTTTTACTTATGGCTTGTAATTTATTCTTTATGAAACTACATACATTGTTATTGAATAGATATTATTTAAGATTACATTGGTGGTGGCCTAATGATTTGTACTCATACCCTACTCAGGCTTCCTGATTATAAATCGAATATATTTCATGGTTGTGGGACAGGTTAAGTGAAAAGGCCCTATGTTAGATGTTTGATATGGGATAGAGAATGGATGAGGGAACCCAACTTTGTTTCAGGACCCTCTTGGTAGTTTTCAACGTCTTTATTCATTTTGGGTTTTTCATATTAACACTTAAAACGTATTTTAGAATGAAATATCTACTGTTTTGGTTTGGATACTGTATTACTATTTTTTCATCATGTGATACTACTTTCTATAGTTATTGGTAATATCATTTGGTTATATTTTTATTACTTACACTATTGTGATACTTTGATAAAGATGATATAGTATCCTCATGATCGATATTAGAGCCTTGCTATGAGTTGGTAGCCTCTAACATATAGGGAGGTGTGCCTGAGGTCATGTAACCAACTGGCTCGGATCACCGATGTGTGGTACCTAGGTTGGGAAATTACAAGATTTCATATGAATAAATTTTTCAGTTTATGATAATTGTTTCACTTGTTTTGGGATAATACATTATGTTACATAACATTATGAAATAATATAGTGTATTTCATTCTTTATAAATGACACCTAGATGGAATATGTGTGTCAATAATCATCTCTAGTGTAGAGGTTTCCTTGCTAATAATGTCAATGTAGCTGGTATTGGAACTGAGAAAGTTATGGATATATTAGGGAATCTTAACCATTTTATGACAAATAACCTTACCCTAATGAAGAAACCTATTCAAAATTGGGATTATCTAATACTGGATTGCTTTATGTTAGAAAGTCCCCTATCATTTAGTGGGACTACTGATCCAATGGTGGTGGAGTAATGGCTTAAGTCTTTGGAGAAGATATTTATGGCATTGGGATGTTGTGAAAAGGAAAAGGTTACACTTGTAGTGTATTATATTAATGGATATGTAGATCAATGGTGGTTAATGATCAAGATTACTATAGTTGAAGGTGAAATAAAACTCATTGAATGGAAAGATTTTAAGGACACATTTTTGAAAAATATTTCCCTCATGAGAAATAAACTTAGATGAATAGAAATTTCCTTACTTTAAAAAAATGGGAAGAAATTGTTGAAAAGTATGAAGATAAATTTACAAGTTTAGAATGGTTTGCTACAGATTTCATATACAACACAGAATACGAGACTGTCCATTTCATTTAAGGACTTAAGCTAAGTCTCTGAAGGGAAATGTTGTCTCAAACTTTTTCTTAATGTGATGAAATAGTTTTATGTGCAATAAAGATAGAGAAATAATTATCCAACTTCAATGGATTAAAAGGGAAGTAATAGAAGATGAGGATGGTAGAGAAAAATATGGACAAATGGAAGAAGGTAAAGAAGGATTTTACCACATGTGATAATTGTGGAAAGAAACACTATAGTACTTGCATGAAGGGAATGAGAGTTTTTTATAAGTGTGGAGATAAGGGTAACCATGATAATGAATTAAAATGGAAGAATAAAAATTCTAATATTCAGTGTTACAAGTGCAAGGAGATAGGAACTATTCAAATTAATTCCCCAATAATCAAAATAATATACCTCAAAAGAAACTAAGGGATCAACTACAAGTGTATTCTAATGAGATATGTGAAGTGGAATGATAAATTTTCTCCTATATTTGGATACTTGAATAATATTTTAAAAGGTATGTTATTAATGATAACCAGGTTATATGTATTATGAAATATATGAGGATATTAGTGCTATATTTTTCATTAAATATTTGAGATCATATTTTTGGAAAACACATTGTTGAGGAAAAGATAAGCCATAATATGTTCCTAATGTTGAGTTACTGAAATTTGGAAAAAGGGATGATTCATATAGATAATGTAAATTAGGTAATAATAAATACCTTGTTAATTTTTATAATGTGTTTGATCATAATATTTTAGGAAAGGTTAACCATTTATGAAATGGATTAATTTGATCCTTAAATGAGGTTTTAGAAATTAATGTATTACTTCACCTTGTGATGCAAACTGTTCTAAGAAATTATGTAGAAATATTTCAAGGTGAAACCAAAGGATAATATTGTGTTTATGAAATAGAAACATATATTTACATATATTCTTAGAGAGTGTAATAATTCGTCAACTCTAGGAAAAATGTTCTTGAAATAAAAATGTTGTCTTATTATCATCATTTTTATGATATCAATGAACTTTTTCATAACTATGGTTTAAGGATTTTTTGTTATAACTTTCATATTAACATGTTCACTATCACTATAAATCATAAAATTATAGTTATATTTCTCTTCCATGTCCACATTTTCAGTAATGTTCTCCGATTTGAAAGCCTAGTTTTGTGGTGACCTTCGCGTTTTCCTTTACCTCTTATTAAGATGATGTGTTATTAACCCTATTTATGATGTGTGTGTTTTCATAAATATTATTTTAAAATATAAAACTCTTATTACCGAGTTCATGTTTCAATTGTGAGGATGCAATTTAATTAAGGTGGAGAGAATGTAACACTCTGAAATTATAAAGTAAGATTATTATATTTAATAGTGTGTGTGATATGAAACACCAAACATAGAAATTAATATTTTATAACTATCATTTATGGTATATTTAATATTTTTAATAAATATATTCTATATCTTTTAATGAATGCAACACTGATTTTTCTTGTGTTACATGAAATAATTCATTTGTTCGGTAGTTTGTGTTACACGCAATACCGAGTTTTCCCAAACAACAATATATAATTAATAAATTATTATTTAACATAATTATATACAACCTAGATAATAAATTGATAGTTATAAATATAATTAACTAAATTATAAAAATATGTGGTTAAATTCATTGGTTACAAATTAATTATAAATGAATATAATAACCAATTTAATATTAAGGGAATGTTTTATGAAAAAAATTATTGTTATGATCACAAAGTAATTTTTATCGAAATAAATTAAATTATTTATAATTAGTGCATTATATGAATGTAATATATATATATTATATTCAATCAAATATTTTTTACATTCACCCAATAGATTTGAAAAGCATAAAATAAGAACAAACCCAATATTATGCATAAAAATCTATATTTTTATAAAGTAAATTTTACCACATTTTAATGGAATTCATATTATAAATCTAAATTTCATAAATATTATAAATTTTATATGTAAAAATTATCTTAGGGTGAACTTTGGTTATTTTTCTATGAAGTTTCATTTTTTAATGAAAAGTGAAGATACTGAATTTTATTTGAAAACTGATTTTTCATCTAATTTATTTATATAGTGAAATTATATTTTAAATTTGTTTTAAAGTCACATTAGATTAATTATAAATCAATTAATCCTATTTATTTCATTTTAATAAATTTCACAATGAAATTTAATATAAAAACATTTCAATCTTTTGAACATTTTTTAATTTAAAGACATGTTTCCTCATTCCGTCTACAAGATTAAATTTAAATTAATTTCTACCACTTATGTGATTGGAATTTGGGAAAATGTATTAAATATTTATAATAATCATAATTTTATAATTTCTAGTAATTTAAAATTAGTTTTTCACTAAAAATATTAGTGAATGAAGTTAAAATTAATTAATGTGATTAAAGTAAAATTTAGCTTAACAAGGGACTAAACCTCAAAGTCAAGGGCTAAAATGACCTAGAAACAAGTCCAAAACCTCTCTAATGGAAATATTTATACCATATAATATATTTTATAAACTGTTTTTGGTTATTTGAAGCACATTATGTAAGTGGGAACTCTCAATAGTTTTTACATTTTTATATTTACAAGGATGAAACTCCTCCTCCACTTTAAAAAGGCACTCACCCCTCCCACTTATTCACACCAATGAAGCCCCTTGTATTAACCAAAACCAGACCAAATAATCTCAAAAAATTTCTAACCTCATTATAAAAGCCTCACTTTGTGTAGAAAGAAAACCAAGTAAGTCCTTTGGTGCAAACCAAAGGGAGTTACCCAAAAAAGAGGTAATATTCTTCAATGATCAATTTTGTTTTTTTGTAAAACCATTAAATTATTATTATTTAATTATTTTATAATAAAATAATTTTCATCAATATACTTAATTTTTATGTTAATTTTTCAACCTACACCCACACACACTTCCATCAAACTGGTAATGAATTCACTGTTTTTGTGTACGGCGAACTACCGCCTCGCAAAATGATGTGGTTCGTTTTTCCTTTACCACCTATCATGGTTGGGAATTATGATAGAAACATATTTTTATATGATATATATGTTATTTAGTGTGTATTAATACTTCTATAATTTTTATATAACACTTACATCCATGGTTTCCATTTTGTGTAAATACGATAACATCGTTTGTGGGCGTGTGGACTACAGCCACCTCAAAGGGACGTGATACGTTCACATATTTCATGGAATGTATTAAGGATTGTTTTAATTAAAAATATGTGATATAAATGGAATATATAATATATTAATGACAAATTTAACTTTCTATAAATATAATATATCATTTTATTTATTACCGTTTTCACACAATAAAAAAGTGATAACATCGTTTGTGGACGTGTGGACTATCGCCTCCTCGACACGATGTGATTCCTTTTACACCACAAGAGATAAATATATAAGTATATATGATTAAATAAAATTTTATTTATTAAATAATAATCATTATTGAATGAAATTTTTTTACTTATCTTCTTTCCATAACAATCATTTAAAAATAGGAACGTTACTAATGCGTACGTACGACCTACCGTCTCCATGATTGTAATGTTGGATCATTTTTCATAACCATATTTTATTATTGGTTTTAAAAGAGTAATTTATTTATAAATATGATAATTATTTCATGATTATTATTCTTTATATGTTTCTATAATTACCCCTTTGACTATAGTTGACCTACCAAAGTCTTTTCTGACACATGAACCAAAATTTGTCAAAACACCTGACATAAAATTTATTTTTTAAGTAGTTTTATAAAACATTGTAATAAGTGAAATAAAATAAATAAATAAACATTAAACAATTTCTCAATAATTTAAATAATTAACACAATTTTTTTATTCAAGAAGATAATTCCACATGTGACAAGTTGGACTCAATGTAAGGGACTTCGTCTCAATTTCCATTTATTTAGACATACTTTATTATTGTGCACTTAATTTATTATATATAGTGTACATACTATCACTTTGACATGTAATATCATAAATAACTCATATTTCAGGGTATTATAAGTTTCAACTTGGATTATTTCATTTGATGTGGTTTTACTTGAATTTCACCAAGTAGTAAGGGATTTTAATCTCACTTTTTACACATGAGAGATAAATTCCATATTCACCACTTAAGTATTTTGTGTGGTGTATATACTACCCATTTTGATATATTATGTCTTGAACCCTTTTATCTTCATTTTATTTAAATTTTTACTTTGAATTATATCATCCAAGGTATTTTAACTTGAGAATTACCAAGTGGTTAAATTTATTTTACAATATCAATTTCTTTTGTGATTGTTAACTTTCTATTGAAATAATCACTTTATCGAAACCATTTTTCATTAGAAATTATACTTATTTTTGATATCAATATTCTTGTAAAATGTACATGATTTTTTCCTAATCTATATAACATTTTTTACATATGGTTTTTTCTTTGAAATTTATTTGATTATCTTTGGAAATATTAAAAAAATTGTATCTTTTATCCAATAAAGATATTTGATGATAAGGCACATGGTTTATTAATTAAATTGATTATTCGATATATTTGGAATGATTTGGACTTGAAAGTATGGTTGGGGACTGGTTATATATATACCCTCAATGAATTGGTAGTCTCATGGGACGAAGTAGTTATCTAAATTAGAGTAGTTTAAACTATCTTGAGAGTAGATATTTACACTATAGTGGTTCATGTTTGAGATACATGACGTCTAATTTTCAAGAATTATCTTCATTCAGAATTCATTTATTATTATATAGAGGATTTTAACAATGAAAAAATATATGGATGCATTTCATTTTCATACTATTGATTAAATGACATGTGTTTCAGTTATTTACCATTCCATATTTTTTGTGCCTTATCCAGTTATTCGAATGGAATGTGTTCTTAGTTATTTACCTTTCCAGCTTGATTTAATCTCATTGAATCATAACAGTTTCTATTGTACTTAACCATTAGTAAGAATTTGATCTCATCCTTATTTTGTTTTCTTTCCCTAATATTTGAAGATTAATTCTTGGAATGAGTTTCAAGGATGAATTTTATTAGTATTTGTTATGTATTATGTTATATTTTATATTCCCAATGTAAAATGGGTATTATTTTTGTAATATAGTTTTCCAAAATTGCTAAATTAATTTTTCCTTAACTATTATATTAATTTTAATCAATACACTATAATAAATTAAGGCCCATGCTTCAAGATTATTATGTTGGGGTGTTATATTAGGTCATATGGATATGATCTTGTGATGTATTGCGTTTACAGTTTCTATTAGGGGATTTATGTATTGTCAAATTAATCCATCCTTTTATCTTAGTTTTCTTTAAATTTTAACTATGTATTTATTATCTTTTTATACATACATTATCTTCTCAAAACTGATTCTACTTTTTTATATTGATTATGTCATGGTTGGTTGTTTATTTTGTTCATTCCATGTTAGGATTGTTTTTTTAAACTATTTATCTCATATGCATGGAAGTCCAAATTATGGATTCTATATTTTTTATTCTTGGTAAGTTTATTCTATGTAACTATTGTTATCCAAGGGTTAAATTATTCGAACAATGTTCTGTATGGTTCCTTTACACTTATTTCCAGCCCGTGTAGATTAGAAACAGGATTTAAGCCATGTGAAGGGTTGACTCGAGTGACGTTTCATGTTGACCAAGACTGGTACATTAAAAAATTATATCATATACCACTTTTTATTTGGGAGATTGAAGGCAGTATGAAGATATTATTGTTGTAACTCAAGAGGTAGTTTGTGAGTAAGTGCATGTTCACAACCTTTTGTGATGATACTTGGGTCTCCTTTGGTTGTCAAGATGTGTTTCTTGATTCTGGGTTTCATTTTATATTATTTTTTGTATATTATAATCTAAAGTAATGATATTTTGATCCTAACTAAAGTCTTATAAGTTATTTTTATATTTATTTTAGTTTCAAGATAGAAATGGGAGAGGAACCAAAGGTTCAAAGTTATCCCATGGTCTCCAAAATAATTTTAAGCCCATGGGAATAGTCCTAGACACATTCTAGTGGTTGTTGCATGGTTAGGTCATGGTCAAACAAATATTTTATCAAAAATATGAACAATCATAAATCCCCTCCACTTTTATGATACCCCCTTACTTCTCAAATTATATTTAATGATTTTCCTATAAATTTGATATGAATAAAAGGTATTTTTATAGTGTGATGATGTTATATGAATTTAACTTGATTTATATTTTTTGTTATGTAATTTATATATATATATATTATAATGGATAATTTTATGTGTGATAGGATCCTTTTCAATTTTTTTAATTTTATAATGTGGTTTTATAGTTTATTTTTAAAAATATGTTTCATGAAGTATTTCCAAAATTTTATGGTTTAACAATTAATTTCATGAAGTGTTTTGAAAATAAATTTTAATATTATGATGTTTTTTTGTAGATGAAAATTTTAGTTTCATGAACTCTATATGATATTTTTTACAGTGTTACATGATGTACTATAATTTTTATATGAGTTAATATGAAGTTTGAGTGATTTTCTAAATTATTAAAGAATTCACAAAGACGTTGGTGGTTAATAACTAATTTCAATATTATGAATTCACTTATGGGGAAGTTGGAAATAAGATGAGATTTCAACTTGTGGTAGAGTTGTAAGATGATTTCTATTTAGTTTTCTAAATAAGTTTGAATTTTTAAAACGTTTTTAGGATTTTATAAAATGATTTTTTATATTATTCATCAATTTTTATGGTTTAAAAGGAAATTTTGATATTGTTCTTTAGAAATTTTTTATCTGGTTGAATTTATGCTTTCAGATTTGATCATTTGGCCTATATTAGGATTTTGTGATTTGAATAGTGAAGTATGTATTGATTGGGATCATTTTTTCTGTTATTTAGATTATTCCTTCTATTAAAGTATTAGTGAATTGTGGGAAATATGCTTCAAAGGATGATTCTTATAGTGGTCCTTTTTTTAATCAGATTATGGGCCACCTGGACAATGACTCTTCTAAAACCTTGAATAAATTATTGGAGTTTGAATATTATTTACTCTTGGACCCCATAAAATAATTTTTAAATCAACTCCCACTTACTTTCCATGGTGATAAAGGTACACTTTAGGTTATCAAGTTGTTAGAACGAATTAACAGAACCTACAATTCCTTGAAAAATTTTGAAAATTCAAAGACATTATAGGCTTATATGAAGCAATTTCCCCCCATTAGTTAAATGATGGAATGTATCTATAATTACTCAGGAAAATTTTTATCCAATGGATTTATCTCAAAAATTTAAAGGTGTGGAAATCCATTAAATTCATGAGCCTCTATCAGGATGATTAAATATTAAAGGAGTATGTTGATCATTTATCTAATTTGTTGTTGTTAATTTTTGTTGTGCACATTCCTTGGTGATTTCATATTCTTATTGAAGGTTATATATGATTTTTTATGATAAATTTTTTTACGTTAGTCCTACATGGGAATACTTGGTTATGTTATTGGATAATTGGGAAGACTATTATAATAGGTCAGATTATGCACTAACTAGGCATACCAAGAGAAATGTCATGGATTACCCTCGTTTCCATCTTTATAACCCAATGATAGATCCCGTGTTTCTCCATGTTGATTCATATTCACAATTTATGTTTCTCTTACCTTACTATTTTATATGATGTTTATGAATTGTTTGATCTGATTTTATGGTCTTTTGGGTATTATTTTATCTTGTATTTACTTTTTAATAATTATAAACCAGTTACTGAAATGGGTTTCTTTAGTTTTTGGAAGATTATCTTTTTTCCTTTGGTATTTTTTGGAGACATGTCCATCCTTTATATCACCATTATAAGGGGAACTCTAAATCTTGGGAAGACTTATAGTAAGTATTTGTATTCTAAATAAATTATTGAAATTTATAATCCCTCATATATGAAACTATTCATTAGGAATCGATTATTTTATATTTGAATATTTTGATTGGGATTTGGGTTATTCATGGGGTATTTTTATGATATTGGAGAATAGGATCAATTGATCTTGAGGATTCATGATGAATCATAGGTGTTGTGATACGTTAGTGTTTCAATCTTATGGTAGGTTATGGGATTAAATAAAATTTGATGTTCCCTTTTTCTTTGGTCCTCCTCATGTTTTTCCTGGCCCTCCCACCTCATATATTTGGATGAAGGGGAAGTAGTATTTAATTACTCTATATCAATTAGTAATTTTGGAATCAATAGAATTTTATTTCATGAGATATGTTATTGGTATATGATTAGTACATTGATTATTATGGTATACTATTAAACCCGTGATTAGGTTAATAGATTTTGATTCTCATTACCTTTTAAATTTATTAATGACTTCTTGGGGATAAAAAGTTGTTGGTTGAAGATAATTTTGGCACCCCTATGGTGCTAATGGGTGCTATAGTAGATAATTTTGATTAATTTTAATTTTTTGAGGTTTTTAACTTTTAAAATATAAATATTTAATAATAAATCTAAATTTCACTATCATGAACATTCACCATAAAATTAAGAATAAAAATTAAAACTATTAAAATATAAAGAGTCATATTTTGTGATCGATGCATGGTTGGATCACGATTTATAGTAAACTATATAGACTAACCTTACATAGAGATCCATCTTAGTGGATACTACATGGTTTGTGCATAATTAGTGAATGATTAATAATAACTATATGGATAATTATTGAGTATGGAAATTTCAGTTCATTAGTGGCACATAGTCAGTGCATAGTTAAGAGTAACCCTGAAACCTCACCTTACATATGGAGAATCTGTTCGGTAACTCACATATAGTTTGGATAACTGTTCAGGATAACTTTGTGAGTGTCGCAACTTGATTCCAATGACTGAAGTATGGCTGGGGCATGGTTTCATAAGTTATGTAGCCAAAATATTTGAGCTTCCTGGGAATTAGAATTTTGAATTTATATTTTTACCCCTATTTTTTATCCCTAATTGGACCTTATTACTCTTTAATTTCATTTATTAGATCAGGGAGATCTCTTGGAACTAATCCTCTTCTTCATCCCTTTTTCTATACAGATCCATGGATTTCAAGTATTTTTCTAAGGTAATACTCTATATTTTATTCCCTTATTATTATCATATACTCCCCTATTCCATTTATTCTTGGTTTATTTATCTTCCATGAACCCTAATGGTGATAGTACTAAAACCTATGGTTTGAGTTAGTCTAATATTGGGGATTTGGTTGTATAGATATTATAGTGGTTGTCTTCTTCCATGGTTAGGCTTACGCCATTGAAGGTGACTTGATTCTAACTAGATAAGGTAAGAATTTTGTGAAATTCCATTTATTTGACATGTCCTGTGATTCATTAGTTTTTAAAATTCCTTTTATATTAAGTTATACCTATATATGAAACCCTTTATGGGTGTGTAAAATGGTCTCAATGGTTTCTACAGTTGTAATTAAGATATTTCCCTGGATTTATAATTTTAAATTTCTAAAATAATTATTTAGGCATGCCAAGTGTTTGTATAAATTCATATGTGTCTCTTTAAAATGAATTTGACGACCAAAGAGATTTCTTGGATCCATTCTAATTTTAAAATACTTTAACCTATGTTTTCAATGGTCTGTTCCCAATCAAATATGTATTTTGATTTTTAATCGATTTATAAGGCCTATGAGACATGTAATCGGGCCTTTGTGCCTTAGGGACTCAAGGTCATGTATGGGTTCCCTTTCAACCTAGTTAAAAAAGATGGATTATTGGGAAATAAAAATATGGAATTCATTATAAGGAATAAAATACATGATTTTAAATAGTTTTTCTAAATCAAGGCGGTGTTTGGTTTATTAGGAAATACTCTTGAGTTATGTGAATTATTTGAGATATTTTGAAATATTTATTTATTTTTTTGACTTTATGTTGGGTTGATTAATGATTTATTGAAAGTGTTGATCCTTTTATAATTTTCGAAATATTTTATAATTACTTGGATTTCTAATATTATTGTAGAGGCCCATTAGAACCTGATAAAATGATTACTTTATATTAGTAACATGCTTAGTCTTGAGTCCATCATGTTGTGATTTATGTGTCTTTTATATTATAAATGAAATGTTTGATTTATTATAGGTTATGTGATAAGGGTTGTTTCTTGTGATGGATTTTAATTCTGGATGAGATATTATTTTTTATGTTTAATTATTGATGACAATGTTGATTTTAGTACCCCCAGTTTGAGGTATGTATCCCTTATTTATGCTTTTTTATGTGAATAAAGTGGTTGGGTAAGGTTTGGGAGAGTTTGGAAGGGTTTTTGAAATGTTTTGGGGATTTTATAAGGGTTTACAATTTGAGCATTGTTTGTAGAAACCATGTAGCTTCTATAGAAAACTATTTACAAGGAGGTAGTGGGATTGGGCTAGCCCATAGTTAGGGTGCATGGTTGGAGTATGGTTTTCCAAACTATGCAGCCACCTAGGTGAGTTGGGAATTTTGAGACTGTGGGATTTTGCACGGTCAGTGTATAGTTGTCTAACTATGTGGTCCAACCAGGAAGGATCCCCATTGAGACTGACACAGAAGCATGGTTAGCACATGGTTTGATAAACTTTGTAGAAAAAACCATTTTTTCTTAAAAGGGGTGGTTTTAAAAATGGTTCTTGGTTGTGATTCCTCCTAAACACCCCATCCATCTTCCTATGTATCCCTAACTCGGGATTATTTCTTATGCAAGGCTTAGGAGCCTTTCCCAGTCATTTTGGAAGTGATTTGAAGGTCTTTCAAGGTGATTTTAAGGAAATTATTCCTTATTAAAGGGATCTAATGCGTTTTTGTGAAAGTTTCACCCGGTTTTGGTGTGCGGTTGTGCAGTGAGTAGATTCCTCCAAAACCTAAGGTAGGTGGCTTCACTCTTGAATCCATTTTGTTAGAACTAGAAGGATTAATTTCAAATTAATTGGATTTTATTGAAAATGATTATGAATGAGATATATGAAGTTTATTGAAACCAATTTTGTAATGATTTGTGGATTTGGGGGAAAATGGGTGTTGTGGTGAAATGTTAATTGTGTTGGATTTTAAAATGTTGATTTTAAAATCAGTGGATTAGTTTATTTATGGAAAAAAATTTATGACAACTTTTTTTCAATAAAAAATAATTTTATTAAAATATGGTTTGTCATGGATAATGGTTTGAGTATTTTTCAATAAATGGGTGATTTATTTAAGTGGTTTTTCATTTTTTTGGGAATTTTTGATTTCTTTAACAACTTGTTTGGTTTGGAAATTGTTGGGTAGTATGGCTTGGAATGTGTTTGTTGATATGAGTTTTGAAATTATTGATTGGAATGTTGTTGTGTTTTTGGTAAATTTTATTGGCTTATTTTTTAGCTTAATTTTTTAATCATGTATTGAAATGGATAGAAAGTAGGCATGAAGAACCCCTATAAAATGGGAATGGATAGTGGATGTGAAAGACCACCATCAAAGATAAGTGGGTGTGAAGTACCACTATAATAGAATAGGGGTGAACATGCTTGGATGTAAAGTTACATCGTCATGGGTACACCGAGTCGGGTGTATTGAATTTTATGAATATTATTGAAATGTGCATGAGGCCATACAAGGTGAATTGGGATGTGCTAATATGTGTTGGGAAAATGGTTAATGAAATGTTTGGTTCCTTTCCTTGGTATTCAGATGATTTGGGTAAAATTTCTTAGTAAGGGTGTGTTTGGATTTCATGAAATTGTTTCATTGTTTGATATTTTTTATAAATTGGTTTATATAAATTTGCTAATGGTTCTATACTAGTGTCATTTGTAGGAAATTCATTTGGGGAAAACCTACTGAATATTATTACTCACCCCCTACTTTAGAACTTTGGTTATTTTGCATATTTTTTACTCCAAGACATGGGAAAAGGTAAGGCATCTCATTTCTTTAGTGTTTCATTGTGATTATTGGGTAGTATTGTGGTGCTTGGAGCATGGAGCTTGGTGTGGATCTATGGAGTTGAGTCATGGATTCTTTTTGTTTTGTTGTTTCTAGTGTTCTTCTTAGTACTATGATTGGTATTTTTATGGTTTTTCATTGTGGTTCCCATTATGTTGTTGATTTTTAATACATTTTTTTACATGAATCATGTAGTTGGTTTTGGTAATGGAACTTTTGGTTTGTTGTTTTTATTTCAAGGGAAAATCGTCCCTCGATTGTTCTTGATGCCCTTAGAATTTTTTTCCAGCCTTTGGTACCTTGGGGATGTCACTTAAGGTTGAGTACCACTTTATCCTCTAATCAAGACAATGAGGAGGGGTGGGATGTTATAAGTGGTATCAGTATGTTCAGTCCTTGAATTTCAAGTGAAATTAGTTTTATTTGGTTATTTGGAACTTATTTTCGTTCTTCAAGTTGGTACTCATATTGGTTTATACCTCGAGTTGGTATAGTATCAAGGAGTAGGATTATTCTAACATGAAATGTATAGCATAAAAATGATGTATCCTTTTATGTTGAACTTCAAGTTACAAAGGAGTTGGGTACATAAGTGGTTTGGAGACACTTACAGAACCATGATCTCATTTTCATGGGTGTAGCCAATGAAATAAGCATGAAATGCATGATAGAAATTATGTCCCACTAGGATTTCATAATTCATTTGGAATAATTATTTATGTTGTGGTATTAATGTTTTTATTTTTGAAAAATATAGAAATTGTTTTCAAATGTGTGGTTTTGAAAATAGAATCGGTATGGTATTTTGAGAATGGGTCAATTTTCAAAACATGGTGGATTTTTCAAAAATGGTTGAACATGGAAAATGTGGTATTTTGGAAAGCATGTTTTTGATATCTGAAATATGAAATAATTTGAAACTGTAAGCCTTCAGTTTCTAGGGAGTGAGACTTATGGTGGTTTTTGTGTTGATAGAAATGGAACTGGGTGGGTTTTGTAGAGACCAAATGGACGAAGATATTTAAATGTGGTTGCACCTGAGCCCTAAGTGAACCAAAACCTAGTTTAGAGAATAGTGAAATATTTCAAATCGTGGAAAGTGGGAATAAAATTTAATATATTATGAATGTGAATAATTAGGTTTCATTTCAAAAGAAGAATCCACCCATCCATAGGAGTGATTTGGAAACAAGAAGGGTGGAAGCATGGTTGAAGATGATGAATTGAGTCTTTGATTTTTTGGCACACCACAGAAGTTAAAACTAAAGTTAGCAGTATACATGTTGGAAGATCTGGTATGTTAGTGGTGGGAGTTGGTAGTATAGGATAAATGGGACCAATGTATGTAAAGAGAGGATTTTGAGGAATTTTTTAACAAAAAATTATATCCTCACACATTTAGAATTTAGTGAACGATGTATTTCTTCATTTTGAAGCAAGAGAAACTCTCAGTAATGGAATATACAGCTATGTTCATGAACTTAGTATGGATTTCACCTGAGGTTGTGGCTAATGAATCCTTTAAGGTGTGTATCTTTGTATCCGGGTTGACGCATGTAATCCTTTCCAAAATTTTCATGCACTATATAATGTACTATATAGAGATGTTAAATAGAGAAACAGTGGATGAAATGGATATCTTGGGGCTACATGAAGGGGAATCATGTTTTTACCAATGGGAAATTATGGGAAATCTAATGCAGTGAGGAAGAGGAAGAGGGAAGATTATTTCAAAGGTGGGAGTATAGATCAGAATTCAATAATAGGATTAGTGAATCTTACTTCGAAGTTCAGAGTAATCCATGATGTTTCCAGTGTGGCTCTATAGTTCACATGCAACAGGATTGTATGGCACCACCTATATCATGACATAACTACAAGCATATATGGAATCTTTGGTGTTATTGATGCAATTATCTAAGGTCAGGTGTTCATGAAATTCCTCAGGGGTCGTAGGAATAATATTCCATGATAGGATTGGGGAATAAGCATACCCCTTTTTAGTAGAGAAGAGTTAGTTGTGGTGATTCTAGGAATACCACGACTCCTCAGCAAGGGAAATTACATATAGGGAATAAAGAGTAGAGTGTTTCAAGTAAGCAGTTGTTTGGAGCCATGAAAGTTGTGGTGGATAGTCAGGAACATCCATAGTCAGAGGTGGGAATATTTTTAATTCTACCTTTATGAAATTGTTGTTTTATATGGGTGAATCTCATTCTTTCATTACTTCACGTGCTGTTGATTTGTTGGGTTTAAATGTGGAAATGATTCCTTCGGTTTTAAAACTTCAAACTCCTCTGGGTCAAAGATAGTGTTGAGCCTTTATATGTATATCATGTTGTATAGAAGTTGATGGGGTAAAGTTAATACGGGACTTCTCAGTGCTTAAGATGGTTTTTATGATATAATCTATGGTATGGATTAGTTGACGATGTTTAAGGCCCACATCAACTATTATGAATGAATGGTTAGGTTTGTGATAGGTGATGGTGTCAAACATCTCATTAGAGGAGAGAAGAAGGTAAATATGCATACAAGATGCTTATTAGAACCAAATGTTCAGATGACCTCGTATTAGTTGGTGGATTTGTCCTTGGAATCAGTGGAAGAAATCAAGAAGAGAATTTTTTCAGTAGTTTTCGATCATTTTTTGGGTGTATTTCCCTATGAATTCTCAGGTTTTGAACCTGTAATAGAAGTGGATTATATGGTTGATCTCATTTTAGGGACCAGTCCTATCTCACTTCCATATTTTTTGGATGGAACTAGTATAATTGAGGTAATTAAAATCATAGTTAGAGGAGTTAGAAAATAAAGGGATCATCCGGCCTAGTACATCTTAGTGGGCAACACTGGTTTTATTTGTCAAAAGGCAGATGAAACTCTATTATTGTGTAATGATTATTGAAAGTTTAACCAATTTTTAATAAAAATCGATATCCAATCCCAAAAATTGATGATCTATTCGATCAATTTAGGGGAGCTCAATGGTTCTCAAAAATTGACTTTCAATCAAGATATCATTAGTTATAGGAATAAAAATAGGATATTCTAAAAATAACTATCATAAGTAGATATTTCCATTATGAGTATTTGGTTAGGACCTTTAGTCTAAAAAATGCACCAGAAGTCTTAATTGATTTGATGAATCATAAATTTCAGAGATATCTTGATTCTTTTGTGGTTATTTTTCAATGATATATTGGTGTATTCTGGGATAAGGGTGGAGTATGAGAAACACTTGGAAATAGTTTTTGGGATCTTTAGACATCATCAGTTGTATTCCAAATTATCAATGTGTGATTTTTAGATATAAGAGGTTTTTTTCCTTGGCAATGTTATTTTTTAGAAATTATTTTCAGTAGATCCAATGAAGATAGATGTTTTTATCTCATGGAAACCACAAAAGACTATCTTTGAGATACAAATATTCCTTGGTCAAGATGGGTATTACTGACACTTTGTTTATGATTTATCATGACTAGAATCACTAATTAAAGGTTATACAAGGAATAATGTTCCATTTAAATGGGATAAGAAATGTCATAACTCTTTTTAATAGCTTAAGATTAATCTTACATCATCACCAATAATGGTTTTACTAGAACCATAGAAAGGGTACATGGAGTATTATGATGCATTGAGATCAGGGTTGGTGATTGGTCTAATGAAAGGGGATCATGTTGTTGTATAGGCTCATGATAGTTGAGATTTCATGAGAATAACTACCCAACACATGATT
The DNA here is from genome assembly GCA_963277665.1 of Viscum album. NCBI lineage: Eukaryota > Viridiplantae > Streptophyta > Magnoliopsida > Santalales > Viscaceae > Viscum > Viscum album. The sequence continues at coordinate 822,585,326 of OY728127.1, forward strand.
TGGATTTAAGAGCTATGGTGCATGATTTTAAAACATGGTGTCATTATCTCTTAGGTGATAAATTAATGGTGTTTAATAATCATAAGATCTTGAATCATATTTTTTCACAAAGATATTTTAATTTGAGGTAGATGATATGGATTGAGTATTTCCAAATGTTTGACTTTGTCCTGATGTATACATCGGGTAAAGGAAATTAAATAGCGGATGAATTAAGTAGAAATTCATATGCTCAGGTGGTGAAACATGCATCAGATCAGTGGAATTTTATTCCTCTTATAGCCCAAATGTGATTGGAATGTGAAGAATGGGGTGATATAGTGGTTTTATTTCAAGTCTCATTGGTTCTTAATTTAGTTGGTTTGGTTAAAGTGGCACATATGTTCTATTTAGAGTGTGTGTCTATGAGGTAGAAACTCAATGGTGGGGATACCATTGAGGGATACAAAATGGATAGAAGTTTAGTTTTTTCATTTTAGAATTGGATGGTTCTACCAGTAGCTTATCAAGAGATACTTCATAGTAATTATCATCATTCTAAAGGGGTTTTCCATCCTAGATTTCAGAAATGATTAAGGTTATGAAAGAATAGTTTTTATGGGATGGTATGAAAAGGAAAGTGGTTAAGTTTGTTTCAAGATTCTTGACTTTTCGAAATGTCAAGGTAGATAATCATCGGTCGGTGGGTATGTTTTAGTCTCTATATGTCCCTATGTGGAAGTGGGAATATCTAGAAATGAATTTTTTATGGGTATCCTATAAATGGTTAAGAAACAAGATTCTATATGGGTGATTGTGGGTCAGCTCACAAAGTCAGCTCATTTAATACCTATTCTTGAATCACATACAATGGAAGATCTTTCCAAAATCTATATCTGTGAGGTGTTAAATAGGAATGGTGTACCAGTTTTGGTTGTATCATATATATATCTAAGGTTCATGTAATGTTTATGGAAATCCTTGCGACAAGCCCTTGTGACTTAGTTGATGATGAGTACAACATATCACCCCCATACGGATGGTCAATCCAAGAGGATTATAAAAACATTTGAAGACAAATTATGGGATTATGTCATGGATTTTGGTGGCTCCTAAGAGGAGAAATTTTTATTTATGGATTTATCATATAATAACAGTTATCATACCTCGATACATATGGATATTTTTGAATAAATATATGGTTTTTCATGTCATTCTCTGATTTTTTGGGTAGAAATAGGTGAGATTTTGATGGTTGGGTCGAGCCTTGTCCAAGAGACTGAGGAGAAAATTAAGTTGATCAGGAAGAGAATGGAAATGTCTTAGAGTCGTCAAAAATCATATGAGGATCATCGTCGATGGTAGTTGTCATTCGAGGTGGGTAATCATGTATTCTTGATAATCTCTTATAGGCTTGGACATCATCATTTTGTAAAGTAGGGTATGTTATCTCTGAGGTATATTAGTGCTTCTGAGATACTTGAGTGTGTTGGAGAGGTGTCATATCAGTTGGTTTTTCCAACATGGTATAATGTGTTTCACAATTTGTTTCATGTTTCTCAGTTGAAGAAGTATCAGATGGATCATTACCATGTCTTTTGATGGGAACATGTTGAGAAAGAGTTGTATTCATCATTGGTTCATGTGACAGTGCAGACTATGGATAGGCAAGAGAATGTCTTGTGTGGTAAAAAAATTAGTCTATTTTGGGTTTTGTGGCTACATGGTCAGATTCATGAGGAGACCTGGGAGTGGGAGAAAGAGATGTTTGAGTAATGGCCCAAGCTCTTTCGGCAAACCAATGTTTATCTACTTTATGAGGGAAGAAATTCTAATGGTGGGGAGAATATAGCACCCCTAGTTTGAGGTATTTATCCCTTATTTAATACTTTTTTTGTGTGTAAAGTGGTTGTGTATGTTTTGGGGGAGATTGGAATGGTTTCTGGAAGGTTTTAGGGATTTTCTATGGGTGCATGTCTTGAGAACGGTTTGTGGAAACTGTGCAAATTCACTAGGAAACCATGTACAAGGAGTAAGTGGGATTTGGTTGGTGTACTATTAGGCTGAACAATTTTATCATGGTTTACCAAACTATGCAATCACCTAGGTGAGTTGGGAATTTTGAGACAGTGGCCTTTCACATAGTTAGTGAATGGTTTTCAAATCACGTGGTCCAACCATGAAGGTTCCCTTTTAAATATGCAGTAGGCACATGGTTTTCAAAACAGTGCAGCTAAACCATGCACAACATAAAAATGAGATTTTTAAAAATGGGGCGTGTTCACGATTTTCCCTAAACACACCATTCTTCCTCCTATATAGCCCTAACTCAAGATTAATTCTTCTCCAAGTCTAGGGAGGCTCTCCAACTCATTTTTTAATTGATTCAAAGCATTTTCAAGGTTATTTGAATGCTTGGGAAAGGTATATAAGGCATTTTTTTGGAAGTTTCACCTGGTTTTGGTTTTCGGTTGTGTGTTGGGTCAATTTTGCTAAACCCTAAGGTAGGTTGATACACTCTTGACTCAGTTTTGTTAGAACTAGAATGATTAATTTCAAATTAATTAGTTTTTCTTGAAATCGATTACCAATGTGATGTGTAAATCTTGATTGAAACATATTTTGTGACAATTTTTGGATTTTGGGGAAAATGGGTGTTATGGTGAAATGTTCAATGTGTTGGATTTTAAAATTTTAATTTTAAAATCGATGTCTTGGTTGATTTATGGAACAAAAATTCAATAAAAATGTTTTTTTAATGAAATATGGTTTGGCATAGATAATGGTTTAAAGGTGTTTTCAAAAAATGGGTGATTTATTGAAGTGGTTTTGGTATTTAGTTACAATTCTTGATTTTCTTAAGGGTTTTTCTGGTTTGGAAATTTTTGGGTAGTATGGCTTGGCATGAGTTTTTTTATATGGATTTGGAAATTATTGATTGGAATATTTGTTGTAGTTTTGGAAAATTATATTGTCCTATTTGTTGGATTAAGTGTTTAAGCATGTGTTTAAATGGATGGATATTGAGTGTGATGATCTCCTATAAATGGGGGATTGATAGTGGATATAAATGACCACCATCAAGGATAAGTTCATGTGAAGTACCACTATAAAGGAAGAGGGATGAATAGGCTTGGACATAAAGTTCCACCATCATGGGTACATAGAGTCCGATGTTTTTAATTTTATGAATATGTTTGGAATGTGGGTGCAGGAATGCAAGGTGAATTGGGATGTGCTAATATGTGTTGGGAAAATGGTTAATGACATGTTTGGTTTTTTCCTTGGTATTGTAATGATTTGGGTAAAATGTCTTATTAAGGGTGTGTATGGATTGCTATAAATTGTTTCATTGTTTGATATTTTATATAAATTATTTTATATAAATGTGCTAATGGTTTTATCCTAGTGGCATGTGTAGAGAATTCATTTGGGGAAAACATACTGAGTATTATTACTCTCCCCATACTTTGGCACTTTGGGGATTTTATAGATCTTGTACTCCATGAAAGGGGAAAGGGTAATGAATCTCATTTCTTTAGTGGTGAATTGTTATTATTGTTCGATATTGTGGTGCTTAGAGAAAAGATCATGGTGTGGGACTGTAGAGTTGACTCATGGAATCTTTGGGTTTTGTTGTTTCTAGTCTTTTGCTTAGTACTCTGATTGGTATCAGTATGGTTTTTCATTGTGGTTATTGGTATTTTTTTGAGTTGTAATACATTGTTTTCATGCATCATGTAGTTAGTTTTGGTAATGTAAGGTTTGGTTGCCTGTATTTATTTTTCGGTAAAATCATCCCCCAATTGTTCATGTATCCCTCAGCATTTATTACCAGCCTTTAGCGCCTTTGGGATGTTACTTAAGGCCAAGTAGCAGTTCTACCACTACTAAAGAAAATTTGGAAGGGTGGGATGTTACATTGATCATATAAAATGGTTGTTTCCTCACCTCTATTTAGGTTATTTCTTGGTGACCTTGGGTAAACCTCTAGCTTATATTATTTAATTTTCTATAGCCCCCTAGTTAACTTAATGCACTGGATAGGGTATTGTCACTCGGTGTGGTCGAGAGGCTAGGTCGGGGTTGGGTTTCTATCATGTTCACCATGAGTTTTTTGGTGTTATGTGAGTGGGGTCTAGGATTATCTAATATTAGGACCAACTATTTTTTCCATGATGCTTGATCCTATTGTTGATGAACTATTCTGGTGATTTTTTTTGACTTTATACTTTGTTTTTATTGTCTTGTTCTCATCATGGTTTTGTGGAACCTTTTAAATTATTATTGTTTACTCACACTATGTTTCTTTGATATCTTGGTTACTAATTTATTTCACATATTCTATCTCTTATTAGTTTTTTCATATTCCAACTAGTTTCCAAGACAAAGATTTGAAATAAATATTTATAATAAAAGAAAATATTCTTTTATTTATATAATATCAAATGTAATGTTTTCTAGTCCAAGGGTTGCATCTTTATAGCATGTGTGGATCCACCCTTATTGGCTATAATAAAGGTTTAAATAACCATATTTTATTTTTATAAACTTATAATTCTTCCTTTATAGGATTTAATGTTTTTTTCTTCCAAGTGGTGTCTTAACATTCAGTTTTTTTTATAAAAAGTTTATATATTTTCTCCAAGGGGTAAAATAATGAATAAAATCCTCAAACTTTCTCATGTGAAAGCTTATTTTCTAAATATATTTCAAAAAACATTCCTAATCCATTTTTTTAATAAATAAAATTTAATGGTTTCATTGGAAAAGGGATTACACCATAAAATTTAATGTAGCACCACCAGTTTCAGGTACATGAACATTTATTTATTTATTTTAAGTATATCTAATGATTGTGTTATGTTTCAAGAGTTTTAGGGGATATATGGAATTTTTTGAGGATTTTATAGTGGTACACAATTTTATCACATTTAGTATAAACTATGAAACAAACTCCATGAAACCATCCAACTAAAATAGTGGACAATTGGTAGGTGCAGGATTAGAAACACAGTTTGGATAAACTGTGCAGGTGCCCAGGAGAAACTTTGAAAGGATGGATATAAGGTAAGAGCACAGTTGGCATATGTTTTGTCTAACTATGTGATATAATCATGTGAGGGGTTTTTGGAGGTAGTTTCTTCTTCATGGTTAGTTAAAAATTTTCCTAACCATGTTCCCTAACTGTGCACCGTTAAAAGTGAGATCTGAAAATTGTGGATCTCTCTCGGTTAAGACCCATGATGAATCTTTTTCCCCATAATCAGGTCATAACCAAATTTCCTATTCCTACCAAGGCTTTATAGGCTATTCCTTTTGATCTTGGAGAAATTTCTAGGAGAATGTAAGTGCTTTTGAGGCCCATATTCTTCAATAGGCACTCTTTCTTGGTGGTTTTACTTAGATTTCTTCTTCTTACCTCACTTGGATCATGGATTTAATATTTTGGGGATAGATCCATGTTATTTATGTTAATAATGATGAGATATTATTTTTTTTATTTAAGGTAAAAAGTTCTAAGAATGTTTTTTTAATATCTAATCTAATTTATTGAATTTGTTGTGTCATTAACCATTTTCACCTAAGTTTGAGAGGTAAGTGGCTTCTCTATCAACTCCTCTTGATAAGAACTTGAAGTATTGATTTTAATTTTTTTTAATTTCTTGAAATTGATTATGAAATTTATGATTTAATCGCATTGTAAAACCTCTTTAGCAATGGTTTGTGAAATAGTATATATTGGATAGTTTGTGGAAAAACATGCTGTGTTGATTTTAAAATAGTGATTTTAAAATTATGGGTTTAATTTTTCTACACGGAAAAAGTTTATAATAATATATTAAATAAAAAAAATGATATATTTAAATTCTTTTCAATGGGTTTCAACATACATGGAAAGTGTGTTTACATTTCACTGACTTAACCCTAAATAAGGGGTGTGTACCATTAGGGTATAATGATGTAACCCTATAGAAGGGGTGTATGCCATTAGGGAACTTAAAAAATAATTACCCTATGATGAATTTATATATCAATGAGAAACCAATCATGTGTATGGAACTTTCAACTTCTCATGCATTTATGGATGTGTGGATGTATGGAATTATATACCAAATGGAATTTGATAAATTGTTTTAAAAGCTTGTTTATTTTATTTCCATGGAACTATTTGTCTTGGAAAACTATCATGAATTTGATATAAATAGTTTTAAATTATTTTAGACTATTTTATATAAATTTTCTAACATGATCTATCATATTTTTCTGAATAGGGAATTCATTGGTTAAATTATACTATATTTTATACTCAACCCCTACTTGGGAACTTTGGTGAATTTGTAGATGTTATCTATCAAGACATAGGTAAATGAAATGTATCCCATTTCTTTAGTGATGTATCGTGATAACTTGGGAATTTCTTATTGAATTAGAGCTTAGATATTTTTGGTAGTTATTGTTGTATGCATCTAGTGTCTCTAGTGTCTTTGATTTTTGTTGGATTTGGTTTCAAATTTATACTCTGATATTATTTTCGGTTGAGTTTTATTCTTTTACTAATGCATCATATAGTGGTTTATTCGGATTTTTCTTGTAGTTTTGTTGTTTATCTTCAAATGGAAAATAATTACGCAACTAATTATGAGGCCCTTGGAATTTACATCCTGCCTTTGGTGTCTTGGGGATTTCACCTAAGTCTAGTAACACACACTCGCCTCTTCCCAAGCCAATGGGTGAGGGGTGGGATGTTACAAATGGTATCTGTTTGTTTGGTCTGAGATTTGAAAAATCATTCTTGTTTAGTCCTTAAGTAGGGATGGTATCAAGGAGTACGATCATCAAAAATTGAAATATAGAGCATAAAAAGTTACAACTAACCTATTTATGTTGAACTTCAAGTTACAAGGTAATTTGGGTGCATGAGTGTTTGAGACACTTCTAGGAGTTGTGGCGTCATCATCATGGGTTTATCCAATTAGAAGAGAATGATATGAATTGATATAAATGAATCCAACTAGAATTTCATAATTAATTTTGAGTAATGTTTTATGATGTGATGAAAATGGGGGATTTTCTAAAATAGTTGAAAATAGTTTTATTTTCAAAAATCATGATGGGATTTTCAAAAATAGTCTGGAAATAGGAATTTTTTAATTTTAAAAATCCTTGTTTTGATATGTTCAATTTGGTAAATTTTGAAATTTATAGGCCTTTAATTGCTATAGAGTGAGACTAAGTGGTTTTTTCTTTTGGTTATAGAAAATTTCACCCTATAGGCTTCGTAGAAACCATCAAGAATAAGATATTGAGAATGTGGTTACACCTGAGCCATAAGTGAACCAGCTATTGGTTTAATGTATTGTCTAGGATTTTTAGGCCATGAATTGAGGGAACAAAAATGATGAACCAATTCAAGTGTATCATTTGGTTAAGTTCCAAAAGTAGAATCCACCCATCTTGTGGGGTGACTTTAAACCTGAAAAAGAAGTTATGTGGACAAATAGGATGAATCAAATCATTGATTTCCTAGACACACCAAAAAAGTTGATAGTGAAGTGGGAAATGTACATGACGGAGGATCCATCACACTAATGGTGGGATTTATCATTTCATGCTAAATTTTACAAATTCATGGCATGATTTTATTTTTAATAATTGTTAAAAAAAATATCCTCAAATGTTCAAAATTACTATAATAATATACTTCTTCAGTTTGAAGCAATAGAACCTCATTGTGACAGAGTATATGGATAAATTTATGAATTCAGTCCACTTTACAACTGAATTTGTTACAAGTGTTCCCTTAAAGGTAAACAATTTTTAATCGAGGTTGAGACCAAATATTTTTTTAAAGATTTATGTGCTTTGAATAACAGATTATATAGAGATGGTTAATATAGAGAATCTAGAAGAAAGAGACATCTTAGGAAATATACGTAGAGAAAGCATGTTGGTACTAATAGGAACTAGTGTGAACTCTAATGCTAGTAATAAGTGGAAAAGATACACCAATTACCAAGGTGGTGGTATGACTTAGAATCATATGGTAGGATTATTGAATCTTTATCCTAAAATAAAGAGTAATTCTATATGTTTTCAGTATGGTTCTTCTGAGAATATGTAGCCGAATTATATGAAACCACCTAGATAATGTCACAATTGAAACCAAAAGGGGAATATTGAGTGCTATTGTTGTAGTTATCCAAGGCTGGGTTATAGGGACACATCTCATGTTTCATAAATGTCGTATTATTTGAAGGGGTGAGTATAGAATAATATCTCTCATCAACAGAACCAAGGAATCCATGCTGTTTCTAGGAATACTATGACTCTTCAACCAGTGTAATATCTGTAAGGTAATGAAGGGAATAGAGGGGAGATCAAGAAAGTATATGGAGTTGAGAAAATGGTCATGGATGATCAATATGGACCTTCAACAGTGAGATATATTATTCTTTTAAATTTTACCCTTATATAATATTTTTTTGTACAGGTGTATCTATTTCATGTATTGCTTCTCAGGTTGTTGATCTTGTGGGTTTTCATGTTGAGATGATGTCTTCTATTTTGAAACTTCAAAATCATCTTGTCCAAAGATAATATCGAGACTTTATGTGAATATAATATTCTATAACTATCAATAGTTCTGAATTGATTTGGTATTTATCTATGCTTGATATGGATGTCTATGACATAATCATGGGTGTAGATTTTTATCAATGTTCAAATATCACATAAATTGTTATACATGAAGTGTTAGTTTTACAACTAAAAATGGAATTGAGAATCTCTTTAGAGAAGATAAAAATCTGAAAGAAAGTGGAGCAAGATTTTTGGAACTAGATGTTAGAATTATCTCATACTAGTTTGTATCTTGGACTTTGGCATCTGTGGATGATATCAGAAGTAGACATTTTCTAACTGTAGTGGCCCAGTTTCTTGATGTTTTCCATAACAATTTCTCTGGGTTTCCACCCAAATGATAAGTGGATTTTGTTATTGATCTATAAAAATGTATCAATCATGTATTAAATCATTATTATCTAATAGAACCAATAGAATTAAGGGAATTGAAAGTCTAGTTTGAAGACTTAGAAAAGAAAAGGGTTCATTCGGCCTAGTATGTATCTATGGGAAGCATCATTTTTGTTTATAAAAAAGGTGGATATAACTATAAGTATTTGTGTAGATTATCATAATATTAACCAATTTATTATAAAAAATCATAATCCACTTCCATGAATTGATGACCTATTCAATTAATTTAGGGGATCCTAGTGGTTCTCTAAGATTGACTTGCATTCAGGATATCACCGACTATGGGTTTGGAAGGAGGATATTTGTAAGATAGATTTTATAAGCATATATGTCCATTATGTGTTAATTATTATTCCTTTTGGTATTATGAATTTTCCATTTTCTTTACAAAATTTATCAATTAGATATTTTAAGGAAATATGGATTCTTTTGTAGTGGTGTTTGTGGATGACATATTTGTGTATTCGAAGAAAAATGATGGGCAAGAGAAACACTTGGAGATGGTGTTGGGTATCTTTTAGGATCATCATTTATATTAAAAAATTTCAAGGTGTGATTTTTTATATAATATTTATATTTCCTTGTCCATATTGTCACTGAAAAAGGTGTGTCTATGGATCTAGAAAAGATAGAGGCTACAATCACTTGGAAACTTCCAAAGAATGTCTTTTGGATATATAGATTACCTGGTGTGACTACTTATTTAAGTACCTTTTTGATAAAAAAAAATTAACATAGTTTTTTTTTTATTTTTGGAAAACTAAATTTTTTTATAAGAATGTTTTTGTTATCTAGGAAGAATGAAATTGCTGAGTTAGAAAAAAATAATTTTCTCAAGACAGAAGTTGTTGAATGAAGAATTATTTTTGTTTTCTAGAGTTTAAAAAGAGGATGTTGATGAATATTGAGAAGTTAGAAGTTAGAAAGTTTTTCAAACATTATAAACAAAACTAGATGATGCTTTTCTAATTAAGAAGTTTCCACAAATCATGAAAACATTCACGATAAAATCTTTTGAAGAAATGGTGTAGATGATTGAAGAAATTGAAATCACTATAAAAAGAAAAAAATAGGATCTAATTTTTTATGTGGAATTCAAAACCATTATTCTACACAAATTTGAACCATAATTCTACAAAAATCAGAATCATTATTCTGCACAAATTGGAACCAGCAATCTGCACAAATCAAAAGCAGCATTCTGTAAAAATCGAAACCAGCATTTTGCACAAATCGGAACCCGTTTTTGGAGAAAAATCAAAACCAATATTCGGAGAAAATTGAAACCAGTTTTCTAAGTAAATCATAACCAGTTTTATGACCAAATTGAAACCAATATTCTAAGAAAATTAGAACTATTTTTCTAATCAAAATCGGAAATATGATTCTGAGAAATCAGAACCAATTTTGTAAGAAAATCGGAACAAGTTTTCTGAGAAAAATCGGAACAAATTTTCTGAGAAAATCAGAACCATTTTTCTGAGAAAAAACGAAACCATGATTTTTAATAAATCATAACCAACATTCTTCCTAAATTAGAACCAACATTCTACAAAAATTGGAACCAACATTCTGCAGAAAATTGGAACCAATATTTTGTAGAAATCAGAACCAACAATATTCTATAGGAATTGGAACCAACATTCTATGAAAATCAGAACCAAGATCCAATACTATTTTTCTAATAAAGATATGAAATATTGAAGAAATAAAACTTGAATTTCATTTTTTCATAAATCTTGGAGAAATTTAAGGATGTCTGAAGAAGTTAAAGGTTAAACATTAGATGTGATATATTTTCAGAGTTATGGGATTTAAGGAAGAGGGAAAGATTTCAAGTTTTCCACCATTGATTTTCAAGTTGACTATAAATATTTTCTCAGATCATTTGTTCATTTGTAACTTTATATATGTAGAAAAGACAGAGCACTAAATAATTTGAAGTGAAAATTTCCTACCTGATTGAAGAAGATTTATATTGAGTTTTTAAGTAGAGATAAATAGTAATCACTATTCTGAGAAAATAGGAACCAATATTCTAAGAAAAATTAGAACAACCATTCAAAGAAAAATGGAACCACTTTTCTGAGAAAATTAGATCTGACTTTCTACAAAAATCAGAACCAGCTATCTGAGTGTGGAGCATATTTGAAAAAGTATTTATTCTTTTGTTTGGATTAATTGTTTTACAAGAAAACATTGAAAACTAATGGGAGTAAATATAAACTTTCCTATCTAGATATAGAATGTGTCTAAAGAGAGTTATTATAAGTTTTATTCACTTCTTTATAATAGTGGATTTCCATTGACCCATGGGAGTGGCTATGGTAAGGACGTAGGTTCTCACACTGAGGTTGAACCTTTTAAATCTTGTGTGATTTTCCTACTTTCCTACCTTTGCATTCATGAATATTTACTAAAGGTTGGTAAATATATAAATCTTAACAGGTTTCTAGGGTTAAGTTTCTAAATGTTTTGAAACTTATAAAAAGTGAACAACTAATTAAACCCCCCCATCTCAGTTGTTATTCGATCCTCGGAACTTCAATTGGTATCATAGGTAAGGTTCCATTGTTAAATCCTTATCATGGATAATATCAATTCTTTAAATAGTTGAGTAATTCCTACATTTAATGGCACAAATTATTATGGATGGAAAAATAGTATTATTCCCATTCTCCTATATATTGGCCTAGAAGTTGTTGATGATGCTACTATTGGTTTTTCACCTATTGAGAAAGATGATCCTATGATATTTGATGGTAATATAAATATAGAATTTGATGGAAAGGATATAAATAAAATCATTATATCCTTATCAGACAATGTATATAAAAAGTTTATGGGTCTCAAAACTTAAAAAATTATGTGGGAAAAGATGGAATGTTTTTTTGAAGGGAATCCTAAAGTCAGGGAATCAAAGCTAAACATATGGCGTAGTAAGTATGAAGACATCATAGTGAGGGATGGGAAAATAGTTGATGAATACTTCACCATAGTAAATGAAATATTTTTCAACATCATAGGATTCAGATCTTTCCTATAAGATTCTACAATTGTGAAGAAACATATGAGAAACTTTCCAAACATGTATGATTCTAAAATTTATTCTTTAAAATATAAGGATGATTTATCTCTTGATGAACTACATAACATTATTTTAACTTATGAATTTAGGAAATCCAAAATGTTTAAAAATATTATGAAAGACGAAATGTATTTTGAAACTATGAGAAAGATGAAAATCCATGATAGTGAAGAAGTGGATCCTTGTGAGTCCGAATATAAAGAGGATGATGAGCTAAATGAAAAAACCTTGTCTCTTATATCCAAGAACTATCGAAGATAAAGAGACAAGTATGGAGGTAAACTTACTCTAAATTTTTTTTGAGTGTGTTGGAATTAGACACTTTTCTCTGAATTTCCAAAAGAATAAAGTTAGAGAATATTTAGATTATTCTGATGAAAAATATTGATGGAATAAGTGTAACAAAAATGATAAGGAAGAAAAGTATTCCAAGTGATACAAGAAGAATTTTACAGGAAACAAAAGAAGCATGTTGAGTAATAAAGTTTAATTATACTCAACTGAAAACAAATAATATAATATTAAAGTTCAAAAAAATCAAAACCTTCATTGCAAAAATCTGATAAAACAAAAGATTCCTTAAATAGTGAAGAATTTAGTGAAGAATCATATAGAGAGTTTCAGCTCAAGACTGAACTTGTTTCATGTCTTAATCAAAAAAACTCTCAAAAAATAAATTAGAGTAATGAAGAAAGATTGTGAATAATTGTATTAGGGAAGAAAATATTTTATCAAGAAATAGGATGAATGCATTTAAGAGATTCTACGTTACAAACATAGAATTTTTGAACATGGAAAGATGATTGAAGATCTTAGAAAATAGCCGGAAGCTAAGGAAGATTAGGTTAATAAGTTGAAATAAAAACTTCTTGAGTCTTAAAGTACCTTGAGTAAGATTAATTAAAACTTTAACAAAGCTTCCTAACTAAAAGCTAAGACTTATAAAGTTTCTGAGAAAACTCAATACGAGAGTCAGGTGAAATCTTCTCTTACCAAAAACAATATTTCATTTGATTCCTTTAACATTTTAGGTTCCAAAAAATGTATTTAGAAATCTTGTATAGGGAAAGGATTTGAGAAACCTATAAATTCTAAAAAACTAGAAAACTCGCTCAAAAGAAATGATGGTCCATGTCCTAAGCATGTTAGAACTTAAAGAAGTTACCAACCTCAACAACGTTTCTATAGAGAAAGATCTTTCTTAAATAGAAAATCCAGATTTGATGGCAATTGATAGTTTTGTGGAATCTATGGGAACAAAGCTTATAATTTTTGGAACAACTTATCTTTTCCTACACAAAGGTTTGAGAAAAATGAAAGAAATAGTGAAAGAAGAATGAGTAACTTTCCAAACTTATAGGAAGCTGAAAAGGTGAATTCTCAAGATGTTAGAAACATTGCAACAAAAAATAAATTTGAATGTCTATAAGAAGTTTCTGGAAGATTTGATCAGTCTATTAATCATGATAAAAGATGTATGACACTACTTCTAGTTCAAGTTTCTTATAATAGAAAAGAAAAGAAATCTGAAAAGAAGAAGGTTGAGGAAATATCTTTTTTTGTTGAGACAACTTTGAAAGAAAGTAATAGGAACAAACCATGGATATTTTACTAAATGGATCGAATACCTTCACATTTTAATTTTAATTTTTTCTAATCCCCCTCTCAAGGGTGAGGGGAACCCTTATAAGGCCCTAAGGATTAAGAGACAATTACATGACCTGTAGGTCTTAGAGTAAATCACCTAGACAAGACAACTTGTAATTTCTCCTCCCTAATAAATGTCATGATATCAGCACTCTACCTTTGCAAGGCTGGTTGGAACATTGTCCTATGTAGAGCTACATAGGTCAGGTATTGATGGAAATGAAATACCCTCTTAATTTTCCAATTCTGGTTTGCTCTACTCTGGTGGATGTGCCTGCTCTAAATCCTCATCTATTTCATTGTCCCTTGTAATCTTCCTAGTTGCATCTACGTTATTCATGCGTTCCAAGGCCTTGGGGTGGCATGAAGTCATTGAGGTGGCATAAATGCATTGATAGACAACTGGCCCGAAGGCCTTGGGTGTCCTGAAGGCCTTTCAGGACCTAAGGACCAAGCCGGTGTCCTGAAGGCCCAAATAGATGAATAGTTCTGGCTGCTACAGTATCGAACAGTACCTTCTATAGTACTTCCACTGTACCCCAAAAATATGTCTCCACTTGGAGTTGATCTTGGGTCACTTGGATGAAATTTCCAAGTCCTTACTAATTGTGATGAGGCTCATCTTCCAAACCATAAAAACTTGATAGTGGTTGTTCTTCACAAATTATTGGTGATGTAAAAATCTTGAAACATGTTGAAAGTCATGATAGAGGAGTAGTTACTTTTGGAAATGATAGTTCCTTAAAAATAAAAGGAATCGGAAAAGAAGATATTAAAGTAGTGAAATTGAAATCTAAAGATGTTTTAATTGTTGATGGGATAAAACATAATTTACTTAGTGTAAGTCAACTTCTTGATGATGGAAAAGAAGTAATATTCTGAAAGGATTCTTGTATCATCAAAAGTATGAAAGATCGAAAATTTATTACAAAAGGATAAAGAACTAGTGATAATCTCTTTCAAATAGGATAATTCAATAACTCATGTTACTTGAGTGATAAATATGAAAACAAGTTGTGGAACCGAATACTTGGGAACCATGGGCATAAAAACATGAATAAACATTCTAAAAATGATGCTATCTGGAATTTTCTTTAATTGAAAAGAAGATATGAATATGTTTTTATTACTTTTCAGAATGTAAAGATGACAAACAAAAGTCATAAAAGAGTTGAGATTCAATCTACCAGACCACTTGAGCTTATTCATTTTGATTTATGTGGATAGATGATACATAAATCAAAAAAATGAGACGTATAATTTATCACTATTATTGATTATTTCACTCAGATGACAAATAGCATGTTCTTGAAGCACAAGTAAATGGATATTGAAATGTTAAAATTCTTTAAAAAATATGTTGAGAAATAATTGAGGGTTTTCATCAAGAAGTTGAGAACATATAATGGTACCGAATTCACAAACAATTATTTTGAAGATTTTTTGAAAAAACATTGTATCAAACATCAGTAAAGTCCTCCTTATACTCCACAAAAAAATGGAATAGCATAAAGTATGAATAGAATCATGGTAGAAATCGGAAGAATTATGTTAGCAGAATAAAAAACATTAAAAATTATTTTGGAGAGAAGTTGTTATTACTACCATACATGTTCAAAATAGATGCTTGTTGAGACCAGAAACCAACATGACTCCTTATGAAATGTGGTATAAAAACCATCATTGAAATACTTCAATGTTTTTGTAAGTCCCTATTTTCTCAAGGTCAAAAATCCGGATTTGGTAAAATTTGATGAGAAAATTGAGGAAGGAATTTTCATGGTCTAGTCACCAAATGGGAGAAGTTACAAAGGTTAGAATAGATGTCTAAAAAAGTTGGTGGACTCATATTATGTGAAGGTAATTGAAATTAAAAGTTCCTTAATAAAGACTTTTGAGAATACTGAGGAGGATAAATTGAATATTTTCAACAATATTGAAAGTAATCCAAAACATTCTTGTAAATATTTAGAAGAATCATGTGATGAGGAAATTCCAGCTATGAAATAAACTTTGAAAGTTCCTACTATATGAAAACATGTTGAATCTAAAAACATTATTGGGAATTAGAAGGCTCCAATTCAGACTAGAACGAAATTGATATTTGAAAATAATACTTCACTTATCTCAAAAGTTAAACCAGAATCAGTTTCAAAAGATATTCAACATAAAGAATGGCTGGATTCTATAAATGAATAGTTATATCAGATTAAGAAGAATGAAACATAGGGACTTGTTCCAAGTCCAGCAAGTAAAAATGTTATCGGAACCAAGTGGGTTTATAGAATAAAATTGAATGATCATGGATAAGTTTCAAGAAACAAATAAAAACTTGTTTTTAAAGGATATGCACATGTGGAAGGTGTGGATTTTGATGAAAACTTTTCACATGATGTAAGGATAGAAACTATTTTAATGTTTCTTACAGTGGATACTCATCAGAATTCCAAAGTTTATCAAATTAATGTAAAGTCGTCTTTCTTAAATGGTGATATTGAGGAAGGAGTTTACAACGATAAACCTTGTAATTTTCTACTTGATGAGGATGAAAAAACAAGTTTGTAAATTTAAGAATGCTTTGTATGGGATGAAATAAGCTCTATGTTCTTTGTATTTGTAGCTTGAAAATTGTCTGAGAATGATGAAATTTTATAAAGGAAAAGTTTATAGAACTTGTATGTGAAAGGTTTTGACTTTAGAACTTTAATTGTAATTATTTATGTGGATGAAATAATTTTTTTAGTGGATGAAGAAAATGTTTTTGAATATTTTTCTAAAGAAATGAATAAGAATTTTGAAATTTCAATGTTGGGAGAATTAATTTTCTTCCTTGTCTTACAAGTTTAACAGAAAGAAAAATATATTTTCTTATCTCAAGAAAATTATTCTAGGGAATTGTTAAACAATTTTAGGATGTATGAATCCAAAGAAGTTTCAACTCCTATTTTAGTGAGTACAAAGTTGATTAAATATTAATTTTGAATAAGTGTGAATCAGAAAGACTTTTGGAAGCTGATAGGATGTCTTCATTACCTTACAGCTTCAAGGCATGATATTGTTTATGTTGTGACTTTATGTTCCAAGTATCAAACTAATTGGAAATAATCACATATGTTGGATACAAAGAGTATTTTGAGATATGTAAAATGAACAACTTCACATGGTTTGTTATACCAAAGAAATAGTGAGATGAAGTTTCTTAATTATATTGATGCTGATTGGGATAGAGATTGTAATAATAGAAAGTCAAACTCAAGAGGAACATTTTTTTGGGTGAATGTTGTGTGAGTTGGTATAGTAAAAAACATTGTTCGATAACGTTGATCCCATGTGAATCTAAATATGTTGCAGCCACTCAAGACTGTACTCAAATATTGTGGATAGATGTTAAGTTGGAATATTTGAAAGTAAAAGTTTCTAAACCATTGAATATAATTTTTGGTAATAAGAGTGATGTTGATCTTTATAATAATCTCGTCCATCATTCAAGATCAAAACACATTGATATAGATTTTCACTTTATAAAATAGAATATTTCTACTGGAGATATTTTTCTGGAATAAATTTCAACAAAGTATTAGATTGCTGATATATTTACAAAAGCAATGTTGAGGGAAAGATTTGTTGAATCGAGGATGCACCTTTATGTTCAACCTCCTGCCATCTCTTCCTAAACCTCTTAAGGAAGTCCCCCCTATAATTCTTTGGATTATGTTGACAAAGGGGGAGAGAAAGTAACAACTTTTACTTTGTAAGAATTTTTACTTATATATATATATTTTGAATCTGAAGCTATGGTTTTCATATATTGAGGGAGATAAGAAGAAAAGTGATAAAGGATAAGATAAGATTGAGAGAAGAAGAAACGTGAGGAGGAGTTATCTTTACATGGTTGCAAAATTTTCTTTCCACCGAGGGATGGAATTCCTTCAAAAACATTAATTTATCCAGTAGTGTGGTGTGAGGAAACTCTCTCTGGAGAAAGGATATGTTTTGATAAAAGTAAAAAAAACTTCATTATCATGGAAAATATGAGTTATGAAAAAATCTATGAATTATAAAATTTCTTAACGAGGGTTGTCAACAAATAGAAAGGGGGATATTGAAATTCCTTTGTGATAAATTATTTTTAACAAAAAAATTTGTATTTGTTTCCAACTAAATGTTTTCTGAATAAGATTTTTTGTGTTATCCAGGAAGAATGAATTTTCTGAGTTAGAAAGAAATAATCTTCTCAAGACAGAAGATGTTGAATAAAAAATAATTTTGTTGCTGAAGAGTTTTGAAAGAGGATGTTGATGAAGATTGAGAAGTTAGAAGTTAGAAAGTTTTTTAAACTTTCTAAACAAAATCTGACGATTATTTTTTGATTAATAATTTCTCAAAAATCATGAAAAATTTCATGATAAAAGATTTTGATGAAATGGTGGAGATGATTGAAAAATTTAGAATCACTATAAATAAAGAAAAGAATTGTATCCAATTTTTTTTATAAAAATTAGAACCAATATTTTCCACAAATCTGAACCATCATTCTGCACAAATAAGAACCATAATTCATCACAAATCGAAACCAAAATTTTATACAAATCAGAACCAGCATTCTACACAAATTGGAACTGCCATTCTTCAAAAATCAAAACTAGCATTCTATAAAAATTAGAACCACCATTCTACACAAATCAGAACCAGTTTTCTAGGAAAGATCAAAACCAAGATTCTGGGAAAATCAGAAGTAGTTTTCTTTGCAAAATAGGAACCAAGATTATAAGAAAATATGAACTAGTTTACTGAGAAAATTAGAACCAATTTTTAAGAAAAAACAGAACCAAGATTTATAATAAATTAGAACCAACATTCTTCAAAAATTAGAACCAAAATTTTGTAGAAATCATAACTATTATTCTGTAGAAAAGTGGAAACAACATTCTGTAGAAATCAGAACTAACATTCTGATGAAATTGGAACCAAAATTATGCCAGAATCAGAACCAACATTCTGTGAAAATCAGATCTAATATCTAGCATTGTTTTTCTAAGAAAGATGTAAAATATTGAATAAGTCAAACTTGAATTTAAATTTTGCATAAAAATTGAAGAAATTTATGAATGTTTAAAGAAGTCAAATATTTAACATTAAATTCATGATATTTGTGATGTTTTTGAGATTTAAGGAAGTAGGAAATATTTCAAGTTTCCCAACATTGATTTTTGAGTGTCCTATAAATATGTTCTTATATCATTAGTTCATTTTTAACACTATATATACAGTAAAGGGGGGCACTGAAGAATTTGAATTAAAAAGTTCTCACCTGATTGAAAAATATTTGTATTGATTTTTTGAGAAGAGAAAATTTAGAATCACTATTCTAAGAAAATCATAACCACTATTCTAAGAAAATGATTAACCACCATTCTGAGAAAAACAAAACCACTTTTTTAGAAAATTGGATCCGACATTATACAAAAATTGGAATGAGCATTCTAAGTGTAGAGGAGATTCAAGAAAGTCTTTATTCATTTGTTTGGCTCAATTGTTTTATAAGAAAACATTGTAAACTGATGCGAGTTAGTATAATCATTCCTATCTAGAGATAAAAGGTATTTAATGGGATTTAGAACAAGTTGTATTCACTTCTTTATAATAGTGAATTTCCATAGACCTACGGGAGTGTCTATGGAAAGGATGTAGGTTCTCACACTGAGGTCTAACCTTATAAATATTGTGTGGTTTTCTTTCTTTCCTACCTTTTCATGCATGAGTCTTTACTAAAGGTTGATAAGGATATAAATATTAATAGGATATAGGGGTTAAGTTTCTATAAGTTATGAAACTTATAAAAAGTTAAAAACTAATTCAACCACCCCCCCCCCCTAAATTTTTATTCGATCCTTGGAACTTCACTTATTACCAACATTTCTTTAATGAATTCTCATGACTAAATTCACTATTGAAATCCTTGATAAGGAAAATTGTTCCATTCTAATGGAATGATGAATGTCATAATTATTTTCAAGAGCTTAAATTTCAACTTATATCAGCATTGATCTGGGTATTTCCAAAATCAATATAAGGTTATGTGGTGTTTTTGATGCTTTGAGATCTGTATTGGGGTGTTTTCTCATGCTGGGAGATCATGTTGTTGCTTATGGATCATGGAATTTATGGTTTCATGAGAATAACTACCCAACACATGATTTGAAATTATTTATTGTAGTCCATGCTTTAATGACTTGGTGTTATTTCATCTTTGGTGAAAATTTTACAGTGTTTACATATCATAATATCTTGAAACAAAAAATCACCCAAAGATATTTTAATCGAAGAAAAAGAAGATGGACGGAGTATCTTTAAATGTTTGAATTTGTCTTGATGTATACACTGGGTAAAGGCAATTCAGTTATGGATGAATTAAGAATGAATTCATATAATAATTTGGATAAAGAATATTTGGATAAGTAGTAATTTATATCATTCATAGCCAACATGAACTTTGATTTTGAGGACTGAGGTAGTGTGTTTGTTTTATTTCTAGTTTCTTTTGTTCCTGATTTTTTTGATATGGTTAAAGAGGCGCAAACATCTGATTCTAAATGTGTTTATATGAGGTCAATACTCAATGGCAGGGATACCATTGAGTGATGGAATCTTGAAAAAAAAACTCATTTTTATGGTTTTAAGATCAGATGGTCAAACCTTTGGCTTGTTAAGAACAACTCCTTCATGCTTACCACCATTCGATATGGGATTTTCAACCTATATTAAAAAAAGATGTATAAGGAACTGAAAGTACAATTTTGGTTGGAGGGAATGAAAAGAAAAGTAGTCGTGTTTATTATGATATGCCTCGCCTATCAGCAATTCAAGGAAGAGAACTATACTCTAGAGTGTATGCTTTAGTCTTTATCAATTCCCATGTGGAAATGGGAGAAGATAGATATGGATTTTGTAACAGTTCTATCATGTAAGGTTTGGAAACACGATTCCATATGGGTGATAGTGGATCAAATCATAAAGTTGGCCTATTTAATCCCTATTTGTGAATCATATAAATTGAAAAACTTATAAAAAATATATATTTGATAAGTGGTAAAGAGGCATGACATACCAGTTTTAATAGTATCAGATAGATATACAATGTTTTCAACTTGTTACTAAAAATACTTATAGTAATCCCTTGGGACTTAGTTCACTATGAGCATGGAGTATCATCCACAAATGGATGAAAAATCCAAAAGGATGATACAAAAATGTAAAACAATCTTAGGGATTTTGTATGGATTTTGGTGGCTCATGGGAGTAGAAAATATTATTAGTGGAGTTATCATATAAAAAAAAGTTATTAGGCCTCGATAAATATGGATCCTTTTAAATCATTTTATGGGTGTCCTTCTCATTCTCCACTTTTTTGGGTGGAAATAGGTTAGACTTCACTAGTTGGACCAAGCCCTGTGAAAGAGACAACAGAGAAGATTTAGTTAATTAGAAAGTGAATAGAGATGACTCAGACTCATCCTAAATCATATGCAGGGAATTTTCAATGAACATTTGAATTTGAGGTGAGTGGTCATGTGTACTTGAGGATCTCTCCAAGGCTTGGGCATCATCATTTTGGTAAGTGAGTAAATTTATCTCCTCAATACATAGGACCTTTTTAGATACTTCAATGGGTTGGTGAGGTGGTATATCAGTTGGATTTTCTACCAAGGTTTAGTTTAGTGAATAACGTGTTTCATGTATCTCAATTGAATAAGTGTCAACCTGATCCAAACTATGTGATTTTATGGGATAACGATAACCTAGATACAGATGCTATATTGGTTATTATTCCAGTATGGATTGTGGATAGTCAATAGAAAGTCTTGGGTGGTAAATTCATTGTTCTAATGTGAGTTTTATGGAAATATGGTCATATTCATACCAATGGTCTGAAGAAACATGGGAGAAAGAGAAGAAATTTCTCGATCAATGGACTGATCTCTTTCAGGACAATCGTGTTTTTCAACTTTTTGGGGATGGAAAGACCAATGGTGAGGAGAATGTAGCACCCCCCAGTTTTAGGTACTTTTCCATTTATTTATGAATTTTAAGTATATAAAATGAATTGGTTTTGTTTCAAGAGGTTCATATGAGATTTGAAATTTTTTTTCTATTTCGGAGGTTCGTAGTTTGAACATAGTTAATAGAAACTGGGAAACACCCTTCAGGAAACTGTGCAGCTGAAACAGTGCCTAGGGGTAGGCACATGGTTAGGTGTGCAGTTTGGCCAAACTGTATGGGTTCCCAAGAGAAACCATGTAAGGCTGGACATAGTGGAATAGTATGGTTAGTGTACAGTATTTCTAACCATGTGATCCAGACCTAAAAGGGTTGTTTAGAGGTAGTGGATCATCCATGGTTAGCGCACTATTTGCCTAACTATACACCCTAACCATGCAGTGTTAAAAGTGAGATCTGAAAATTGTGGATATCACTTGGTTTCTCCCATTAATGACTCTTTTCCCCCTAATCAGGTAATGAACCAAATTACTCTTCCTCTAAATGCTATAAATACCATTCCTTTTTATCCAAGAGTGATTCCTAGGTAAATCTAAGTGTGTTGGAGGCTCAGATTCTTTATTAAGTGCTTTCTTGGTGATTTTCCATATATTTATTCTGCATCCCTCTCTTGGATCATGGATATAATCCTTTGGGGATTGATCCATGTTGTTTGATTTCAATCACAATGAGATATGATTATATTGGTTTAATTAAAAAATATATAAGGATAGTTATTGAAGCTCTAAAAATGTTTTTTGAAGTTTTTGTGTCATTCTTCATTTTCAATTAATTTTGAGTGGTAGGTGGACTCTCTCTTGACTCTGATTGATTATAACTTGAAGATTTGATGTAAAGTTTGTTTAATTGATTTAAATTGATAATGAAATTTATGTGTTACTCTCATTGGAAAACCAATTTATTTATGGTTTGTAAAATTTTATAAATTGGATGGTTTTGTAGAAAACCCTGTGATGTTAATTTTAAAATTGTGATTTCAAAATTGTGGATTTCGTTTTGTCTCATGGAAAATGTGTAAAAAAATTTCAATAAAATAAATGTTTTATTGAAATGGTTTGGCATGGGTCTTGGCATACATGGATGGTGTGAGTTAATTTAATTGATGTGACCCTAAATAAGGGGCGTGTAAAATTGGGTTATAATGACATGGTCCTAAAGAAGGGGTGTGCGCCATTAGGGAACTTGAGAAATGGTATCCTTGTGATGACTTAGTAGATCAATGAGAAACCACTCATGAGTTTATAACTATCCCCTAGACATTAATGTGTGTATATGTGTATGTGTGTAATGGTATGCCAAATGGGATATGAGAAAAGGTTTTAAAATCTTTTTTATTTACTTTCTAGTGAACTATTTAGATTTGAAAACTATCTTGACTTTGATATAAATTGTTTTAAATTATTTTAAACTATTTTATATAAATATTCTAACATGTTTTATCCTAGTTGTATGAGTAGGGAAGTCATTGGGGAAATCCAAATGAGTTTTATACTCACCCCCTAATTGGATACTTTAGTGCATTTACATATGTTATCTATCAAGGCATAGGTAAAGGAAAGGTATCCCAATTCTTTAGTGATGCATCATGATAACTTGGGAATGGATTTTTTAGTTGGATATTTGATATTTTTTGGAGTTTCTTCTCTATATATTAAGTTTATCTATTGTATTTGGGTTTTTTTGGTTTTGGTTTCCACTTTGTACTCTAATATGGATTTTGGTTTGTTTTGGTTGAATTATATTTTTGTACTCATATAAAATATAATGGTTTATTTGGATCTGTCTTGTGGCGTGGTTGTTTTGTAATAAAAGTTAAAATCATTCCTTAATTGATTATGATGCCCTTGGAATTTATTTCAAGCCTTTGGTGTCTTTTTGTTTTCACCTAATGCTAGTAACACACACTCATCTCTTCCCAATACAATGAGTGAGGGGAGGAATGTTACATCTAAAATCCACAAGAAAAATTGTGAATTGTTCCATTGTCAATGCATTCACTATTTCATTTTCTTAGACCATACCTTAAATTTAAGGGAAGGGGAATTTGAGGCATTATAGTTGAGCCCCTATAATGATGATCGAAATTATTTATTTCCATAACTTAGTATATATAATGTACTTAAGACTAGAATTTATGAAATGTTTCATGAAAGGAATTGCAAAAACTATTTGGTGAAATATTATTGGCCACGTTTAGATCAAACCCTAAATACACACCATTGTTAACTGGATCTCTTATGTTTTCATATCAGTTCCCATGTTCTGATATCATTTTGGTTGATATTCTCATTTTTCAATGATATATTCTTTGGGATGTGAAGGTAACAAAGGGCCACATGAATATGATCTTCTGGTGGCTTGGGTTTTCAGTTTAGATTGTTGTATTCATGTACCATATAATTCATAAAACATTTTATATTAGTTTAAATTATGTTGGAACTCATTACGTATTTTCTTAAAAAAATATACTTTATCTTCTTGATAGTGATTTTAGTTATGTATATTGATTATGTTTTGTTTAGTCATTTAATTTTTAGGCCAGGTTTGGCATATTTATTTTTTTGAAACTTTTTATTTTATATGAATGGAATTAAAAAGTATAGATTCTATATTCTATATTCTCAATAAGTTTTTTATACATATTTATTATTATTTTAGGGAGAAATTGACCCCCTTGGTTGTGTATGATTCCCTAGTGCTTATCACCAATCTATGGAACTTTGGAACACGATTCAAGACTTGTGGTGGGTTGACATGGGTGACATGCCAGGTTGACCTAGGATAGTTTATTACAAGAACTGAGAAGTAATATCACACAATTTGGGTGTCCTTATCCAATATAATATTAAAATATATTGATATCTTCAATTCACATAATAACAAAAAACACTATCTATGTGTGTGTATATATATATATAACAATTGAATTTTATACAATTAATGCATAGAACATCACAGGATAAATACATCTCCACATAGAAAAATACAATAGAAACTATGCATCTAAAATTAATTTTAATCTTATAGACACGATACACCAGAAATATCCTTCCCATAACAAGGGATCTTAGATCAATCATTATCTGTAATGCTTACTGCCACTATCATAAACCACTAAGAATCACCAAGAATCATATCTGAATAAGCCACGCTAGCTCCATTTCCACCAAGACCATATCAAAAATATTCATTATTTATACAGACATAACATGTATGGGAATGAATCCCATTGTGGGGTGATTATAAACATAATCAATTGGATTCCAAAAAATAGTAAAGGATATAAAAACAATGAGCCAAATAAAACTTTAGGATAAAAGAGTAGCTATAAAGAAGGAAATAAATATATATATTACTTAATAATAGAAGCCTAAAAGATATAAGGAATGATCATTTAGATATATTCCATGAAATATTATAATGAAAAAACCTAGTTCAACCTGCCACATCACCTATTTTAGCCCTCCATAAGGCTCGATACGCGTTCTCGGTCACCCTGGGATGGTGACTAGAACCAGGGTATCAATGCTAACTCAATTGGAATTATTTCACCCTTATAATCTAATAAAAAAACCAAGGTTTCAAAAAAATAATTTAGAATATATTTTCCATAGGTTAAATATCCATACCAAAAAATAAATTGGTACAAAAATATAAATCTTGGTAAATGAACTATAAGAAATAACATAATATCAAACCACAGATATATGATAAAATGTAACTATAACAATAAATTTCAATTTAAATTAAATAAACATGAGAATAAAAATTTATCCCAAGTGAAGTTTTATGATACAAGACCAAAATCAAAAAATAAAAGATGTATAAGATCCTAAAATTCTTGGTTATGTTGTCTCCATGTAGCCCTTTCCCACCACTAGAGTCTGACCATAGAAGGAAACATCACATCAAGAAGATCTACTTTGAGAATCATATACTTTAACATTATTTTTATATGAAAAAACCAAATCTACATACACACAAATCCATATATAGTGTGTTAGGAAAAGCCCTGTGGGATACCACCATGAATCTACATATCACTTTTCAAAATGAAAAAAAGTTTTTCTAATTTGAAAACAATATTTTAAAAATAATTTATTTGGAAAAAAATAGTTATAAATCCTATGGTATACATATAGTAATCCATGGAAAATGAATAAAATAGAAAAATAATATCAAATTATAAATGAAACTATACCAAAATGAGTAATTAGTCATTGTTTCTTAAACTGCTGCTAAAAAAATTCTAGAATATGGAGGCATTTTTTTTTAAAAACTACTGTTAAAACTTTTTTGTTAGTTTTGGAACTTCATCCCTACCCCCTGCCCCCACCCCTTAAACCTGACACCCCTCCCCCCTCTTCCTTTGAGCCTTTAAAACACCATCCATCTCACCATTGGGATTGTAGGATGTCCATTTATTCTAGGATTCTTCATCTTCATTAGTTCCCTTCATTCCCTACTCCCCTGAATCCCAGACCTCATTACTATACCCTTTTCCCCCAAGCTCCCCAAGCCCAAACATAAGATGTGATCCCCCTCCCTCTCCCCTGAATCGTCACTAATACTACTTCATCTGGTAATTTCCCCACTACAGCTTCACCTCATCTCTAATCCTTCCCCATCATTGCCCTATCATTTCTCTATTGATTACATGTTGTTTTTTGGTTCATTATTCCATTTTGGATCAATTTTAATTAGGGTTTTATTGATTTTTAGGTCCCACTTTGTTCTCTAGGATGTCTTATACCTTGTTAAGGTGGGATAGTGCCACCATTTTCAAATAAATCAAGTTTTAGGTAAGAAAACCTTTATTTTGGTTATTTAAATCTTAGAATATTTCTTTATTATATTTTTAATCCTTCATTTGGATATCAAATTATAATGATAATTATTTTGAAAAGGTATTTGATTTAGAAATCAAGTTTCACTTGACTTCCACTTCATTTCTAAGGTTTTTCTCTAATTTAATTTTTTTTTAAATCCTACTTTAATTCTTTTCACACAATGAATGTTTTCTAAATTCCTAAATAACCTTTAATTAAAAATGTAAATGTTTTAAGAGAGTTTTTGGGTTTAAAATTGGGGTTATCTATTATCCTAAAAATATTTATTAGAGTTATATGTTTTTAAAATGCCTATTGATATATATATATATATTGGTTCAACACATATACATAAGTATACATATATGTGTCTATGTGTTCAAATTATCTTGATAAAATGTGAATTTGTGCAACACGTTATATGTATATACATAAATGTGTAAATGTAAATGGGTATAGTAATAAAAAATAGTGAATTTTAACCTTATTCTTGATTCTTTATTTGGTTTTGTAAATTATTATATATATTGTAAATATACTTGTTCATTTAATGCTTAATAAAATATTTTCTGTTATTGGTTGTTCTTGTTTGTTAAACCTTATGAGAAGCCTAGGGCTTTTGGGTAGGCTAACCTAGATAGGAAGAGGTGATTCGATAACTACATAATCTATTAGAATAATCTTTAACTCATAAAAATTATGCCTATAATGATTATAAAAAATGAATTAAAAATATTTTAAAAGTAGTATTGATAGTGGTTGAGTTGTATTACTAGAATATTTTACAAATATTTTATAAAATCATGTATAACCTAAAAAGTATCTAATATGTTTCACTCAAGTTGGGCCAGGTAATGCATTGAAAATATCAATTTTAGATTCTTCAAACTCAATACCACTTTGTAAAATTACATGTCCAAGTGTAATGCCTCTTTCTACCATGAAATGAAACATTTAAAAATTCAAAAATATATATATATGATTTCAAAATATTTTCAAGATATTCCAAATGATGATTAATGTAAATTCCAAACATAGTGAAATAATCAAAAAAAACTTAGGTAGCCTTTAATAAAATCAACGAAAATGATTACCATGTATCTTTCAAATGTACCTTTTTATTTTATAGTTAAAATATTATTCCTATGTAAGAATAAATATCATAAAGACAAGTGAAATTTGTCTTTTCACGATACTTAGGTATAATGGGCACCTGAAAATACCATGAAAATCCATCTAAAAATATGTAATGAGTTTCTTCACATTATTTATTAAATTTGGTCAAAAAATGGTATGGTAAAATGATATTTTCTTATGACTTAATTTTATATAATAAATACACACTCTCAAACTGTAGTGGAATCCTATAGGAATTAACTCAAATTATTCATTCTTCATAATGGACAACCCAATTTCTTGTGAACTAAGTGAATTGGGATGACCCACATGGAATTATAAATTGGGTTAATGATTTAATATTAGAATAAATTCATAATTTACCTCTCAACTACTTCCATAAGTTTTCATTTCAGTCTTATTTGGGGTTACCTAAAATATTTTCCTTACTTTCTAATAAAATTATATGAATACAGATTCAAGAAATTATTCAAAACATTTCTCCTTAATTCCATCATACAACATGTGAATTTTATCTCAAAATATATATCATATTTTTTCTTTATTAAGAGATAATTTTCTTGAAATTATCATGGTGTCTTATTTCCATCTATTAGAAATACATATGTTAAATTAGTATCCAATGGTTTTAATTCTAGATCTAGAGGTTGGAATAAATATAAAAATATATTTTGGTTAATTAAATAAATGGTTTACACTTCTTATACAAGAGATGAAGTATCAAACAATTTTTCATTGAATAAATAGTAAAATCCATAAAATAAATCAAAAGTTATTTCATCTTCAGATAGTTGGATAGAATATTTATGGTTTTTACAATTATTTTTCATCAAATTTTCAGATCTTGATTTGTTACCCCAAATGAAAAATATATTATATCAAACAGTATTCTTCACATGGATTATTCTCATAAAAATGTGGCAATGTAAAAAATTGAGTTCTCTTATTATGGGTACATGATGGAATCAAAAATATTTAAGTGGAAAACATTTTAACCAAATTCTATTATTGTAGTACCTTTATAAAAATTTATTAATGAATTTTATATTTCTAGGAAATATTTATTCAAGATGATAGTTATCTAAGCAGAGGTATTATCCACCTCTATGATTATAACTTGAAAATCAGTAGGGAAGATCAAATTATTCACTCCAAATAAAACATCCTCAAATACTCTCTCTTGAAATGTAGTGGAACTGTTAGGTAATTTTAAAACAACTCTAGTTGGTTTTATATGTACCATATATAAATAAGGAAAAATATAATGTGACATACATAAAGATAATCTCATAGATCACCACTAGAAATTCTAGTGAAGCATTATGTGACACGCCCTCTAGCTAGAGATGTGTTAGAGCTCTAAATCCATAGCTATGGTGATAGAAAATTACTAGGTTAACCTAGACTTAGTGACCTTAGGGTGTTTCTTCGGTGATTCCTAATTTAAATTTATGATTTTATTATTTTTCTTTTTCTTATATTTTACATAATACTATCCCTCATTGATTTCATTTTTTTTACTTTTACTTTTTTAGTACTAATATGACTCTTCTTATTACTAGTGGGGTTGTGTTTTTTTCAATTCCATTTACCACTTTTACTACTTAGTAATACTTATATGTTTTAATTTATTTTAATAAAGTGTAGGCACATTGTGATATATATGGATAAATTTTGGATCACATTATCAAGGAATACACCTCAGTATGCTAAGGGTTTTGATGAGTTTTTTGATTTTTCAATTTCCAATTGATTCGTTGATGTGGGAATAATATTTACATGTCCTAAATGTAAATTTAGAAGATTTTTGAAGAGAAATGAAGTTTATGAACACTTTATATTAAATAAATTATATTCTCAATATTTGTGTTGGATTTGGAATAGAGAATTGAATGTTACAGAAAGTTTGAGCACTAATATCAATCAACAGAATGAGATCCCAATGTTGTCAACAATGGAAAATGAAATATAAATCCTTATAAATTATGCATTCGTTATTTAAAGAGACAAACATCAACGTCATAACATATCAGAACAACCAATTGAGGGTTCTACAAATAACAACTTGACAAGTGATATTTTGAGACTATAAGAAAACCAGATCAATATTGTAACATATCATTGGATCCCCCTCTTGATTTTTTGGAGACTAATGTAAGAGAAAAATTCAATGAGTAGAAAAATGAGTTTCATGGTTTATTTGATGATGTAAATAAATATTTATATAGTAGATGTATGAAATATTCAAAACATTCTTTTCCACTGTTGTTTTACCATATCAAATGCCTATGGGGAATTACAAATAAGGTGATGTCCATGATATTGTAATTGTTGCATGATTCATTTCCTGAAGTAAAGATCCCTGAGTTTTTTAGGATATAAATTTTTTTAACATTCTTAGTATAAATTATTCAAAAATACATGTGTTTCATAATGATTGTATTCTTTATTGGGGAGAGGATTCAAGAAAAAAATATTGAAAAAAAATGTTCTTCTTACAGATGTAAGTCAATTGTTGATGTTGGAATTATGAATCGACACACTAATATGAAGACGAAGAAAAGTAACACACCTATAAAGTTTTTTCATTACGTTACTTTAAATCCACAATTTCAAAGATTATTCATTTCATCAAAACCTGATAAACAAATTAAGTGGAATTATAAAGATAATAACAATGATGGGTAAATGAGACATCCAAGTGATTCACAGTTATTGAAGAAATTTGATTCATTATATCCATATTTCTAATCAAATCCTAGGAATGTTCGATTGGGAATGGATGTTGATGGATTCAACTCATTTGGGACTTTGTGAACCAGTTATAGAATTTGGTCGGTTGTCTTGATCCCTTATAATCTGCCTCTGTAGATGTGTATTAGACAAATTCCTTTTATCATTTTGACGATTATTCCAAGAAAAAAATGCCTATAAATAATATTGATGTATTATTATATCCTCTAATTGAATAATTATAGGATTTATGGATCAATGGTGTTGAGACATATGATGCATCCTCTAGGAAAATGCTAAAAATGAGAGCTTCTATAATGTGGAGCATTAGTGACTTCCCTAGACATGGGAATTTATCTAGTTAGAACACTTACACGGGTTTGGATTTTCATGTTTTTAACTATGATTTTAATCCTGAAGGACTACCTCATAGTAAAAAATGGTCCTTCTTGTTTCATCGAATATTTCCCAATGTATCTCATAGATTTTGATTGAATAAGTAAAAATTTAATGGTTCTATTGACCGTAGACCATCTCCAAAGTTGTTAGTAGGTTATGAAATATTGGCACAACTTGGAAATGTTGAAATAGAATTTGGGAAGGTTCATCATTTGAATGATAATGGGAAACGAGTTTGAAGTTCATCGCTAAGTGAAATCGGAACACAATAATAGATGAAAAAAAGTGTATTATTCAAACTTCTGTATTGGAAATTTAATTTTTTTCAGCATAATATTGATGTTATGTATATTGAGAAGAATTTTTATGAAAATTTAATCTTCACATTGCTTAATGAGAATGGAAAATCATATTACCATCTAAATTCTCAGATAGACTTACAAATAATAAACAAAAAACATGATCTATGGATAAATGATAATGGAAAGTATGATCTAGAAATTTTTTCAATGAAAAAAAGGGATAAAGTTACATTAAATTTAATTTTAAAACATGTGAAAGTATCAGAAGGTTATTCAAGTAACTTCTCAAGGTGTGTTGACTTAATATATCATAGATTACATGGATTGAAAAGTTGTGATTCACATATTTTGTTATAGTAGTTACTACCATCAGCATTTTGTACATTATTACCTAATAAGGTTACTACTATTGTCTTCCAATTTTTCACATTCTTCAGAAAAATATGTGAGAAAACACTATAACCATTTGAGATTGAAACCCATTAGTAGAGATTTTTATTGACACTTTGTGAAATGTATATGATCTTTATTCCTTTATTTTTTATTGTCATGATTCATTTTACTATTCACTATGTTGAGGAA
This sequence comes from Viscum album, assembly GCA_963277665.1. Taxonomy (NCBI): domain Eukaryota; kingdom Viridiplantae; phylum Streptophyta; class Magnoliopsida; order Santalales; family Viscaceae; genus Viscum; species Viscum album. Next base: position 822,617,119 of record OY728127.1, read on the forward strand.
GCTAAATTTAGGAGGCCCTATAAATTATCGGTGAATGTATCCAATTGAGATGTACTTTATTTATATGTTTTTCATTTAAGAAAAAAAATTATTTTCACTTCATTAAATAAACAATTGTGTTTATTTTCTTTTACTTCACAATTATATTAGGCATTTGAAATCATACATGAAAAATAAAACTCATCCTAAAGGATCTATTTCTAAAGGCTATTTGGAAGAGGAATGTCTTACCTTTTGTTATAGATACTTGGATGATATTTAGACAAGATTAAATCAAGTTGGGTGTGTTGATTACACATCGACTCGATCTGAACTACAAGGGAAATCAAAAATATTTCCTTCTATTGGCCGATTATTTGGGAGAATCTCAAATGATACACTAATAGAAATGGAATTATTACAGGCACATAGATATGTGCTTCTAAATAGTGAAATTATATATCCATTTTTTAAAGATTTATGGATACAAACAAAGAGGTTAATGAGATGCCGACCATGAAATGATAAATATATAACAAAATCTATTAATAAAGATCTTGTATAATTGTTTGAACGCTGTGTAAGATCATAAATATTTCAATCAATATGGATATTAAGTTGACACATATATTTTTAAAATATAATATTGCATATTATTTTTTTTAGATCAATAATACTGATACTTGAGATTAGTTTTTAAAATATTTTATGTTTCCTGCTCAAGGTCCTCTAAAACTGGATAGAAATTTTGACGCATACAATGTTAATGGCTTTAAATTTCATACAGTCAATTGGGGAGATGGTTTGAAAAAATAGTATGGTGGTATATTTACATTTTCTGAAGTGGGATACGATGGAAAGTTGATTAAAATTATCGAATTAAATTACCATGGGAATTTTTTATTCATTTTATTCAAAGGAAATTAAGTCTATATTATCCGGGGTATTAAAATAGATTCATTACAATTTAGATCTATGAACTTATCTCACTTGATGTATGTCAATGACTATGAATTACATGATTTGTACATCTTATCATCGCAATCAAAAATGGTTTATTATGTGAAATATGTCATGGTTGAAGGGTGGAGTGTAGTTGCTCACAAAAAACAAACCGACTTGTATGATATGGGTGATGAAGTAGAAGACTTGACCTCTGAATTTGAATCCCATCAACAATAAGAAGAAAACTTATTTTTCCATCATTATATTAAAAATATTAGTCATATAAGGGTGTATGAAGTAGATGAATTATAGACGGGGTAGGAAAATGAAATGATTAAAGAATAAAATGATTGTATGTGCAACCATTCATTTATTTATCAACCACTAATGTTATTTTTTCAGTCATTCATTATCATAGCTATGTATATTTTGTTTTTCAGTATTCTGCATCTTTTATCATTTATATTTTCTTCTACATTAATTTTGTGAAATATATGTTCTAAAGTTAATTTTATTTGATTAAATTACAGTATTGACAAGGAGGAAGTGTTATACTGATTCCAGTCAACTCTTAATTGATGCTCCCTCGACCATACTGATAGATTATGATCAATCGGTATACCTCCCTATAGTATATGAGATACCCTCCACTTTCCCCCTACACCATCTCTCACACCCTCCATCAGCATCCCATTATCATCTCAGCCAACTCCTCCCCATTCAGCAGCCTCAATAACGATGAAGTAGGTCTCCACTCCTGGTTCTTCATGGGGATATTAGAGGGCGATAGTTATAGGTACAAATTTTAATATGAATAAATTTATTGCAATTTTTATACTACTAACTTTTTTTCATAAAAGATGGAAACAATGATACTATAGAGAGAAATATGAAATGTTCATATGTATATAATCTGAATAGACTAAAGATAGTTGTCCCATTTGACTACAATGTGGTCCCAACAGATGACGTCACGAGATTATTTTGCCCAGATACTAGGCCATCCAGTGGTGAAGCTAGTTACCCTTCCGATTAAGTGTGATGATTGGAGGAATAAGCCTTCATATTGGAAAAATAAAGTTTTTGATTCATAGATAAAGTTAATTTTAATAAATTATGGTTTAATTTAATGTCATTATGTTATTAAATTCTAATATTTTCAAAATAAATCTCTTTTCACAAATGTTTTTCCACTTTCCCATTGCTTATCTTATATCATGAAAGTGGAAATTGAAAATTTTTGGTAATAAATGGATGAATTTTAAATGTATATTATGGAATGAATTCAAAGATACTTCATTGAGAACCCAACAACTATATGATAAGGTACCCAATGGGGTACCTAGAAAGAAATGGAATGTTTTTGTTGATATGTATCGTCATAAGAATCATGGGGTATTTAAATATATATTATTATATTAATATCAATTTACATTTATACATGCATATGAAAGGGAGATGAAATTGCACACATTACTATTAAATTACATGTTATTTATTTTAGGATGTTTCAAGGAATAATTTATCGAGTCGAGCTAAGAAAATCACCCCTCACACTATCGATTCAAAGAGTTTTTCCAAAAATCGATCGACTCTGGTAATATTTTCATTAGTTTAAATATTTATAAGACAATATTATCTATTCCATATATTACATTTTTTATTTATCTTTTTTTAATTCTATCATAGAATTTAGGGCACTAAGTCTCCTGGAAAAAACTATGGTTGGATGTTCACAAAAAATCTGATGGGAGTTATGTTAATTAGCCTTCCAAAGAAGTTAGGGTATGAATTCATTTTTCATTATAATAACTTATTATTAATTGTAACTATGTTAATATATGATACTTAAAATAGGAATAATATTTTATTTATATATAAAAATTAAATAACTTTGGGATTCCAATCCCACATTGTCCTTCTTAGTCTCCCTGGATGACCTTGTTAGTAAAGTCCTTGGGAAGGATCATCATGGTCGAGTGTGTGGGATGGATTTGGTACCATTACCATATGAGGTTTTTAGAAATCCATCAGGGTTTTCAACTACATATACTCCTATTTTTAGTCACTCCCTACCCTAATATTCCCAGAGATAGTTTTTTCTATACAAAGAAAAATTCAAGAATAGGGGGCTTAGATATCCGCTTTATAGAAAGTGTTGGTTGATATAAATCAGAATACAATCGAATCTCTCCTGGTGATATTTCATTGATGACTAATGGTGAGCAGGTAAATCACACAACTTCAAAATCAGTTATTTCAGAAACTTTTATTAGTTTTATGCTAAAACATAAATATACAACACTTTTTTATTTTAAATATAATTATCTTGCAAGTTCCAGTAGAAGGAAGTAGAGATGGAGATAGAGAGGGTGATGAGAAGAGTTCATCATCAGGTAGTGATTAGTGGTTTCTTTGATGTCTTGGAATCATATGGAAAGAGAGGATTTTTTTTCATGGATCATTTGTGTCACAGAGTAATCACACGACATTTTTATGATTTCCCATATTTTAAGAGGCTGAAACCATTTATATCATGTTTTTTGGTATAACTATGTGGTATATTGTTATGATATATGTAAATTAATATACTTATTTTTTTTATTACTTTCCACATTCATGTTTTAGGGGACTTTGTTGACTAATATGGTCTATTAAATCTATATAGAAATATATAGGATTGTTTTGGGCCTCTTAATCTCATAATAAGTTCTCTTTATCACTATAATTAATTATAATTGTCTAGTGAACATCTCAACATGGTTAGAGGGTACTGTGTACGTTGAAAAGAGATTTAGGGTGGTATATGGATATGATACATGATGTGGGTATCCTTGGTTGGTTTCCCTAAGGCTAGTCTGATTTGAATGATAGGATTAAGACCAGCGAAAAAATGGGCGAGATGACCATATGGATCAGGATTTATGAGAAACACCATCATAAGTGTGGGTTGAGGCTTAATGAGAACTATTAGTGGGATTAGTCATTTGGGGTGAGATGATGTGTGATAGACAAGGGTTATAATCAGTTGGAAGTATTAAATATCTTCCTCAAGATAAGGTAAATGGAACCCAAGTGTAGGTCATGAGAATTGTTCAATATATGGAATCATGTTTCCAAGGGGTATAGAGCATGATAGGCTTGTACGATACCTGGGTGGTAGGAATAGGAGAGATGAGGGATTTTATATATTTTGACTAGGACCTGAGGTTTGGGTCAATGGAGATTGTAGGTAGTGTTGTGACCAATATGTGACAAGTATGAGATTATATCAATGATCTTAGATCATGATGGGTATGGGGGATCTAGTCGGCACCCTAATTGGAAAGACATGCTTTATGATGAAGGTATAGGTCTCAAGTGACTAGTACTATGGATTGTTTTGGTAAAATATGTGATTCTATTAATTCCATATTTTTTATTTCATGTGTGTGATTTTGTGTGCATATGATAGGTGATAGATCTTGTCAAGGAAAGGATCTTGAGGCCTAGCCTCACTGTGAGTGGGATGGATCTACCTAAACTATTAGGGATGATATAGATTTCTTATGTTCATGAAGTAGTTCCTTTTCCTAAGAAGTCTTGAGTTTAGATATTACAACTTTACTTGAGTAAGATTGGGATGTGATAGTGGACCATGCTGAGTGAGAGGGTTGATTTATGGAATAAGGATATTCATGGATGATAGAAACAACCTTGATTGATGAGGTAGTGGGTTAGGGTTTAGATATAAGATTTTAACATGGTTTTTAGGCAGTGAGTCAAAGACTTGGATGATTTCCACCCTGAGTATCTAGGTATGCACCAATTTATGAGTACGATGGCACAAGGTGAGGCGATGATGAGATTTTTTCATGGCATCAATATAGGTATGGTAAGTTTTAATAGTGTCCCAGTTAGCACATAATAACCTAATGAAAATAGAATCATGGTGTCCAAGTTACAAAATTATATTTAGGATCTTATCTGATACGTTTATTTTTACCTGGTGCATATATGTATATGATATTATGGGCATTATTTGATTTTTTCCAAGGTTGTTCTGGGGATAAAAATTCTACAGCTATCTTTTTTTGTAAATCATCATATAGCGGTGGTTTAAACTACTGCTAAATATTCCATTTGTTCATAGTGGTTTAATCCTCCAGTATATAATGATGTGTTTTTGGGTGGTAGTTAAAACCAACACTAAATATTCCATACTGTTATTTAGTGATGTTTTTCTTCGTTTTAGCAGCAGTTTTGTGATCAAAACAATATTTATAATTTAGGGGTAGTTTTAACTGCCACTAAATTCTTGTAATTTTTTAGCTAGAAAACATCCATTAAAATAAAGGAATACACCACTAAATATACATTATATGATGATTATTAGAAACCACTACTAAATGGAAGGAACTACTATGTGTTGGATGCTAACACGAAACTTAGTGTCGTTTTATGGAAACCTTCATAGAAACATTTGGCAGTGGTTTAAGCCACCACCAAAACAAAAAATAACCACAAAAAAATGGTGATATTCCTATAGTTTTACGGAAATAAGTGATAACCAATGTGATTTAATCACCAATATATGGTCATAAAGTACAAACATATCACAAAAAACTCAAAGGATATGTAAAACATGGTAGGATATCTAATCTATGGGATCTAGTTGTCTAGTACTTACTCAGGGAACATTGGTTGGGCTATGTGATCCTAAACAACTAATAGGACCTAGGGCCTCCTGAGGCCTTACTATAAATGAACCCTAAAAAGATCATGCCTAAATCTAGGGAAGAACTTATCTTAAAACCCACACACCAATTATCTCCCATGTACAACCATAACAACAATCATTACATAAAACAAATCCCATGATCAGGAAATATGTTTTCCAATAAAATCTCCTTTAAAAATAACTTTTAAATACTATTTAAAACCAATTTTTTTTTCTAGAAGACATTTTTTTAAACACTTTGTAGGTGTAAAATTTATTTTCAAAGAGAAAACCAAAATAAAAACTATTTTTTTGATACATAGAAAGAACAAAAAAAAAAGTCATGTATAATATCTCTCAAAAAATAATTCCAAGCCTAATAGATCAATAAAACAAAAGGTACAACTCAATAAAAAATTTCAACCAAAGGAAAAGTATGGATATGTAGATAAATTTTCCTAAAAAGTAATGAAACATTAACACCATCACAAAATGTCACTAAGAGAGAAGAAGAGGGATCCCTAATAACCTAAAAATCCAAAAAAAACATCAAAACCCTAACTTAAACCATGAGATCGGCCCTCCATGGTCGTTAGGGTTAGATGAACAAGAGGGAAATGTAAGAACATGAAATAAAAATAAATATAAGGGATAAAATCCATGAAAACAATATCTTTCCTCAAAACCATGTTCCAAGAATCCAAGGAAAACCTCTAAGGAAAATATAGGAAGAAGGATTCATGGTTGGTGGGACCTGGTTCAAATTAAGGGAGGAAATGAGGGAGGTTGAGGGTTTGAAATTATGAGAGGTTTATATGTAATTATCTATTTTTAACAAAACTATGTATATCACATAGTCTTATTTCATGGTTTTCCAAACCATATGCCAACTGTGTGGGTCACCCCTCCTCGCTAATTTGAATCGAATTATTTCTTGGTAGGTGTCACATGGTTTGTAAAATTGTGCGATAATCATAAAAAGTATAACTATAATCCCTCACCCCCCATATACATAGTTTGGAAATGGTTTGGAAAATTGTGTCGTAATTTTGAAAAACAACACAGGAATCCCTCAACCCAAATGCATAGTTTAATACATGGTTACTCATAACAGTAAATAATCTATGTACACCAATCATTTTTTTTTCCAAAAATCATGTTTTCAACCTCAAACTCTATGAAACTCTAAAAAAATTAATATAAAATATGTTCCATTGACCCAGTGGGTGTCACATTCTCTCAACCATACTAATTTATGCCCATATAATGTCCCAAATGCCTATATTTCTCAAATATATGAGGATACTACTCTCACAAAAAGGCCTCATGATCCCAAGTCTCATAACCATCATGGTTATGCTTTTATAGAACATGAACTAAATGAATCAATTTACATTAGAGAACTTTGACCTGATAATTCAAAATTTGAATAGGATACTCAATTACAGAGGTGTCAGTCTCCAATTCTAAACCCGCCCATTCCACCATGTGAGATGGATATTCATGATATTTCTTCATCTATTAAATTTAAAATATTTCTGGAATGGATGTAAATTTTTCTATCAAGGCCAACTAATATGACACCTTTCAGATATCCTCCAATATATCAAAAGACCTAACAGAACGCGGTGTAAAATTACCTTTATTCCATAAATAATGATTACCCATACAATTATAGATATTAAGAAACACCTAATCACCAATATCAAACATGAATATCCTTTGGTAAGTTTTTCTAACATGTCTTGTCTTTTTTTACAACATATTTTTGTTAAGAATGTTTTTGTAACATAAGTGAGAAACAATTTCTGGAGTGCTTAAGAAAGTTTTTATTATGATGATTTGGAGGATTATGGGGAAGTTTTTCCTTAAAAATGTTAGGAAATATTTCCTAAATTTGGATTTTGATAATACATTCTTCAAAGTTTCCAAAATCATAAAGAATTCATTATCCAAGATAAATTTTGTGTGATCTTGTACAAGGGGAGAAAAGTGAAACTATACACTATATGAACCAAGGATGAATTCATTGGATAGATTTTTTGTAAGAATATTTCATAATGGAATTGGAAAGACCATATGCAAATCACCAGACAAACCTGATTGAATAGAAGTAAATAAGTGTTTATTTCCATGTTTGTGTGGTTTCAAAAACTAAGAAATAAATTTAACTATGATAGAATAAATACTAATTGAGTCAATTAAAAAAGTGAGAAGTAAAATTTTTAGTTCTTATATATGTAAATTCTTAGGGTTATAAATAAAACGTTGAATCCAATATTTTGAGATAGAGAATTTTCATGTAACTAAATTATTTAGAGGTTTCAACAATGTATTCAACCATCTTCAATGGCTCAAATTTTATAGATTAGAATTTTGTATGATGTTTAAATAGAAATTTTTTTTCACAACCTAAATAAAGTTCAATGATTATAATTTATAAAGCACACTAATAAATGAATACCTAAAAAAATCCATTATATAAACATTCATCAGAGGAATGAACATCATAAAAACATGCACAATTTCATTAAATGGATAATTCTGAGAAGATTATTTTGAGAAGAGTTTGATTTGAGGAAATATTAATGGATAGAGAATATTGATTCATCATAAGAACATTTCTTAATCACAATAGATATTGTATTTTTATGATGAGAACTAGTTGAATAGAATTTGTGGAAGAGTGATCTTATATAAAGAGTTGGACAGAATCTTCTTAATGAAGTCCTCATAAAAATATCCACCGGATAATGTTTTTCAGAGAAAATTTACATAACTTTTCAAAAGTAATTTATCAATGTATCAATACTATGTTGATTATATTTTCAATTATATTTTTATCTATATAAGATAAGTAAGATTGTATAAGTTCCTTAATATTAAGTTTAAGGAAGTTTGAAGGAATTTTGTGGTCATTGGAGAATTCATAAAGCTCCAATAATATTCATTAATGTTCTCAAATACTTGAGAAGAATCCAGTGAATTTCATTTTAATGGGATAGTGAAAAAGGTTTCCTACCTCTTCGATTTTGGGTGTACCTATAAAACATGATGAAAGTTTAGTATAAAAATAAGTTGAGAACACTGCTCACTGATAAAAATAATAAATGCTAAAGATATTTTTCAATGTGATATTCCAATTTAGATTACTTTTTTTGTTGAAAAAATGGTACTAAATGGAGATTCTTGTAAAAATATTTGATATAGGTTTTTATCAGTGGAATTAGAAATATTAAATGATAAAATTATACAAGAAAAAGTTTTTAATCATAATTATTAGACAAATATTTCATATAAATAGTGATTCATAGCAATTTTTTTCATTAGACTGGATTTAGGTTAGAAAATGGGCTCATTTTCAGTGAGACACATCTAATAGAGAATAATGGAAAAATAAAGGTCTCATAGAAATAACCCCTAATGTATGGATAAAATTAAATGGATATTTCCTAATGAAATTTTTTGGAGTTGTTTATAAATTTTCATATCTTTTTTATTACCTGAAGTTTCATAGGAAAAAATTTATAACTAATAAGAGTTAGTATAATCGTTCCTACTTCAATAAAAAAAGAGTCTAATGGGAGTTGGATTAAGTTATATTCACTTTTCATATTAGTGAATTTCCATAGACCAATAGGAGTTTACATGGAAGGTTTACAGTCACCCACACTAGGGGACAAAAGTTAAATATTGTGTTCTCTATTTTACTTTCATATCATTGCATGTTAGTGATATTTTTTTATAAATTTGATAATGACAAAACTCTAACAATTTGTAGGGGTTTATTTCAAGGATTATGAGAATTATAAAAATATTACAACTGATTCAACCCCCACCCCCTTATCAATGGTTCAAAAAACCTAAGGAACATCAATTAGTATCACATGGTCATATGGAAGGTTACCATTATCGCATCTTTACCATGGAAAACCTAAATTGAGTTAATAATAAAGTTATTCTTACCTTTAATGTAAACAAATTTCATGGATATAGAAATAGAATGATACCATATATTCTGTCTCTTATCCAGGAAGTTATTGACGCAACTATAGTTGGGTTCCCACCCATTGAGAAAAACGATCCTATAACATTTTATGGAAAAATAAATATTGATGTATATGGGAAATCAAGAAGTTTTATTATTATTTCATTGTAAAAAATTATTTTTATGAATGTGATGGGTCTCAAAACTACTAAAGAGACTTGGGATAAACATGAATTTAAATTTGAGGTAAATATAAAATTAAATGAAGAAAATCGATCAATCTAGTGAAGAAAGTTAGAATATATCAGGATGGGAGATAAATAAAATATTCATGAGTAATTAACCAGAGTTAATGATGTTTTTTTAAATATTATATATTTTGAAGATATATTTGAAAATTATAAAATTGTTAAGAAACTCATGAGAAACATTCCATATATTTTTTATTCTAAAATATCTATATTAGAACATAAATATGATTTATCTCTTAATAAATTACACAAGTTTCTTATTTCATATGATATGGGAAAAGCTCTAGTATTAAAAAAGAATATTAAAGATTAAATGGATTTTGAAGCTATGAGAAAGTTAAAAGTTGAATATTTAGATCATAGCATTATTGAAAATAGTGATTCAGAATATAATGAATGAAAATATCATGTCTCTTATCTCTAAAAATTATCAGATAGGTAGGGGAAAATATGGAGGAAAACTCCCACTAAAATGTTTCAAGTGTGGTGGAAGTGGTCATTTTTCTGTGAACTATCCTAAGAAGAAATTTATAGAATACAAACATAATTATAAAGAAAACCGACACTAGAAGAATTTTATAAATTCTTCTAAAAAAGATGATAAATCTACAAGAAGTAATAAAAAGTTCACTGGAAAAAAATAGAATAAGTATGCTTAGTAAAAAATGTTGAGTATGACTTTATTGATAATAGTTTATCAAAAGGTAAAAATACAGAGTAGTTTAGAATTGTTTTTGCTAATTTTTAGGAGTAAGATATGTTCAATAGTGAATAAGAAGAATAAGAAGGTGAATAAACCTATAGGGATTATCAACTGATATCTTAACTTGTTTTGTGACTTTATTAGAATGAAAAAAACTAGAAAGATATTATAATATTGAGGAAAGATATTGGAAATAATATTTAAGGAAGGAAATATGGCCATAAATAGGAAGATGAGTGTATTGAGGAGATCTAAAACCTCAAACTGAAAGTTGCTGAATAAGGAATAATAGTGGAAAATCTTTGTAATAAATTTTTTTCTAAAGAATATGAGTTTATTAAAACTCAATAATTATTTCCTGAGTTTAAAAGAACCTTCATAAATATGAGAAAAAATTTAACAAGACATAAAAGTTAAAGGCTAAATCATCTCGAGCTGTTGAGAAAACACATTCTAATAATCAGGTGAAATATATAACCACTAAAATTTAATGTTTATTTGATTATTATAACCATGAAGTTGTTATAAACAATGTTAAAAAAACTTTGGTTGATAAAGGATGTGTAAAATCTACCACATCAATGAAATTTGAAAAAACAAACTTCTTTAAAATTTCATGGATATTATTATACAAAAATATGTGTTGAACCCCAACAAACTAATTAGTGGGAAATATTTGTTTTCTAAAAAATACCAAGATTCAAGGGATATTTTTGGTGTTGTGGTATATATGATCACAAATATTAGAATTTTTGGAACAACATGTGTCTCCATGGAAGTATAAATGAATTTAGAGGGAGGAAAAAAAAGAAAATAATGTAACATTCTTAATCTATAGGAGGAAAGAAAATAAAAATATCAAGATTCTAGAAATTTTTAAAATGAAAATCCAATTTGAGTTCTTAGACAAAGTTTGTGGAATATTTAACCAAACTAGACACAATGTTGAATAATGAATGAAAACTCTTCCTAATCAAGTTTCTTATAAAAGAAAAGAAAAGGAGGTTAAAAATAAGAATATTTTGGAAAGATATTTTTTGAGATAGATTTGAAATTAAGAAAAATGAAGAAACCATGGATTTTTTATAGTGGTTTTTCATTACACGTAGATGGTAATATAAATTTCTTGAAATATGTTTAAAATCATGAAAGATTAGTAACTTTGGAATTGTTAGTTTCTTAAAATCATAAGAATCAAAATGACTAAAATTAAATCTCAGAAACTAAAGTCAAAGGATGTTTTATTTAATTATGGGATGAAACACAAATTCCTGAATGTTATCCAACTTTTTAAAAATGGTAATTAATTCATAATCATATAATATTCTTGTATCATAAAAATTTTAAGATATGGAAAATTCATCACTAAAGGAGAAAGAACAAGTAGAAGTCTATTTTATATTATAAATATTAGTAAGTCATGTTACTTAAGTGTTGAGGATGAAAATAAGTTGTGGCATCAAATACATGAGCATATAGGCTAAAAAAGTATGATTAAAGTTTCTAAAGTTGATGTAGATATAAACATGCCAACACTAAGTAAGAAAGATGATGTAGTTTATACAACTTGTCAGAAAGGGAAAATAGTTTATAGAAAACACATAAATGTTGAAATCAAATCCACCAAACTTCTTGATCTTATTCACTCTAATATTTTTGGGTTGATGAGACATAAATCAATTAAAGTTCATATTTACTTTATTAATTTCATTTATTACTTCACTCAGATAATAAACATAATTTTTATAGAATATAAATTAGAGGCTATAGAGATATTCAGATTTTTTAAAATGTAATTTAAAAGTGATGTGGGTGTTTACATACTGGATCATAGAACTAAAAACAAAAAATAATATGAATAAAATGATTTTAAATATTATATAAAGAAAAATGGAATCAAACATCAATCTATTTCTTTTTATACTCTACAAAAAATAATAGTATAAGAGAGGAAAAATAGAATTTTAGTGGAAATGAGAAGATGTGTGTTGGTTGAGTATAAACTTTCTTTGTTTTTATGAATATAAAATATTAGTAATTATGTTCATATATAAAATAGGGGATTATCATGGCCATAATACACTATGACTTCCTATGATATTTAGTTTAACAAAAAAGCATTCATAAATGTATTTCAAGGTTTTTGGAAGTCCTTTATTTCTTAAAATAAAAAAAAAACAAGTCTAGGAAAGTTTGATGGAAAAGTTGAGAAGGAATTTTCTTGGGATATTAATCCAACAAGATAAGTTAAAATTTTTGGAAAACATTTCTACAAAATTTGGTGGATTATTATAATGTGAAATTTTTTCAGAATCCAAATTACATTAAAAAATAATAGGTTATAAAAAAAAGAAGTTATGGAAGATAGAATAATGACTCCAATGAATATGATAAAGATGAAGTTGAACTTGATCCAACATAGATGCAATAGGATTCATATTAATCTTGTGTTGAGAAAAGGAAGTTTGGAATAAAAACACTTAGGAAGTTTTCAAAAACAATTTGAAATTGATAACATCATTGGAAGTCATAAATCCCCAATGCAGACTACAAGAAAGATGGGGTTAGAAAATTAAACATCACTTATCTCAAGAGTATAACTTGAATCAGTTTCAGGGACTGTTGAACATAAGTAATGGGTACAATATATGAATGATTATTTGGAATATATTGATAAAAATGAAACCTAGGAATTTTTTAGATGACCTTTAAGAAATAATTCTATAAGAAAAAAGTGGGTGTTTAGAAATAATCTCAATAAACATAGAGAAATTTCAAGAAATAAAGTTAATTTTTTTTTCAAAGGTTACTCATATGTGAAAAGTTTAGATTTTAAAGAAACTATTAAACCTATTACGAGATTATAAAATATTAGAATGTTCTTGGTAGTTGATGCACATCAAAATTATAAAGTTTTTTGTATGGATGTTAATTCATCTTTCATAAATGGTGTGATTAAGGAAGAATTTTATGTTCATAAACATGATGGGTTCTTACCTAACAAGAATGGTGACATGGTTTTTTTAATTGAATAAATATTTATATGGATTAAAATAGTCCCATTGAAAATAGTACTCCATACTTTATAGCTATCTAAAATAGTTTAATATTTCTAAATTAAATGTTGATAGTAACTTGTATATGAAGGAAATGAGAAAATGTTCCCTCATTTTAATTTTTATGTTGAAAATATAATTTTTTATAGATATGAGGGTAAATCATGAGAATAATTTTTTAAGGAAATTAAGAGTAACTTTGAGATGTCAATTCTCAGATAATGAGAATTAATTTTACGTTTACAAATATATATATATATATATATATATATATATATCTTTCTATATTAATAAAATTATACCAAGAAATTATTACAAAAAACATTTCATGTATGATTCCAAAGATGTTTCTATACCTATATATGTTGGTGTAAATTTAATAATAGATGAAGCAAATAAAAATGTTAATTAGAAAGATTTTTAAGAGATCATAGGTATAACAACCCATACTTTACATACATGGTTAATAATTCAAAATTGAAGCATACTTATTACAACATATAACAAAACCATGAAAGGACCGTATAGGTATAGTGTCTTTAGAAACTGGGAAACATAAACAAATGGTTCTTAAAGCATCTACAATGTCTCCCATTTATTTCATCATATCTATAGTCCCTTTTGGCATATCTTACTTAATACCCTTCTTCCTGACCTGGGGAAAGAAAAAATACAAAATTGTGAGCTCAAATGCTCAGTAAGGGTAAACAAAAGAAATATAAATCACATCAAAATAAAAACATAACATTTTGGAAATCTTACCCTGCAAAAGAGATCATAATTTCATAACATGGGATAAATCATGGTAGTGAAATGTAATCCCAATAATCATAACATAAAACATGAAACTTTGTGTCATGCACACATAATCATAGATAAACATTTCTTATTAGTCAAGACTCATTTCCAAGACTATCTTAGTGGACAAAGTCCATTTCTGAACCGAGTTCACTCCTCGTTTCAGTCCTGTTTTACTGAACCGGTTTAACCTGCCGTTCCAGCCATGTCTATCTCATGAGATATAAAATCTTTACCCAATGCATTGGAGGGAGATATAGGTCCCACACATCTCTTAATGAAACTATTCTTATGTGTGCCACAAAATCATAAACCATACATCGTAGCATAACCCATGTAATAAAAATGGGATTCTTAAACAACATGACATCATCAAAAAAATTCATATAAGATTAAGGAATTCATAAAAATAATTCCATCACAACATAATCAAATCAATGTAATAATAGGGATAGAAACATAACCCTATATTATCTTAGATGGAAAATAATTTTGATAAAACACTTGAACTCCATTCTTGAGTAAAATATCCTTTCTAATTCAAAAACATTTTCATTTCCTAACATGTCATACAATTTTAAACTAAAAGAAGTTGATTAAAAATAAACTTGAAAACTTGTAAATGAAGCTTCTTGGAAATAATGTTTTAAAAATCCATTCATGCCGTATAAGTTAAAAAAACATTCTTCTCGTACTTTTGTCAGAAAAGTCAAAAAGTACCTCGTATGAAAAATGAAAAAAGATTCCTTTCATGTATTTTACTAAAAACTCATTGAAGGGTAAAATTGGATTTAAACAATTTTATCTGGATGGAAACAATATTACATATCAAGGAAACATGGATGTGGATGATAAAACAAACCCCAGTAAATACCAAAGTATAAACAATCTCGGATAAAATGAGATTGTGATATTTTCCCTTACCTTAGGTCTAATTTGCTTTGTAAGTGTCTGAACCTCCTGTATAATGATTTAAATAATGTCATTGACTTATTCTAGAATCATACCCATTTTTATGATTTCATATTTGGTCATATTCTTAGCTTATTATTAGTAATATTTCATTGCTACTTGTTATTCGGGTGTTTCTTACTTTTTGTTCTTATGCGTGTTTTGTCGAATAAATTCTTATTATTATTTTTAGGTTATAGATACCTCATTTACATAATGGTATTAGTGTAATATATATCATATTAATTCATTCAATTCATTTATATAATCATTATTCAATGAAGATCATGTAGAACGAGTCGCATCACATCGTGGAGATGGTATTTCGTACGTACGCACGAGCGATGATATCGTTCCCATGATCGTGGAATTGTATTGCAGTGTATGTATACTATTTCAGAATCAATATAAATTTAAAATAATCATATATATTCATTATTTACACCATTATACCCATCCAAGTAAGGTGGTGGTGGAAAATAGATTACACCATGGCGTGGAGACGGTATTCCGTACGTACGCACGCGCGGTGATTTCATTTTCCGTAGGATGGATAGATGGTGAAATAGGGTTGTTTCATACTTATAATAAAATATCAGTATATTAGTGATATTGATGTTATTACTTCATAATTAAACAACTAAATAATAATAAGTGGAAGAAGAAATAAAGATGAAAGAATCGGTAACGGACATTACCTCTTCTTTGAAGCGCTTCTTTGAGACCTCCTTTTAGGGAACTAAAATTGGTCTTTGAAGAAGACCAGGACCTCTAGGATGTCTCTATGGAAGTGGAGAGAAGAAATTGGTAGGTTTTGGCCGAGCTTGAAGGCTCAAAGTGGTGTGAGGAAGAGGGGGAGGAGGTGCCCTTTTATAAGGGAGGAGTGGGGCTCCTTTGGAGAAACTAAAAATATTATTTTATTATAAAGCCAAATTAGGTTTTAAATAGCTCCAAATTGATTTATTTCGAAGCTAAGGTGGGGATGGGTCGAAATAATCTCATCCAATAGAATTTAGACAAGTTTAGGTTCCTATTTCAACCTTATCATTTAGATTTAACATTAAGTTAAATAATTTTACTTTTACCATGTCTTCTTGTGCTCTTACACTATAAGGTTAATAAACTTACTATAACAAGCCAAAATAACCCCAAGTTGTTTATTATTAATATATATAACCTTATATAAGTCATTTGTCCGATCCTTAGATTTTTATGAATATAATAACAATTAATAATATAATATTTGTTTTAAAAACTATTTTATGTCAATTTTGACACTATTTGGTAATTGATTTTTGTGAAAATCATAACAGAATGATTAGTTCGAAAAAAGTTAATTAAATAAATACTAACATGTCTTATTAACCTATAAAATTATTGGAATTCATAAAAAGTCTCAAATTAAATTTATTTGGGTATTTATAACATCAATTATGTCAATATTTCATTAATAAGATAATTACTACATCATTGTTGTGTCATAAATAAATTAAATTATTTAATGTCTAAAAATTAAAAATAAAATACCATTATGTTTGAAATATTTTTATATTTCTAATTAATATTTATAGTCGAATTTATCTTATGTATAACCCCATATTGAAAATGATTTACTTATTAAACTTTGATTTTAACTATTTTAACCCTTCTTTAAGTAAATTGATAATAAATGTCCTAATCTAATCCAAGTGGGAATAAATGGTCATATTTTATTCCTAAGGTTGTTTTTGGTCGAATTACACTTATCCAATAGAATTAGGACATGTTTTAGGGTAATAATAATATCATTTTTATCCTTAATTACCCTATTTACTTTTAACCGTGGTAAATAAAAGTAAAAAGTTACTATTAACCAAAAATTATTTTCATCTCATTGAACCAAATTTTAGTCCTTGATATTAACAGTGTCTCTAGGATTTTCGAAATTCTACTCACAGAAGCGGTAAAGTTAAGTTTTATGAAAAATTCAGTTTTTTTAACTACCACTTAGTGGTTTCACTATTCATCAAAAAATGAAAGTTTCCAGAAAAATACCAAAAATTAGGCCTAAGATATATTTGATATTATGAATTAAAAAATGATGTATATTTTACCAAATTCAAAACATATCAGTTACATTAACTAATTTAAAAATTAATTCCTGTCTTCAAAACAAATAGCGTGTTTTTAAGAGATAATAACTATCAAAAGATTGACACTTGTTTATGTCTGGTTTAAATGTGAAATTACATCCAATGAACAAAATTGTATTAAATTGTAAAAATATATTCTAAATATACTTTAAAACCACTCAAATTAATAATTTATCACTATTAATTATTTCGATTAAAAAAGTTGTTTTTAATTAAAATTTAATAATTTTCACTATTCATCAGAATATGAAAGTTATCCGAAAAGTACCAAAATTTAACCCTAAGATAATTTCGATATTCCGAATCCAAAAATTAAGTCCATTTTGAAAAATAAAATTTATAAAATTTCAAAAAGTGGTTATTACTATTCATAACGGCTAGTTTTAATAATATTTTAATAGCATATCATTGTTTAGTGAAACTCGGTATTGCGTACGACGCAAGCTATCGAGGAAGGCCGTGATTGCGTGTAAAGCAATCCAATCTAGTGTTGTGTGTAGTGAAAGATTCCTTTGATAAAAACAAAATATTTCTCATAAAAGTCTCGGGCGTTACATTCTACCCCCCTTAAAATGAATTTCGCCCTCGAAATTCGTCACTTTGTAACAAACAGATGAGGATACCTCTCCCTCATCATATCCTCAAGCTCCCATGTATATTCTTCTAATTTGTGGTTCCTCCATAAAACTTTCACCAAGAGAGTGGTCTTGTTTCGTAGGAATTTTTCGCTATGATCCAGAATCTCTATCGGTTGTTCTTCATAAGAAAGATCTTGCTCCAGCGGTACAACTTCTGAGCTGAGTACATGTGAAGGATCAGGTATGTACTTTCTTAGGAGAGATACATGGAACACATCGTGAACTTGAGAGAGATTTAGTGTAAGCGCCAACCGGTAAGCTACCTTTCCAACACGATCCAGTATTTCGAAAGGACCGATATATCTAGGGCTCAACTTCCCCTTCTTTCCAAATCTCATGACCCTATTCCAGGGAGATATTCGTAAGAACACTTTATCACCTACTTCAAACTCTAGGTCTTTTCTTCGGTTGTCGGCATAACTTTTCTGTCGACTTTGATCTGCTCTTATGTGTTGTTGAATAGATCGGACCTTTTCTGTCATCTCATCAACAACATCAGGTCCTAATAGCTTTCTTTCCCCAACTTCATCCCAGCAAGTTGGAGTCCTGCATTTCTTTCCATAGAGAGCTTCATAAGGAGCCATATGAATACTGGAGTCAAAGATATTATTATAAGAAAATTCCACCAAAGGTAGGTGTTGATCCCAACCACCTTTGAAATCCATAGAGCAAGCTCTCAACATATCTTCTAGAGTTTGAATTGTTCTCTCAGACTGACCGTCTGTCTGAGGATGATAAGCAGTGATGAAACTCAACTCTGTATCCAGAGTATGCTGAAGACTTTGCCAGAACTTCGAGGTAAATCTTGGATCCCGATCAGATATAATATAAAGTGGTATTCCATGAAATCTTACCACTTCCTTTACATATATCATGGCAAGCTGATCCAGAGAGAAATCATCTCTAATAGCAATGAAGTGTGCAGACTTTGTAAGACGATCAACTATGACCCAGATAGCATTATTGCCTTTGGATGTTTTAGGAAGTCCTGTGACAAAGTCCATAGTGATGTTTTCCCATTTCCATTCGGGTATATGTAATGGTTGTAACATCCCCTTGGACTTCTATCTCTCAGCTTTAACTTGCTGACAAACCAAGCATCGAGAGACATATTCGGCAACATCTCTTTTCATGCCATCCCACCAGAAGTACTATTTCAGGTCCCTATACATTTTCGTGCTTCCAGGATGAATAGAGAATGAAGAACTATGAGCCTCATCCAGCAGCTCCTTCTTTAATTCGGGGATGGTAGGAACACAAACCCAATTCCTGAACTTTATTATCCCATCACAATCAAGGTTGAATTCAGGAACATTTCTCACCTTCTTTTGTAACTCGTAATCTTCTTTATGTGCCTCTTTAATCTTCACATGTATAGATGGTTGAACATTAATTTGAGAAAGATAAGATTTTTCCCTTTCCATTATAATTCCAAGATCCATCCTTTGTAAATCCATAAATATTGGATCTTTTGTGATCCTCATCATGGATAAACTGGCATGGTCTTGTCGACTTAATGCATCTGCCACCTTGTTTTCTTTCCTAGGGTGGTAATGAATTGAGCAGTCGTAATCCTTAATCAGCTCCAACCATCTTCTTTGGTGCATATTCAGCTCCTTTTTTTTGAAAATGTACTTTAAACTTTTATGATCAGTATAAATATCACACCTTTCACCATAAAGGTAATACCTCCAAATCTTTAATGCAAATTTTACCGCAGCTAACTCCAAATCATGAGTTGGATAATTTTGCTCATGGATTTTCAACTGTCGTGAGGCATAAGCTATCACCATATCATTTTTCATAAGAACACACCCCAATCCCTTCTTGGATGTATCACTATAGATCATAAAACCTTTCTCCACTACAAGGCAGTGTGAGCACAGGTGCACTGGATAACCTTCTTTTCAACTCCTTGAAATTCTCTTCAATTCTTCCATCCAAACAAACTTAACTCCTTTCCAAGTCAACTTGGTGAGTGGATTAGATAATCGTGAAAAATCATTCACAAAACATCGATAATATCCAACCAAACCAAGAAAACTTCGGATCTCAGTTACTGTTGTTGGTCTCGACCATCTTTCGATAACCTCATTTTTTGCTGGATCCACAGATATCCCCTCTTTTGAGATTATGTGACGCAAAAATGAAACTCTTTGAAGCCAAAATTCACTCTTGGTAAATTTGGAATAAATATTCTCCTTTCTTAGGGTCTTCAATATAATTCTCAAGTGATCTTCATGTTCTTCCTTGCTCTTTGAATATACCATAATATCGTCTATAAAGACTACCACAAACTGATCAAGATAGTCTCTAAAGACTCTATTCATCAGAACCATGAAGATAGCAGGGGCATTAGTAAGACCAAATGGCATCACTATAAATTCATAGTGTCCATACCTTGTACAGAAAGTCGTCTTTGGTATATCCTCCCTTTTGACCCTTAATTGATGATACCCTGAACGAAGATCAATTTTGGAAAAGTATTGAGCTCCGCGTAGTTGGTCAAATAAGTCATCAATGCGTGGGAGAGGATATTTGTTCTTGATAGTGATCTTGTTAAGTTCTCGATAATCAATGCAGATTCTCATTGATCCATATTTCTTCTTAACAAACAGAACAGGTGCTTCCCAAGGTGACGCACTGGGGCGTATGAATCCCTTATCAAGATTCTCTTGGAGTTTCTTCTTCAATTCCTGCAACTCAATTGGGGCCATTCTATAAGGTGTCTTTGAAATAGGTAAAGCATCCGATACGAGTTCTATTGAAAACTCAACTTCACGATTTGGTGGAAGACCCGGCAATTCCTCCGGAAAGACATCATCAAACTCCCGTACAATGGGCATATTCTTAATCATGAGTTTCTCACCAACCATTTGAGATAAATAACCTTCATTTAATGGAATCAAGACCCATAAGATGGAAGAAATTTCCACTGGAAGGTTATGTTCATACTTGCATCGATAGACAATCATAGATTGATCTGGAATATGAAATGTGACTTCCCTTCTTTGGAAATTGATATGAGCTCCATATAAAGAAAGACAATCCATGCCAATAATCACATCAAATTCCACTATAGGAAGGATCACAAGATTTGCCGGAAGAACTTTTCCACAAACTTCAATCGGAGAAGAATTATAAACTTTTGATGTGACTGTTGTGCCATTAGGGGTTGTCACAGCTAACTCAACATCTAATTGTTGAGGTAATACGATGATATCCTTAGAAAAATCTTTAGAAATAAAAGAGTGGGTGGATCCGGAATCAAATAAAACATTTTCTACTTTAGAGTGGATGGTAAGTGTACCTTTCACCACATCGTTATTGTACTCCACATCGCTGATAGAAATTGAATGTGACATTCCTTTGTCTTTAG
This sequence comes from Viscum album, assembly GCA_963277665.1. Taxonomy (NCBI): domain Eukaryota; kingdom Viridiplantae; phylum Streptophyta; class Magnoliopsida; order Santalales; family Viscaceae; genus Viscum; species Viscum album. The sequence continues at coordinate 822,638,638 of OY728127.1, forward strand.
CCTTAAGAGTTTGTTGACATCGACCATCATCATCAACCCTTGGATTTGGGCATTGATTGGAATAATGCCCCATATCCTTGCACTTGAAACATTGAAGTGTAGTAGGTTCATTCTGTGTATCCCTTCCTTTGTTTGCATCATTAGACATCTTCTTCCCATCATTGCGGCATTCAAATGCCCGATGACCTTCCTTTCCACATTTGAAACATTTACTTGTCCCTTTAAGACAACTCCCTCCATGTTTTTTTCCACACTTTGAGCATAAGGGAAAGCTCATCTTCTTTTTAGTGTGCTCTTTAGATTTTCCTTTGAATTCCATTTTCCTCTTCTTATCAAACCCATATGACTGATGGGTTAGTCCAATCTCCATCTCGACTTTGAGAGCACATCGAACGATTTCCTCGTAGATATTGAAGTCCCTCATGGATAACGCCCTTCGAAGACTTGGTTTTAAGCCACTAAAGAATTGATCGATCTTACTCTCCGGTTGGATAATAATACCAGAAGCGTACCTTGCGAGTCTTGTAAAATTTGATTCATAGGTACCAACAGATTCATCATCCTTTTGCTTTAGTTCAAGAAACTCTTTCTCCATCTTTGTTCGGAGAATAAGAGGGAAGTAATTATTGAAAAATAAGTTCTTGAACTCATCCCATTCCATGGACTCAATTTCATCTCTTTTCCTCGTATTCTTGATAAGATTCCACCATTGATCAGCATCTCCTTCCAAACGATACACTGCTAGAATGAATTTATCATGTTCAGAACATTGAAGAACTGAAAATATCTTTTCAGTAGTACTAATCCATTTTTCATCAACTAATGGATCAGTGGACCCGCTGAATGAAGGTGGACGCTGCATCATGAAGGATTCAATAGAATGTTGCTCCTTCCTCTGCTCGTTTTGAAGTCCTGCATGATTCATAGCTTGAGAAAGTTGTGTGAGCATGGCTACAGGATTTTGCACTCCAAATCCCATAACGTTTGGTTGCTCAGGGGTACAATCATTGCATTGCCCGTCACATTCCTCATTAACACGGTTCCTTCGGGTTCCAGCCATTGACTAAAACCAAGAAGAATAGTGTGAGCAACACTAATTATAATAGGAAAACCAAATAATCAAGAATAAAAATTTCACACTTAAGGTTTTATCCTAGGTTATTCATGGCCATTTATAAAACACTAAGATTGTGTTCTATGCTTAGTCTTATCCTTAGGTTTCTCACTAAGGCTTTCACATCCTAGTTTCCAAAGGTTGACTATACCTTTCCTCTGATACCAACTATAACAACCCATACTTTACATACATGGTTAATACTTCAAAATTGAATCATACTTATTACAACATATAACAAAACCATGAAAGGAACACATAGGTATAGTGTCTTTAGAAACTGGGAAACATAAACAACTGGTTCATAAAGCATCTACAATGTCTCCCATTTATTTCATCATATCTATAGTCCCTTTTGGCATATCTTACTTAATACCCTTCTTCCTGACCTGGGGAAGGAAAACATACAAAAGGGTAAGCTCAAATTCTCAGTAAGGGTAAACAAAAGAAATATCAATCACATCAAAATAAAAACATTACATTTTTGAAATCTTACCCTGTAAAAGAGATCATAATTTCATAACATGGGATAAATCATGGTAGTGAAATGTAATCCCAATAATCATAACATAAAACATGAAACTTTGTGGCATGCACAAATAATCATAGAGAATCATTTCTTATTAGTCAAGACTCATTTCCAAGACTATCTTAGTGGACAAAGTCCATTTCTGAACCGAGTTCACTCCTCGTTTCAGTCTTGTTTTACTGAACCGGTTTAACCTGCCGTTCCAGCCATGTCTATCTCATGAGATATAAAATCTTTACCCAATGCATTGGAGGGAGATATAGGTCCCACACATCTCTTAATTATACCATTCTTATGTGTTCCACAAAATCATAAACCATACATCGTAGCATAACCCATGTAATAAAAATGGGATTCTTAAACAACATGACATCATAAAAAAATTCATATAAGATAAAGGAATTCATAAAAATAATTCCATCACAACATAATAAAATCAATTTAATAATAGGGATAGAAACAAAACCCTATATTATCTTAGATGGAAAATAATTTTTGATAAAACACTTGAACTCCATTCTTGAGGAAAATATCCTTTCTACTTCAAAAACATTTTCCTTTCTTAACATGTCATAAAATTTTAAACTAAAAGAAGTTGATTAAAAATAAACTTGAAAACTTGTAAAGGAATCTTCTTGTAAATAATTTTTTAAAAATCCATTCATGCCATATAAGTTAAAAAAAACATTCTTCTCGTACTTTTGTCGGAAAAGTCAAAAAGTACCTCGTACGAAAAACGACAAAATATTCCTTTCATGTCTTTTACTAAAAACTCACCGAAGGGTAAAATTGGATTTAAACAATTGTAGGTGGATGGAAACAATATTACATATCGAGGAAACATGGATGTGGATGATAAAATACACCCCAGTAAATACCAAAGTATAAACAATCTCGGATAAAATGAGATTGTGATATTTTCCCTTACCTTAGGTCTGATTTGCTTCGTAAGTGTCCGAACCTCCTGTATAATGATTTAAATAATGTCATTGAGTTATTCCAGAATCATACTCATTGTTATGATATCATATTTGGTCATATTCTTATCTTATTATTAGTAATATTTCATTGCTACTTGTTATTTGGGTGTTTCTTACTTTTTGTTCTTGTGCGTGTTTTGTCGAATAAATTCTTATTATTCTTTTTAGGTTATAGATACCTCATTTCCAGAATGGTATTAGTGTAATATATATCATATTCATTCATTAAATTCATTTATATAATCATTATGCAATGAAGATCATGTAGAACGAGTCGCATCACATCGTGGAGACGGTATTTCGTACGTACGCACGAGCGATGATATCGTTCCCATGATCATGGAATTGTATTGGAGTGTATGTATACTATTTTCAAATCAATATAAATTTACAATAATCATATATATTCATTCTTTACACCATTATACCCATCCAAGTAAGGTGGTGGTGGAAAATAGATTACACCACGGCGTGGAGACGGTATTTCGTACGTACGCACGCGCGGTGATTTCATTTTCCGTAGGATGGATAGATGGTGAAATAGGGTTTTTTAATACTTATAATAACATATCAGTATATGAGTGATACTTATGTTATTACTTCATAATGAAAAAACTAAATAATAATAAGTGGAAGAAGAAATAAAGATGAAAGAATCGGTAACGGACATTACCTCTTCTTTGAAGCGCTTCTTTGAGACCTCCTTTTAGGGCACTAAAATTGGTCTTTGAAGAAGAAAAGGACCTCTAGGATGTCTCTAGGGAAGTGGAGAGAAGAAATTGGCAGTTTTTGGCCGAGCTTGAAGGCTCAAAGTGGTGTGAGGAATAGGGGGAGGAGGTGCCCTTTTATAAGGGAGGAGAGGGGCTTCTTTGGAGAAACTAAAAATATTATTTTATTATAAAGCCAAATTCGGTTATAAATAGCTCCAAATTGATTAATTTAGAATATAAGGTGGGGATGGGTCTAAATCATCTCATCCAATAGAATTTAGACAAGTTTATATTCCTATTTTAACCTTATCATTTATATTTAACATTAAGTTAAATAATTTTACTTTTACCGTGTCTTCTTGTGTTCTTACACTATAAGGTTAATAAACTTACTATAAAAAGCCAAAAGAACCCCAAGTTGTTTATTATTAATATATCTAAACTTATCTAAGTTATTTTGACGAACCTTAGATTTTTATGAATATAATAAGAATTAATAATATAATATTTGTTTTAAAAACTATTTTATGTCAATTTTGACACTATTTGGTAAATGATTTTTGTGAAAATCCTAACAGAATGATTAGTTCTAAAAAAGTAAATTAAATCAATAATAGCATGTCATATTAACCTATAAAATTATTGTAATTCATAAAAAGTCTCAAATGACATTTATTTGGGTATTTATAACATCAATTATGTCTATATTTCATTAATAAGATAATTACTGCATCATCGTTGTGTCATAAATAAATGAAATTATTTAATGTCTAAAAATTAAAAATAAAATAAAATTATGTTTGAAATCTTTTTATCTTTATACTGAATATTTATAGTCTAATTTATCTTATGTATAACCCCATATTAAAAATGATTTACTTATTAAACTTTGATTTTAACTATTTTAACCCTTCTTTAAGTAAATTGATAATAAATGTCCTAATCTAATCCAAGTGGGCCTAAATGGTCATATTTTATTCCTAAGATTTTTTTTTGTCGAATTAAACTTATCCAATAGAATTAGGATATGTTTTAGGGTAATAATAATATCATTTTTATCCTTAATTACCCTATTTACTTTTAACCGTGGTAAATAAAAGTAAAAAGTTACTATTCACCAAAAATTATTTGTATCTCATTGAACCACATTTTAGTCCTTGATATTAACCGTGTCTCTAGGATTTTCAAAATTCTACTCACAGAAGCGGTAAAATTAAGTTTTCTGAAAAATTCAGTTTTTTTTAACTACCACTTAGTGGTTTCACTATTCATCAAAAAATGAAAGTTTCCAGAAAAATACCAAAAATTAGGCCTAAGATATATTTGATATTATGAATTCAAAAATGATGTCTATTTTACCAAATTCAAAACATATCAGTTACATTAACAAATTTAAAAATTAATTCCCGTCTTCAAAACAAATAGCGTGTTTTTAAGAGATAATAACTATCAAAAGATTGACACTTGTTTATGTCTAGTTTAAATGTGAAATTACATCCAATGAACAACATTTTATTAAATTGTAAAAATATATTCTAAATATGCTTTAAAACCACTCAAATTAATAATTTATCACTATTAATTATTTTGATTAAAAAAGTTGTTTTTAATTAAAATTTAATAATTTTCATTATTCATCAGAATATGAAAGTTATCCGAAAAGTACCAAAATTTCACCCTAAGCTAATTTCGATATTCCTAATCCAAAAATGAAGTACATTTTGAAAAATAAAATTTATAAAATTTCAAAAAGTGGTTATTACTATTCATAACAGCTAGTTTTAATAATATTTTAATACCATATCATTGTTTAGTGAAACTCGGTATTGCGTACGAAACAAGCTATCAAGGAAGGTCGCGATTGCGTGTAAATCAATACAATATAGTGTTGTGTATAGTGAAATATTCCTTTGATAAAAACAAAATATTTCTCATAAAAGTCTCGGGCGTTACAATAGGTAGTTTTTTTAATCTTATGGCTTCAAGTCCAGACATTTTTTATGTTGTAAAATTGTCTGTTAGATATCAAAGTGTTACAAAAGAATCATATATGATGGTGGAAAAAAAGAATTCTTAGGTATTTAAAGTAAATAATTTTCATGGTTCATTTTATAAGAATAAGTTATTATTTGAACGTTCTTGGATGCACTGATGTTTATTGTTATGGAGATTGTAATGATAGATATACAACATCAGTAGGAAATTTTTCTTTTGAGAATGTTGTGTGAGCTAGAATACTAATAAACAGAGTTCGGTCACATTGAGAATAGTGTAAGAAGAATATGTTTCCATAACCCAATATTATACTCAAATGTTGTGTATGAAATTTCATTTGGATCACTTTAAAGTGAAGTTTATAAAACCATTAAATATTATTTTTAATAATCAAAGTTCCATTGGTCTTTCCAAAAACCCTATACAACATTGTAGATCAAATCACATTGATATTAAGTATCATTTCATAATATAGAAGTAGTTGAGAAATTATTCTTGATATATTTCAAAAAAATATTAAATTTCTGATGTTATCACCAAATTTACGCCAAGAGAAATATTTTAGGAACTGAGGTAGTAACTACATGTTCATCCTTAACCAAATATTTCCTAAAGCTCTTAAAGAGCTCCCCAATCATGCTTTTTATTTTAGTGATAATGGGGGAGAGTGAGTACAACTTGTTAAGGTGTAAAAATATTTCTAAAATGACTCCAAAGTTGTGGTTATCATATAATGGGGGGAGAGAGATAAATTGAGAAAACAATTAAGGTAAAATTTATCTTATCATGAGCACAAAATTACTCAGAAATGTAGGATAGAATTAATTCAAAAACATTGATTTATCCAATAGTGTACTGTCATGATATTCTATAGGATATTATTTGATGAATTTTTTACAAAAATGAGTAGTGAAAATTTTGATTGGTTCAAAATTTTCAAGGTGTAATGTTTCCAACAAATACAAAGGGATAGATTGAATATCATTTTAGAAATTTTATAATATGTTTTGTATTTTTTTGAAAATATATTTTTGTTAATATTTTTATTGTACAATAGATGATAAAGAGTTTCTAGAGTTATTAATAAAGTTTTTTTGTAATGATATGGGGGGATATGGGATTTTTCCCTTAATAATGTTAGAAAAACATTTCTAAAGTTAGATTATTCTAATTTTTTCTTCAAAGATTACAATATCATGAATAATTCATGATACAAGAAGAATTTTTTATGAGTTTTTACATAGAGAGAAAAGTGAAACTATACAATGGAAGAACCCAGGATGAATTCCTCATATGGAGTTTTTGTAACAATGATGCACAATCTCACCGGATAGACCATACGTCGATCATTAGACAAAACTAATCAGATGAAAGGTAAGAAGTTTTTATTGTTAAGTTTGTTTGGTTTATAAAAATGAGAAATAAATTAAAATATAATAAAAGAAGTAAAAAATTGGGATAATTCCAAAATTGAGAAGTCATATTTCGAGTTCTTATATATGAAAATAAAAAGGGGTAGAAATAAAAATATGAATCTAATGTTTTGATATGCATAATTTTCATGTAACTTAAGTATTTAGAAGTTGAAAAAATATATCCAATCATCTTTAATGGATGTTATTTTTGGGACATAAATTTTGTATGAAATTTCAATATAAAGTTTTATGGTTAGAATTTTTGAATCACACTACTGAATAAATACCATAAAATTTCCATTGGACAAACATTCATTACATGAGCACACATTATTAAAAACATGCACAATTTAATCAGATGTATGATTCTAAGAAGTTTTTTTGAGAAGATTTTGATCTAAGGAAAAGTGAGTGGATAGATAAATAGAAATTAATTGGATAAACATTTCTTTTGTACAATAGATAGAGGATGTGTATGATGATTTTTGATTGAAAAGAATCTGAGGAAGAGTTATTGAACATATAGATTTGGGTGGAATGTTTATAATGAAATATTTAGACAAACATCCATCAGACATAGTTTTTTTGATAAATATTACATATATTTGTAAAAGTCAATTTTCAACTTGATGATGTTGAGAAAATTTTCTTTCCAATGAGTTTTTTTTCTATCTGAGATAATGAAGATAAAAAAAATTACTTAATTTTAAGGTTAAGTAAGTTTTATGAAATATTGTTGTATTTTCAGAATTCATGAAGCATTAAGAATTCTCAGGAATGTTATAAAAGTATTGAGAAATATCCATTAAGTTTCATTTTAAGGGGAAATTGAAAATGGTTTCCCAAATTTTCCATTTCAGGTGAGCATATAAAAGGGTATACAAGTACATTTTTAAAAGAAGTTGGGAACACTTCTTAATGACAAAAAACTGAAACACTAAATATATTCTATCAGAGTGAGTTTCCAGTGGAGATTACATTCTGGTTGAAGAAAAGGTACCATTGGAGATTATGGCCAGAATATTTGACAAAAGTTTTGACCAGTGGCATCAGAAAGAGGTAGTGATGATAGTATAGTAGAAAATATTTTCTATCAAAAGTATAAGACATATTTTTTGTATAAATAGTGAGGCTTTTCAATTTTTTTCATCAGAAAGAACTCATGATAGAAAACATGAATATTTTAAGTGAGGTACATTGGATGGATAATACTAGATGGAGAAAGGTTTCACCATATGGACACTGACCAGATGAATAAAATTAGAAGGATATATTTAGAAATAAATAAGGAAATTTTTATAGAGTTTCTCATCTTTTGTATTGGATCAAGTTTTATAAGAAAAACATCATAATAGATGGGAGTCCATATAATAATACCTATCAGGATATTTTAGTATTATAATGAGATTTGGATTAAATTGTATTCAATTTTTATATTAGTTAATTTCCATAGACTAAATGGAGTTTTCATGGAAAGGATGTAGTCACCCACACTAGGTTCCAACCTTATAAATCCTTAATTCTTTACTTTACTTCCATATCATTTAATTTTAGTGATATCATTTCATAAAGTTGATAAGGATAAAAATATAACAATTTTTAGGGGTTCACATAAAAGAGATTTGAAATTGTAAAAAAGTTAACCACTAATTAACCCCCCATATCAGTGGTTCAATGATCCTAAGAAACTTTAAAACACCAGTTTATGAAGTTGAAAATCAATATAATATTTCTAGTGACTCCTAATCATAGAAAAAAATTATGAATAAACTAAAAAAATCATTATCTTATGAATGAAACTTGATCCCAATAATGAATGCTTTCTCAGCTCAAACTAATACAAAGGGGACTATCAAAACCATCCATACAAGGTTTCTAAGAGTGATATATTTATAAAGGATTTAATGTAATTTTTATTTGAGAACCCATAAAATGATAAAATTTTCTCCCATGATCCACTAAAATCAAGGATTAAACCCTGTATTATATCATCAAGAAACTGGATAGCTTGCTCAGTGGGTTATAGGATGTGCTCAATCACAACAAATAACCCAAATCCTCTTGAATATCCTCCCATAAATGGGATGTAAATCAAATTTATCGATATAAAATCATCATTGAAGGGAATCCATAAAGTTGAACAACTTCTTAGACCAAAAGGTTTTTGAGATTCTCCACTATTGTTGACTCCCTCATAGGAATAAAATGGGATGATTTTATTAATCAGACAATAATTAACCATATATAATTCTTCCCACTAGGATAATTTGGAAATAAAATAATTAAATCCATAAATATATCATCACATTTCAACATCTAGATAGGTAGAGGATCCAAAAAAACAACTAGTTTTTGGAACATGGATTTGATTTTCTAATAATTGAGGCACCAAGATACGAAGTCTATGAATAATAATTTCATCTTGGGACTCCAATATAAATGTTTATAATTATAAAACATCTTTCTATTCCCTAGTTAAATGGACTAGAATTAGTGGTGACCACAAATCATCAAATCCTGCCTTAATTTCAATGGAACTATCAACTACTTAGGAAAATAGAGGGTGGAATTGGGAGATTGGGGAAAATAACCTGAGGTCTCTCCACCATTTACATTTCCTCTAATCCGTTGGAAGTATGGGTTTTCTTCCTACCTCAGTTGAATCCATTCATATAGATAGAATTATACCTACACATTGGTCAAAAAAATCCCATTAATTCTCTTATTCTACCTCAAAATTAATCTTACTGAATAAACTCATCAGAACATGTTCTTCTTTGGAATCTCTGACTACCTGAGTCGGCATTTTCCTACTCAACACATTATTCACTATATTCCCTTTTCCTAGAGTATATTCCAAACAAAAATTTAATTTCTAAAGATACTCTACCCATTACCTTTGTCTGAGATTGAGGTCTTATATGTTGAATATATAATTCAGAATTTTATGATCTAATTCTACCATGAAATTATCCTTAAAGAAGTTGTGGCCTCACATTTTCAGAGCATGGATTACCACCACCAATTCAATATTGTGAGTGAGGTAGTTATTTTATTGAGGTAACAACTAATATTATCCATAGGATACCATTTGGTAATCATGCATTAACACATGCCCCAACCCCATAACCAAGGAATCCTAATACAAGATGTTACCCATTTCTAATTTTGGGAGGATCAAAAACAGAATCTGAAGTCAACCTCGCTTTCAACTCCTCAAAGGAATCCTATAATTTTCCAAACCATTCAAATTTTACACCCTTCCAAGTCAGATATTTCAAATGAGATTCTATTCTGGATAAGTCTAATAAAAATGACTGTAATACCCTACTAGACCCAAGAAACTCTAGATATAGAATATTTTTTGGGGCATCTCTTAATATATCACACCCCGCATCTTCTTTGGCTACATTGAAATGCCTCATTCAAATACCATGCGACCCAATAATTTCACATCATGGATATAGAACTTCCATTTATATATCTTTTAACATATATGAGGGTTCCTCAAGGTTCTTAAGAAAATATATGTAGCATCCCTAACCCCAAAATGTCGGAGCTAGTGCCTGATATCATTAAATTTTCATAAGATACAAATAATTTCATCCCAAAGGATTGATCACTTTAGTAGTCTTGGTAAACTAGATAGATACATGAGTCTTAAAATATATTTGTAATACACAAATTATAACTTTTTTTTGAAAATTAAATTATTTTATTTAGTTCATCTATTCATATCAGTCATAGTAAATTTCATGGAATCCTGGGAAAAGGAAACAAAATAAGGGTGATCTCAAATTCTTAGTAAGGGTTAGGTACAACAAAAGCAATAATGAATCAATAAGAATAATCAACATGGAAAGGTAAATAAATAAAACACATTCCATTTAATAAATTAACTAAAAATGAAATGAATCTAGAGATAAAATCATAGTGAAAATCTCCTTGATAGTAATAACGAAATTCTGAATGAAGGAAATGATTAAATATTGGACGACATGTTTCCTCGGTATAAGGAACCTTTACCATCAAGACTTTTAACAAGGCATTTCAAAACATACTGGGTAAAAACCCATTTATCTAAGGCTATCCAACTAATTCATCCCATGAGACTACCAATTCATCGAGGGGCTTACATTAACTGATCCTCAACCCATATATTTCATCTTTAAATCATTCCTCATATATTGAATAATTGATTTAACTCATAAAAATGTGTCTTATCAAATATCTGTATTTAGTAAAGAATATGGATTTATCAATATTTACCCAATAATCAAATAATTATCCAAGTAAACATCATATGTAAAAAATGGTATTTTGTTTAGTAAATAATCATATCCATGATAAATAATTTGGATATTTGGGGTAAATTTAATGTCTAATGATCACAGGAAAGAGAACATGTCAGGGGAATGTTTTTGACTAAAAAAATGAATCATATTAGTGAATGTAGATATGTTACTTAGTAAAAATGATCATAAACCATCCACAGGAAGAATAAGAATGTTTTCAATTCAACATATCCCCAGTGTAGTATATGTAAACTAGGGGTTGTTGTCATTGATGAATGGAAATACTATAAAATTATCTTTAAAATATTCTTGAGGAAAATAACCTTTTCATTTAAAAAAAAATTAAAATCCATTCCCTTTGAAAATAAATGAAAATAAAGGTATTTAAAAAGGAATTTGTAAACTTTCAAATGAATCTTCAAATAAATAACAACATTTAATTTTTTACATGTCATGCAAGTTAAAAAAATCATTCCTTCTACGTTTTAAAAAGGTTGGAAAAGTTCCTTGTTAGTAAATCAATGAGAATATTCCTTTGGAAAAATTTTGTAACAAAAATTGGTAAAAATTTATATTAATAAATTATTTTGAAAAGGTTAAATAAACAAATTTTGAATTTTTTATAAATAATGGTTTTATAAGAAAATATTCTTCTGAACAAAGAGAGAAATGAAGTTTTATTTTATTAAAACATTATTTAAATAATTTGAAGTACCCATAAGTGGAAAAATGGTACTATCACTTGAAAAATATCATGAATAAAAATAGGAGAATAAAATTAAAATTTTTATTTAAAAATTATCATATAATTTCTTTTAATGTATATTTTATAATAAATAATCTCAATTAGAATGATATTGTGAAACAACCCTTAAAATGATCATAACATTGAAGTAAAAATTAATAAATGAATAAATTATGTGTATTAAATTTAAATCCACATAAAATAAGTTTAAATACAAAAAATATATTTTCAAAATTCATTATACACATAATAATATAATATCAATGACTATGAATAAGTAATATAACCCAATGAAAAGAAATTGAGTTATGAAATTTCTTTATTGGTTGGTAACTTTAAGCTCAAATACCCCTAGAAGAAATGATTCAAAATTAAAGTTAAAATACCATGAATAATAAAATATAAATTATATTACATATCCAAGGGGTTGTATTCACACCATATAAAAGTGATTAGGTGCATAACATTACAAGATTCCTCAATGAAATGAAATTGAGATAAAATCTCTTACCTTATGCTTCTATTTGGATGAACATGATTTAACCTCCTATATAATGGTTTTAAACATGTTATTAACTTATTATAGTACCATATTAATATTTATGATATCATATTCAAACCTTTTATAACATATTATTACCTATTTGTTAATAATATTTCATTATTTTCATCGTTTTGGGTAATAACTACTTTGATGTTCGAGTATGTTTTGACTTAATATTTATTTGTTCCTCTTAATTTGATCCATATTTCACCATATCCAGAATGTAAAACATAATTTAAATATCATATATATTCATTATATAAGTATTTATAGTATACCATAAAATTTGGTGATAGGAAATGAAATACATTGTTCATGGAGACGAAAGGTCATACATACGCATGAATGTTATTTCCATTATCATGTAATATTAAAAGAAAGAAAATTAAATGATATATATATATATATATTATAATTACAGTATCATTTTTATATCATATAATTAACATATTTCTATTAAATCCATTTATAATACAGTCTATGTAAAGCGTGAATGAATCACATCGCTTTGTGAGACGGTAGTTCGTCATACAAATGAGTGGCGTTATCTTATTCCCACAAAATGTAAACCATGAATGTATGTGTGAGATAATAATTATATAATAATAATAACATCATAAATATAATATATAAACTATAAACCCATCATTATTCCCAACCTTGAAAGTTGGTAATATAAAAATGAACGATGTCGGTTAACGAGGTGGTAGTCTGCCGTACACACAAAGATGATTTCATAACCCATTTTATGGAAGTGTGTGATATTTTAGGTCATAAACATAAAAAACATCTAATTATATGAAATATACTAATTTTATTATATAATAATTATATAATAGTAATTTAATGAGGTGTATAAGGAAATAAAATAAACACGATTTTTGAAGAATATTACCTCTTCTTCAAGTATCCTCCTTAGGTTCGCAATAATTACTTCCTAAGTTGGATTTATACCCAATATATGGATTATAGTATGATTTTAACGAATTTGGGAAGTTATTTTTTTAGGTATTGGAAAAACTAAAGTTGTTAGAAGGTGTGAAGTTGAGAGGAGAGGGGTGGCCTTTTATAAGTGGGGTGAGTGGCACACTTGTAATTTTTTTAAAGAGTGAATTCCTCCCATGTTTTTTTCATTTAACTAGGCCCCAATAATATTCAATTATCAATATTATATGTTATAAGGTTTAAATATGTCCATAAAATGTTTTTTTTATAGTTTTTTGGTAATTTTTACACCTTATATCATAAGTTTAACCACTAAGTAAACACATTTTAACCTTAATCATTTTAATTAATTTTAATTGTTTTCACTAATAATTATGGTAAAAAACTAATTTAAACTTATTAGATAAATAAATAATTCTGATTCCAAATATGGAATCCATTTTTTCAAATTCAATTCACATAAGTTCAAAAATTAATTTAAAATCAATCCTGCAGACAAAGTGAGAAAGCGGGTTTTTAAAGTGAAAATGTTGAAAAGTTTACAATGTTTTTATATAAAAATTCAATATGAAAATGATTATAATGAAATAAATAGGATTAATATATGTATAATTGAACTATTATTACTTTGAAACCAATTCAAAATATAACTTAACATTATAAATTATTTATATGAAAAGGCAGTTTTCAATTAACATCCAGTATATTTTTACTATTAATCAAAAAATGAAACTTATCAGAAAAAATCCAAACAATTCACCATAATATAATTTTGGTATACCAATTTCAATAATGAAGTTTATTTTTTAATTTAAATTTTCTAAAATTGGTAAAAATTAATTTTAAATTATGTTCTCAAAGCGTGATTAAACCGTCTTTTCAGAATATACAATTTTTTCAAAAACATTTATTTTTATTTAAAGTGGTTATTATTTTAGTTTCTAATTAATTAGACACTAATAAATTCATTATAAATACATGTATAAACCATATTTTCATAATTTAGTTAATTTTATTCATACCTTTTATTCTGATGGATAGGCAATAACTGTAAAATTAAATAATAATATTAATAGTATATTGTTGTTTGGTAAAACTCTATCTTGTGTTTAACATAAGCTATTTAAGAAAATCATTGTTGAAATTAATATAAGATAACTCATTATTTCAATAATTTCAAGATATAGAATAGATTTAATTTATTTAAAATAGTAAATATATCATAGTATCGGGAATCTATATTCTCTTATACACTTGTTGTTGCATGTCATACAAGCTATTGAATATAATTTTATTCTTTTAGAATTTTAGGGTGTTAAAATATCAAAATAGACCACATATTCCTCCTTCATCTTTGACTGAACCAAGATATCATTAATAAATATCACTATGGATGAGTCTAGATGTTGGTGGATGATCTTATTCATAATGTCTACAAATACCGCAAGGGAGTTAGTGAGACTTAATGGTATAATCAGGTACTAAAAAAATACATATATACTTCAAAGGGTGGTATTAGGAATATCTGAATCCATCATCCTCAACTGGAGGTACCCCGACATAAATTCAATCTTTAAGAACATCTTGGAACCCCTTGGGTAATCAAACAAATCATCAGTTCAAGCAAATGGATACTTATTCTTGATCTTCACCATAATGAGATTCTGGTAATCAATGAACATTCGAAGTCTTTCATGTGCCTTCTTTGATAAGAGAATAGATGATTCCCTGGGTGACATGATAGGGAAAATAAATCCCTTACTCCCGAGATCTTTTAACTGAAATTTTAATTTCTTCTACTCAGTAGAGGCCAATACATAAGATGGTAAGGATATAATGAAAATCCTATAGAGTAGTTTAATGGTTAAATCTACCTATCGATGGGGTGGAGGACTAGAAAAATCATCAAGGAAGACCTTAGGGTACCAATACATCACTAATGGAAGTTGGTCACAAGAAAATCATTCAATGGAATCAAGAAGTAGGCCTAAAATATGACATGAAAGGGACATTTCCATTGGAATAATTAGACCATATCTACCTAACCTTAGATCCCACTCAACCAAAAATATATGAGTATTCCAATTAGAAGAGGAACAAATACCTTCTGATGATTCTAATCAATCCGATCTTTAAAGTTCACCATCTAGTCCTACCAAAGACATGATCGAAGATGTCCAAATACAAAAAATATGAATCCCTAAACAAAATATGCATCAATGATGATCACATGATACTCAGAGTGTTTAAATTCATATTCTCTTTTTTTACAATGGAGTGGATGGATCTATAACATATATCATAAACTCAAATCACAGTTCCAAGGAATCAATCAACTCATATGAGATAAAATAATGGGATACAACTATGTCAAATAAAGACAAATCCATAAATAAACTAATAAAAATTATACCCCTACCTTTAACTCATCAAGATCATTCTCAGCCTTATACAAGTTCCTAGATTCAACTCCACTTTGGGGTTTCTTAGAATAATGAGAGTATCCTTTGCTTTCGAATGAGACCCAGCACATTAGACACATCATACTTCACATGGAACACCTATTATAATAGGAAATCACTTTACATACCTAATAATGGTACATGTAATATCTTTGAATATGTTCCATGTGTCTACATTGGTGGAATATTTATGGAGATTCCTTATAGTTTTTATTATTATGTCCTATCTTCCTACACTAATAAAACACAACCAGCCTTTATCCATAGTAATACTCTCAAAAAGGGTCATAGGGACATTGCACACACCTTTTGTTTCACCATTGTAACTCCTTATGTTTCCTCTTTTTTACTAAAATAGAAACTATGGATTTCACCCAAATCATTAAGGGAACAGATCAAACTAATCAATCTAGATATATCTTACTCATCCATAGATACCTTATCAATAAATTTAGCATAGGTTTTAAAACATAGATGAATAATCCTAGACTATATTTTCAATTTCAATCCCATCTCGAAACTGCACAACTTCAAGTAGTTATTCGAGAGGAAATAATGTGAGAGGTGAACCAAATCAACAAACCAAGTAGAGTAATCCATCATAGAATGGTAACCCTTCTATAATGAAAATAATTAATTTCATTTCTACACTCTTATTGTCTCCAAGTAAAATTTATGGCTAAGCATATTCTTGATCCCAATCTAAGTAATATCTTCTTGAAACATAGCAAGAACAACCTAGTTCCACTACCTCCTTCTCATCCCTTCCAACATCTAAGTAGTGAGTCGCACATTTTATTTCTAAGGATTATAGAGAAATAAGAAGATACATTTAATATTTTCCATAAATTCTTTCATTTCTTAGGGCCCAAGATACCTCATAATATAGGAAGATTATGCTTCATGAACTTATAGGAAAAATATATTGAAGAGACTTTCCTGTATCACTACTCTTCTCAAGAGACTAAATGGTCATGATTAATGATTAAATTAGATATGATTCCATGTGAGGGTTTTCTTATGGAATAATCTCATTGGCTTCCTCCTTTTGAATATTAGAGGTCCTTTTGAGAAGCATGATATAAAAACATAAAACATGGAAACCCAATCAATTCATAATTCATTTAAAAATAAAACTAATAAAATTAATTAGGGAATCATACCAAAACATGAAATAAAAATAAACATTTCAAAATCCATAAAATTACTCATAATAAAAATCAATCAAAAACAACATCCCTGACTACCCATGTAACTAGAGTTTTGGCACAAAGAAGAGATAGCATGTAACTCCCCAATACGCTCATTAATGTCCTAAAAGTCCTAATATATATTACCATAAATTCCCAAATAACAAGATCACTTTGATATTATTTTGTAACAAACCAACCTAGGTCAACCTACCATGTAACTTGGGTTGGATTTTCATAAGGCCCAACGAACATTCCAACTTACCCCGGGTAGGTGAATAGCTCTTGGGTATCAATGATAACTTAGTGGGAATGATTTCACACTTAAAATCCAATAAAATATACTAAGGGTTACAAATGATAATCTAAAATGACTCATCCATATGTTTTACATCCATTATAAAAAATAAACATATACAACAATATAAATCATGGAAAAGATAGTATAAGTAGTGACATAACAATAAACCATAACTTGATGATAAAATTTAACTAAATCATGAAATCCAAACATTACATGAATAAGCATGAGGTTTAAAATATATCTTCGGATAAGTTGACCTATAAAAGGCTAAAATCCCAATATACCAAAAGTATAGGAACCCAAAATTCCCGATCATTTAGTTTATATATGGCCCTTGTAAACCACTGAAGTCCTACTATGGAAGGTGAAATGACATCAATAATCCATACTATGAGAATCATCTCATTTACCTTTACATGTTTCAGAAAAAACCAAGTCTCTATAGACCTAAAGGCATATATAGGGTGTGAGGAAAACCCTAGTAGGATACCAACATGAATCAATATATCACTTTTCAAAATTAAAACTTTTGATTCTATACTAAAAACATTGTTTTGAAAATAATTTATTTGAAAAACAATTATAAATATTTTGGTTTCCCTAAATCAATCTACGAAAAATTAATAACATGGGAACATAATATCAAACTATAATTGAGGTAAAAAATGATAACCAATATGATATTAATCAATAATGCATTTTACTTAAGTAAAATAGTTTCATAATAAACTAAAATTACATGTGAAACAATGGAGAGGTCCAAACTATGGGATATGGGTGCCTAGGACTCTCTCACAGAATGTTTTCTAGACTATGAGATCCTAAATAAGTTATATAACTCAGTTCCTCTCAATGCCTCTTAAGAAATGACCCCTAGTTATCTCATTCTTAAATATAGGGTAGAACCCTTCCTAAAACCCACACATAGAAGGTCACCAATATTTACCCATAACCACATTCATTATATAAAACAACGCTCATTATCAAGTGACAGGGATTCCAAAAAAAACCCCATTTAAAATATATTTTAAAAATATTTAAAAAATAATTGTTTTCTTGAAGAAATTTTATCAGTAACTTTGTATTCCTAAATATTATTTCCAAATCTAAAATAAAAAAAATGTTATTCTGAAATTACACCTCAATAATAACAACTCAGTTATAAAATCCCTTTAAAAATAATTCTAATGATAATAGATCAATAAAACTAAATGGAAAACTCAAGAATAAGGGTAATCAAAAGGAAAAGTCTAGATATGTAGATAAACCTACCTTGAAAATGTTGAAATGTCTTCACCTTCACAAAATATCACTAATATGGAAGAAGAGTGGTCCTCACTAACCTAAACGTCCAATAAATTCATCAAAACCCCAACCTAAACCTGAGGTTTAACCCTCTATATTCATTAAAGTTAGAAAGAAAAGTGGGAAATGGAATAACATGGAAGAAATAGAATGATAAGTGAAAAAATCCAAGAAAACATTGTTTTACCTAGAGATCATGACCCAATAATCCAAGGATGACCACCAAGGAGAAAAGGGGAAGAAGGAATCATGGATGGGGGGGCTGGTTCAAACAAAGTGAGAAAATGATGGAGGATGAGGGTCAAAAATCATGAGGGTTATGAATGAAATTATCCATTTTTAACAAAACTGGTTAGGTTACATGGTTTGTTTACATGGTTTTCTAAATAATGTGTCAATCATCTAGGCAACCCTTCTTCACTAATTTGAGTTTCACTATTTCCTAGAATGTACCAAAAGGTTTTCCAAATCATGTGGTAACCATGAAAACAACACTGGAATCCCTCTCCCTCATCTGTATAGTTTGGTACATGGTTACTCCTAACTATGTTCCAACTATGTTCATTAGAAAATATTTCCCAAAAATAAATTTTTTATCCCAAAACACCTGGAAAATCTAAAAACAATTAAAATAAAAAAATCAAATAAAATATGTACTAGTGACCTAGTGGGTTTCATAAAGATCATTTCTCATGTACAACTAGGGATGCTTAGAGTATTAAAAGGATCATAAAGTCTGAATTCGATAACACGACTATAATTCACATGTTGAAGTTAAACAATGATTTATTAAGGTGTCAAAAAGATTAGAGTAATTTAACTAATCATCCTTATTAACTTCAAAATTTATACTAAAAACCATAATGTTGGACCCACTCCTCATAGTAGTTTGTGTGAAATTCAAGGGGTTTTCCACCCTTTAGTCTAAAACCAGTATTCCACCACTTTATAAGACACAAAGAGGAACCAGAGATATAAAATAAATATGTTTTCATAGTATATAATAGCTATAGAAGGATCTCCCCTAGGAATCTACCCAAATTTACCTCATATAAATCATAATAAAGGATCAGTTCCTCACTGAAGTTTTTGTGTCAGTCAAGGGAGTTTCAAACCCCAATGGACAACCCACACCTCATCGAGAAGTAAATGTTACATAAGGGAGTACCTAACTCCATATATAAATATACCACACCCCGAGTATATGGGGGAGTGTTGAACTCTGTCAGTTTTGTGGGTAATGTGATCTTTTTGGGGGATCAAGGGGGAACAAACCCCATGCCCAATCTGGAGGACCCATGCCCTGAATATATGGGGTATTATTGAAATCTTATAAGAATATAGGGTACATGTATCCTATAATCAACCTATCTTTTAGGGATTACCTAACCCTATGTCTACTCCAATTATCTCACCAAAACCAAATCATTGTCCCTATGAATATGAGGAATATAATATACCTTAATAACCTCATGTATCACCTCTAATGTTTAAGAGGGATGCACCATAATTTTATAAATTCAAAACATTTATGATTGACAACTTGTGTTCCCAAATCCAAGTCCTAAACAAGGAGATATTAATGGATACAAAATCATGAAATTAAATAGTATGTACTCGATGGATACATAGTATTTAGGTATCTCAGTCAAGGTTAGTCATATAATTTCATCACCCAATACATGTGAAGTCAATATACATTAAATATTCATTAGGGTACATAGATTTTTTCCAAGATTCACATTATTTAATCTCATATATATAGAAGTAACTTGTAGTTATTCCTACACAGAATACATAGCATGTCTATAGTGGTAGACAGCGTGTAAAACCCTCTGGGTGATCAGTGTACATCGCCAGTCATCTATATCATGTAGTCCTAAAATACTTGAAGTTTCTAGATGAAAACAATTTATTTGGTATGTGGTGATATCTTTAAACATGTTTCACCTTTTTTGTGTTTTGTGGCATATACATGGTGCGTACTCTAACACTCTCCTATATCACAAGGACTCTCTAGAGTTCCATCACCATTTTTGGTGTATAAACCATAGAAAAGGGTATAAAATACATATTTTTAAACAAAAATATAGGGTTGGTGGGTATTTTATTAAAAACATGATATCATACTAGTCTGGGGACTGACAAATATACATACAATTTTATCCCTATCTATAAAAAATACCCTATTCTAAACACAATATTAGGGACATATTCTTTATCAAAGATCTTATTTATAAGATTTTGTCATCCTTTCTCAAGAGATAATTATTTATTTCAAAATTAAATATCACTTAAAATTAATCATTCTTGTAAATTCACCAAAAAAACATCCCAAGGGTAAATATTATACCTTGTGATCAATGAAACCATTGGAAAATTTTAATTAGGTCATCCGCTATGGTAAATTTAATATTTTACCCATGAAGAGGTCCTCAAGAATTTAAAACATGAAATTGAACTATGTCTCAACCAAGGAAAATCTGGGTAACTATATCGTACCCACCTTTAAACCTTTTCTTCCTTGAAAAAAAAACTAAATATGTTAAGAAATTAATCTTACAAAACAATCTTATTCGGAACAACAATTCATCTCTGGATTTACTTCCCTCATCTTTGGACATTTGATCTCTTAGTGAACTTGGTACACAACTATATATTAAAGGAACATATTCTTTAATTACAAAAATCTATTGACTCTTGCTCATATCAATGAAAAACCTTAATAGAAACACATGCTCTCTTTATATAATTCTTTTCAATACTTTGTAATTTATTGTCATCTAGAAATACAAGATGAAACTAAACTATGAGACACTAACATCACTTCGAAATTGTACATTCTCAAGGTTACCTAGGAGTGCTTCACCCTACACCTTTATAGAATGTTACTGATTATCATCGTATGAGAACAACCCTTATGTGTCACTCCCCACAACTAATAGAAACTCAATATTGTTTACTAACACCAAAGGATTGGGAAAGTATAATTTCTCCTTGATACCTATATCATCCTTTCCACTATCTTTTTATAACAAGGTGCAAGCACCAATGTCTCTTGATCAAGGCACAAATCCAACATTGTTCTTATTATTCAATCTATTCTTAGGAAGTTATAGGAACTTTCCATTCACATCTTAATATTTAATAGGTTTTCACCCACCTTATAAGAAAACCCAAATTTATTATCATTAATCATTTATGAAAGCTACAGAAGAGCACATCATAAAATAGAACCAAAATCCAAAAATTTCTCATTATCACATCACTGCTCTTCGAGTTCTCCAATCCACTAAAATCCAAAGTAGACATTCCTTAATATTAAAATAACCCTTCCCTATTGGATCCAACCCATGGGATGACACCTTCTACAACTAAAGTGACCAAAATCCACAACCTCCAAAGAAAACCTCCGCCTCCACCTCATATCAAGCATTTTCATAAGATGTTAATGTCCACAATGATCCACTAAACCTACCATGATGGGTTATATGATCCATTATGGTGGTAGTTTGTCATAATGTTCATCATGATATTGAATATGTATACTAAGGGAAACCGCTATTTTCTTGGGGAAGTGGATGGAGTGTTCCCCGCATTTAGGAAAAACATTAAAGTTTATCTATTAAGTATATTTTTTCACATCATTCTACTAAATCCAGATCTCTATTATGGGAATTTTCTATATAAAGGAAGAGTGTGAGGATACCACTATTCATCAATGGTGATAAATATCTCCCTCTCCCAAGAAGAATAAACCACTTCAAGGCTAACTATTCAAGAACCTCCTCTATTAATTATACATAAAAATAGTTATTATCTATCATGCCTCTGTTCTGGTATATTGATCTCATCAGCCATCGTGGTTTTAACTTCATGATGATCAACTGTTACTCCATGAACCTAGGATTTATACTATGATAGTTTACTATAAATCTGGTACTCTCATAGTAAGACTAGGGACATCCCTAAATTCTTAATAGGATCTTACATGAACCATCATAAAGGAAACATCAGTCAATATGTTCTATAAATACATCAAGGGTGTTCATAATTACACTTAGTAATAAAAGGAGGTATAAAAGTATGTTTCCCATAAAAAATATATTAAGGAACTACTAAGGAAGGTTGAAGTGTATGATGAAAACCTAGTATCAACATCTATTTTAGTTGGAACTAAGCTTGATAAGCACAAAGATGGAAAATAAATTGATCATATACTATATCAAAATTTTATTATAAGTTATTTTTATTTCACTTTCACAAGGATAGATAAAGTTTATGTTATATTCTTGGATACCCATTTTCAATGTTTTCCCAAGGAAGAACATCTCATTCCTATAAAATGAATCATGAGGTATATTTAAGTTATAGTCAATTATGATTTGGTGTATTATGTAAGAAATGATCAAATTTTATATTCTTATTTTCATACAGACTAGGGTGTAGATGTTGTGGATAAAAAATACATATGTAGAGGAGTGTTCTTTATCATGAGAAAGTGAATTAGATAGCTTGGAAAGAAGCCATAAAGTGTTTATCTAATCATATATGAAGTGGGATACATATTATAAAATAATAAATATAACTAATTATTGTGGATGAAATAGTAATTAGATGATATTGAAGAAGATGTGAAGATTTACATGGTAGTCAATTGTGACAATAAGAGTACGGTTGAGAAAGCGAAGAATCTGGTACAATATTCGTGTACAAAACAAATTAATATTAGGTATCATTTTTAAGGATATGGTGGAATAAGGTAGAATAAAACTAGAGTATGTTGGTATAAATACAAAATTGGTATGGGTATTCAAAAAAAAATTGTCCATACTGTAATTTGAGAATAATTTGTTGAACCTTGGTGTTAAGCCACCTCCCTCAACAAAAGGGGGTTCCTAAATTCCTCCCTCCGCATTTTAATATAATATTAAACTTTCTTTTTTGGGTTTTACAAGACATTGTCCTTTGGGTTTATTGAATAAGGGGGATAAATAGTGTGTAAGTTAAATTATAAAAGATAAATTATGTTGAAAATAAATGTGGAGTTATCATCTCAAGGGGGATCCTATCTTAGAGGTGGAATTTTTGTTATTAATAATAGGGGAGACACAACAAATGTGGATAATAGCTTGAATGAGTTTAAATATCCCAAAATGGGGGGTTTTCTAAACATGGGGAGTTTTTTATTTTTCAAATTTTTTTAACAAGTGATATCAAGTGATATGATCTTGGAATGATCTAAATTTTTGAGATGAGCATAGAATTATCTCTTTATCTATTGTTTTCAATACCAATCCTGGCACATGTAGACTTAGAGTGATGGATAGGTGTCTCTATTATGTTATTGTTATTAATAGAGTTGAATTTATCTTGAGAAACCTTGTATTTCCAAAAAATCCAAAGTGGGGGGAGTTGGAACCAAGGTTTTAATTGGTTGTGTTATTTGGATAAATTAGAGAAGTATAAAACCAAAGTATTTGGATTGGTGGTAGTATTTTGTTTCATATTTGGAATAGAAGTGGTTTTTAGATAATTGTAAATAACTTGGAAGATCCTAAAGGATTTAATAGAGTTGTTTCTACCTAAAGTATGTCAATAACAACAAAATGGTGTACATCACGCTGTAATGGATTTCACATGAGAATAATCTTATGTTGTGTAAGATTAATTTTGAAGATACCATGTTTAAATAATATTTTCCATGTTATAACTAATTATACACAAGGATAAACTAGTGTATTAAGAATATTACAAAATAGTAAATCATAAATTATGAATTTTGTGTAAGAATACATCATGAATATGTAAGAGTAACTTCTTGAGTGTCATTCTATAATGTGTATCATCATGTCATAATTTAAATTATTGATAAATAAAATGTTTTCAAAAGACTATATTTTTTATGTGAAAAGAGATAAATTTACTTGAAATTATATATTTATTAATGATTTCAAATTACTCCCATTATTGTATTTTCATTGAAAAATACACAATTTCCAATCAATATTTTTTTATCATAAACATATAAAATATCATTTTTTTGAATTAATTCAATTATAATTTAGTTAAATAAAATAATCCTAACTTTCAAACTATTAATACAAATTGTTTTATTATTTTTTTAGGTTTCCTTATTCCATTTACCGAAAATCATACAACTTTATATTTTTCTAGTTCAAACATTTGAAGGGCCAAATGGATCACTCAAGAAGGCCCAAAAGTTCTATCAAGAAGACTGGACTAGAAGTAGTGTTTTATTTTTTAATCCCAATATAGAATCCTAAATTCTATTAGAATATACCAAAATTATGAGGACACTATATTACAACATGGATAAAAATTTAAAATCCTAAACCAAGAAACAAGTTTCCCAATAGAATAAATATTTTAAATCCCACGATTGTCCCCATGATTTAAGGATAGCCTATTAATATTGACTTTACCCCCAATACACAAGTCCAAATGATCTAAAAATTAGTGTAGAGAAATCCAAGATATAGGATAAAATATTTTAAAAGATTTTTATTCAAGATTTATGGATTTTATTGTCCTAAAATCTATTCACATTGAGACCATGGTGTAAAACATAAAAAACTGGTACAAAAACACATGGATTTCTAAAACAACCATATATTTGGTTAAAAAATCCAATGGATGAGATATTTTGTACATATATATTAAAAAAATATCAATAAATTTTTTAATGATAATATCTCAATATAATATTTTATTAATTGTCAATTGGTTGATCAAAAGTATAGGGTAGTATTGAAATGAAAACAATCCAACCCATTGGGATATAAATGCATGCCCCTGTTAAACTTGAAAAGGGATGAAGTTTTATAATATTTTGAGGAGAATTTTCACAACCAAGAATTGATCACAGGTTAGTGGGACCTTTCAATGCCAAGTTTCTACTTGAGAGACCTCTCCTCCACTCTCCTTAAGCAACCTTTTCTTCCTATTTTCTTTATTGTATCTTGTAATTGTAGTTGTGTTTTGTTTTTATCTTAACGGATATTTATTTATAAAATATTATTCTAATATCCATTATATATTTGATATTATAATCTGAAAATTAATTTCAATTTAGTTTAAAACCCATTCCTTGATCCCCTTCTAATTACATCAAAAGTTTGGTTTTTCATTTCTTCATCCATGTGTATTTGTTGACTTACAACTCTTTTCTTGTCCCATTATATTTATCATTATTTTTATCTTATATTTATAAAGAAACCAACTATATTATCAACCACACTATTGGATACATAATTCTTCCATTTGTGGGATTCATAATTTGGGGGTGTTAAGTGATTGAGAGATTTTGTTCATTTCGTGTTCTTTAAATTAACATTGTTTATATTTACTAGATGTGTCGTGGATTAATGACAGGTCTTGTTTAAAAATTAGATTAAATGGATTATTGGAAGAAAAAATACACTGTGGTTTATGAAATATTGAACCTTCTATAAAAAATTGATTAATATAAATACCCTTGTTAAGGCTTGGATTAAAGTCTTAAAATTTAGGAACTTCAACCAAAATAATCTTGTAAAGTTGATGTTATTTAAATATAATGTTTTTTAAATCTCAATGATATCATAAGCCTATATAAACGATAAGGAACTCACTAAAATTTATTTAAATTAGTTAAATCAACCTATAATATTAAATCATTTCACCTATGATTTGTGAATGAACAACCCCCTCCCCCTATTTTAATGAAAAATTAAAACAATTGATACAAAAAATATAGTACCATTACTGATGATTTTACCTAATTGATATTATATAAATTATATCATAGCACTAGACATTTAATTGTTGATAGGTGAAAATCAGTCAAGATTCAAATGGTACTATTTTTAGTGAGCACCTTTCAAACCCATGTTTCTAATTTAGAGTTTATGTGAATCTACCATATCTTTCCCAATAGTAAAACTTATCTATGAGAACCAAAAATTGAAGATTACATAAGTCATATTATAAGTTAAACTATGGGTAATTATAATAATATTGATTTCTTAATAATTCATGTCTCAAATCATGACATGGACAAACCTAGTAAATAAAATCTAAAATAACTTGATACCCCTGATATGAATTACCAACCCCTTGGTATTCAATATCCCAATATGAAGTCATATTTTTAATTAAAATTGAGTTTGATTTTTTTTATACCTCATTTACATGTGCTATTTGGTGAGGACATCAGGACCCATCCCAGTGGGTCCCATGACGTGACTCCCCAAGCCCTCCTCCAATAGGCCAGGGGTGGGTGACTAGAATTGAGTAGGCATATCACTAACATGGGAAGAATTTCCTATGTACTTGAAAAAAGTAAATATACTAGGAATGCTATCTAAAATCCACGGGAACACACCCTAGTCTGTCTAGTCTCACTAAGCACCATCTAGTACTAATCCTCCTAAGACTCAGTCAAAAGGTCCATCATCTTCATAAGACATGATAGGTGCGGGAAAATTCCGTGTAGTTGTGAGTATAAGAATACTCAGTAGGACACCCTGAAACCACAAAGTATATAAAAAATGGAAATACAATCATCTCTACATAGGTATATTTCTATAGTACATATAACAAGAATATCTAGATATACTCAATAAAGAAACACCGTCTATGAGTAATCCACAACCATAGTATATAGCCTAGGATTCTAGCTTGAAGATTCCATGAAGCACTCATTTGGGAGAACACACTCCTGAGTCTAAGAGCACTGATGACTTCCATCCAAGAGGTACTTCTCTCTAGGTCTTTTCATGAGAGAGAATACATGGATAGATCTGAAGAGAATATGATACACATATGAGGATCACAACTAGGGCCGTGGGGTGATATCAACAACTCAATCTAGATTAACATGATAAGTAGAGTACTGGTGCCCAGTACAATTGGTCATGTTGATACCCAGACTCTACCTATGGAACTAATATGAATAAAGGATCCCACATGGGCTTATCGGTGGAATTCCAACAACATTACCCAGGAATCCCTACTGAAGGGATCATAGTCCAAGGATTCAGAAACAAATCATACCAACCTTTAGGAAAAAAATAAGGGGAAAACCCATAATGAATATTTCCCATGTAAGAAATAGTACATAGTGTGTAGAAATAGTACATAGTGTGTAGAAGGGTTACACACCATATCCCTTGACCCTGGGTTATTCCTGTGTAAGTAGCTGATTTCATCCAAATTGTGTTTGTGTAGAAGAGGATTACACATCATGTTAAAGGGTTACATGTCGTGTCCTTGTATATGGGGTTCCACCCGTTTAATTCATCCATGTGCCAGTACACAATTTCATCCCATGTCGTGTGGGGGAGAACATGCCATGTAGGCTGGCCACATAGTCCACCCAATGTCCATGTACTTTTTGAGGTACACGCCAAGTATCTGGGGAGGGATAACACACTGTGTGGGATATGCCACACACCATGTGGTACTCATCTCTAACCCAAAACCCTAGTCGATTCTTTGGGGTCCCCACATTCCATGTAATACTTGATTACACACTATGTGTATTGAGATTTTCCCAAACCATTTTCTCATTCTCTGATCATCTTCTCCATCACTCCGGACACCACTCCAGCCATGCCTTTTTGGTTAATTCAAGGGGGGTCCTTTCCCAAGCCTTAACACCACCGATCTAACACTTTCAAGACCTATATCCACTAAGAAAAAAATATCATCATCATTCTTCATTTCATACTAAATAATGCGAAATCTGAACCAACCATCATTCAATCCATTGTGGAAACCATCATTGCACATCTGTTTAGTCGTAACGCTTTCAGATCTAAGATTCTAGATCTTTGTGCCAAGAATTGTATGTGAAACAATTGATCATTTATGGAAACATTAAATTTTGGGTAAGAATGAAGAAAATCATAAAGAACAGTGAATCAGGGGAGAAAAGTACAAATATGAACAAGATTAATAAACCTCTATCGATGTATGTGTTGATCTCAATTTGTTTTCATTAGAACGGAAAATGAATAAATCAACAATCATGAATAAATCTCCTGATAAATCCCACAAATAAATTCATCTTGTATAATGATTTCTCTGCATGCCAATCTTCTTGTTGATTGGTCCACGTTCATCATAGAAATCAAGAATGGGGAATAACAAATTAAAAATACACGACCTACCTCGATTCGGTTCGATCGCTTATGAATAAAAATCTATTTTGGTCGTCATTGACAAGATCCATCAAATCTGAGGTGTGTCGATCCTTTATTTTCAACTTTTTCATCATTTGTTTGAGAGGATTCTCTAGAGGTTCTCTCCTATGACTTTCTAGAGGTTCCAAGGTTATGTGTCTAACCTTTGATTTCCAAAATATGAGCCTATTTAATAGATAAAACAGTCATTGCACCAAAAAAATGGAATAAAATTATTTTATAAAATTATTTTATTCATTTCTTCCCTCACAACGACTTTTCCATAAACGACCTATGATGACTAATTTTAAGTCATGTTTAGGGTAAAATCATTGTTCTGAGTTCAACGGTTCCCTCATATTTATAATCCAGGAACCTATTTTGTATTTATTCCACTTTTTTAGGAAAAACATGCATGTGTGCTATTTAATATATTTAATATATTTCCAACATTTATTCTGAGAACACCGAGCCTTAGAATCGCATTCCATCACAGATCTTGGTCTCAAAAATAATCCTTGTAATATTTAAAAATAATATATAGAAAAATATAAGTCATTACATTCTCCCCACCTTATGGATTTACATCCAAAAAAATCCAAAAAAGGGCTACTCAAAAATATGTGGATACTTAGAATGAATATGAGACTCCTACTCCTATGTGATTTCCTAGAGATTCTCATGTTTTTAACATACACACACTGAATGAATTGATTTCCAACTAAGGATCCTATCTTGCCAATCCTCAATATTCATTGGATACTCAACAAAGGTATCTCCATCCCCGATGTCCAACTCTTCATTGTTGATGATGTTTGATGGTTCATACACGTACCTCCTATACTTTGACACATGGAAGACGTTGTGTGACTAGTATAACTTTGAAGGTATAACTAAGTAATACTCCACCTTTCCAACTCTATGAAGTACCTGTAAAGGGATAATGAATCTCAGAGATATCTTTCCAACCCAGCCAAACTCTGTAATCCACATCAAGGTGAAACTCATAGAAACACATGGTATCCTTCCTCAAACTCTAAGGGCATTAATCACCTGTCATCATAACACTTCTAATAGCTCTGTGAAGTCTTCATCCACTCCTGTATGATCTACACCTTTTTTTGTAGCTCACACCAACTCTAGGCCCATGAGTGCTGAATCTCCTGGTTCAGTCCAATAAAACGATGACCTACAGGGTTTCCCTATACAAAACCTTGAATGGTGCCATACCAATAGTGGAATGGTAGCTATTATTGTACACAAATTCCACAAGTGGTATGACAACTATGGCCAAAATCTAACATGTAGGCTCACAGAAAGTCCCCCAAAACCTGAATGGTTCTATCAGTCTGGCCATCAGTTTGTGGGTGAAACATTGTTCTCAAGCGTAACTGGGTCTCAAATGCATATTGAAATCCCTTCCATAACCAGGATGTAAAGAAAGCATCACAATCAGAAATAATCATTGATAAAACTCCATGGAGTTTGATTATCTCCTAAATGTAGCAGTGTCCCAAGCTCTCAATGGAACATTGTTCTCAGATAGCTAGTAAGTGGGCCGACTTGGTGAGTCATTATATGATCACTCAGAGGGCATCATGTCCCCTAGACGTATGTGGTCAGCCTTTCACGAGTCCATATATATCCCATCCCACTTACATTTTGGCACCTCAAGGGGTTGAGTCAAACCTATTGGAACTTGGTGCTCAACTTTACTTGCTGACAAGTAGGAAATCGGGAGAAAGACTCTATAACTCCCTTCATCCTTGGCCACCAAAACTAATAGTGGAGGTCCTAGTACATCATTACTACACCTGGATGTACCACCAAAGGATATATATGAAACTCTATAAGAACCACTTCCCATAACATCACTGGTACCATTGTACTTCCTCTAAAAAGAACAATGTTCTCCCAACTTTTATAATATCCTTCAGAAGCATTCCCTACAGATACATAAGCACGTAGGGTCTCACATTTAGTATCCCCAAGTTTTTCCTCCCTATCTTGTTGTAATATTGGAGGAGTGACAACCATCATCTAGAGGTAAGTTTCTCCATCTCCATCTAAAAAGGATAACTACAATGAGACCAAATTCTCTGATGCCTTATTTAAAAACTGTGAACAAGATCTCTTGCTAAGTGCATCAAATACCATATTCCCCTTCCCATGTGTAAAGAAAATTTCAAAGTCTTAATCCTGGAGTAACTCTATCCATTTCTACTGCCTCAAGTTAAGATCCTTCTGAGATAAGATATACTTGAGACTCTTATGATCATATTAGATGATAAACTGCTCGCAAATTAGGTAGTGTCTCTATATATTCATAGTGAATACTACCACTACTAACTAAAGATTGTGGGTCACGTAGTTCTGCTCATGTGGTCTCAAATAATGTGAACCATAGGCAATCATCGCTTACGTCTGCATTAGGAAACAACCAATCATGGTCCCTAATGCATAACAAAACATTACATACTCGACACACTCCTCTATAAATCTCAATATTGGAGCGCTCATCAAACTCTGCCTCAACTACTGAAAAGAATACTGGAACTTCTCTGTCCACATGAAGGCCTTCCCCTTTCTGGTAAAAGATGTCATGGGTGTTCATATTTTGGTGTAATCAGGTATAAATCTTTGGTAATATCCTTTCAACCCAATGAATATCTATACATCCATTGCATTCTTAGGTGGGTCCCACGCTCACACTACCTTGACCTTTTTCAGGTCCACTACCACTCCATCCTTAAAGATAACATATCCCATAAAGTGGATCGCCTGAATCTAGAAATGACACTTTGAGAGCTTTCCATAAATTTGGAGTACATCCAGAACTATCCTTAAGTGTATCACGTGCTCCTCCTCAGACACCGAGTACACAAGGATACCATAAATGAAGACTACAATGAACTAGTATAACCGAGGATGGAAGATTTGGTTCATCAGTCAAATGAACACTACTATGGAGTTTTTCACACTAAATAGAATTACCAAGTACTCATAGTGACTGTAGTGACAACTTAATGTCGTCTTCATTATATCCTCATCTCATACTTGCATCTGGTGATAGCCTGAACTGATGTATTCCTTATAGAACTATTTCACCCCCTCAACTAATCATAGAGATCATCGATCCTTGGTAGTGGATACTTGTTCTTAATGATCACATAGTTCAAAGGTTGGTAGTCTACATATAACCTCAAGATCACATCCACTTTCTTTGCGAACAAAATTGGGGCTTCCCAAGGTGAAACACTAGGTCTTATGAAGACCTTACTATGCAAGTACTCAAAATACACCCTCAACATTCAAAGCTCTACGGGAGACATCCGATATATAAGTGTAGATATTGATGTCGTCCTAGGGTGTAGAATAATGTAGAAGTATATCTCTTAGTGGGGTGGTAAACCTAAAACATCTTCAGGAAAGAAGTCATCATACTCTAAAACTATTGTAGGAAACTAGAAAGTCATAACATCCACCACAAAAAGGGTTAGGATATCCAAATGATGAGTAATCGGGTTCACCCTCCTCTGCATGAGTCTATCATATGCTGCCTAGGTTTCCTTTTCAATGAAAAAGGAAATCCTGGTTCCATAACTATGGACACACTGCATCCTTCACCTAAAATAGTCAATATGGGAATGCATTGTAGATAACCAATCCATACCAAGAATAACATCATAAGTACTTAATGATAATACAAAGAGATCCTAATAACAAAATCTCACCTCCAAGAGTAAGTTCAAATTTTCGTCACATGTGTGTGATCACCAAGTCTTCCCTAGTACGTGTCTCCTAGCGTAGGGGTCAAGTCAATAGTTCAACCGGATTCTCTAAGTATTGAAAAAGATGTGTGGTGAGAAAGAAATTACTAGAACATGTGTCTATTAGTACTACATATATGGTTTAAAATACATAGATCATACCTCGAATCATTCCTAGAGCCCCTTAGTCGTAAGCCTCGACCGCCTGTAGCTATCCACACCCTTATCCTCCATCTATCTGAGCTTGGTGTGGACCACTTGGGGGTGTTGGTGGAAACATGTTGAAAAATAGAACACCTCTTGGTATTCT
Organism: Viscum album; assembly: GCA_963277665.1. Classification (NCBI taxonomy): domain Eukaryota; kingdom Viridiplantae; phylum Streptophyta; class Magnoliopsida; order Santalales; family Viscaceae; genus Viscum; species Viscum album. The sequence continues at coordinate 822,671,438 of OY728127.1, forward strand.
CCCATATCCTATGCCATATCCACTTTCCTATGGACCTACCTTTTCCTTCCATTTTCTCTACCTCGGTGGCACATCTGTGTTATCTATTTCAGTTGTACGACGAGTCAGAGAATCTCAGGCGAGATGTCCTCTATCATCACATGAGTAGAACCACCTCTCTCTAGGATGATTGGACGCACCCTATGAGCCCTATAATTAAGAACCTATCTCCTAAGGCCTCCTCCTAAAACATCTCCCATGTCCAAGTCTCTAATACTAAAATTGGCTCCTTGCTACTGAGTTTTCTACTCCTTCATGCCTACTTTTGACAATTTTCAGCTACAACTACTCATCCAAGAAACTTTCTACCAACAAATATCACTATAGAACCACCAACATAGGTATAAATGTATATAGGTATAACTATTGAGTGTATGTATCTATGAATACCTTTCATGATGGTTTGATCCCTGATGAATTGACTCAAACCATATCTATAGATTATCTAGAAAGGTTGGTAAACCTCGATGAATACGCATCCACTATCATTCTTCCCTACTAGAGCTGAAGAAAATCCTGAATGTGTAAAACCCTCATCGTAGATTTTTAGGAATCTTATTTGAAGATATGATCAAAATGTTTACATAAAAGAGTCACCTATTCTTAATATAGGGTAACTAAACCCCACCATCGCCATGTTGATCCGAGAAGAAGGCTCGCTACCAGGACCACCATATGATTTATTTGTGTCCTGAAGAAACAAAAAAAATGGGTCAACACCTCTAGCCAGTCCTCATCCACCTATGGGTCGGACTCTCATTGAAACCTAAGGAGTCTTCGTCTCTAAAAATTGTGAAGCGCTCTCATCCTGCACTCATCATCCGCTGGTATTGTAGGTATCATGTTCTACTCTACAGGTGGTATGGATGGTACACCACCTATAGGTAATATCTCATGAACTGGACCATGTTTCAAAGCATAGTCACTAAGGAGATCATCCTCATGATCATCATGTTGAATCCTAGCTGGTATACATTGCGGAGGCATCCTTAAAATAAAAAAGGTGTACCAATTTCAATGATTATATTTGGAGAGTTAACTCAAGAAGGACATCAAAACCAAAAATCATTCCTATTTGATGCATGTAACATTTTCCCTGTAACTAGTGTTCTCATCTAAAGAGTAAACAAATAGGTTATCAGAGTCCTAGTGTATGGATACATCAGCTTCCGCACCAACACCGAAGTCCCTATCCTAAAATCAAAACATGAAATACTTAACACTATTTCCCCAAACCAATATCAAGGACTCTCAGTCCTAAAGTAGAATATTCCAACTATGATGCCACTTAGTTACAACCCATCCCAGTTGGGAAATTTCCATGACTCCCCAATCCCACATCTAATAGTCAAAATGATGGTGAATAACACTGATTAGGCATGTCACTGACTTGGGAGGAATTTCCATAGTACTTGTACAAAAAAACACATCTCCAAGCTCATAAAATGATGAAATGTAAAAACAAATAAACAACCAATTCATGCATACATCTATATCCCTCAACTAGAGTATGATAGTAAGTAAAGGAAATTAAATAGGTAAAAATAAAATCTTGTCACAAGGAAGTCCGTAACACAAATCCAATGTGAAAGTAAAGATATTGGGACTACTATCTGAAAGTTGTAGGAACACACCATACTCTTCCTGGTCTCACTAAGCACCATCTGGTCCTCGTCCACATAGGACTCTATCAAAAGGTTGATCATATTCACAATACAAACATGTGTGGAAAAATCTTGTGCATGGGTGAGTATAACAATACTTAGTAGGAAACTTTGAAACCACAAAGCATAAAACAAAGTAAATACAGTCATCTCTACATAGGTATATGTATACAATACATATAATAATAATATCCATATATACATAATAAATACACACAATCTAGGAGTAATCCCAAAAATAGTATACAACCTAGGATTCTAGCTTGAAGATTCCACAAATCACTCATCTAGGATAACACACTTCTGAGTCTAATAGCACAAATAAAATATGTTTGATAGGTATTGCTCGTCGGGTCTCATCATGAGAGAGTATGCACTGATAGAACCGAAGAGAATATGATACTCAAATGAGGAACACAACTAGGGCCATAGGGTGATACTAACGACTCAATCTAGATTAACCTTCTAAGTAGAGAATCAGTGCCTGGTTGGATTGGTTGCATTGATACACAGACTCTACCTAGGGCACAAAGATGAATAGAGTATCCCACCTGGGCCTCTTGGGGGAATTCCAAAAACTCTATCTAGGAATTCCTACTGATGGGATCATAGTCCTAGGAGTAGGAAATGATTTGTACCAACATTCAGGGAAAAGATAAGGGAAAATAACCCTAATGAAACTTTTCCATGATATGAAGGAAAAGGGCTCTAAGTTTTGTAAGAAGGATTACATGGACTATAGAGGGGTTACACACTGTGTCCCTTAACCCTGGGTTTTCCCTATGTAAACATATTGTGTAATACAAACTGTGTCTGTGTAGAATATGAGTACATTACATGAAGAAGGGTTAAACTCCATGCCCTTGTATCCAGGGCCCCACCCATGTACTTTAGCCATGTTCCAGTAGATGGTTCCATCCCATGTCGTGTGGGGGAGAACATATCGGGTCGGATGTATATGTAGTATACCATGTGTATGTGTACTTTATGAGGTGAACGTAGAGTATTTGGGTAGGTATGACATGACTTATGGGACATTCCACACACTATTTGGTTCTTATCTCCTACCCAAAACCCTAGTTTCTTCTCTAGGGGGGCCACATGCCATGTAATCTAGGATTAAATTCCATGTGTATCTAGACTTTCAATAATCATTCACCCATGATCTAGTCATCTTCTATGTCACTCTAGACAGCAATTTTGCCACTCCTTTCTGTGAAATTCAAGGGGGAGCCTCACCCAAGACTTCCCACCATCGATCTACCACTTTCAGAACCTTGATATTCTCCAAAAACTAGATTATTTTCATTCTTTGTTACGCACCAAATAATGAAAAATCGGTACCAACTGTTGTTTGATTTTCTACTGCAACCACAGTCACACCTCTTTCGAGTCATACCAATTCCAGATCTATTATTTCGGATTGTTGTTCCAAAATTGGATCCACAATGATCAGTCGTTCAAAGAAATGTTGAACTATAGGGAGAGATAAAGAATATCACAAAGAATGGTGAATCGGGGAAGAAAATCACAAATCATAAAAACATTAATAAACCTCAATTGATGTTCATGTAGATCTTGGTTTGTTTCCATTATAACTACAAATGAATAAATCAACAATCATGAATAAATCTCCCAATCAATCCCATAAATAAACTCATCCCATATAATGATTGATTTGCATGACAATCTATTTGTTGATTAGTCTAAATTCATTTTATAAATCTAGAATAGGGAATAAAAAATTAAAAATACATGCCCTACCTTTATTCGGTTCAATCACTGAATGCAAATGATCTATTGTCATAATCGCTGACAAGATTTGTCGAATCCGAGGCATGTTGACCCTTTATTTATAACTCCATCATCGTTCGCTCGAGAGTATTCTCCAGAGGTTCTCTCCAAAGACTTCTAGAGGTTCCAGGGTTATGAGGATAACCTCTGATTTCAAATATAAGGATCTATTTAAAAGATAAAATTGTATTTATATCAAACAAATGGAATAAAATAATTTTATTTGATTATTTTATTCATTTTTTTGCTCGTGATGACTTTTTCACAAATGACCTATGCCGACTAATGTTAAGTCGCACCTAGGGTAAAACCATATCTTTGAGTTCAACGATTCCCTTGAATTTATGATCTAGGAACCCATTTAGTATTTATTTAACTTTTCCAATAAAATCACACATGTGTTCTATTTAATATAATTAATATATTTCCAACATTTATTTTGGGAACACCAGGCCTCGAAATCGCATGTTGTCACAATGCCTGGTATAAAAAATAATCCATATAATATTTAAAAAAAATATGATTTATTATAGAGGATACTCATATTCACCTCAAAGAGTTTCATGTAGTGTGATCTTCCATAAATCCTCAAAGGTTTTCTAAAGAACAAACAAAACTCAAAGAATTTCCATTCTCCCTGGATGACTCTACCAAATCTTAGCTCTACTACCTCACTTCTAGTTCAATAAACTCATGGAATATAATTAAGTGACTTATATTAATTAAAATTTTCCCTAATTCCCAAACCTCCTCTATCTGAAATAAAATTATTGACATTTTTCAATTCAAAAATAAATTACTCCATGGATATTGGGAGAGGTTCAAAAATCTTTTTATAACTTTCCCACACTACCAAATCACTTAAAAACTATTATCCAATAATTATATCATAGTTTATTTGAAATTAAGAGAAACCTCATTGATTTTACAAGTGGTGGTTCTCTTAAATAAAAAAATCTCACAACTATATGGAATATGATAAGAAAAATGGTTTCAAGTTCATTGCAATTCCATACTCAAGTTCCTCTTTAAGTGAAACAATCCTAAGAGAGACGGTCCATAGAACCCAATAATATGACTAGTGGATGAGTAAGCTCACCAGTCTCGTAATAACACTAGAATTGGATATCAAATCACCAACTTCATCTTCTCTACAATTTTAATTCCCTAGACCTATCAAAAATTATGGCATTTGTAACTCCCCTTCTCATCAAACTAATACACGTTAATGATTGTAGGATAATCCATAATATTTTTCTAGAATAATGGAGATAAATATAGTATTTTATTATTTGAACCCCAACCCTTAGCCTTCATATTAGTTTGTTCAAAATTCTAACCAACCACACTATGATGCATTCTCTCCAACCTCCAACCTAGGTTTGTAGGACCATCTAGGCTTGAGGTATAGTAATATTGTTTTTCACCCCCCACCCTAAACTCTATCGTCATAATATAAACAAAATATAGTATGGTCAAGTTGGTATTAACTTCCAACAACCATATCCATTTGTTCCTCGACATAAAAGGATCAATCCACCTTCAACTATTTTCCTCTATCCTACGGATTTTTCTCAATTCCCAAACCATTACAATCTATTTCCCAAGAACCCTGATCAAGGAAATTCCAATGAGGGATATACCTATTCTTCTAATAAATCATGGGAAAGTTTTGTGGGATATATTTACTCCGCCCATTCTAGCTTAAAGAGTATTGAAAATAAAATTAGCCAACTTGCATCCCACCTAATCCAGCAGTATTAATCTTATTCCTTCATACACCCAACTCAAACATTTCCCAACACCAAGGGTAATGTAAGTTAATTCACACATAGATAAGGAAAAAAAATTGTCTTCCTTATGGTGAATCCTCCAAAGACCCTTCAAAAATGATCTGGAAAAAGAAAAAAATCTAGAAAAATAACTTAAATCCACTCCCTGGCCTCTTTCCATCACTCCATGGAACATGATTCATTTTTCTTAATCCAACTCGAAGCCTAAGAATCTATTCAAATCTAATTCTGAAATGATAATCATGTTTAGTTATGTTGAATTTAGTATTCTCCTCTTGGATTCCCTAAAAAAATTCTAAGTATGCAAATTTTCTCAAGTTATTGTCACCTATAAGAGATATCTTAAGACCATTAAAAATATTTTGACCCAAAAGTCCATTCCCCTAAAGTGCAAAGATCCAAGGTCCTTTACGGTTCTATACCAAATAGGATGTTCCAAATTTGATGATTCCCTCATTGAAATAGGATCCCCAATCAATTTCAATCCCAAATCTATATTTTCAAACCTTGGTATAGGTAATTTTCACCCAAAAACCGTAGTAATCCAATTAGATAATAAAAGTAATACAATTCATGAGGGAATAATCAAGGATGTTATTATTTGATTTAATGATCATATCTTCCTAGATAAGTTATATGTCCTTAAAATGTAATATGAGAAATATTCATGTTTATATCCTCTAATTCTAGTAATTCCTTTACTCGTGATAACTAGAACCAAAATTGATTCCCATGTTGGAATCATATCCATGGAATTTAGTTACTAACTACACAAGTTCAACATTTTATAATCCATGAGATACCCATCCGAGAATCGAACTTAATTATCTATCCATGCTTCTTAAATCCTCCTTAAGAGTGATTTGAACCCTAATCCATCATGTTATTCATTCTCTAAAGATACAAGAGTTAGTGAATTTTTCAACCTCATTAACCAGGTCAAAAATAGAGAAGTTTTTGTTGACATTTCATTTATAAACTATGTCAATATAAAGGATCTCAAAATATCTCTATAACCCCATCTCACAACTACAAATTTAACCATTTATGATGAGGCAATTATGATAGGATCCTATTGCAAAAGGTCATTTCGGATGAGGTCCCATCACAATTGCCTCATCACAGATAACAACATCACAAATGTTGTTTTTTGCAATGTGCCCATCGCAAAAAAACTAAAAAAAATAAAAATAAAATTAATATTATTAAAATATAATAAAATATTAATATTAATATTAATAATAAAATAGTATCTGGAATAATAAAATAGTAATAATAATAACTAATAATAACTAATAAAATTATTAAATAATATAATTACAACAATATAATTATAGAAAACACATTATTCTAAGCAATATAAAATAATAAATAATATAATATAATAATAAAAGTATTAAATAAATAATAATATAATAATAATAAATAATATAATACAATTATAAAAATAATAAATAGATAATATAATAATAAAAATTATAAGATAATAAAAAACACAATATTCGCAATAATATAAAAAACGCGCAATATAGAAATATAAATATATGGAATAATAAAAATATTACAAAAAGTTTTACATTCAAATTTTTATCATAAAAACTAAATAAGTCAATGAGGGCGAGGCTTATCTAGAGGATCTGGAGGACCTGAAGGAGGGAACTCCAACCCTAAACCATGAGTAAAATGTTGCATGTACTCCATCATTTGATCATGTTGTTTTTGCTTCCATCAATGCATCTCTTCCTAGTATTACTGTTATCGATGGAGCACTTCCTACTACCTACACATTCTCCCTATAATCTCACCCTGAGATCGAAGCTACTTTTGATACTATGCAGTAGATGATGATGATGAATCTCTATGGGCTCCTATCAAGTTGGACTCCAATATCGTAGTGGTATTAGAATAACTCTCACGCATCAATCGAGAGATGATACCAACAACTCACCCATTCTCGAAGGAATACTGAGTTGCCTACATCCATGTTTCCTCATCAAATATTGATACACCGGTATGATCATTAGTTCCAGCCTGACTCTTAGTCTATGTCTGAGGCATCATGGTCTCGTATGACTCCTTCAATTTCAATTTAAAATTAAAATAGTTAAAATATTATTTGTAGTTACTTTTAAAACTCAAAAAGAAGTTTCAATGACCACAATCTAACATTGGTGATCACCTATAATATCTCCTATGAAAGGATCATTGTACATCCTCCAATAAATTTCAAACTCCATAACATCAAGATGTTCAACTACCTATATGAATATAAAATAAATAGTTTACATTTAAAGTTATAATTAATTAAAAAAAGGTACTTATGTTCCCTGTGCGTATTGAATATACGACTACCAACTTGATGTGTAACCACCTATCTCCCATGGTTTTCTCAACCTACTGATGATATCCTTTGAAAACAACCACCCATCTAGTGTGAACATAATCCATCCCAAACCTGAGATAAAATTCAATCAGGTCAGTGGGTGCAGCAAGACATATCAAACTCTATGACTCCTACTTTCCTCATTATTGTCCTCCTCAAATTGTGAAAAAACTTATGCCAACGATCATCCATACAGCCCTCCCATTCCTTCCAGATAGATTCATGCATGTTCTCATCAATGGGATACCATAAAACCTATAAATAATTAATAATAACAATTTATTAATTAAATAAATTTCAAAATAAATATTATTTATTTACGTACTAGCCAATGATCGAGCATGCAGTGCCGAACATTAATAGGAATCTGATCCCATGTAACCCATGCTCTAGGAAAATAATTTCTCAATATATTACTACCATGTCCAACAATTATATGAGAAAAGATATGAAAAAAAAGAACAAATAATTAATCAATAAGTATATAAATAAGTTAATTATAATTAATGAAAACTAACTAAAATATATAAGTAAACATACCTCTACATGTGTGTATTGAAGCCAATATGTGGATGTCGCTCGAGTATGGGGTCAAGAATCATCAATCTCGCAAGACCACGACCCCTTTGAGTCATCCCTGAACTGCCAGAAGTCTTGTAAAGTCCCAACCTAGAATCCACTAAATCGGTGCTCTGAGCCGATTCACTACAAGGCCTCAAGCACAGCTCCCCATACTCCAGAGGCTGTTGACTAGCAGTGAGGGCCTAGGGTGTGATAGTGTGGAGACTATTCCCTCATACCAAATTAATAAAATAGTGGAAATAACTATTTATCATACACAGCGAAAAGTAAACAGAGTGAGGAAGCAATAAACAACTGAAATAGAACAAGCTATAACAGTAAAATGCTGTAAAATCCCAAACAACTAGGTAATACAATACAAAAATTGTCACCCACCAGGCTAACCATACAGATACAAGTACAAATGAAATTAATGTAAAAGTACAGGGCTCTACTATTAACTATAAGCCAACCCACATACTCGATCTCCAGAAACTTTCGAACTGCACCAGCCTGATCAGAAGAACCACTCGAGCAGATCTTCTCAATCATGCAACACTGGGATTCATCCCTATACACCATGCAACTTGTGCTCAACCTGGAAAGCAGACATAAGGTCTACATGTACACCGAGGTTCACGTGCAGGGGTGAGAAATAATCTCATTAGGCCACCTCGACAAGCAACCTAATTGTGTTGCTAAAAGTTTATGCAATAGCAATGTGCTCAACCTAACTGGAACACAAAAAAAGGTAGTAAAAAAACCTAAAACCACAGTCGAACTCAGGGTCTATATTCCCTATCAACTGGTAAGTTCCAGCATGGATGACCATATCTATATGCGTACAAATTTATAGTCTCATACTTATAAATATATACATAAATATTAATATTAATTGGTATGTGTGTCAAACATTATAAAACCATAACAACAGTCAATCCTTGGGTCCATAATCCTGATTTTTGGATATCCTATGCAAGGGAATTAAGCTAGATGTTGTGCCACTCAAGACCTGTATCATTAAGTCGGTCTCTGTGTAACGACCCAATGTTTTTAATGGAAATTCCCTTCTTATAAATATGCCATAAAATCACATAATAATGAACTAATAAGTGATAATTGACCTTTAAACATAAGTTTGTCACTTCTATGTTTGGAATTTTGAAAATCTGACATACACGGTTGTGTTCAAGATGTTTTTTGGAGTCTAATAAAACAAAAACAATTTTTGGTGAATAGTAACCTACCCTAATGAATAGTAACAAACCCTTATTAATAGTGATATACCCTAATGAATACTAACCTCACCTATGGTGGTATAAAAATAATATTCATGTTGGAAGTACGATATACCTATAGTTTAGAATGAGTTAATGAATGTTTTAAAACTGGTTTTGATAATAAATTATTATTTTAATTAAATATTAAAATAATCATATTTAGAAAATTATTTTTGAAAAATGGACTTCCTTTTTGGATTCTACACATCAGAAAATGGTTAGGGTGAATTTTTGAGATTTTTCCGAAATACTTGATTTTTTAATGAATAGTAAAATACGGTAATTTATCGTATATATACATTATAAGCTAAATATACTATTCCTAGAATCATGGATGATTTCACCACCCATGGTTCGAATTCACATGACCCATTTACTATTCTTGGGCATGGAATACTTACTATTCATTGTCCTGTGATGAAATAATAAATTAAGGATTATAATATCATGAAATCCCTCCTCTCCTCCACAATAAAAACCCCCTTCACTCCCTCTTCTCTCCATTCCTCTCAAGATCCAATAATTCTTTAAATTCTTCCCAAATATCTCCCCAAGGTCCTCCCCCACGTCCAAAAGCTTTTAGCCTCCTCAAAATACCAAAACCTCTCCCCTTAAGAGGTTCTCAATGGAGGAAGTCTCAAGAGGTAAATTCATCTTCCCAAATTTCTTCTTTTATTTTAAGTTATTTTCTTTTTTATTTTATTTACCAACCTCCCTTAACCATAATATTATGAAAAATACAGTAACATACGTGTACTGGAATGTCTTCATGCTAGTGGTATATTTCATTATCTTCTCTCCTTTCCCTTTTATTTGAAAGAAATGAAAGCACCGTTTGAGATGTGCTAATTTAGCACATTCAAGGGAAACGGTTTATCTTTAATTATGGTCATGAAACCATTTTAGTTATAGTTGAACCATATTATTATATATGTAATATATCCTATTTTTTGAATCTGTAATCCTTCGGTACAAATGTAATTAAGTTATAAATCAAAACACATTCTTTGTAATCAAATCCACTAATCAACAAAATCAGTTATCACTATGGTTATATATGTATAATAATTCAACTTCACTCTAAGTAACCTAATTAAAATTAAAACCATGTAATCTCCTGGATATGAACTAAATAATATAACTTCAATTCTGGAAAACCACTTTCATCTTGAATATAATACAAACTTGAATATAAGTGAACCAATATTTTAAAGCTAAGTAAACAAACGAGCCCGAACAATGAAATCGAACCTCATAACTAATAAAAAAGGATTTGAATGAAATAAAAAAGGATTATAATAAATAAATTGAATATAGAAGAGTTTTTGGACTTATTAATTAATAATCCTAATTTGTTCAGGTCATTAATAACAAGTGGAGAACACCAACGGATTTAAGGTAAGGGATCCTCCCCTTTTCACTCTTAATCAAGATTGTTATCTATGCTATGCCTTTTTTGTGTAATAACAAGTGATGGGGTATATTTATACACATTTCCCATACTGAAATAATGTTTTATAAGTTATGGTAAACCCCTTATCACTTCCATCAATCCCTCTTAGGTACACCCGACACCATGCCGGTAAAATCGTAACGAATTCTACCCAAACCTTCTTCATTCTTTCGGGTTGCCTTATCTTTCTTTCAAAATGGTGTTATCATATCTATTTATGTGAATATTATGAATTCTGGATAGTTGTAAAATATTCTAATATCAAGACCCTTTCATCACTCTCTTTCAGGGATATACATGTTTTTGAAAGATTCCCTCCTTGGAACTTTCCGATAAGCAAACCTGTTTTAAGGGGACTTTCCAAATTTTTTACCCAAATTTAAAGTTCACTATATCCTATGTTTTAAGACACCATTTTCTTTATAAAATCATTATTTTTATTATGAAAAACTTCTTGGTTCAATTCTGGTTTTATATAAAAGAATGTCCTCTTTTCTATTTGAAAAGCTCTAGAGTGTTTTTCTTAAAACCGCACAAAAATGTTTTAATGCTAATGTTTATAAAATATATTTCTAATATGTTTTCACTTATATTTGACACCACTTACCATGTTATATTCCTATTTTACCCTATGAACATCCATGTATGTTCTAATCCTTTCCTTTCATAGACACTTTCATGATACACCCATTGGATATGTTTTATGTCATGACTGTGGTACCCAATTCTTTCCATGGGTGCCCTTATGTTTATGTATGGTTGATTATGTATGATTATATATGTGGTAAGAATATTTATGTGGCAAGAATATTCATGAAAACTTTGATATGGGTGTTCCCAGATAGCGTTCCAATGCATTGGGTATGGATAAGTCTCATGAGATGCGATGTGAAACGGGATTGGCGGTTAGCCTTGACCCGTACTAAAATGGGAAACAGGATTGGCGGTTAGCCTTGACCCATACTAAATATATGATTTATGATTATTCCACATTTATATGATTCCATGTTTATATGATCCCATGCTTATATTAAATGATTTTATAAGTTTCATGATTTTTATATCATTATTCCATGCCTCCTAACTCATGTGCTTGAGATGTATCCTTATGTTCATTCCTTTACTGAGATTTTTAGCTCATCCCTTTGTTCATGTGTTCCCCAGGGTACCCTATGCAGATGTAAGAGCTCAAAGGAAGTTAGAATCTCTTTATGAAGATTAAATAAAGAAGTTTTTTAGTCCCATTTTTTATGTTATATGTACCTAGTCTTCTAAGACACTAGACTTAACGATCCTTGGCTTGTACTCTGATGATTAATTTTGCTTAAAATCATGAAATGTTTTATTTAAAAGGCTTGGGTTGCTATAGTTGGTATCAGAGGATGGTCTAGTTATTTTTGGAGATTAGAAGTAGATAACCTTAATTAGAACCTTAAGGATGATACTAAGTACAAGAAAATAGACCTAAATTTTGGTGAGTATAGAGTAAGTGATTTATCAAGAAAATATATCCATGTCTGGATACGAGTAGGTAAAGGCGGATCTGGAATAGATGTATCTAGGGGTAAAACCCGAAAAAACCGCTTTGATCTAGACACGAACGGGAACTGCTGCACGATAACGGGCCTTGATGCACTCTTGGTTATGACACTCCTGGGGGATATGCTTCGGTAGATTCGTGAGCTTAGTACAAACCATTATTAAGGGACAAAAAAAAGATCCCAAAAGAATATAAGTTAAGAAATAGATCTAGGATAACCTAGATATAAACTTAATGAATCAAAAGTTAGGATGTTCTTATTCTTTATAAGTTTATCCTTTAATATTCAATGTTTCCTTTTTATGCTCAATAGCTAAGTATTCAAGACCTCTAGTTATAAATTCGTTTTCTTAGTTGATGGCGGGAAATAGAAGAACATGTTCCAACAACCAATGTGATAGGCAATGTAATGATTTCCCTAATGACATGCCTGATGTGATGGAAGCGGGTGCTCAAAACTTCATGGAAGTACTTGCTCAGAGCAACAAAGACTAGCAGTCACCATATGTAGAGCTACCAGATTGGAAGAATGAGAGGGTATGGAAACCACCATCGGGACCAGGCACTGTGCAGCTTTGTATGGGGAAATGCTAGCCGATCAACAATGCAAGGTGGGGAGCTAGGTGATCAATGATGTAGGAGCTAGGGGAGGGGCAGTTCTTGTGGGTTGGGCCTACGAGTCATGTATTGGGCATAGTATGCCTCTGGGCCTTCGGGTCATGTATTGCGAGTCGTGTCGGGCCTTGTGCCTTGGGACTACAGGTCATGTATGGGTTCCCCTTCATCCCTTAAAAGGGGTATTATCTATAATAAAAATAAAAAAGAAGGCCTTTGGGTCATTCGGGCATAGATTGGGAGGAATTCAAGAGGATGTTTTTTAACAAATATTTTCCTCGAACCCTCTGTCTCAAGATGGAAAGAGAGTTCCTTGGACTCAAGCAGAAGGAAGATGAGTCCATCGGGGCATATGAAGAAAACTTTACAAGGCTAGCAAGGTACGCCTTTGGATTTTTCATGAACACTGAAAGCATGGTGGATCACTTATTTAGTGGACTAAAGCCGAGTCTACGAAAAGTGTTGGAGATTCGAGACTTTGACAGCTATGAGGATATTGTCTATTGTTCCCTCAAGGTTGAAATGGATATTGGAGACTCTCAGTGGTCTATTGGGCCTAGTGACAAGAAACAGAAAATAGAGAACAACATGGGTGGTTCATCAAACAAATCCCATGATGGAAAGAAGCCTTACATTCCCCTTTGCAATAATTGTGGGAAGAAGAATCTTGGTGATTGTCTCAAGGGAACTAGGAATTGCTTCAAATGCGGAAAGTTTGGTCATCTGGCCCAGAATTGCTGAAGGGATATGAAAAATCCTGCTAATTTTGAAGAAGAACGGAAGGTTCAGATCAACACTCAGCCTACATTGTAGTGTTTTAACTGCAAGGATTTTGGGAATTATGAGAACAATTTCCCTAATCCAAGGGTTGTCGGAGGCAATCAGAAACAACCTCCAAGGCAACAAGGAAGGGCTTATGCTATCACTACTGCTGTGGTGGAGCCGGAAAATGATGTGGTGATATGTATTCTTGTTATTCATTCAAGAATAGAGAACATACTATTTGATTCTGGTTCTACGCATTATTTCATATCTTGCAAGTTTAGTAGAACTATTCAAACACCACCTCAAAATTTAGAGGAAAAGTTATCTGTGAGAACAGCGAATGGGACAATTATTTCATCCATGGTTTATAACTCCTCCCTGGTTAATGTTTGTGGACTGAACCTCCTAGAAAATCTTTTTATACTTTATTTAGTGGAGTTAGATGCTATCTTGGTCATGGATTGGCTATATTTGTTCAAGGCCAACATCAATTGTCAGGAAATAGATATTACTCTTCACATCCCGAAGCATCCTCTGATTATTTACAAGTTCAAGGAGGAAGATGAGACTCCTTTAGAAGCATCGTCTCAAGTGTGGATATTTATTCCTTATGATCATTCATATCTAGCTCAAATGATTGAGACAAAGGAGAGAATAATGCTTGAAGACATGCCCATTGTGAGGGATTATACTTATGTATTCCCCGAAGAGTTACCTAGTCTTCCTCCTAACCGAGAGGTTGATTTCTCAATTGAACTTATCCCTGGATCTCTTCCAATATCAAAGAAACCTTACAGAATGGCCACTGTAGAGCTGGAAGAGCTAAAGAAGCAGTTAAAGGAGAATATAGAGAAGGGCTTTATACGCCCGATTACTTCACCGTGGGGTTCTCCAGTCCTCTTCGTCAAGAAGTATGGATCAATGCGCCTCTATATTTACTATCATGAGCTCAATAAAATCACTATAAAGAACAAGTATCCCCTTCCACGGATAGATGATTTGTTCGATCAGCTTCGTGGGGCCAGTTATTTCCCTAAGGTGGACCTTCGGTCGGGATATCACCAACTAAAGGTGAAGAAGGAAGATATTCCCAAGAATTCCTTTCGAACGAGGTATGGACACTATGAGTTCATAGTGATGCCCTTCGTACTCACTAAATCTCCAGCAATTTTCATGGATTTAATGAATACAGTCTTTAGAGATTACCTCAACAAATTTGTGGTGGTCTTTATTGATAATATTATGATATACTCCAAGAGCAATGAGGAACATGAGGAGCATTTGGAAACTGTGTTAAAAACTTTGCAAAGGGAGAAGTTTTATGAAAAGTTAATTAAATGTGAGTTTTTGATGGAGGAAGTATCATTCTTGGGGAATGTTATCACCGGGAAAGGTATATTTGTGGACCCTTCCAAGATGAAGGCAATTGAAGAGTGGCCGAGGTCAACTTATGTAACGGAGATCTGCAGATTTTTAGGTCTAGCTGGGTATTATCGACGATTCGTGAAAAACTTTTCACGATTGTCAAACCCAATGACCAAGCTGACACAGAAGGGAGTAAAGTTCTTCTGGACACAGGATTGTGAAGACTGTTTCAAGGAGTTGAAAAAGAGGCTTATCACTGTGTCGGTACTCACACTCCCTTCAAGTGGAGAACTCTTTGTGGTGTATAGTGATGCTTCTAAGAAAGGCTTAGGTTGTGTGCTAATGAAAAATGATAAAGTGATAGCCTATGCCTCAAGGCAGCTGAAAATCCATGAGAAAAACTTTCCCATGCATGATCTGTAGTTGGCGGCTGTGATCTTTGCGTTGAAAATCTGGCGGCATTATCTCTATGGGGAAAAATGTGAGATATATAATGACCAAAAGAGTCTCAAATATATATTCACACAGAAAGAGATTAATATACACCAGTGAAGATGGATAGAGCTCATCAAGGATTATGACTGCTCAATCCACTACCATCCCGGTAAGGAAAATAAGGTGGAAGATTCTCTAAGTAGAAAGGATCCTGCATCTTTATCAATGATGAGAATTGAAAAGGATTTGATCTTCTTGGATTTTAAAAGGATGGACATGGGAATCATTAAGGGAGGAACATCATAAATCATTTCTCAAATGATTTCTCAACCATATCTCATGGAGAAAATAAGGGTTGCCCAAATAAAAGATTTGGAAATTCAGAAAAGGGTGGAAGCTGTTAAAAATGGGAAATCCTCCAATTGGAAAATTGATGAGGAAGGAGTTGTAAGATTTGGGACACGATTATGTGTACCATCTGATCCAGAGATAAATAAGGAGATATTGAATGATGCACATAGCTCGACATTCTCTATCCATCATGGGAGTACCAAAATATATCGGGATCTCCGAGAACACCTCTGGTGGGATAACATGAAGAAGGAGATTGTGGAATATATATCAAGGTGCTTGGTATGTCAGCAAGTTAAAGATGAGTGACAAAAGTCCAAAGGTATGATGAATCCATTGCCTATACCCGTGTGGAAATGTAAAAATGTTACTATGGACTTTGTCACGGGTCTCCAGAAGACATCGAAGGGAAATAATGCGATATGGGTTGTGGTTGACCGACTCACCAAGACACCCCATTTCATCGCTATTAGAGAAGATCTATCGCTTGAACAACTTGAAAATTTATATGTGAAGGAAGTGGTGAGACTGCATGGTGTTCCACTCTCAATTGTCTCTGATCGTGATCCAAGGTTCACATCTAAATTCTGGAGGAGCCTTCAACATTCTTTGAGTACTAAATTAAATTTCATCATGTCCTATCACCCCCAACAATAGCTTCCACTCGAGTATTCAGATGGCTCCATATGAATCTCTATATGGAAAGAGATGTAGAACTTCAACCTGTTGGGATGAAGTTGTAGAAAGAAAGCTACTTGGACCTGATCTTGTTCAAGAGATGACAGAGAAGGTTCAAGTCATATAGAAACACATCAAAGCTTCTCAAAGTCGGCAAAAGAGCTATGTTTACAACCGTCGAAGGGACTTGGAGTTCGACATTGGAGATAAATTCTTCCTTTGAATATCTCCATAGAAGAGAGTCATGTGATTCAGGAAGAAAGGGAAGCTAAGACCAAGGTATATTGGCCCCTTTGAGATCCTTGACCGCATAGGAGTCGTGGCCTATCGTCTTTCACTTCCACCAAATATGGCTCGAGTTCATGATGTTTTCCATGCATCACTCTTAAGGAAGTACATACCTAATCCCTCACATGTACTAAACTCAGAGGTGGTGCAGCTGGAAGATGATCTCTCCTATGTGGAGCAGCCAATAAAGATTCTGGATCAGAGAGATAAGGTTCTACGCAACAAGACAACCCATCTTGTCAAAGTGTTGTGGAGGAACCATAAGTTTGAGGAAGCAACATGGGAATTGGAGGAAGCAATGAAGGAAAATTACCCACATCTGTTTTTGGCCTAGAATGTAAAATGAAATTTCGAGGGAAAAATTTCTTAAGGGGGGAAGAATGTAATGACCCAATGTTTTTAATGGAAATTCCCTTCTTATAAATATTCAATAAAATCACATAATAATGAACTACTAAGTGATAAGTGACCTTTAAACATAAGTTTGTCACTTCTATGTTTGGAATTTTGAAAATCTGACATGCACGGTTGTGTTCAAGATGTTTTTTGGAGTCTAATAAAACAAAAATATTTTTTGTTGAATATTAACATACCCTTATGAATAGTGATATACCCTAATGAATAGAAACCTCACCTATGGTGGTATAAAAATAATATTCATGTTGGAAGTACGATATACCTATAGTTTAGAATGAGTTAATGAATGTTTTAAAACTGGTTCTGATAATAAATTATTATTTTAATTAAATATTAAAATAATCATATTTAGAAAATTAGTTTTTAAAAATGGACTTTATTTTTGGATTCTACACATCGAAAAATGGTTAGAGTGAATTTTTGATATTTTTCTGACATACTTGATTTTTTTTATGAATAGTAAAATACGGAAATTTAATGTATATATACATTATAAGCTAAATAAACTATTCCTAGAATCATGGATGATGTCACCACCCATGGTTCGAATTCACATGACCCATTTACTATTCTTGTTCATGGAATACTTACTATTCTTTGTCTTGTGAAGAAATAATAAATTAAGGATTAAAATATCATGAAATCCCTCCTCTCCTTCACTATAAAAACCCCCTTCACTCCCTCTTCTCTCCACTCATCTCAAGCTCCAATCCTTCTCTAAATTCTGCACAAATATCTCCCCAAAGTCCCCCCCCCCACGTCCAAAATCACTTAGCCTCCTCAAAATACCAAAACCTCTCCCCTTAAGAGGTTCTCAAAGGAGGAAGTCTCAAGAGGTAAATTCCTCTTCCCAAATTTCTTCTTTTTCTTTTAAGTTCTTTTATTTTTTATTTTCTTTCCTCACCTCCCCTCACCATAATAGTGTGAAAATCCATTAACATAAATTTACTGGAATTTCTTCATTCTAGTGGTATATTTCATTATCTTCTCTCATTTCCCTTTTATTTGAAAGAAATGAAAGCACCGTTTGAGATGTGTTAATTTAGCACATTCAAGGAAAACGGTTTATCTTTAATTATGGTCATGAAACCTTTTGTGTTATGGTTGAAACAGATTATTATATATTTAAGATATCCTATTTTTTGGTTTTCTAATCCTTTGGTACAAATGGAATTAAGTTATAAATCAAAACACATTATTTGTAATCAAATCCACCGATCAACAAAAACGGTTATCACTATAGTTATATATGTATAATAATTCAACTTCACTCTAAGTAACCCAATTAAAATCAAAACCATGTAATATCATGGATATGAACTAAATAATATAACTTCAATTCTGGACAACCACTTTCATCTTGCATATAATCCAAACTTGAATATAAGTGAACCGGTCTTTTAAAGCCAAGTAAACAAACGAGCCCGAACAAGGAAATCGAACCTTGTAACTAATAAAAAAGTATTTGAATGAAATAAAAAGGGTTATAATAAATAAATTGAATATAGAATAGGTTCTGGACTTATTAATTAATAAGCCTAATTTTTTCAGGTCATTAATAACAAGTGGAGAACACCAACAGATTTAAGGTAAGGGATCCTCCCCTTTTCACTCTTAATCAAGATTGTTCTCTATGTTATGCCTTTTTGTGTAATAACAAGTGATGTGGTATATTTATACACCTTCCCCATACTGACCTAATGTTTTATAAGTGATTTTAAACCCCTTGTCTCTCTCATCAATCCCTCTTAGGTACACCCGACACCATGCCGGTAAAATCGTAACGAATTCTACCCAAACCTTCTTCGTTCTTTCGGGTTGCCTTATATTTCTTTCAAAATGGTGTTATCATATCTATTTATGTGAATCTTATGAATTCTGGATAGTTTTAAAAGATTCTAATATCAATACCCTTTCATCAGTCTCTTTTGGGGATATACATGTTTTTGAAAGATTCCCTCCTTGGAACTTTCCGATAAGCAAACCTGTTTTAAGGGGACTTCCCAATTTTTTTACCCAAATTTCAAGTTCACTCTATCCTCTATTTTAAGGCAAAATTGTCTTTATAAAATCAGTATTTTTATTATTAAAACCTTCTTGGTTCAATTCTGGTTTTATATAAAATAATTTCCTCTTTTCTATTTGAAAACCTCTAGAGTGTTTTCCTTAAAACCGCACAAAAATGTTTTACTGCTAATGTTTCTAAAATACATTTCTAATATGTTGTCACTTATATTTGAAACCAATTACCATATTATATTCCTATTTTACCCTATGAACTTCCATGTATGTTCTAATACTTTCTTTTCATGGAAACTTTCTTGATACACCCATTGGATATGTTTTATGTCATGATTGTGGTACCCAATTCTTTCCATGGGTGCCCTTATGTTTATGTATGGTTGATTATGTATGATTATATATGTGGTAAGAATATTTATGTGGCAAGAATATTCATGACAATTTTGATATGGGTGTTCCCAGATAGCACTCCAATGCATTGGCTAAGGATAAGTATCATGAGATGCGATGTGAAACGGGATTGGCGGTTAGCCTTGACCCGTACTGAAATGGGAAACGGTATTGGCGGTTAGCCCTGACCCGTACTAAAGATATGATTTATGATTCTTCCACATTTATATGATTCCAGGTTTATATGATCCCATGCTTATATTAAATGATTTTATAAGTTTCATGCTTTGGATATCATTATGCATGCCTCATAACTCATGTGCTTGAGATGTATCCTTATGTTCAGTCCTTTTCTGGGATTTTTAGCTCATCCCTTTGTTCATGTGTTCCCCAGGGTACCCTATGAAGATGTAAGAGCTAAAAGGAAATTAGAATCTCTTTATGGATATTAAATAAAGAATTTTTTTTAGTCCCATGTTTTATGTTATATGTACCTAGTATTCCAAGACACTAGACTTAACGATCCTTGGCTTGTACTCTGATGATTAATTATGCTTAAAATCATGAAATGTTTTATGTAAAAGCCTTGGGTCTCTATACTCTGGGTCCGTAATCCCATTGACATGTACCTTCTTCGGCTAATGCTAGAATTATATATTTGAGGAAGCTATGACACCACAGGTGGAAGCTCATCCTACACCAGGGTTCACACGTACTCCCCTCCAATCACAAAATAGTATACCGCATACCGACAGTAAATCCTATAAAGAAGGATATTGTATACCAATGGTCAATCCTATAAAATGTCACTGATCAGAAAAACACAAAGCATAGGCCAATGAATCCACCCTAGACTCAAAAAAACTTTCCTGCGGGCATAGAAAAAACCTATCCCTTAGGCAGAGCACAACCTCACCCACAGGCATATCCCAACCTTGCCCGCAAGCATATTTGATCCATTCTGACAGGAATATATGATCCTTTACCACATGCATATATGATCCTTTCCCATAGGAATATCGTATACCTACACACAAGAATAACATTCCACCCATAAGTTCATCCAAGGCATTCCTACCATGGGAATTTAGGTATCTCTCAAGACGTAAAATTAAACATGTAAGGCTCAACTGCCAGATACCAGGAAGCACCTCTGGATATCCCAACAAAATATATATCACCATATATCCGGGATCAATATCCAAGTCCCATGTAATTACTCTAGGTACCAGTAAAATATCATAAATAACATGGTTTAGAAGTTGGATCCTAAGAGAGCACGTCTGGGCATCCCAACAAACAAGAAAGATTCCTTGCATCAGGCTCAACAACCACCAACCTAGAAGAACCTCTATTAAACACTAAGGAATCAGAAAAACCAAGTCAGATTTAAAAAAATGAGTGAGGGTGGCCCAAATTCCCAACCCAACACTACATCCACATCCACATCCCTATGGGATTGCAAGTTTGGAACAGGTTATAGGTGGCACCCTAACCTCATCTCTACCCAAACCAAATGTAACAGCTTAGGGTTAGTCAAACCACGGGCACCCACTGGGTGTCTCAAGTCAAACACCGAGGAGGCATCCGACTCGGGATCCTCCAGGTAAACTTGAGTGAATTCATCCTACATGAGATCCTTATCGAGGATTAAGGGAGGAGTCCTACATAGGATCCTCGAACAAAACACAAAAGATACATCCTATAACAGGGATCCTCTCAAAGGAAAACATGAGAGAGATCCTACAAGGGACTCCCTAGGTCAACACATAATCAAAGGCTTACCTTAGGGGATCCTTGGAAGAATCCAGTCTCATAGCCTCATAGGCTAGAAGGGAAATTCTCGCAAGGTAAACGTTCTCAAAAGCATAGGCCATGGGAGATATCTCACAGTTCATATTAGATCAATGGTCTCAACTAGGTTGGTCCAAACACCCAACCTATTATCCACACCAAGACTCACTCTCATGTGACAACTGAACTCAATAACCAAAGGAAGAACCTCTCCATTTAAATATAAACCCCCCAAAAACCATTTATATGACCTCTAAATGTCAATAAGATTACACCATTTCGATCTATGTAGAAAAATGATCAGAATAGACTACTCACACACCCAATTCTGACTTCCAGGGCACAAAATAACCCAAAATACTAATATGGAAAAAGTAAATAGCTTTTACTTTAGAGTACACTGTGTGTACTCATGTACCTTCCCCTAGAGGTGTACTTATGCATGGTCAGAACAACATGGGGTATTCCTGTGTAAAAGTACACAACGTGTACTATTTAAAAACAAAAAACCCATGTTCTTTTTCACACGGCCGGACACACAGCCATGTGCCACCATACGGAGTGTACTCGAAGTACATGGTGTGTACATAGGAAAAATTATTCTTCCCTGAATGGGAATAAAACACACTATGTAACTTGGGTTCCTGATGGGAAACCCCTCAAAACGACCAAAACGCCCGTTTTCTCCCCCAAAACAACAAATCAGGCCTCAAGAGGCCACAAAAATGAAATATATGGATATAAAAACATGAAACAACCAATTTAAATGGGGTCTATGGAGAAAACATAAACAGGCCTACCTATGTGTGGAAACCACCAAAGCTTTGGTTGATTTCACCATCCACAAATGCCATACGCCAACTCTACACGTCGAGAGATCTGCAATGGTACCACTATACCCATCCTTCTCTCCCTTTTTCTCAATCTACATTTCTCCCATAGGTCATGAAGAAGGATAAGAAGAAAAAGGAGTGTGCACAAGAAGGAGGAGGACGGAATAGAAAAGAAATAAAAGAAAAGAAAAAGAAAATGAAAAAAAGGGGTCTGGCCCAGCCCCGACACCCGACTCGAGTTTAAGCCATGTATAGGATAAACTCCCCATTCCTGACTAAATGGAAGAGTCATAATCTCAATCCGATGCTCCATTAAAAATTTATCATTGAACGAACCTGTGAGAATAATTTAATAATTAATTTAATAATATTAAATATTAAATATTTCTATAAAATTTGAATAGCTCAGATTTCCCCCAAACTCCTATCCTAGGGTAAATACCATATTCTAGAACCAACAGAGATGTTAGATAAATTATATGAGTTCAACTATTATCGAAAAAGACTATTTTACCCCTCACAAGCATCCAATGGAAAAAATTCAAATTTCTACTCAAAACTGTAGTCAAGAAAAACACAGGTCCTTACAAACTTCCCACCACAAACCTTCTCGTAACTGAGAATCCTGATGAAAGGACTAATATACATGTTATCAACCTAAGTATCTACACAACAGAGCTATCCATACTATCCAATGACCATTCATATAACATTAACAATTGCCTTCTATATGGAATACATTTAACTATGACTGATCTGGTACTCCCCATCATAGGAATACCCTTATTGTTATATCAAAAGAAAACTCCAAGATCAAAATCCCACTAAAAACACCAAAGTTAAACATAAAAATGTGGGTCACCACCCTCAAATAGACAATAGTGTAATCTCTGCCATATGGATTACCTTACACCGCTCCTCGAGCATAACCTCAATAGGTTCCCTCCTTAATAGAGAAGAACATTAAGAATGAAAAAGGAACTCAACATAGGGTCGAATCTATATCAACATACTCAAGATGAATCAAGATAGAGCATGATTGTATCTTGTAGGAGTACACTAAGATTCCACCAAAGGCACGTACAACTCTTTCTAAGCCAGCCCACATCCTGCCACAACCTAGCCAGGATTCAAGTATGGGTTAACCATCTCAAAGTAACTCGAAATTTCACAATGTCACCTATACCAAAGAGGGACATTTCAACATAACTTCTGAGATCTAATCCCATGGAAAGTCTTGAAACATCGGTCCTCAACTCGTACTCGACCACACACCAATTAGATTCAAATGATACCATGACCAAACAGTGTGTATATTTACCACCTGACATGTACACATGGAATCATTCTAGTAGCGAGCGTCTACCCATGATCTGACTACATTAGAAACCACAAAAACACTAGTTGACCAATCCAGGATCCCAAACAGTCCTGCCCATCAAAGCCAGTCTTGAAAAGAAAGTACCGGAGGTGCCTTGATCAAAAGTTGAAGACATAATCATACCTATAACACAAACTTGAGCACCCACCATGCCTCGATCACAAAATGAGTATAAAACAAATCTCCCCACCAAAATGGAATTGGAAAACCCAGTCTACCTCTCTCACACAGATTTCCCTAGAACAGAACAAACATCGACCTACAAGGGTTCAAGTCAAAACCAAGGGTATCTACCTCTTGCACTTATCCCTATAGAAAAAGCCTCACAACTGGGTCACAAGGTCCAAGCAACTAGCCCAAAAGATCCAAAACCTCTCATAAGAAGTTAAATATCACAATGACCAATGAGGGTCAAAGATGAAAAACACGGTCTACGCGAGCCCTGATCCTCTCCGAGAATCCTCAGAAGGGACTAGTCCCTGAAGGTCACAAACCATGAATAAGATAAACTGAACAAAAACTCATTAGGTATTTGTATATGGAAATACCCCTTGAAGGTCCAGTTCACAAGAAATTCCTTGTTATCTATCGACATTGTACTCAGTGGTCCGACTAGATAACCACAGACCTAAGAAACAACAGCCAACAAGGGGTTAATTAGAATGGCATCACGTGCCATATTTACCTACTAGGGTCACTACACCACTTATGCACAATAACTTAGTCATCATCCTCATAAAAAAATTCCTCAACGTATATCCACATAACCTACCATCATACTAGGCATGTAAGATTCATAGCATATAAGCCTGTTAGTGTGTGTTTTTACCAATGACTGAGACCTTTGGGTCTACTTACTCATACTTTTCTACTTTGATGGAAAAAGTACATGGCATGTACTTTAGAGTACACGACATGTACTATTATCCCTTCCCCTAGCTGTGTACTTATACATGGCCAGAACAACATAGGGTCTACCTATGTAAAATTAAACGACGTGTGCTTTAAAGTACATGGTGTGCACTTAAAAGTACATGGTGTGTACTGTTTAAAAACCAAAAACCCATGTTCTTTTTCACACAGTCGGGCACACGACCATGTGCCACCACACGATGTGTACTCAGAGTACATGGTGTTTACTTAGGAAAACTTCTTCTTCACCTAATGGGAATAACACATGGCATTTTCCCCTACAACAAATGCCATGTAACCTGGGTTCCTGAAGGGAAACCCCTCAAGATGCCTGAAACACCTGTTTTCTCCCCCGAATCAACAGATCAGGACTCAAGAGGCCACAAGAAAGAAATATATGGCTATAAAAACATGAAAACCCCAATTTAAATGGGTTCTATAGAAAAATGTAAATTGACCTACCTTCGGGTGGAAACCACTGAAGATTCAGTTGATTTCACCGTCCACAGATGCCATACGCTGACTCTACGCGTCGAGAGCTCCGCAATGGTACCACTCTTGTCACAACCCGTCATCGGGGCCCGTGTCGTGACTACCCCAAGCCCGCCTTCCATAGGACAGGGGATGACGACTAGCACCAAGGCGTAAATCCCGGTAAAAAGGGAAGGCATTGCCTTTGTAAAGTAAACAAACACCACAGAGCAAGAAAGCAGTAGAAGTAAACACTAAGTAAAAACCGAGTACAACAGTAAGTGCGGAAAAGTAAGTGGGCCAGTATACAAACCCAAACTGAAAGTAAAGTACAACTGGAAAGAGAAAACAGAAACTGAAAAGTAAAGTCATAGCGTCGAGCCATCCACTAAAAGTCCCACCTGATGGGTGAGTACAGATGGCCTCCACAGCTCCTGGGGTCCAGCCGTCCGCTCCGAGTACGTCCCTCCCAGTGGTCCACCTCCAGGTACTATCCTGCTCCACTAGCCTCAACCACGATCAGTGTTGTCTGTCGTCTGCAACCAACACAACGTAGTGCGGGCATAGCCCGTGCAGGGGTGAGTATAAGCTACTCAGTAGGGACCCTGAGACCCCCGAAGGTCTCCCAGAATCCACAAAGGGTAAACCAAAAAGGAAAGATACAATCACTAAGTAACATCCGACACTGCTTACGTATATGCCCATACATATACCTAAGTCATCAATTCTAGTATGCTCCAACTTCCGAGCCCACGTACAACCCAGTCCACAAAGGAAATCAAAACGTAAATCCACATAGGATAGCACAACACAATCCACATAGGAAAGAAAAATAGGATTCAGCTCACACAGGTATACTTCTTCGTAAGACGATAGAGATGATCAGATATTTCCACTGATTCATCTAAGCCGTCGGACCCACAAAGGATCGATAGGTACTAACCCCCATAACGACCCACAAAGGATCTGACCCACATAGGATCGATAGGTAACTAACCCCCGCAATGACCCACAAAGGATCTGACCCACAAAGGATCGATAGGTAACTAACCCCCGCAATGACCCACAAAGGATCTGACCCACAAAGGATCGATAGGTAACTAACCCCCGCAAAGACCCACACAGGATCGGATCCACACAGGATCTGTAGGCGCTGACCCACACAGGACCATTGAGCGCTGACCCACACAGGATCGGACCCACACAGGATTTGTGGCACTGATCCACGTAGGATCGCTGAGTGTCGTAGTCGTCGTCGTCGAGTCCACTGAGGATCTCTGTACAGTCGTCATCATCGTCGCAGTCGCAGTCAGCTCTAGGGTTCCCGCACACAGCAAGCTCGTTCGGAAGGGTCTGATCCACGAGCCGAGAGGCTGATACATAAACTGACACATAGTCCAGAGTTGATGTATCCAAAAGTTCCATTTCGTCAACAGGAACTCAACGTCACAGACGGCGCGTCAATCGAACGCCCAGTCTGAGAGTTATTGGCTTTTTCGTTCCAAGGGCCCGATTGGTTTTTAAGGAAAAACCAACCCGACTGTACTCCACCTGCGTCCAAACCTCGAGCGGAGTAAGACAAAAGCTCTGTCTCACTTAAAGGAATCCAAAAAATTCGACGGCACGTCAATCGGACGTCCAGAGTTCAAGTTATGAGTGTTTCTGCTCCGAGGGCTCGGTTGGTTTCGTGTACGAACCAACCCAACCGAAAACAAAGTACTCCGAAACCTTGAGTGCGATATACTGAAAAGACCTTCTCTATCCAAGGATCACATCGCCGCTGACGGTGCGTCGATCAGAGGTCTGTAACCCAATATATGGGCAAAAGACCGAAAGAGGTCTGAAAACGGGGGGTCTGGGCATGGACCGACCCGGCCCAACCCCCCCTGGGTCGGCCCGAACCAGGTCAAACCGAACCAGGTCCGAGTCTGAACAGGATGGCACGACCCAGCCCGGCCTGGGCGCGGCCCGACTGGCGCTGGCCGGGTGGCCGGCGGGTCGGCTCGGCCGTTACGGCCGAGCGAAGCGGGGGCGCGCTGCCCCCGCGTGAAGGAGCCGCAGCCCCACGTGGGGCCGCCCTTGCCAGCGGACGCGGTCGGCTGCCACGTACCGTCCCCCTCCGGTCCCGCGCGGTCTCGGGACTGTGCCCTGCTGCCAGCACCGCCGTGCCGGCAAGGCGCGCCGGCGGGATGCTCCGTAAACCACCGGACGAGTTCCGGTGGTCGGAATTGCGTGCCGTCTTCGCCAATGGCCCTCCTGGGGTCCGTCCTTCACTGTGAGGACCTCACATCGCCCGTGCAGCTTACTTTGTCATATCCCGCCAATCCTCACACCAATAACGAAAGGACGGTGGGTTCGGACTTGTTTGTTGGTCTGCACCCACCGCGTT
Source organism: Viscum album (assembly GCA_963277665.1). Taxonomy (NCBI): domain Eukaryota; kingdom Viridiplantae; phylum Streptophyta; class Magnoliopsida; order Santalales; family Viscaceae; genus Viscum; species Viscum album. Next base: position 822,699,051 of record OY728127.1, read on the forward strand.
AGTGGTTTTAAAAGTCTCACAACAAATATTTAAACAAACCGCGGATATAATCACATAGATTAAAAATGAACAAAAACCCCTACCTCAACGTTATCATCGAACGTGAGTTCATCGCGGAATTAACCGTCGCATAAGAAGAGGATCGCCGTGTCGCGGAAGGGGCGTCGCTGTCGTCGCGGTACACGGCGTCGCGTACTCAAACTCTGAGGATTAAAATCACACAGATTTAATTGCACCAATTAAACCCATGTTGAGGATATAATTCACAAAGGAATTAAAAGAACTGCAATCCCCTACCTCAATCGGTTTTTGATCGAAGATTGTCGCGGGGAAGGAACGTCGCGGAAGAAACGTCGCGGAAGGAGGATCGTCAGCGTCGCGGTACACGGCGTCGTGTCGTCGATCTCCGAGGGTTCAGCGTTCTTAGTTGCCCTTCGTCGAAGGTCGGCATTCTTCATCGGCGATGATGCATTCTTCGCATTCTTCGCATTCTTCGCTTTCTTCAACGAAGGAGGATGAAGATCTTCAAGCTTTAGAGTTTCTCCAAATTCTCTCAACAAGCAACCCCTCAACAAACCTAGTGTTGGTCTTATTTTATTCACATGCCAACAATTTGAAATTCAAATTTAAGAAACGAACAATTAATTCGATGAATTAATTGTAACGACTTAACTGCCCAATTACTAAGGGCGTTTAGTATTTAAGAAAACGCACCGGTTGAATTTATTTAAAAGAGGTTTTCACGGGTGCGTTACTTAGAGGGGAAAAACGGTGGGGCTCGTGCGGGCCCCACCTCACAAATATCCTACCAAGTGGGTTGGATATTGTGGGTCCCACCTTATCTGCTTAAACTGGCTTAAGTGGATTTAAGTGGCTTTAAGTGAAATAAAATAAAGTGTCGCACCACTTTTATTTTATTTCTTAACTTAACCCCAAAAATTAAAAAACCACACCCGAGCAAACACAACTCCAGAAAAGGTGTTTCTAAGAAAATACTGGCGCTGCGATTCCATCGGTGCCCTCGGAATTCGATTCCGAGCACTGGTTCAAAAGTTAGAAAAACCCGCTCGTTCGTTCACTGAACGTACCTGAGCCGAACTTCAGAAAATGATTCCGGGAACACCGGGCCTCGGAATCAGGTGCCGTCAGAAACTGCGTTCTTGTAAAATTCCCAAGAAAATTAAGAAGAAAAAATTCCTTGAATTTTATGGGTCTTTACATCACTCCCACCTCAGGGATTTACGTCCTCGTAAAGATACATCATAAACTAGGGAACAAATGTGGGTACTGAGCACTTATTTGAGCCTCTCGCTCCCAAGTGCTCTCCTAGAGGTTCTCGTGCTGCCATCTGATGCGCACTAGAGGAATAGATCGTCCACGTAGGACCCACTCCTGTTGATCCTTGATCTCCACCGGGACCTCCGTAAACGTCGCCCCATCATCAATGTCTAGCTCCCCATGGTAAATGATATGCGACGGGTCATGCACGTATCTCCTCAGCTGAGATACGTGGAAGACGTCGTGCACCCGGTGCAACTAATGTGGTAGATTCAGGTGATAATCCACCTCGCCAATCCTGTTGAGGACCTGGAATGGTCCGATGAAGCGTGGAGACAACTTGTTGCCTCGGCCAAATCTTCGTAATTCACATCGAGGTGAGACACGCAAGAAGACGTGGTCACCATCCTTGAAATCTAGTGGCCTCTGCCTCCTATCAGCATAAGACTTATGCCGGCTCTGAGCTATCCTCACCCACTCCTGGATGACCTGGACCTTCTCTGTCATGGCCTGGACCATCTCTGGTCCCACAAGTGCTGACTCCCCAGGGTCTGTCCAGCACAAAGGAGATCTGCAAGGTCGGTCGTACAACGCCTCGTATGGTTCCATCCCTATGGTGGAGTGGTAGCTGTTGTTGTACGCAAACTCCACCAACGGGTAGGTGGTCCTCCCAGCTACGACCAAAGTCGAGGAAACATGCACGGAGCATGTCCTGGAGATTCTGTATGGTCTTCTCCATCTGACCATATGTCTGAGGGTGAAAGGTGGTGCTCAGACATAGCTGCGTCCTGAACGCCTCCTCAAGTAGCTGAATGCCCGTCCTCCGGCTGAGAGCATCAGCTACTACGTTCCCCTTCCCAGGATTATAGACTATCTCAAAATCATAGTCCTGGAGGAACTCGATCCATTGTCGTTGTCTCAGGTTTAGGTCCTTTTGAGAGAAGATGTTCCTGAGTGTAACACCCCGAGATTTTATGAAAAATATTATTTTAATTTCATTAATGTCTTGTGTTGTATTCTACACCAAGATTACCTTGAGCTATACGCAACACCGTATTAGCTTGCAGTATACGCAACACTATTCTTGGATCGTGTTACACACAATTTTGATAATAGTTATTCTACGCAACATTGAGTATATATATATATATATATATTCAATGTATAAATGAAATATGGTTGGATTCTGTTATATGAAACAACGAAGGATTCTTTCACAACACGCAACCCTGACTTGGCTTTCATTACACGCAATCACGACCTTCCACGATAGCGTGTGTTGTACGCAATACCGGGTTTTAATAAACAACGATATATTATTATAATATTGTCATGAACTAACCGTTATGAATAGTATTAACTAAATTTTGAATTTTATAACATTATTATTCATCTTACACATTTTCTAGAACATGGTATAAGAACAAAATAAATTTTTCAGGTAAAATAAGTATTTTTCAAAAAATGCTGTTTTGCCACCTTTTGATGGCGCACCCACTTTAAATCTAGTTTTTGACATGTTTATATGTTCAATTTGACAAAATAAAATTCTTCTTTTGAATCAGGATATAAAAATTTACATTAGATAAAGTTTTGATATTTTTCCGACAACTTTAATATTTAATGAATAGTAAAAACACGCTATATTTTAATTAAAAACAACTTTTTTCATCGTAATATCTTATGTGGTTAAATTATAATATTGAATGGTTTTAAAGTATAAATAAAATATATTTTTACCATTTAATATAATGTATGTCATTAGCATTGATTTTACCTTGAATTCGTAGGTTAAATCAATTCAATCTTTTGCAATGTTTTAAAGAAAAACCCGTTTTCTTTCGACAACGGGATTAATTTTAATTTAATTTCTGAAAATTTTGTGTATTAAATTTGGAAAAATGGATTCCATATTTGGAATTAGTGGATACAAATTATGTTAATAAGATACTTTTTATTTTTGGGAATTATGAATAGTAACTATGGTAAATTTTATTTACCATAGTTAAAGGTAAATCGGGTAATTAAGGGTAAATATAATATTTTAAAATTACCCTAAAAAATGTCAAAATCCTATTGTATGACTAAAAGTCGACCCATATCACCTAAGGGTCGGATTAGATTCATTTAATTAAATTTTGTCAATGAAAATAATTTAATTATTATTAAAACCAAAGAATGTGACAACATGTCATTTTCTTAAATCTTATAAGTATAATAATTTTAATCTAGTGATAAACTTTATGAAACTTCGAAAATGAATAATATCCAGAAAGCTAATACAATTATCTACATCATAGGAATTTATTTAGAATTTCTAGGGATTAAATAATTATCATTTATTATGACACAAAGATGATGCAGTAATTGTCTTATTAATGAAATATTGACATAATTGATGTTATAAATGCCCAAATAAATGTAATTTGAGACTTTTTATGACTTACATTAATTTTCTAGGTTAATATGACATGTTATTGTTTATATAAGTAACTTGATTCGAACTTATCATTCTGTTATAAATTTCATAAAAATCATGTACCAAATAGTGTCAAAATTGACATAAATTAGTTTTTAAAACAAATATTATATTATTAATTGTTATTTAATTCCTAAAAATCTAAGGTTCAGAAAAATGACTTAGATAAGGATAGATATATTAATAATAAACAACTTGGGGTTCTTTTGGCTTGATATAGTAAGTTTATTAACCTTATAGTGTAAGAAAACAAGAAGACATGGTAAAAGTTAAATTATCTAACTTAAAGTTAAATCTAAATGATAAGGTTAAAATTGATACCTAAACTTGTCTAAATTATATTGGATGAGAGTATTTCGACCCATACCCACATTAGCTTAGAAATATATCAATTTGGAGCTATTTAAAACCGAACTTGACTTTATAATAAAATAATATTTTTAGTTTTCCCAAAGGTGCCCCTCTCCTCCCTTATAAAAGGGCACCTCCTCCCTCTCCTACTCACACCAATTTGAGCATTCAAGATCGTCCAAACCCTGTAAAAATCTCTTCTCCACTTCCCTAGTATCATCCTAGAGGTCCTGGTCTTCTTCAAAGACCATCCTTAGTTCTTTAAGTGGAGGTTAAGAAAAGGCGCGTCAAAAAGAGGAGGTTCGGACACTTACGAAGAAAATCGGACCTAAGGTAAGGGAAATATCACAATCTCATTTTTATCCGAGATTTTTTATACTTTAGTATTTACTGGGGTGTATTTTATCATCCACATCCATGTTTCCTCAATATGTAATATTATTTACATCCACCTACAATTTTTTAAATCCTATTTCACCCTTCGGTGAGTTTTTAGTAAAAGATATGAAAGGAATCTTTTGTCGTTTTTCGTACGAGGTACTTTTTTGACTTTTCTGACAAAAGTACGAGAAGAATGTTTTTTTAACTTATACGGAATGAATGGATTTTTAAAACATTATTTCCAAGAAGCTTCCTTTACAAGTTTTCGAGTTTATTTTTAATCAACTTCTTTTAGTTTAAAGTTGTATGACATGTTATGAAAGGAAAAATGTTTTTGAAGAAGAAATGATATTTTCCTCAAGAATGGAGTTCAAGTGTTTTATCAAAATTATTTTCCATATAAGATAATAAAGGGTTCTGTTTTTATCCCTATTATTACATTGATTTGATTATGTTGTGATGGAATTATTTTTATGAATTCCTTTATCATATATGAATTGTTTTATGATGTCATGATGTTTAAGATTCCCATTTTTATTACATGGGTTATGCAATGATGTATGATTTATGATTTTGTGGAACACATAATAATGGTATCATTATGAGATGGGTGGGACCTATATCTCCCTCCAATGCATTGGGTAAAGATTTTATATCTCATGAGATAGACATGGATGGAACGGTAGGTTATACCGGTTCAATGAAACAGGACTGAAACGAGGGTGACTCGGTTCAAAAATGGACTTTGTCCACTAAGATAGTCTTGACAATGAGTCTTGACTAATAAGATATGATTATCTATGATTATGTGTGTATGCCACAAAGTTTCATGTTTTAAGTTATGATTATTGGGATTACATTTCACTACATTGATTTATCCCATGTTATGAAATTATGATCTCTTTTGAAGGTTAAGATTTCCAAAAGATATGTTCTTATGAATATGACGTAATTGATATTTCTTTTGTTTACCCTTACTGAGAATTTGAGCTCACCCTTTTATATTTTCTTTTCCCCAGGACATAAAAGAAAGGATTTAGGTTTAAAAAAAAGAAGATCTTTATGGGAGATGTTGAAGATCTTTCACCACGATTAGAAGATTATATTCCGAGTTTCCAAAGACACTAAACTATTATGGTCCTTGTGTGTCTATTTTTATTATGTATTAAGTATTCCGCAAAAGTAATGTAATGTCCATGTACGTCAAGATTCGAGTCTCTACAGTTGGTATTAGAGGAAAGGTTTAGTTAACCTTTAGAAACTAGGATGTGAGAACGTTAGTGAGATCCCTAGAGATATTTCTAAGGTATGTCTAGGGATGTCTCTAAGGATAAGTATACATATAGAATATAGTCCTAGAACTACAGTAACGATCTTAGAATTTAACCTAAGATGTTAGATATTAAGGGTACTCCCCCTTTATTATGTTGTTTTCCCTAGCATGATTTTTGCCTCTCACACTATTCTTTTTGGGTTTTAGACGATGGATGGAACCCGAAGGAACCGTGTTGATCACTGTAATGGAAAATGCAATAATTTTCCTCCTGAACAAACAAATGTTATGGGAGATGGAGTGCAAAATCTTATTGCTATACTTACACAAGCTATGAATCATTCTGGACTTCCAAATGAGCAGAGAAGGGAACAATATTCTATTGATTCCTTCATGAGGCAACGTCCACCTTCTTTCAGTGGGTCTTCTGATCCACTTGTTGATGAACAATGGATCAGTACCACTGAAAAGATATTTTCAGTTCTTCAATGTTCTGAACATGATAAAGTCATCTTAGCAGTATATCGTTTTGAAGGTGAAGCTGATCAATGGTGGAATCTTATCAAGAATACGAGGCCAACAGATGAAATTGAGTCCATGGAATGGGACGAGTTCAAGAACTTGTTTTTCAGTAAGTACATCCCTCGTATTCTTCGAACAAAGATGGAAAAGGAGTTTCTTGAGCTGAAGCAGAAGGATGATGAATCTGTTGGTATATACGAAGCGAATTTTACAATACTTACAAGGTATGCATCTGGCATTATCATCCAACCTGAAAGTAAAGTTGATCGATTTTTCAGTGGCTTAAAACCAAGTCTTCGAAGGGCAATAGCTATAAGAGACTTCAGTAGCTATGAAGAAATTGTGTGTTGTGCTATCAAGGTAGAAATGGAAGTTGGTGGTACATATCCATCTCATGGTTTTGATAAGAAACGAAAGATGGAGTTCAAGGAGAAATCTCAAAATAATGGTGAAAAGAAGATGAATGTTTCCTTATGCACAAAGTGTGGAAAGAAGCATGGTGGAGATTGTCTTAGAGGGACTAGAAAATGTTTTAAGTGTGGAAAAGAAGGTCATCGATCAGCTGAGTGTCGAAGTAATGGAAAAAAGGGTTTCTAATGATGTGAATAAAGAAAACACTGCAGAGAACGCACCACCAACACTTTAATGCTTCAAGTGCAAGGAAATGGGGCATTATGCTAATAAATTCCCTAATCCAAGGGTTAGTGATGATCGACATGAGCAACCGCTTAAGGAAAAGGACAAAGGAAAGTCACATGTGATCACTATTGGCGATGTTGAATATGACAACGATGTGGTGGAATGATTAAGTGTTTATGTAATGGGATTTCAAAATAGTATCATGGAATCTCATTTATGGTATTGTCGAATTTTGGAATATCTACTTATTGGTTTTCAATAATTATATGATACTGGTAACCAGGAAAAAAAGTGATTGAAATATTTTTGGAAAGTAGATGATATGCGCATAATGAAGGGACAAGAAGATAATGAGATGTTTGATTGTATTCATGAGCTCATGATTGATATAAGGACTAAGTATATAGAATTTTGAGGATTTTGGTATGTGGAAAGAGTTATCTTTTGACAGCACTCATGTTTTCACTAAGATTAAATGGGTATTCATTTTTCAAGAGATTACATGATTATGGTATTCACATGACTGGAATGTGACGAACAAGATATATGATGGATAAATGATGGCATTCACGTGATCATTTTCTCTATACTATGAGTTTGGACTGAAGTATTTTCGATAAGCCTAAATATTGGAATGGATTATGTTGGACATAAGTTAGTATTGTTTAAGTATAAAACTTTTTTTGATATTATTGATGGGATGTTATAGAAATATAGTTTTAGAAAAAGGACAACCTGCAGGACGGGCGACAGCCCATCACGTCGGACAAGGCCATGGGAATCGAACCCACAACCGAAGGGCGACTGGCCTTTATCGCCTACCACTGGCCTACAGGAAGTCCCTGTTTAGTAGAAACTAGTTTTATTATATTAATCAGTATGATATATGAAGTATAAGTCCATTTTAGGAACCATATATGATTAATCTCACTATAGATGGACTTATGTATTTTTTGATAACTTTTCTAACCTTTTGTTTGAGACAGATGGAATGACCCATCATTCTATCACATGATCAACTAACACATCACGAATGACAAATTCAACTTCATTTCTTTAAGATATGAAGTGAAAATTGTCCAAAGAACGACAAACGGCGAGACTATACAAAAATCACGGAAGTATTTATTCTAATTCCAATTTCATAAAATTTCGGGAAATGATCTTGAAAACCAAAAATGTTGTCCTAGTGATCTTATATCAGATGAATCAGATGGTACCCTAGATCATCACAAATTTATGGCTTTGCGATTGTTGGCTTTTTCATAGCCATGATCTCTACCACTCTCCATCAGAACTTGATGGTTAGATTTTTCTTCCATATCCATATTTTCACCTATGTTCTCCTACGTGGAAACCCAGTGATGAGTTAATTTGGGTAACCGTTAAATTTCATACTTTAGTTCTTAAATTCATATTTTGGTATTCCTTTTTACGATGTGGGTTTCTATTAAACAAACTTTCGAGTAGTAAACCATTTATAACCCCGACGAATTTTGAGGGCGAAATTCATTTTAAGGGGGGTAGAATGTAACACCCCGAGATTTTATGAAAAATATTCTTTTAATTTCATTAATGTCTTGTGTTGTGTTCTACACCAAGATTACCTTGCGTTATACGCAACACCGTATTAGCTTGCAGTATACGCAACACTATTCTTGGATCGTGTTACACACAATTTTGATAATAGTTATTCTACGCAACATTGAGTATATATATATATATATATTCAATGTATAAATGAAATATGGTTGGATTATGTTATACGAAACAACGAAGGATTCTTTCACAACACGCAACCCTGACTTGGCTTGCATTACACGCAATCGCGACCTTCCTCGATAGCGTGTGTTGTACGCAATATCGGGTTTTAATAAACAACGATATATTATTATAATATTGTCATGAACTAGCCGTTATGAATAGTATTAACTAAATTTTGAATTGTATAACATTATTATTCATCTTACACATTTTCTAGAAAATGGTATAAGAACAAAATAATTTTTTCGGGTAAAATAAGTATTTTTCAAAAAATGCAGTTTTGCTGCCTTTTGATGGAGCACCCACTTTAAATCTAGTTTTTGACATGTTTATATGTTCAATTTGACAAAATAAAATTCTTCTTTTGAATCAGGATATAAAAATTTACATTAGATAAAGTTTTGATATTTTTCCGACAACTTTCATATTTTAATGAATAGTAAAAACATGCTATATTTTAATTAAAAACAACTTTTTTCATCGTAATATCTTATGTGGTTAAATTATAATATTGAATGGTTTTAAAGTATAAATAGAATATATTTTTACCATTTAATATAATGTATGTCATTAGCATTGATTTTACCTTGAATTCGTAGGTTAAATCAATTCAATCTTTTGCAATGTTTTAAAGAAAAACCCGTTTTCTTTCGACAACGGGATTAATTTTAATTTAATTTCTGCAACTTTTGTGTATTAAATTTGGAAAAATGGATTCCATATTTGGAATCAGTGGATACAAATTATGTTAATAAGATACTTTTTATTTTTGGGAATTATGAATAGTAACTACGGTAAATTTTATTTACCGTAGTTAAAGGTAAATCGGGTAATTAAGGGTAAATATAATATTTTAAAATTACCCTAAAAAATGTCAAAATACTATTGGATGACTAAAAGTAGACCCATATCACCTAAGGGTTGGATTAGATTTATTTAATTAAATTTTTTCAATGAAAATAATTTAATTATTATTAAAACCAAAGAATGTGACAACATGCCACTTTCTTAAATCTTATAAGTATAATAATTTTAATCTAGTGATAAACTTTATGAAACTTCGAACATGAATAGTCTCCAGAAAGCTAATACAATTATCTACATCATAATAATTTATTTATAATTTCTAGGGATTAAATAATTATCATTTATTATGACACAAAGATGATGTAGTAATTGTCTTATTAATGAAATATTGACATAATTGATGTTATAAATGCCCAAATAAATGTAATTCGAGACTTTTTATGACTTAAATTAATTTTCTAGGTTAATATGACATGTTATTGTTGATATAAGTAACTTGGTTTGAACTTATCATTCTGTTATGAATTTCATAAAAATCATGTACCAAATAGTGTCAAAATTGACATAAATTAGTTTTTAAAACAAATATTATATTATTAATTTTTATTTAATTCCTAAAAATATAAGGTTCAGACAAATTACTTAGATAAGGATAGATACATTAATAATAAACAACTTGGGGTTCTTTTGTCTTGATATAGTAAGTTTATTAACCTTATAGTGTAAGAAAACAAGAAGACATGGTAAAAGTTAAATTATCTAACTTAAAGTTAAATCTAAATGATAAGGTTAAAATTGATACCTAAACTTGTCTAAATTCTATTGGATGAGAGGATTTCGACCCATCCCCACCTTAGCTTCGAAATATATCAATTTGGATATATTTAAAACCGAACTTGACTTTATAATAAAATAATATTTTTAGTTTTCCCAAAGGTGCCCCTCTCCTCCCTTATAAAAGGGAACATCCTCCCTCTCCTCCTCACACCAATTTGAGCATTCAAGCTCGGCCAAACCCTGTCAAAATATCTTCTACACTTTCCTAGTATCATCCTAGAGGTCCTGGTATTCTTCAAAGACCATCCTTAGTTCTTTAAGTGTAGTTTAAGAAAAGGCGCGTCAAAAAGAGGAGGTTCCGACACTTACGAAGGAAATCGGACCTAAGGTAAGGGAAATATCACAATCTCATTTTTATCTGAGATTGTTTATACTTTAGTATTTACTGGGGTGTATTTTATCATCCACATCCATGTTTCCTCAATATTTAATATTATTTACATCCACCTACAATTGTTTAAATCCTATTTTACCCTTCGGTGAGTTTTTAGTAAAAGATATGAAAGGAATCTTTTGTCGTTTTTCGTACGAGGTACTTTTTTGACTTTTCTGACAAAAGTACGAGAAGAATGTTTTTTTAACTTATATGGCATGAATGTATTTTTAAAACATTATTTCCAAGAAGCTTCCTTTATAAGTTTTCAAGTTTATTTTTAATCAACTTCTTTTAGTTTAAAGTTGTATGACATGTTAAGAAAGGAAAAATGTTTTTGAAGAAGAAATGATATTTTCCTCAAGAATGGAGTTCAAGTGTTTTATCAAGATTATTTTCCATCTAAGATAATAAAGGGTTCTGTTTTTATCCCTATTATTACATTGATTTGATTATGTTGTGATGGAATTATTTTTATGAATTCCTTTATCTTATATGAATTGTTTTATGATGTCATGATGTTTAAGATTCCCATTTTTATTACATGGGTTATGAAATGATGTATGATTTATGATTTTGTGGAACACATAAGAATGGTATCATTATGAGATGGGTGGGACCTATATCTCCCTCCAATGCATTGGGTAAAGATTTTATATCTCATGAGATAGACATGGCTGGAACGGTAGGTTATACCAGTTCAGTGAAACAGGACTGAAATGAGGGTGACTCGGTTCAGAAATGGACTTTGTCCACTAAGATGGTCTTGGAAATGAGTCTTGACTAATAAGATATGATTCTCTATGATTATGTGTGTATTCCACAAAGTTTCATGTTTTAAGTTATGATTATTGGGATTACATTTCACTACTATGATTTATCCCATGTTATGAAATTATGATCTCTTTTGCAGGTTAAGATTTCCAAAAGATATGTTCTTATGAATATGACGTAATTGATATTTCTTTTGTTTACCCTTACTGAGAATTTGAGCTCACCCTTTTATGTTTTCTTTTCCCCAGGACATAAAAGAAAGGATTTAGGTTTAAAAAGAAGAAGATCTTTATGGGAGATGTTGAATATCTTTCACCACGATTAGAAGATTATATTATGAGTTTCCAAAGACACTAAACTATTACGGTCCTTGTGTGTCTATTTTTATTATGTATTAAGTATTCCTCAAAAGTAATATAATGTCCATGTATTTCAAGCTTCGGGTCTCTACACTGAGACTCTAATGGTCAGAAAAGACTGTAAAGCCCTCACCCATCAGGTAGTGTCGCCATGTCTTTAGAGCAAAGACCACTGCTGCTAACTCCAGGTCATGGGTAGCGTAGTTTTGCTCATGCGGCCTCAACTGACGTGATCCATAGGCGATCACTTCTCGCTCCTGCATCAGGACACATCTGAGTCCGGTCCCTGATGCATCGCAGTAGACTACATACCCTACTCCCTCCTCCGGCAACCTCAAGATAGGTGTGCTGGTCAATCTCTGTCTCAGCTCCTGGAAGCTCTTCTGACATCTGTCTAACCACACAAAGGGTTTCCCCTTATTCGTAAGAGATGAGAGTGGTGCCGCAACTCTGGAGAAGTCTGGCACAAATCTCTGATAGTATCCAGCTAGTCCCAAGAAACTCTGCACCTCCGTCACGCTCCTAGGTGACTCCCAAGCTAGCACTGCATCGATCTTCGCAGGATCCACCGCAACTCCCGCCTCTGAGATGACGTGTCCCAAGAAGTGGACCTCATGTATCCAGAACTGACACTTAGAGAGATTTCCATAAATCTGGTGCTCTCGGAGTGTGTCTAGTACAACCCACAAGTCGTAGGCGTGCTCCTCCTCAGTCGTCGAGTATATCAAAATGTCGTCGATGAAGACCATGACAAATCGATTGAGGTATGGCTTAAAGATCCTGTTCATGAGGCCCATGAACACTTCCGGAGCATTGGTTATGCCGAATGGCATAACCAAGAACTCATAGTGGCCATACCGACATCTGAAGGCTGTCTTCTACACGTCCTCGTCCCGAACTCTGAGCTGATGATAGCCTGACCTGAGGTCTATCTTTGAGAATCATCGTGCTCTCTTGAGCTGATCGAAGAGGTAATAAATCATCGGTAGTGGATACTTGTTCCTCACCATCACCTGGTTCAGGTGACGATAGTCAACACAAAGTCGCAAGCTCCCATCCGCCTTCTTCGCGAACAATATCGGGGAAGCCCAGGGTGAAACATTGGGTCGGATGAATCCCTTTCCCTGCAAGTCCTCCAACTGTACCCGTAGCTCTCAAAGCTCGTCGGGAGCCATCTGATATGCTAGGGTGGATATCGGGGCTGTCCTGGGGTACAGATCAATATAAAATTCTACCTCTCTGCAAGGAGGTAGTCCTGGAAACGTCGTCGGGAAAGACGTCCACATACTGATCCACCACTGCAGGAAAACTAGGACTCCACACGTCAACTGCTCATAGGATGAGGCTAGCCAACTGATGAGTGATGGGATGTCCTCTCCTCTGCAGAAGTCCATCTTGTGTTGCGAAGGCACCATTCTTTCCGGTGAAGGTGAACCTGCTCCCGTCGGTGCGTACACATCGCACCTTGTGCCTAATACAGTTAATATGATCATGGACTGTAGATAACCAATCCATTCCCAAGATGATGTCGTAAGGCCTCGATGCCGCTACAAGAAGATCCCAGCCGAAGCTCTCGCCTCCTAGAGTAAGATCACACTGCCAGCACCATGAGTAATCATCGAGTCTGCTCCCGTAGGAGTCTAGCCGTAACGATCGAGCCAACGGCTCTATCGGAATCTTTGAGCTCCGAACAAGGGCAGCGAATATGAAATAATGAATCGCTCTTGTGTCTATAAGAACTAAAGAAAGGGTGGAATAGACACAGATAGTACCTGGAATCATCTCGAGCGCATCGTGGTCGTAGGACTCCGCTGCCTAGAGCGGTGCCTATCTCTGCCTGCCAGCTCCCTATGGCTGGGGTGGACCTCCTTGTGGTGGTGGTGGTAGAGCCTCAAAGCCTCGCCCACCACCTACTGCTTGGCCAGCTCCTCTGCCTCATCCGCCTGCTCCCTGCGGACTTCCATGGTCAACCCTCTCCCTCTGCCTGGGTGGCCCCTCAACTGTCTGCTGCTCCTCGACATGGTGGGTTGGGAAGTCACGAGCCATGTGGACCTGCCCGCCGCATGTGTAGCACTGTCTGCCTCTCGAAAGACTGGCTCCGCACTGTGTGCCCCGCACTGCTGAGCCAGTTTCCTGAGGTCGTCTGCCTGAGGGTCTGCTCTGCCTGGACCCATGAGTCATATGTTGGCTGCCTGCTGCAGAAGACTCTGCTACGTGCCGCTCCGCGGTAGGTCTCGCTGCTGAAGAAGGCTCAGTAAGGAAGCTCTCGATCAGAAGAGCTCGCTCCAGTACTCCTTCCTGAGTCGGAATGCTGAGGGAGATCAGCGATGCCTTGATCTCATGCCTCAATCCCTGCTCAAAGGTCCGGGCCTGGAAGAATGGGTCTCGTACTATGTCTGTCGAGTAGCACGAGAGATCGGTAAATCTCGCCGAGTACAGGGCAACCGTCAAGATGCCCTGCTGCAGCTGAAGAAGCTCCTAGATGCGCACCGCACGGAGGGTGGCTTGGACGAACTCTGAGTGGAAGAGGCTCTTAAAGTCTGTCCAGAGAAGAGATGCCTCATCGTGCACCTGAAGCATCAAGATCCACTATCGGTCTGCTGCCGCATGCAGTAGGCTCGCTGCGAGGATCACCATCAGGTCTGCTGCTGTCCCCACTAACCTGAAAACTTGTACCACTGTCTCTATCCAATCCTTGGATGCCTGAGGGTCTGTCTCCCCATGGAACCTAGGCAGTCGCTGGTGCTGGAACTCATGCAGTGCACTAAGGTGACGTGCATCATCAGCGGCTGGGGCTGGAAGCATCGGTGGCTCGGCGGGTAAAGGTACCGCCGGTGCCTCAGCTGTCAAAGGGCCCTATACCGAGGCCTCGTCGCTCGGTGGGCTGTCGTCGCGCACAACTCTCGGAACCCTAACTGGATGCTATCGTGGGGTCATCCTGAAAAGAAACAGGTGCACCACGGTCATAACAGTATACCTGGTGAGCTGACACAAAGTAATCACAAAGAAAACTTGAAACACACATGCAATCAATGTTTTCGTGCATTAAGTCAGAAATCAGTAGTCAGGGTCCTGGTGTACGGATATGTCAGCCGCCGCACCAACACTGGACTCCCTGGACTGATAACCACACCCAATATGCTTAACACTATTTCTTCACATAGAAAAAGATCAGAGTCCAAAGTTTTTTGGTAGAACCGAACTCCTTTGATACCAATTTGTCACGAACCGTCCTCGGGGCCTATGCCGTGACTACCCCAAACCCGCCTTCCGTAGGCCAGGGGCTGGAGACTAGCACCAAGGCGTAAATCTTGGTAAAAAGGGAATGCATTTCCTTTGTAAAGTAAACAAACACCATAGAGCAAGAAAGCAGTAGAAGTAAACACTAAGTAAAAACTGAGTACAACAGTAAGTACATAAAAGTAAGTTGGCCAGTATACAAACCCAAACTGAAAGTAAAGTACAACTGGAAAGAGAAAACAACAACTGAAAAGTAAAGCCGCAGCATCGAGCCGTCCACTGGAAGTCCCACCTGAAGGGTGAGTACAGATGGCCTCCACAGCTCCTGGGGTCTAGTCGTCTGCTCCGAGTACGTCCCGCCCAGTGGTCCACCTCTAGGTACCGTCCTGCTCTGCTAGCCTCAACCACGATCAACGATGTCCGTCATCTGCAACCAACACAACGTAGTGCGGGCATAGCCCGTGTAGGGGTGAGTATAAGCTACTCAGTAGGGACCCCGAGACCCCCGAAGGTCTCCCAGAATCCACAAAGGGTAAACCACAAAGGAAAGATACAATCATGAAGTAACATCCGACACTACTTAGGTATATGCCCATACATATACCTAAGTCATCAATTCCAGTATCCTCCAACTTCTGAGCCCACGTACAACCCAGTCCACACAAGAAAGAAAAACGTAAATCCACATAGGATAGCACAACACAATCCACATAGGAAAGAAAAATAGGATTTAGCTCACACAGGTATACTTCTTCGTAAGACGATAGAGATGATCAGATATTGACACTGATTCATCTAAGCTGTTGGACCCACAAAGGATCGGTAGGTACTAACCCCCGCAATGACCCACAAAGGATATGACCCACACATGATCGATAGGTAACTAACCCACGCAATGACCCACAAATAATCTGACCCACACAGGATCGATAGGTAACTAACCTCCGCAATGACCCACAAAGGATCTGTCCCACAAAGGATCGATAGGTAACTAACCCCCGCAAAGACCCACACAGGATCGGACCCACACAGGATCTGTAGGCGTTGGCCCGCACAGGACCACTGAGCGCTGAACCACACAGGATCGGACCCACACAGGATCTGTGGCACTGATCCACGTAGGATTGCTGAGTGCCATAGTCGTCGCCGTTGAGTCCACTGAGGATCTCTGTACTGTCGTCGTCATCGCAGTCGCAGCCAGCTCTAGGGTTCCCGCACACAGCAAGCTCGTTCGGAAGGGTCCGCTCCATGAGCCGAGAGGCTGATACATCAACTGACACATGGTCCGGAGTTGATGTATCCAAAAGTTCCGTTTCATCAACAGGAACTCAACGTCGCAGACGGCGCGTCAATCGGACGCTCGGTCTGAGAGTTATTGGCTTTTTCATTCCAGGGGCCCAGTTGGTTTTTAAGGCAAAACCAACCCGACTGTACTCCACCTGTGTCCAAACCTCAGGCGGAGTAAGCCAAAAGATCCATCTAACTTAGAGGAATCCAACAAAGTCAACGTCACGTCAATCGGACGTCCGGAGTTCAAGTTATGAGCATTTCCACTCCGAGGGCCCGGTTGGTTTCGTGTACGAACCAACCCGGCCGAACCAAAAGTACTCCTAAAACTTGAGTGCAGTATACCTAAAAGACCGTCTCGATCCAAGGATCACATCACCGCTGACGGTGCATCGATCAGAGGTCTGTATCCCAAGATATGAGCAAAAGACCGAAAGAGGTCCGAAAACGGGAGGGTCTGGGCCCAGACCGACCCGGCCCAACCCCCCCCCCCCCCCCCCCGGGTCGGCCCGAACCGGGTCGAACCGACCCGAATCCGGGTTCGACCCGGCCGGAGCGGCCCGGCGTGGCCTAGGCGCGACCAGGCTGGCACTGGCCGGGTGGCCAGCGGGTCGGCTCGGCCGTTATGGCCGAGTGAAGCGGGGGGGCGCGCTGCCCTCGCGTGAAGGAGCCACGACCCCACGTGGGGCCGTCCTTGCCAGCGGACGTGGCCGACTGCCACGTCTCTTCCCCCTCCAGTCCCGCGCGGTCGCGGGACCGCGCCCTACCGCCGTAGCTTCAGCCGCGGCGGCTCCTTCCGGCGGCGCGCCGGGCGCCGCCGCCACCTGCCGTCGCCGCCGCCGTGCCGGCGAGGCGAGCCCGCGGGCTGCTCCGCAGACCATCGGACGAGTTCCGGTGGTCGGAATTGCGTGTCGTTTTCGCCAATGGCCCTCTCAGGGTCCGTCCTTCCCTGCGAGGACCTCACATCGCCCGTGCTGCTTACTTTGTCGTCGCCCGCCTATCCGCACACCAAGAACAAAAGGACGGTGGGTTCAGACTTGTTTGTTAGTCCGCACCCACCGCGTTAGTGGTTTTAAAAGTCTCACAACAAATATTTAAACAAACCGTGGATATAATCACATAGATTAAAAATAAACAAAAACCCATACCTCAATGTTTTCGTCAAACGTGAGTTCGTCGCAGAATTAACCGTCGCGGAAGAAGAGGATCGTCGCGTCGCGGAAGGGGCGTTGTTGTCATCGCGGTACATGGCGTTGCGTAGTCAAACTCCGAGGATTAAAATCACACAGATTTAATTGCACCAATTAAACCCATGTTGAGGATATAATTCACAAAGGAATTAAAAGAACCGCAATCCCCTACCTCAATTGGTTGTTGATCGAAGATTGTCACGGGGAAGGAACAACGTGGAAGAAACGTAGCGGAAGGAGGATCGTCAGCATCGCGGTACACGGCGTCGCGTCGTCGATCTCTGAGGGTTCGGCGTTCTTCGTCGCCCTTCGTCGAAGGCCGGCGTTCTTCGTCGCCGATGATGCGTTCTTCGCGTTCTTCGCGTTTTTTGCTTTCTTTGCATTCTTCAACGAAGGAGGATGAAGATCTTCGAGCTTTAGAGTTTCTCCAAATCCTCTCAACAAGAAACCCCTCAACAAACCTAGTGTTGGTCTTATTTTATTCCCATGCCAACAATTTGAAATTCAAAGTTAAGAAACGAACAATTAATTCGATGAATTAATTTTTAACGACCTAACTGCCCAATTAATAGGGGCATTTAGTATTTAAGAAAATGCACTGGCTGACTTTATTTAAAATAGTTTTTCGCGGGTGCGTTACTTAGAAGGGAAGAAAAGGTGGGACTCGTGCGGGCCCCACCTCACAAATATCCTACCAAGTGGGTAGGATATCATGGGTCCCACCTTATCCGCTTAAACTGGCTTAAGTGGCTTTATGTGGCTTTAAGTGAAATAAAATAAAGTGTCACACCACTTTTATTTTCTTTCTTAACTTAACCCCAAAAATTAAAAAACCACCCCCGAGCAAACGCAACTCCGGAAAAGGCATTTCTAAGAAAATATCGGCGTTGCGATTCCATCGGTGCCCTCGGAATTCGATTCCGAGCACCGGTTCAAAAGTTAGAAAAAACCGCTTGTTCGTTCACTGAACGTACCCGAGCCAAACTTCGGAAAATGATTTCAGGCACACCGGGCCTCGGAATCAGGTGTCATCAGAAACTACATTCTTGTAAAATTCCCAAGAAAATTAAGAAAAAAAAATTCCTTGAATTTTACTGGTCTTTACAACTCTTCCCTCCATTCTCTCCCTTTTTCTTAATAACCATTTCTCTCTTAGGTAACTATAAAGGAGGATAATCATAAGGTGCATGCACAAGAAGGAGGATGAAGTAAGATAAAAGAAATAAAATAAAAGAACAAGAAGAAAACGGGGCCCAACCCGGCCTCGATGCCTGACTCAAGTTTAGGCCCTACCTAGGTTAAACTCCCCATTACAGACTCAATGGAGGAGATGAAATCTCAATTTGATGCTCCGTTAAAAAAATTTCGTTGAACAAAGCTGTAGGAATAATTTAATATTTAATTTAATAGTATTAAATATTAAGTTTTCTGCTAAAATTTGAACAACTTAGATTTCCACCAAACTCCTTTCCTATGGTAAACACCCTATTCTAAGACAAAAAGAGTGGTTAGAAAAATTAGCTGACATAAAATATTAGGATAAAATATCATTTTACCTCTCACGATCATCCAACAACAAAAATTCAAATTTCTACTCAAAACTGCAGTCCAGAAAAACGTAGGTCCTTACAGGTCCGAGGGTCAGATGATCTAACATCATGATCTTCATCAGGTAGATCAACCTCCTGCAAGTCAGGAAAAAAATCTGATCTCATCTGAAACATGAAATTATTGTTGTTAGCATACAGTTGAAAATAACTATTATATATAGATGTATATTTTATATGATTATAACCATCATTTAACTGTATGAATCTTCATCTCCATCCCCATATTTGTATATGACGGTGTCAATATCTTCATATTCCTCCTCAGTTTCATCAATTTTCATAAGAGTTTTGGTTTTCTCATATTTTTTAATTTAAAATTCATTTGTTACATCAATAACATCATCATCACCATCTACCCTTAACCATGGGCTATCACCATCTATATTTGTGTCTCTTCTTGGAAAATATGATTTTGTAGTAGTCTCTTGAAAAATTTCAATTCCTTACACTTCGGTATAACCATATTCACTTTGAGTAAAATGATTTTCCCAACATTTCATTTTTATTATACTCCAATCAGATAATATGTCATATGCTTGGAGGTCACAAATTGTCCACATTAATGCAGCTTTTAGTAGAAAATTCTATTTCATAGTAAAAAACATAATCTGTTCGAAATCAAAAACATAATAGATGACCCCAACATTTTCAAAAGTGTCAAACATCCTCAAACCACATGTTTTACATGAAAACATAATTGTACCTTTTGAAATAAATTCTAGTTTTGATGATGCTAATGATAATAAAGTTTCAACACCCTCAATATATACAGAATTTCTACGAGAACTATTTGAATTTCTATGCTGATTTATCCAAGCATGATCATCTAATAAGGACTGTTGTTGACTTCCTTATTCCATATTTCTCTAAAAATATAAAATAATTAGGATTTTTATGATTAATTTGATATAAGAAAAACATGATCCAAAAATATAAAAAATTAATTATTCATAATTATATCTAATTATTAGTAATTATTCCTAATTATTGGTAATTATTCCTAATTATTGGTAATTATTGGTAATTATTACTAATTTTTGATAGTTTTTTTCTAATTTTTGCTATTTTTCTAATTTTTCCTATTTATTATTAATCATTACTAGTCATTACTATTTAATACTATTTATTACTAATTATTACTATTCATTAATAATTATTGCTAATTATTACTATTTATTACAAATTATTTCTATTTATTACTAATTATAACTAATTATTACTATTTATTACAAATTACTACTATATATTACTAATTATTACAAATTACCACTATTTGTTAATAATTATTACTAATTACTCATAACAGTTATTAATTATTACTAATTTCCACTAATTATTACTAATTATCACAAATTACCACTAATTACCGCTAATTACTGTTATTTATGGCTATTTATTACAAATTATTACTATTTATTACGAATTATTACTAATTATTACTCGTTATTACTAATTACCACTGTTTATTACAAATTATTGTTATTTATTACTAATTAATGCTATTTATTACTAATTATCGCTAATTATTACTAATTATTACTATTTTTTACTATTTATTAATATTTATTACTATTTTTACGATTTTTTACTATTTTTTACAATTCTTTACTAATTATTACTAATCACCACGAATTATTACTAATTACCACTAATTATTATTTATTATCGCTAATTATTACTAATTATTACTAATTACCCATAATTGCTACTAATTAGCGCTAATTATTACTAATTACTGATAATTATTACTAATTACTACTAATTACTACTATTTATTCCTATTTATTACTATTTATTACTAATTATTACTATTTATTCCTAATTAATACTATTTATTACTACCGCTAATTATTACTAATTACCACTAATCATTACTATTTATTCCAAATTATTACTGATGACCACTAATTATTGCTATTTATTACTATTTATTACTAATTATTACTAATTAGTACTATTTATTACTATTTATTCCTAATTATTCATAATTACCGCTATTTATTAATAATTCTAATTACCACTATTTATTACTAATTATTACCAATTACTGCTAATTATTACTAATTACCACTAATTATTACTATTTATTCCTAATTACTACTATTTATTACTATCACTAATTATTACTAATTACTACTAATTATTGCTAATCACGACTAATTATTACTAATTACCACTAATTATTACTAATTATCACTAATTATTACAAATTACTGATAATTCTTACTAATTACCTCTAATTATTGCAATTTATTCCTAATTGTTTCTATTTATTACTATTTTTAATAATTATTAATATTTATTCTTAATTAGTACTATTTTTTCCTAATTATTACTAATTATTCCTAATTACCGTTATTTGTTACTAATTATTCCTAATTACTACTATGTATCACTAATTATTGCTAATTACCACTAATGTTTTCTAATTACTGCTAATAATTACGAATTACCACTAATTATTACTAATTACCACTAATTACCACTATTTATGACTAATTATTACTAATCAATCCTATTTAATACTATTTATTACTATTTATTACTATTTATTACTATTTATTACTATTTATTACTAATTATCAAAAATTATCAGTAATTATTACTAATTATTACTAAGTATAACTAGGTATTGCTAATTATTACTAATTCTTACTGATTATTACTAATTGTTACTAATTATTACTAATTATTAATATTTATTACTATTTATTACTATTTAAAAATAATTATTTCTAATTATTACTATTTATTACTATTTAAAACTAATTATTTCTAATTATTACTATTTATTACTAATTATTACTAAATATTAATATTTATTACTATTTATTACTATTTATTACTAATTATCGCTATTTATTCCAAATTATTACTATATAAACTATTTATTACTAATTATTACAATTTATTAGGATTTTTTACTCTTTTTACTAATTATTACTAATTATGACTAATTAATACTAAAAAATACTAATTTATACTAATTACTACTAATTACTAATAATTAATACTAATTAATACTAATTACATGTAACTATTATTAATTAATGATAATTGAACCAAATTATTACAAATTAATACTATTCATTTCTAAATAAAAACATTAAATCTTAATGAAATGGCATATTTGTAAAAATAAATAATGTAAAATAAAACAATCTAATTCTAATTTAATTTAATTACTACTAATTAATAATAATTATTACTAATATATATTAAAATTAATTAACTATAAAATAAAAAACAAACAAATACCTTAAATTTGAATCTTTTGTTGGATGCAAGTCCTGAAAATTGATCCTTTTTAAAGTTGAAAAGTTTTAAAAACTGAGGAGAGAAATATGAGAGCAGAGAAGGAGGGAGGACTTGAGAGAATTGTGAAATGGTAAAAAATCAGATGGGGGTATATATACGTTAGATCATTTGCGATGGGGGTATTTGCAATGAATCCCATCACAAATAGTTAGGCATTTATTAATTGGGGCATTAGTGAAAATAGTATTTACAACGGGTCCTATCGTAAATACTATCATGCTGACATAGTTTTTGTGATGGGTTGTCGCAAATAGTAGCTTTTACGATGGGTCCCGTCACAAATAGTATACCAGTTATTAATTGAGGTGGTGGTAAAAGATAATATTTACGACTGGATCTGTCGCAAATATTATCATGGCGACAAATTATTTGCGACGACCAAATAATAAAAACTCAGGGAGAGTATTTGTTGTGGGGGGTTTAGTCCCAGTCATAAATACCTATTTTTTATGGACTATTTGTGGCGGGTTAAAATTATCATGTCGCAATTAACTCATCACAATAAGTCATCTTTTTGTAGAGATCATCTTTGATCTTTACTGCTCCACATTGGACAATATAGGAAATAAAGAATTAAAAACTGAAGGTTCTAGGTGCAGTGGAAGCATGGTTGGGATGGTACCCGACTATGATTTTTACCATGATTAATGATTATTTTAGGATCAATACGAAGATGAACACCAGTCTCCACGAAATAAAATCAAAGACTTAGATAGAGAAGGAAGAGGCTTGAAACCTTTAGAGAGGATCTTGCACATCATGTTTATAATTAATTTAATTAATTTCATAAAGAAAATAATACCTGGATCTTCGGTATTTTCTTCATTGATGATGTTGATCGTCCGGAATGACCCTTCAGGATTATCACATTGCGCTTGTAAGGATCCAAACTAATATCCCTCTAGCGGTGATCCAAACATGATCTAATGGCATATGATCGATATCACTCGTTCTCCGGGTGCTAGTGCGGCGAAGAGAGTGTCTTGTGTCAGTCGTTCTTGATCGCTTGTTCTTTGTCCTTGAAGTACGTCTCTCGTTCTTGAGAGGGGTGGGAGGAGGATTCGAGAGAGAAATTCTTTAGCTCAAGAATTATAAATTCACAGGGTGTACGATTTGGTGTCGTGTGGTGTGTTCACTATGGCACAATAGACGTACGTGTCTCTTTATATGCATAGAACTCCTGTTACAATATTTAATTGCATAATAGAAATTAAATACATTCATGAATTTAGAGAAAACCCATGCTCATAATAATAATACTGCATCATTATTTATGGTGAGCCAACTTGCGCAAAACGAAATTATGAATAATATTTCGCGTTACAAAATAATAGCAGCGTCATTATTATTTTCACTTGTGCTAACTAATAATTATTTACCGTCTAGAAAATAATTATTTTACTACCGGACCATCCTTGGTCTGCTCGAACTCCACTTCTATTTATTGAACACCTGAATAAATAAATAAATAATTTATTCTCTTAAATAAATATTTTATTTACAAACTAGTAAATAAATATTTATTAAATGTTAAGTAAAATAAATAAATAAATTTTATTTAATTTATGTGATCATCTTAACTTGAATAAAATTATTCCACAGTCTTGAGAATAATATTTACTTCATTAATTATATTCAAATAGAATTTAACCGAGACCACCAAAAACACTTAGTGTGTGACCCTCTAGGATTCTTTCTCATTGGCATTAGGCGGGCTTTCCTAAAGTCCAAGAGTACTATCTAGCAATGGGTCAAGGCACCCAAGAGAAAGAACGTAAAGTCACAACAACAACATCCACATACAAATGCTCACTGTGTAATATAATCCCTTTATCTCAATATCTCATCAAGAAGGTTTCATGATAGTTTCATCAACCTTTATGCTTGATACATCATTCTTTGACTACCTGAAATAAACACGTCGTTACACCATGGATATGGAATTTCACGTGATGGTTATATTTCAATCAAAGGGCCGAGATATCAACTTCCATAAATGGGAGGGAAAAATCTTTCCTCGACTTATCCATTAATAACATGTCACTTGTGACACACCCAATGTACCCTACTTCCCACCAACTATTTGCGTGATGGTTTTCGTTAGTAAATCAAAGTGAGTGAGTCATGACACGTATAAATGATGATCTTAAAGTTTAAGGATCATTACACACAATCACAGATAGAAATATCTGATGACACCAAAACATATAGAATTATTACTGGAGGGTTTATTCTCATAATCTCCTATCTTAGAGATTACCAAGTGCGGACTTCATGAGAGGTAGTCCCATCTACTTACGAGTACTCACACCTGACGGTCTTCATGCTATGTTTCCCAACATAGTATGTCATCCAACCATAGAAATATATTTAAGAATATTGTTATAGCATTTCAAGGTTCTCATCATTGTGGGGAACTTCCATGACCTTATCAATGCAAAAAATACTCTAGGACATTATTACATCAAGGTTATACAGAATAATGAACAATATGTAAAAAGATGTTTAATATTTAAAGAAATTAAATATACATGTAATCAAAGTAAAAAAAGTTGGTTCTAGGACACAAACTCTTACAAACTCCCACATGGACTAGAGCCAACTGCCTACGACTTTCAATCTGCTAGGCCTCACATGGAGATCATGTTTCTGCTGAGTCAAGGTTTTAGTCAAGGGGTCCACCACGTTGTCTTCTGTGGAAATACTGGTCACTGCAACTTCACCCCTCTGAGAAAAATCCCTCAAGATATGATACATCTAAAGTATGTGCTTCATCTACTTATGTGACCTTGGCTCTTTTGTGAGAGCCACCGCTGTAGTATTATCACAGTACAGTGTGATGGGATCTTTACTTCAGGTATCACATCCAGCTCCTAGATGAAGCTTCACATCCAAAATACTTCTTTAGCTGCCTCATAGGCTATGAAATACTCAGAATCTACTATAGAATCTATGACCACACTCTACTTTGATCTCTTCTACCTCACTCCACCTCCATTCAAAGTGAAGATGTATCTTCTTTTTCACTTCATGTCATCTTGATCAGTCTGGAAACTAGCATCTACATATCCTCTGATGAATAGTTCCTCATCTCCTCCATAAACCAGGAACATATCCTTAGTACGCCTCAGATACATTAGTATAGTCTTGAATTCCATCCAATGGCAGTCACCTGGGTCAGCTTGATATCTGGATACCGCACTCAATGCATAGGCAACATCCATCCTAGCACATAGCATGGAATACATGACTGACCCAATCACTGATTTTTATGGAGTCCTTGCCATTATCTTTCTTTCCTCATGTGTTTGAGGACACATTTTCTTGGGAAGATTAATGAAATTTGATTCTAGCAACAATACCCTCTTGGATTGTTCCATAATGAATCTCTTCAGTATCTTATCAATGTATGTACTTTGACTTAGGCCGAACAATCTCTTAGATCTATCATGATGGATCTTGATCCCGAAAATATATGATGCCTCTCCCATGTTCTTCATGGAGAAGAATTGATTCAACCATGCCTTCAAAAACTGTAAGACTGGTATCTTATTTCTAATAAGCAATGTGTCATCAACATATACTATTATGAAAATGACTGCACTCCCACTAAACCGTTTGTAGACACAAGACTTAAATTAGTTCTTGATAAAACCAAATTTCTTTATGGCTTCATAAAAATGAATATTCCATGATCTGGATTCTTTCTTTAATCCATAAATGGATTTCTACAACTTTCATACCTTATTGACATCCTTTGGAGTCATAAACCTTTCAGGTTGTTTCATGTCGACATCTTCCTAAAGGTTCCCATTAAGGAAGGTTGTTTTGAAATCCATTTTCCAAATATTGTAGTCGTGGTAAGAGGAAATGGACAATAGAATTTTGATGGATTTCAGCATTGCAACTGGTGATAAGGTTTCGTCATATTCAAGGCCTTAACGTTGTTTGAACCCTTTTTCAACCAGTCATGCCTTATAGGTGCTGACTTGTCCTACCATGTCTAGTTTCTTATTGAATACCCATTTGAAACCAATAGGATTTACTTAAATTGGAGGATCTACCAAAATTCAGATGTGGTTTTGGTACATGGAATCCATTTCAGAATTCATGGCGTATTGCCACCTGGAAACATCTGTTCCACTCACTACTTCCTTGTAGTTTAGAGGGTCATTATTATCAACTAATAAATAGTCACCATCCTCGGTAACTAGAAAACCGTACTGTTATAGTTCTCTAACCTCTCTTGTACTCCTACACAACTCTTGTGTCTCTGGAATAGTTCTTTCTTCCCTGGGGCTTTGCGGAATCTGTTCCTTTACCATCTCGTGTGTACCTTGAGCCTCAAATTCATCGAAGTCTATCTCACTCCACCTATCTCTTTTGGAGATGTGCTCCCTATCAAGAAATATGGCATGTATTCCCACTATAACCTTTTTTTCTGAGGGTTTGTATAGGTAATATCCCCTTTTTTCCTTGGGGTATCCTATAAAGGTACACTTTGTGCCTCAGGTGTAATTTTTTTACCTGAATAGGCCTTAAAAAATGCATTGCTTCCCCACACATGTAAATTCGATAATATGGATTTC
Organism: Viscum album; assembly: GCA_963277665.1. Classification (NCBI taxonomy): domain Eukaryota; kingdom Viridiplantae; phylum Streptophyta; class Magnoliopsida; order Santalales; family Viscaceae; genus Viscum; species Viscum album. Next base: position 822,726,122 of record OY728127.1, read on the forward strand.
TTTTCACTCTAGAACTCGTATGGAAGGCAATTTATTGATGTAGTTGGTACTTGGTTTATTATGTGAACTGTTTTTTGTAATTCATATCTCCAAAAGAATAATGGAAGACTCGCATGACTCGTCATTGATCTCACTATGTACAACAGGGTTCGGTTCCTGCTTTCTCTCACACCATTCCACTGGGGTGTGTATAGAGGAGTGATTTGGGATAAGATCTGAAACTCTCATAAGTAATCAATGAAGTCTTGATTAAGATATTCTCCACCTCAGTCTGAGAAGAGTTTCTTAATATTCTTACCAAGATGGTTCTCAAATTCATTCTTGTATTCTTTGAACTTATCAAAAGAATCCAAATTATACCGTATTAAGTAGTTATATCCATATCTACTAAAATCATCAGTAAAAGTTATGAAGTATGAGTACCCTCCCTATGCTTCAACAATAAATGGTCCACACACATTAGTATGAACCAATTAAAGAAGTTATTTAGCCCTTTTACCTTTCCCACTAAATGGGTCTTTGGTCATTTTTCCTTGTAAACATGCATGACATACACCAAGTGGTTTTAGTTCGAAAGAATCTAAATATCCATCTTGATATAATTTTTTCAAGTGTTTTTCGTTTACATGACCTAGTCGGTGGTGCCAAAGTTGAGTGTGGTATGATTCATGTGAAGTATCTTTGCTATTGATTTCCATTAATTGGTTTGTGTAATATAACACATAAAGACTCTTGTATAAATGTTCCCTACCAAAACAAATGTTATCTTTGTAAAAGAATAAAAATTCATTTCCAAACTTGAAAAAAATCCATCTGTATCTAATTTGGAAATAGAAACAATGTTTTTATTAACAGACGACACATAATAACAACCCTTTAATACCAAGATCATCCCAGTTGGAAATGTGAGGTGGTAGTCCCCAACAGCTACAGTAGAAAGTATGGCTCTGTTGGATGTTCATAGATCTACCTCCCCTCAGTTAATCTTCATGAATTGACTTCGTTCCTATATTTGGATACATATTTGATCACCAAAAGTTGTATCTAATTCCCAATTTGTTGAAACATATAGATTACATTCTATGATAAACTTACCTGAAGATTCCCCTTTCTTCTTAGGCTGGGTGCAGTTCTTCTTCCAGTGGCCCTTCTTGCCACATGCAAAACAAACAGCCTCTTATTCCCTTGCCTCTCCTTTGATCTTCCTTTTCTTGGAAGGTCATGCAGAAGCTTCAGGCTTAATGCTCTTCGTCTTCCCTTTCCTCTTATTCACCATAACGATATAAGGATTTTCCCACTTCATATCTTTGTCCACTTGGTGAATGAGGATAATAATATCAGTTAGAGACTTATCAATGTAGTTTATATTGAAATTGGTAACAAATTTAGAGAAGCTCTGAGGGAGTGATGCGAGAATGAGATCGGTATCCAGTTCTTCGGGGAGTTTAAACCCTAGAACCTCTAGGCTCTCAATGTAGCCAATGATCTTGACTACATGAGGCCCAACTGGGGAACCTTATCCAAACTTACTCTGAAAGAGTTCCTTAGAGATCTTAAAACATTCCTATCTTTCTCTCTCCTAGTAAAGACCACAGAGGTGCTCGATCATGCTATAAGAATCCATGTTTTCATGAGATTCCATGATTTCACTATGCATTAATGATATCATCAAACATTGAATGTCAACCACATCATTCATATGTTTCTCATAGACCAAGATATCCTCATCACTCGCCTCTTTGGTAGGTGGATTAGGTAATTATTACTCCAGCACATAAGACTTCCGTTCATGGGGTAGAATAACACGAAGGAATCTAAACCATTCCTAGAAGATACTACCAATGAAGATGTTGTCTTTATCCATAATTGATCTCAGGGATAGTGTGGTTGATGATATTTTCATTTTTATTCTACAATTAAAAGAGCAGATCATTATGACTTCATTGATTACATTTTATGAGAAATAATAAATTTTTATTAAGTCTCCCACTATTTTATCAAGTCCCAATATCCCTCACCATTGAACTCAGAATTTCCAGTTTCCATGACATTCTAGTGTAAATGATCCATATTCCCCTTAAAATAATCCCAAAAAGGGTTGGTCAAGCTATTAGAAGGTATTTAGGTAGGCAGGTTTTTGCCAACTGTGGGCTTACAGCTCCTTGATCTATTGAGTGGACTCCCCAATCCTGAAATCATGACTTTGGATTTCCTCAACTCTTGCCTCCAATATTACACCAAGTCTAGAAAGGGATACTCTAATTGATGTAATATGGTTAATTCAACCCAAAACCTTTCATAAGGTCTTCTAGTATAAAATTAAGTGTCCCAACAGGGGTTGGTTAAACACAAAGTTTTATTGAGTTTTTCACTTAATCAAGTAACAGAAGGCTTGGTCTGACTTAATATTTAATTTGAGGGATTTTTAACTCTTATGTTTGAATTTCTTATTATCATTATCACATGATTTTTAATATTAAGTGGAACTTACTTAAGTGATTAACCATGTCTTGATAATATTTATTCATAAGTCTAGTTTATTTTAGTTCTATCTTAAAAGCTTGTTTAATTCATTAATTATGTGATCATGAAAACATATCCATAATGATAAACCATGAAACTGATAGAAATAAAATAATGATCATGATCATGATATTTTATAATGGTTAGTTTATCTAGAGGTTGATAAACTAACCCTGGCCTAGGAGAGAAACATCTTGAACCTTTTGGGTTTGTGTTTACAGCTTTCCACCTGTCCACCTCTGTATCTCATAGGATTGGTTTCATCTTTGATATAGTTTGAACCACCTCTACTATATTGATATTTCCATCCATTACATATGCCTTTTTTAACTGACATGTAGGTGATGGGTAAAAATAGTTTTTACATAAAATAAACCTTGGGCACGCAGGTTCTACATATTAATGAGGAGAAGGCTCGCAGGCCAACAAATTTAATTTAAAAAAATAAATTAAAAGAAACCATCCATATACAAAGTTCTTGGTCTATCTCATGATCATCTATACATGCAATGATATTTACGCATAAATAAAACTAGCATTCAATTCTTTAATCATTCTTATTTAAGATAAATTACACTCGAATCAATTAATTATTATCTTTAATTAATCAATACTTTTATCTTAAAACCTTTTCTGAATTTCCTTGAGATTATCATCCATCATAATTTTAAATAAATAAATTCGTTTAAAATTATCTTTGTATGTGACTTGTACCTTGGAGTCAACCCAGTGAATTCCTATTCACAACTACCCAATGAGTATAAATGAGAATTACGCAGATGTTAAATTAAATAAATATATATAAACCACCTATCACATGTTGTGCCTCAACTTTACGCATGCACGATGGTACATGTCTCAAGGGTTTGTATAATATAATAATAAATCAAAATAAATCTGCATAATTTGGATGAGTACATAGCGTGTAGTTCCAATTACACGTTGTGTACTATTTTTCATCGTCCATCTGAAGTACACGCCCAGGGAAATGGAATGTGAGTGTACTTCAGAAATCTTTAGAGTACATGGTGTGTCCAGTGGGCCACATTCCATGTAGTTCCTCGTTACATGGTCTCTAGATAGGAAATCCATGTACGAGGTACATGGTCTTACCCTAACCCGAAGGGACTAAACGTCATGTTCAGTTGGCCACACGATGTGTAATTTGGAAACTGTGTGCCACCAGTTCCTGGTCAACACACGGAGTCATTAAGACTTAGAAAAACTCCAATGGCATGTCTTGGTTTAGTGGACTAGACCTGGTGCATTGAACCTTGGCTATACGGGGTGTACTGCCGAATATACGTCGTGTGTTCAGGTGTGTTATGGTCAGGAACCTTTGGCACCTCCGGATGAGATCCTCTCTTTTATTTTAATCAAAATTAAAAGAAAATAGTGTTTTTGTACGGTGAATGAGAAATGAAAGAGTAGGAAAAGATCTTGAGATTCAGAATTGTATAATGATTAACTTGAATTTAAATAACTAAATTATTAAATGCATAAATCATCAAAGAAATATTTTAAAATTTATAAACTATGATGTAACTGCTCTGATACCACTTGAAGGTTTCGGGCGCAGTGGAAGCATGGTTGGGATAGTAACTGAATTTTATTTTTACCATTATCAATGATTATTCCGGGATTAATACGATGATGAATTCCAATCTCCACGGAATATAATTAAAGACTTAGATAAATATGGAAGAGGCCTGAAACCTTTAGAGAGGATCTTTCACATCATTTTTATAACTAATTTAATTAATTTCATAAAGAAAATAATACCTGGATCTTCAATATTTTCTTCATTGATGATTTTGATCATCCTGAATGACCCTTCTGTATTACCTCATTGCACTCGTAAGGATCCAAACTAGAATCCCTCTAGAGGTGATCCACACATGATCTGATGTCCTTGGATCGACATCGCTCGTTCTCCAGGTGCTAGCGTGGCAAAGCGAGTGTCTTGTGTCGGTAATTCTTGATCACTTGTTCTTCGGCCTTGAAGAATGTCTATCATTATTAAGAGGGGTGGGAGGAGGATTCTAGAGGGAAATTGTTTAGCTCAACAATTCTCAATTCATTGGTTGTATGATTCAGTGTCGTGCAGTGTGTTCACTATGTAACAATAGATGTACTTGTTTATTTATATTCATGGAACTTATATTACAATATTTAATTTCATAACAAAAATTAAATACATTCATGAACTTAAAGAAAACCCATTCTCATAATAATAATACCATGTCATTATTTATGGTGCGACAACTTGTACAAAATGGAATTATGAATAAAATTCCATGTCACAAAATAATAGCAGTGTCATTATTATTTTAACTTGTGCCAACTCATAAATATTTACCATCTTGTAAATAATTATTTTACTACCAGACTGGACATGATCCGTTCGAACTCCACTTCCATTTATTGAACACCCAAATAAATAAATAAATAAATTATTCTCTTAAATAAATATTTTATTTACAAACTAGTATATAAATATTTATTAAATGTTTAATAAAATAAATAAATATATTTAATTTAATTTATGCGATCATATTAACTTGAATAAAATTATTCTACAGTCTTGTGAATAATATTTATTTCACTAATTAAAATCAAAGAGAATTTAACTGAGACCACAAAAAACACTTAGTGTATGACCCTCTAGGATTCTTTCTTGTTGGCATTAGGCGGGCATGCAAGTCCAAGATTATTGTCTAGCAACAGGTCAAGGCACCTAATAGAAAGAAAGTAAAGTCACAACAACGACATCCATAAATGAATCATCAATGTGTAATATAATCCCTTTATCTCAATATCTCATCAAGAAGGTTTCATGATAGTGACATCAACCTTTATTCTTGATACGCCATTCTTTGACTACCTGAAATAAACTCGTTGTTACACCATAGACATGGAATTTCACATGAAAGTTCTATTTCAATCAAAGGTCCAAGATATCAACTTCCATAAATGGAAGGTAAAAATCCTTCCTCGACTTATCCATTAATAACATGTCACTCATGACGCACCCAACGTACCCTACTTCCTTCCTAATATATGCATGATGGTTTTTGTAAGTAAATCAAATTGTGAGAGTCGTGACATGTATTAATGATAATCTTAAAGTCTAAGGATCATTACACTCGATCATAGATAGAAATATCTGATGACACTAGAACATGTGGAATTCCTACTGGTGGGTATGTTCTCATAATCTCCTATCTTGGAGATTACCAAGTGTGAACTTCATGAGAGGAAGTCTCATCTACTTACGAGCACTCACACCTTATGGTCTTTATGCTATGTGTCCCATCATAGCATGTCATCCAACCATAGAACTATATTTAAGAATATTGTTATAGAATTTCAAGGTTCTCCTCATAGCAGGGAACTTACTTGACCTTATCAATGCAACAAATACTCTAAGACATTATTATATCATGGTCATGCAGAACAATGAACAATATATAATAATATGTTTAATATTTAAATACATTAAATGTCCATGTAATCAAAGTAAAACCAGTTGGTTCTAGGATGACAACTCTTACAAACTCCCACTTAGACTAGAGCCAACTGCCTACGACTTTCAGTCCACTAGACCTCACAAGGTGATCATGTTTCTACTGAGTCAAGGCTTTAGTCAAGGGGTCTTCCATGTTGTCTTTCGTGGAAATACTTCTCACTGCAACTTCACCTCTCTGAGAAAAATCTATCGAGAGATGATACTTCTGAAGTATGTGCTTCGTCCGCTGATGTGACCTTGGCTCTTTTGCGATATCCACCGCTGCAGTATTATCACAGTACAACATGATGGGATATTTACTGCTAAGTATCACATCCAGCTCCTGGACGAAGCTTCGCATCCAAACTGCTTATTTAATGATAATTGAACCAAATTATTACAAATTAATGATAATTGTACAAAATTATTACAAATAATAATATTCATTTTTAAATAAAAAAATTAAATCACAATGAAATGACATATTTTTACAAATAAATAATGTAAAATAAAACAATATAATTCTAATTTAATTTAATTACAGATAATTAATAATAATTATTACTAATATAAATTAAAATAAATTAACTATAAAATAAAAAACAAATAAATACATTAAATCTGAATCTTTTGTTGGATGCAAGTCCAGAAAATTGATCTGTTTCAAAGTTGAAAAGTTTTAAAGAACTAAATAGCGAAATATGAGAGCAGAGAAAAAGAGAGGACTTGAGATAATTTTGGAATGGTAAAAAATCATATGGGGGTATATATAGGTTAGATCATTTGTGATGGTGGTATTTACATTGAATTTTGTCACAAATAGTTAGGAATTTATTAATTGGGGAAACAGTGAAAATAGTATTTACAATGGGTCATGTAATAAATATTATCCTACCGACATAGTTTTTTCAATGGGATGTCGCAAATAGTAGATTTTGTGATGGGTCCCGTCACAAATAGTTTACCAGTTATTAATTGAGGCGGCGGTAAAAGATAATATTTATGATGGGATCTGTTACAATTATTATCATGGAGACAAATTATTTGGGATGGCCCATCGAAAATAATAAAAAAACAGGAAGAGTATTTGTGATGGGGGGGTTTAGTCCCTGCCGCAAATACCTCTTTTTTATAGACTATTTGCGAGGGGTTAAAATTCTCGCATTGCAATTGACTCTTCGTAATAAGTCATTTTTTCTGTAGTCTTCCACTTTGATCTTTACTTCTCCATATTGGAAAATATAGGGAATAATGAATTAAAAACAACTACAAATCCATATTCTGATCTCAGTTTGATTGTCCCACATATTAATGAACAAACAGAATTAAAGACTCTTCCTCCAAACTTGAAGTATTCATTCCTATTCCATAATAATTCATATCATGTTATAATCTCAACATGCTTTGATGAAATTAAGGAGTCCAAACTCAGTCAAGTGTTAGAGGAAAACAAGATGGCCTTAGATTGGACCCTATATGACATAATAGTCATAAAATATATTCTTTTTATACATCATATATATCTATAGTAATCATCTAAACCCATTAGGAAACCTCAAATAAGATGAAACTCACTCATACTTGAGGTAGTAAGGGAAGAGATTACCTAGATTCTCAAAGATAGTATAATCTACCCTATTTCTGATAGTGAATGAGTTAGTCTGATTCAAGTGGTTCCTAAAAATGGTGGCATAACTATTTTCACCAATGAAAATGGAGAAACGGTCCCAATCCAAGTCAAAAACAAGTAGTGTGTGTTAATTGATTATTGAAAAATGAATGAAAAAACACAAAAGACTACTTACCACTCCCTTTATTTGAATGAATTATATAAATACTTGTTAAAAATTCATATTGTTTATTTCTTAATGGATATATTGGCTATTTCCAAATTCCAATCACACCCTAGGGCCAAGAAAAATATTGTTCACTTTCCCCTTTGGAACATACTCATATAGGAGAATGCCTTTTGGCCTTTTTAATTCTCCTAAAACATTCCAAAGCTTCATGATGAGCATATTTTCTGAATTCATTAGTAGTTTCATAGAGGTTTAATGGATTAATTTACCATTTATGGTGATTCATTCAAATATTATTTTCATTCACTTTCTATGGTCCTATAAAAGTAAATGTAACATTATGTTGAATTTTGAAAAATATCTCTTTATGGTTACTAGAGGGATTGTTCTAGGACACATAGTCTCTCATGAGGGTATTCAAGTCAATATGGAGAAGACAGAGGTGATCCAATCACTTCCTGAGCCCACATCAGTTCGAGACATCTATTCCTTTCTTAGACATGCAGGTTTTTATCAATGGTTCATACATACCTTTATTAGGATTTCACTTCCTCATGCAGGTTTTTTTATCAATGGTTCAACCATATCATTAGTAGGATTTCACTTCCTCACACATAGTTCCTTAAAAATTATGTTCCATTCCATTTTTATGGGGCTTTTAAGAGAGAATTCATTGAACATTAATTTTTACTTACATATTCCCTGATAATTCAATACCCTATTGGTTCTTTCCCTTTGAATTGATGTTTAATGATCTTTATAGGGACACTGGGGTAGACCTTAAACAAAAAATATATATAATTCCATTTTTTCTATTACTCATTAAAACATTATATGAAACAAGATATCATTACATTATCTCTAAAAACGAACTCTTAACACTAGTTTTTTCAATGGAAAATTCCATCCCTATCTCTTAGGTTCTAAAATCGTTGCATTCATAGACCATTTAGCTTTAATATTCTTATTCAAAAAGTTTGATTCCAAATTGAGGATAATAAGATGGATCTAAATTCTTCAATATTTTTAACTAGAAAGTAAGGATAGACCAGGAAAAGAAATCCTTATGAATGGTCATTTTAGTAAAACCTTCAATTCTTATTATGCTAGAATCTTAGACCCAAAATTTCCCATGGAAAAATTTTCATTTCTCACTCTGAAATTACAATGGTATTATTTAATTGTAAATTACTTGGTTTCTAGTGTTTTCCCATATGATTTTTCAAAAGAACAAAACTAAAAAAATTGATTCAAAAAACTATTTTTGGGAAGATAATAAACTTTGGAAATATAGGGCTGATATTGTAATTATAAAATGTGTTGATGAGGTGGAACATTCATCCATCTTGGCATTTTTTCATTCATTACCATTAGGTTTCCACATTAGACCAATAAAATTCCTATTGAAAGGACTTACACTCTGGGTTCTTCTGGTATTCACTCTTCAAGGACTCAAAAGAGTTTTCCAATCATGTCCCACATGAAAAAATTGGGTACAACCTCTAAAATATATGAGATTCCATAAAACTATTAATATTCTATGAAATATTTGATGTATGGGGTATAGTTTTATGGGATATTTCTCTCCTCATAATGGATTATCATTAAATATTCTGGATGTTGACTATGTTTCTAGGTAGGTGGAGGCCAGAACCACTTGGAAAGAAGATGCATAAATAGGGTTTAAGTTTCTTAAAACACACTTCTTCCATATATTTTAAACACTACATTCTTTGGTTAGTGAATTAGGAACACATTTCTATAATCAAACAAAGGATCCGTTTTTGAGAAAAAATGGGGTTTGTTCACAAAATTTTAGCTACCTATCACCCCTGACAAATTAAATGGATGAATTTTAAAATAGGTAAGATAAAAGAGTGATTAAGATATTTTTTAAGTCTATAAGAAAATACTTGTCAGAAAAACTATGTGAATAAAATTGTTCTTATTGAATGGATAAAAAAGACACCCATTAGGATGTCACCATTTAGGTTAGTTTTTGGTAAGGAATTTCACTTATAAGTTGAACTTCATCTTAAATCATATTGGGTTATTAAAAAATTAAATTTTGATTGTGAAAAATCTAGTGAATGGAGATTCCAATAATTAAATAAACAGGAGAAATTTATACGTGATATCTATGATAATTCCAATATACAAAAGGAGAAATAAAATCTACTCCATAAAAAACAAATCATGTGAAATGTATTTCATAAAGTTGATAAGGTAATTCTCTTCAATTATTGATTTTGACTTCACCTATGTAACCTTAACTCTCATTGGGAAGGTCCTTTTACCATTAGTAATGTTTACCCATTTGGTGCAGTGAAATTCTAAAACCCTTCAACCCAAAGTAAAATCACATTTAATGGTTATCTAATAAAGCATCTCCATGAGAGGAAACATACCCTAGGAACCACATCGACTTACACCAAATCCACAACTATTAGAGTATACTAACCATTGGGTGGATAAGGTGACCTAATTATCCTAAACTAGGAGAAATTATTTCATTTTAAATCTATATCATTCTCTACCTCTCTCCCTATCTCTCCTCTTTTTCACTTCTCTTCTCATTATCCCTTTCTGAATTTCTCTCTCACTTTTTACTTTTTACTGCTTTCTTCATCCACCATTTTTTTTTTCATGTGTCATTTTTTCAAGAAAAAAATCATAATTAATCACCTTTAAATTTTTAAAAAACTCTCCATCCATTTTGGGGGGTCTAGAGACTTTTTTCTTCATCTCAAAAGTTTTTTATTTTCATCAAAAAATTGGATAAACAATTTAGTCTCAAAACCAAACTATTTTAAATGATCATTCTTTATTGGAAAATGATTTTCCCTAACCCATGAGGAATAACTTAGTATTTTATACCAAGGTAACATATGTCCATATTTTCATGTTTTTTGATTTTAATTGATGATTGTTAGTCTTGAGTTTATTATACTTTGGTATAATTTTCCAACTTTAGCATGTATTAATGTGATAAATGAATTTTCTAAACCACGTGAGAATAATTATATCCATTCCTCCCATTACCCTTATATTTATCCTCATTTTTAAATTCCCTATGGCCATATTAAAACCTATTTTTAATGGCCACATTACAAGAATAAAACCTTGTCCTACCCAACATCTACATGAATTTTCATTTCATGATTTTTTTAAAACTTAAGTGTTGGGGGGATTGGTTTCATATAAGGGTTTTATGGGTTTTTTATCTTATTTATATGCTTCAAGGAAAGAATAATTTGTATTTTTGTGAAATTTTTCTCTTTTATTACTCTTTCATTCCTCTCTCACTCTCTTGTGTCTTCATTCACTCGTTTTTTCCCACATCAAAAATGTGTTCACATTCCCTTTCATGTCTCATTTCATAAAATTGTGCATTAATTTTCTATGTTGATGTCTTTTCACCTAATTTACTCTATGTTTAACATTATATATTCTCTATTCCATTAAAAAACCCTAATATTTTTAAATTAACTCTATGTTCGATGACATATACAACATGGAACACTAAGCTTAAATGAACCATGAAATATTATTATTTAAATATGACTATTATAGCCTAGCTGTTGAATTGGAGAGTACGAATAGGATTAACCATATCATGATATATATATATATATATATAAATTAACTACTCAATATAAATGTACTGATTAATGCTTATGAAATAAGAACTCTATTTTTAGAAAATACATTATATTCTTTAAAATACATTTTCTTGAAAAATTGGGTTTATTGATTCCTATGAGCGATTGTTATAATTAATTTATAAAAAATTAAAAAAAATTATTTAATAAAAATAATATAATTATTAAAATATTTATACAAAATTTTTCTAACGTTGAATTTTTTGGATTTTTCTAAAATGGTTTATTTTTTAGTGAATAATGAAAAGAAAATGAATTTTCAAATACTATCACATCATTTAATTAAATAAATTAATCTAAAATCCCAATTATATTTTTTTATTTGGTATTAAATTAACATATGATATATATGATTTATAATAATCTAATTTTAATTGAAAATTTTCATGATTTTTATATAAGTTGATTTTTATGCTTAAAATCAAATTTTACTAAAAATTGTTTTCATTGATTTTTATGAATTTATATTACAATTAATTTCTTCCTCTTATAAAAATTTAATATTTAAAAATGGATACCATATTTTTAATTAGTAGGTTCAAAATTTTTAAATAGGTCCATTTTATTTTTTTCATTGTGAATTTTAACCATGGTAAAGTTAATCACCACAGTAAAGGCTAAATTGGGTAATTAAGGAAAAAATAATGTTTTAAGGCATTAAAAATCAACCCAAAATTTACCTTTATTTCATTTATTGGGAGGAATTTGGTCATATACATGCCAAATTAGAATATATTGCATTTTGGTTCTATTTGAACTTGATAATGACATTTATATTATTTTAAGTAAAGAAATTTACAAAATGTTCCTCTCTTACTCTTAATTCCTTTTATATGTTCATATAAGGATAATAATATGTTATTAAAGAATAATAAAGTTTATTTTGATAATACTTTATTTATTTTTATCATGGTACTTTATTTTTAATTTTTAGTTATTAAATAATTAGCTTAAATTCTTAAGAAATTCCAACACAGTATTTATTCATTTAATTGAAAATTAAAATAAATGATTTTAAAAATATTAAAAGAAATAAAAAATTTGATGAATTATTGTGTACCATGAATTTTATAGATAAATATAACATATCAGTGATGTTTTAAATTCTATATTTGAATTAATTTTTTTTCTTAATGTCTTTAAAACTATTACACCCCTAACTTTAAGTAACCCAGAGCTTGTGTATAATTTATTATATTGGCATAAGATACAAGGGATCTCATCCCAAATGATACTTTTCCGATGTAAGAAATTATAAATAAGCTATGGGTTACTGGAGTTAGGGTTGTTACATTTGGATTAAGATGAAGTTTAGTAGAAATATTGGGAACTAGATTTAGGAAAACATATATTAGTAAACATGAACCTATGATTGATTTTGATTATATATATAAGTATGGGATAACATCCTAAAAAATTTGTAAGGTATAGATTATGTGATTTCCCACTATGATTATTATTTCTCATACTATACTTTTTGGTATTATTAAATGGATGGAACCAGGAGGAATCATGTTTACACTGAATGTGATGGAAAATGCAGAGATTATGAGCAACCAAATTGGATGATGACTAGAGTGAAAGATATTGTGATTATTCATAATCAGTTATCATGATATTTGATTAACAACCTATACCTTAACCAAATTTCTGACTGGACAAAGAAGAGAAGAATAGAATTTCATGAGATATGGGTAATGGAGACCATGGGGGAAAGAAATATCAATTTTCTTCATGTCAGAAATATGTAAAGAGACGCCCTATAGAATGACATAAAGGAATGGAAAAATTATTCATTTATGGAAAAGAAGGAAATAGATCAAAAAATTGCTGAGAAAAAATGAACAGTTTGGTGGAGGGATTAAAAATTCATCCCAAAGTAACATTTATAGTTCAATGTCTTATGTGTGCAGAATATGGGAACTATATAAGACAATTACCTAATTTAAGGGTTAACTCCTAGACCAAGGAAGCACTTATTCTATGAAAATCATTTAATTGTAAGGATTAAAGTGCTTATTTATTGGAATAAAGGGATAATAGACTTTGATGAAGTAAATTGGATAGTATTGGCATCCTTGAAATTGGTTAGTGATTTGATGAAAAGTGATTTAGGTTATCTTTGATAAATTTTATTAGATTTTTAGATTTATGAAAATATTCTATGATTTTATTTAAGGAGTTATTCTGTTAATTTTTAGAATAAAATATGTTTTCTTGTGGGTTTAACTTAAGATTTTTTTATATCATCATGGGTTTATAATTTTATGGTTTACATAAGTTAAAAGGCAAAGATGCCCCTTTTGAGGTATTAAGTTGTGAGATTTTGAGGTGACTGGGACCTTTTACATGGTTTTATGAAGAATACTCTATTGAGGTTTAAATAACACTTTGGGGTATTATATGATTTATTAAATTCTATTAGATAATGGTAAATAGATAGTATTTATGGTTAAAAAGTAATTCATTGACAAGGTGATATTTTTATTAATATTTATGGTCAAGATAAGGATTACCTTTCAGGTTAGTATCTAAATTTGATTCAAGATATTATGGTGAATTTAACTACATTATAAGATTATATAGTGATTTATCAAGGTGATTAATTATATTTTTGGGATAATTCATTGGGTTTAAGTTTATGTATCCTTTATGTTTAATAGGTTTTTTAACATGAAAGATTATTTTGGAATAATTAAATTAAATTTTGGGAATAAAAGTTAAAATGTATGAGTTCTCCATTGAAGTTAGAAAATTATTTAATGTTTAAATTATTTAGGTTAATTGGGATGTAGATTTATTTATTTGTGGAACAATCTAATTTTAACCTTTGGTGTTATTATGTTAGTTTTGAAGTAAAATGTATTATTTCTCCATATGAAGGATTATACATCTTTTATATTATCTTAAATTTTGGTAACTATTTTACTTTTGGTTAAAATTTTAATACACTATGAATAGAATTTAATCCTTTTATGGATTATGTGATTTGTTATAGGTTGATTTTAGTGCATTAGGAATGAAAAAATCATCTTTAATACTCATCATTTGGAGAAAGTGTGAGATTATGGTAGAAATTGATTAAAGGATGAAATTATAATTTTCAAGTACGTATATTTCCTTATTCTATTAGTATATATGGTAAATAAGTTCCTAAACTCTAGAAAAATTATATTGAAATATAAATTTTATCCTATTATGACCATTTCCAATGAATCAATGTTGTTTTTACACGTCATAGATTTATGGTTTTGTGGTCATTAAATTTATCCTAATTATGTTCAATATCACTCTCTATTAGTCCTTGGGTATTATTTTTCTCATTCATGCCCATATTTTCACTTCCCAATAATGTTATCTTATTTGGAAACCTAGTTTTATATTATTCTAGATGACATTCATATTTCTCTTTCCCTCTTTTTAAGAGGAAGTTTTATTAACCCTTTTTACATTGTGGGTTTTTTCACAAAGGAATTTTCAAATGTAAAACACTTGATTACTGATCACAAGTTCAAATAGGGAGGAAAAAAATTATTTAATGTTTATAATGTAACATCCATATTTTTTTAAAATAACACTATGTTTGATATAATGTATAATACATAACATTGATCTTAAACAAACAACAAAATATTATTATTTAAATATGACCATTATAGCCTAATAATTGAATTGGTAGGTATAAATAGGATTAATAATATTACTATATATATATATATAAATTACCCACTCAATAAAAATTTATTTATTTTTTCTTAGGAATTAAGAACATAATTTTTCGTAAATACATTTTATTATTCAAATATGTTTTCTTCCAAAAAGGTTTTTATTGCTTCTAATGAGAGAATATTATAGTTAATTTCAATGACTTTTAAAAACATTATTTAATTAAAAGAATATAATTTTTAAAACTATCATACCAAAATTAGTTAATGTTTAATTTTTTTTATTTTTCTGAAATGATTGATTTTTTAGTTAATAGTGAAAATACAAATTTTTCAAATAATGTCATTTATTTCCATTAAATCAAGTAATTTAAAATCCACATTATATATTGTATTTGGTATTAAATTAACCTATGATCTATTTTATTTATAATAAAATAATTTTAATCAATAATTTTTATGATTTTCATATAAGTTAATTTTAATGCTTAAAAATGAATTTTTCCAAAAAAAAGTTTTCCACTGTGTTTTATGAATTTATATTAAAATTAATTTATGTAAATTATAGAAATTTAACATTGAAAAATGGATACCATATTTTTTATTTGGATTTTCAAATTTGGTAAATGTTTTCCTTTTATTTTTTATCATTTTGAACAGTAACCGTGGTAAAATGTTTCACCTTAGTAAAGGGAAAATTGGGTAATTGAGGTTAAAAATAATGCAATACAGATTTAAAAATCAACCCAAAACTTGCCTTTATTTCATTTTATGGGATGAACTCAGACATATATATCCCAAATTCTAATATATGTAATTTTGGATCCATTTGACATTGATAATGACATTCATATTATTTTAAGCAAAGAAAATTCCAAAATTTCCCTCTATTGATTTTAATTTATTTTATATATTCACATAAGGATAATAATATGTTACAAATGAATCTAAAGTTTATTTTTAACATATTTAATTTATTTTTATCATGGTAATTTATTTTTAATTCTTAGTTATTGAATAATTAGCTTAAATCCTTACAGAACACCGATAAAGTATTTATTCAATTAGTAGAAAAATAAAATAAATGATTTTGAAAATATTAAAATTAATTCAATTTTAATGAATTATTGTGTCCCAAAAATTTTGTGTATATATATCATTTTTGTATGTTTTAATGGATTATATTTGAAATTTATATTTCTCTTGATGTATTTATAGTCAAATTAAATAAATAGTTTCAAAATGAAATTAATGATATTTTATACAAATAATATTTTATTAAATTATTTAAAAATCATAAAAATATTTAAATAGGACATTTAGGATAGTATATGGTCAAAAATTTCATCCCTTTTCCATTTTTAGGCCCATTTTCCTTTTAGGGTAGCATTCTTGATCCATGAAGTATAGAAAACTTAAATATTGTAGTAATTGTCAAAAGGGTTAATAGGGGTTAAAACTAAAATATAAGGGTCAAAACATAACAAAAACTAATAAAGATTTTATTATAAGAGATTATTTTTAATTATCCTCATCTTATATTATAATTACATAATTTTTGGATCCATTTGGACCTAGAAAATATTTTATATTAATTTAGTACTTTAAGAAAGTTTAAAGATGCCCCTCCCCTCACTTATAAAAGGACACCCCTTATCTCTTTTCTTTACACCACTTTTAGAAAAAAAATATCTACAAAAATACATCAATTAATATTTTGAAAATAATTATATAATTTCAATATGTTAGTACTTTCCAAAATCCCAACCCTAGGTCCCATAAGAGGAGATCTAAGGGAAGTACAGTGAAGAAGAGGTAATCGTCTTTACCGATTATTTCAAATTTAATTTTTATTACACTTACTCAAAATATATTATGAACATTATAAAATAAGTAATATATTATCATCAATATACTCATATTTTATTATTATTATGTTACAACCATTTCCACCTCTTTTTCGTCCTATAGAAAACATAATCATAGCTCATGTATATGTATGACTTATCTTCTCCACGTTGCGGTGTAATTTATTTTTCATAATTATTTTAATTTGATGTTCATAAAGATTTAAATAATTAATATATATAATATTTATGACATATTTATTATTTTTAAATTATAATATATAATGTACCTTCTTACCTTCCAATCCTTTGGAAAACAATAATTTTTCTCATGCGTACGTGTGGACTACCACCTCCACAAAGTGATGTAACCTATTTTTCATTTATTATTTACATGGATGGTATTAAGGATAAATTTATTGAATATATATGATATTTATATAATTATTATAATTTTAGATATGATGAAACCATAATAAAATCATAATTACTGAAACTTCTATGAAAAATGTGGATGAGAAAATAAAACAATTAACACTAAAACCAATGATAATAATGAAATATTGTTAACAAATGAGTGATAATATATTATAATAGGATCATATATGATATTATAAATATTATTATAGTTATTTTATAATTTAATAAAAAATTTAAAACCATTAAAAAAGAGGTTAAATAATGTATAACTAAGGGGGAACATGAGGTATGAGGTTTCATAACTCAATTTCTTTTCATTAGGTTATATTACTTCTTCATTATCTATGATATGATGAGATTGTGTGTCTAATGAACATATTTTATTTCATATTTTATTTACAAATTTTTTTATCTTTAATTAAATTTTATACACTAATCACTTCATTTATTAATTATCACTTCGTCGTTATGATCATTGTAAGGGGTTCCCTCTCAAATTTCACTCCATTGAGACATATTTGGTGTTATGCACCTATTTATTTATATATGGTGAATATAATTCCAATTTGAGGAATTTAATATTAATATATATCTATTAATGATGATTAAAGTTTCATTTCATGTTTACTCTTTCAAGGGGATATAATTTGAATGTTACCAAAGAGGCATGAATTTATTTTACAATCTCATTTTTTCGTGGGATTACTCTTATTTTCATTGTTAGAATATTATAATATATCCATATTAAAATCCATATATTTTATTATCCTCTGTATATTTAATTATTTCCTATATTTTTCCCAAATTTATCATTCTTTAACACTTGAATCAAGAAAATAAAATTTTAAAATAAAATTTGATCCTATTTCTCTTTTTTACCAGGTATATTTTTCTTCTATGTTCATATTTTTAAAAATTATTTCATAGAATTCCTCTTTATTTACTAAAATTATATATTGAGGACATTTTATGTTATCATTGAATTTTAAAAATGGTTTAAAGGAATATTTCAAATATTTTTCAAAAAGGATCATTCTAAACTTTCTTTACAAAAAGTCAAAAGGAATGTTATTTAACATACACAAAGTTAATATATTTTCCCACCACCATAACCATTTTACACACTTAGAGTATTATACAAGTTTTTAATGGTTTAAAAAATATATTTTTTTCATTAATAATTATTTTAATTTTTAAATTCCATTTTCTTTATTTCTCCAATGGTTATGATTTTATTACAAAATGTATATTTATGATGAATTTATAGTCATCTCTTATCTCTTATTAATTTAATATTCATTAACTTTCTATTGAAACATTTATTTTCATGTGATAATTTTACATTACATTTCTCCAAAATATACATATTATTTGTATCATTGGTATGATTATTTCCTAAAATATATACCATTTATATATATGGTGTTTTACTTTGAAAGTTTTTTAATAAACTAAAGAAATATTGATATTATGTATCTTATATTAAAAATATACATTTACTGATAATTAATATTGTTTATAAACTAAATTGATCATTAAATATATGAGGAATCCATTGGACATACAGAGATGGGTGGGACCCAAAATTATATAGTCCCTCAATGCATCGATAGGTCTCATGAGACAAATTTGTTCACCAAAAATATCAAATGGTATATTGGTGTATACCTACCCATAGTTTAAACTATCTTGGTGCTATATCATGATGGTAGACATATCATGATGTCTGAGATCATGAATTCCAATAATATGTATTTCCTTCATTGAGATTTTGGTCATTAATATCCATAAGATTATTGAATTTTATATTATCCATGGATGCATGTCATGATAAAGTTATTGATTAAATGGAATGTGTTTTTAGTTATTTACCTTACCATATTAGTTATAACTTATTTACTCATAATAGCTTCTATTATACTCAACCCTTACTGAGAATTTTAACTCACCCTTATTTTTTTCCATTCTCTAGATTATGAAGAATAAGTTTTTGAATTAGTTAAAATAATTATGAATATTTTTTTTATGTTTCATATTTTATTTACAATATAAGATAGGAATCATGTATGTATCTAGTTCTTCAAGACAACTAAACTGACTGGTCTTTTGAGATGAGACCCCTGGTATCTTATTCTAATATAATAAAGAAGACATCGACTCTAGGTTACTGGATTTGGGTTTTTTACACCCATATCCACTAAAAACCCATAAAAATTTATGATTTTTTTAACTTTAATTTAGAGAATGGAATATTAGATATCATATAAACTCTTAGATTTTAACTTTTTTGGTGAAAAAGTGAACCTTATTGATAAATTCAAATCATTTTGAGAGGTGATAATTTTGTGTGGTCAAGTTTTACAAATATAATTTTTAGAATGAAAAATGAATTGTTTTTTACACATGATTGTGGTAATAATTTTGGAGTAATTCATTTTTTATGAGTAAACTAGTCTAAACCCCCTGATTATAGAAAAAAATTAATATTTTTTAGTGAGTGAAGATGATTTTGTATTGATTTTTTGTTTTTTATGCTTGAAGACATGAACTATATTAAGTGTGGAAGATTTTATATTATATATTTATTATTGGTTTTGAATTAGTCATTTTTCATTGAAAAATACACAATTTCTAATTGATGTTCTTATTTTAATCCTAAAATATATATATTTTTAAAATTTCTATTTATATATTTTTAGTAAATGGAATCAGGAATTTGAAAAATTTCTATTTATATATTTTAATTATTTCATTGGGTCTTCTTGAGTGATCCACAATTTCTATGATTATTATTTTTTTTCATTCCTGATTCCATTTCCTTAAATCATTCAGTGGGATCATTGGTTCTTTTATCCATTCAAAGGGACATGTGGATCACTCAAGAAGACCCAATGGATCTATCAGTTGGAATTAAATAGAAGCATTGTTTTATTTTATGGGCCCAATTATAAGCCCAAATTTTATTAGTCTCCACAAATATTCTTGGGAAAATCTATTATAACTGGAATAAAAATTTCAAATCACAAATCAACAAATAAGTGTCCCAAAAGAATCAATATTTTCAATCCCATAATTATTCCCTAGATTGAGGGAAACCCTACTAATATTTACTCTCCCACCCAAATTCACTAGTCCTATTAATCTAAAAAATTATTAAGGGAAATTAAAAATATATGATAAAAATATTTTATAAGATTTTGAATCAAGATGGAGTCATTTTTCTAGCCTAAGACTCATTCACATTATGTCCAGTGAAGAAAATAGAACAATAAAAGACAACAGTACCTGGTTTACTAAAATATAAATATATTTGGATACAAAATTGTAATAGGAAATATATTTTGTAGGTTTATATACTACAAATAGCTTAAAAATTTTAAGATTATATCTTAATATAATATTGTCTTAATGTTCAAATAGTTGAGAAAACAGTGTGACGTTTTGGAAAGAAAAAAACATTCTACCTTAGTATATAAATATATTCCCATATTTTACTTATAAAGGGTTGGAATTTAAAAATATTTATAGGATTTTTATTATGATAAATCCTTGATCTAGGGCTAAGATAACCTTTCAAACTCGAGTTACTCCACTCTTCTTTCGCACCATTTTCTTCATATATCTTTTGTTGTATCTTATAATTGTAACTATGTTTTTTTATCTTAATATATATTTCTTTATAAAATCTTCCAATAATTTTCATTTTTTATTTTAATATTTTTTATTCAAAATTAATTTTAATTTAGTTTAAAAACCCATTCATTAACCCCCTTCTAGTTCCATCATAATTTTGTGTTTTCTTTTCTTTGTTTGTGTGTGTGTTCGATGTGAAAATGTTTTATTATCTTGTTATTTTTCCTTTTATTTTTATTTTTATCTCATAATTATAAAAAACCAAATAGATTATCAACTACCCTAACATATGAGTAATTATCCCATTGGTGTGAGTCATAATTTGGGGATGTTAAGTGATTGAGATCATTTATTAATTTAATGTTCTTTAAATTAACATTTTTGTATCTTGAATAGATGTATCATGGATTAATGAAACATCTTGTTTGATATGTAAATTTGATGGATTATTAGAGCCAAAAATACACTAGAATTCATTAAATATTGAACCTTACATAAACAATAATTTTTTAAGATCTAAACCCTAGTTAAGGATTGGATTAAAGTCTTAACATTTTGGAACTTCAATGAAAATCATATTTTTTAGTGGATGTTAATTTAATGTAATATTTGGAAAATATCAATGATATCATAATATTATATCACCAACAATGATCCCACATTAATATAATTAATTTTTTTAAATAAACCAATATTTGTATGTTAGTAGGATATAATCATTTTTTCTTCATAACTATATAATGATATAGTTTACCCTAAGAAAGTAAGGTTCTGCCGCAGTGAAGACCTCGTGAAAATGAGGTGTATCTCTATTTTCTAATTTAAAATTAACAATTATATAAATAAATAGAACTTTTCATGACTATAAAATATCTTTTAAGGACCACACCATGACATGGTTACTACTCCATGTTGGGAACATTAGAAAACCAGTAATTTCAGTTTGCTAAGGATATAGGGATTTACATCCTGAAAAATTTGGCCACACTACAAGAGGCCTAATTTTTTGGAATTGGATAATATCATGGTATAATATTTTTGGGATTTAAATAAGTTATTCTTAATTTATTTTGTGTATCTTTATGTTGATGGAATATCATGTCACAGTATAGATAATCACATTATAAAGAAGGTAAATACAAAAAGGTTCAAAATTCAAATCCATTTCAAGTTTTAAGAGATATAATTTGAATTTGAAAAATTTATTAAATTTTAATGAGTATTTTTAAGACCCAAGTAATGAGTGATATGTGTAAAATTCATGGATAATGGTTTGGAAGTTTTAGCCCTTAATATTTTGGTGGTGAAGGAAGAAAATGGGATTAGTTTTTAGAAGATAAAATTAATACATCTATAGATTGAAGAGAGTTTTTTCTACTATGAATAATTTAATTAAAATTTTAAATTTAATGATAAGAATTAAATCACAACAACAACACCCATGCTGGTTTGGTGTTTATTCTTTTTAAATAATTTTTATGAGTGATCATCATGTTATGAAATATTTACAACATAACCTTGAATCGGGAAGTGGATAGTGAGTAAGAGGGAGTGGACCTTGTATTGGCAATGAATCTTTCCTAAATATCTTAATAATCTATAATTAGTAGTGATATCCCTTGGTATTCAAACACAACATCGATATATGATCCTTGGAGTTTCCCTTAGTAATAAACCAAGTAAAATCTCTATGCCACCATATTTCCTTTCTATATATGAATATTGTGTGCACATAAGATTGATAAGTTGAAAGAGCTACTGAAAATATGAGAAAAATATTTTGTTGAAAATGAGAAGAACTTCAAACCCTAATTCACCCTCCCAGGTTGTGTTTAGTCATGTAGTTTAAAAACTAAATAATCATGAAATTATATTATGATTAAAGGTAGTAAAGGTAAAATTTTCATAAAATATGGATTGAATCTATAAGGTAATTCATGGTATTTTAAATTCATATAATGGTTTACGTAAAAGTTAGATATAATGAAAAATTTACCCTAGATAAATAAGTGTCTCAATCTCAATAAAAACATTCAATGTACTCTAAACCTATGAAAAATAATAATCATAAGTTTTAATTTTCACAAAAATCATAATTTTATCTCATGAAAGTTAGGGTATTAGGAAGATTATTTCAAAATGGTTAAAAACACCTCTTGAGACAAAGAATAAGATTTGGGTCAATGATCATATACATGGATTTTAAAAATTTGTTAAAATCATAAAAAAAATAAAATTAAATTCAAGGGAAAAGTTTTCATATAAAGAATCATTTAAAATCAATTTCCTTAAAAAACATGGAATGCATTTCAAAATCAACTCAAGTGTGAAAAAATAATTGAATATTCATTTAATCCCAAATTTTCCTAGAAACACACAAAAAAGAGAGAAAAAATAATATAAAAGGTCTAATAAAATATTATGATGTCTCCCATAAATTTTTTATTACTATAATTTATTTAATATTAATCAAAATTCTTGTAGGATTTTGAAAATAACAAGGTATTAGTAAACAAATAACTAGAATTATTCTAAATAGGTTTGAAATAATTCTTTACAGTCTTTAATATAAGATCCAACCATTTCCCTCCATCAAAGCTATAAATAAATAAATATAGAAGTTAAGATTCAAAATAAATTCAAAAGGGGAAAAAGGAAAGTAAGTAAACATGGTTTAAAACTCCTAAGAATAATATTTTTTATTATACACCTAAACAGTTTCAGTAAGTCATTCAAAATATTTAGTCGGGGTGGGTTTCCTCAGTTGGAACCATTATATGCTTTTCATTCTAGTGTGTTGTAATGAAAGGTTTCACAACAACAATATAAGTAGCTTATTTCTATATGTACCAAGGTTATTTTTAATTATGTATCATGTGTCTACCACTTCAGTAGGTTTTTCCATGTAGCATAGGTGCAGTGGGGACTACAATGTGAGAACCTTAGACATTAACTATTATTCTAGTCCCATTAAAAGTTCTTTAATATTATTTGAGGGATATAAGTGTTCCTCAATGGGTGTGTCATATTATAATTAAATATCCTTCAAGGGAATATATCTACTAGATGGATCTATATTAATATAAAGGTAGTAGATAATTATCAATTTAGATTCAAACAGATTAGAAAAAAATAAATTTTAAATATAAGTATCACCCAGTATAGGATCAACGTCCTTATCTTTTTTCATATGAAGTTATCCTAGAAGTGGTGTGGTGTTTGATAGTAAATTGGTAAAAATTGTAATATTTGACTACATTAGTTCCTCTATATAAAATATGGTTGTAATTTATGTGTATTCTTCATTCTCTAGTTGTTTTTTGTGTAGTTATTACTCTCATTGTTCTTACAACTTCTAGATTAGAGTGGAAACTTTATAAATTTTCTATTGAAGTTCATTAGAGATAGTATGTTGATATTTTATTTCCTCCTACACTTTTTCAAATTGAAACCATTGAATTTATCATTTATACTTATCCAAATTTTGAAACATTTGTGAGCTTGTCGGTGCATATAGATTTTATTGTAAAAAATAATAACCGACTAATTTTTTTTATCTTTTTTTATTACTTTTTTTATATTATAAAAAATCAATAAAAGTAGTGTGAAATTTTTTTTAGCCTCCCCAAAAATAGTACCAATTTGATAAGGGAGATTTTTTCATGAATATATACCAATTTAATTGAATTTATTATTACATAAAGTAAATAAATATTGTGCACACCCAAAGGTCGATCTCAAGGAGTCCCAAAATCACACATTAATCTTATTTTTTACTTATTTAATTAACTATAATTGAATTTGAAAAAAAAACAAAATTTGAAATGTTATTCAAGTAATTAATATATAAGAAATTTAAAATGGGTGTAGATATAATTAATATAATGTTAGGAAGAAAATAATCTCATATTCAACCTAAATGTTCCCTCATTTCATTTAAGAATATATCTTACCTATTATAGATAATGTATGAATCCCAACATAAATAGAAACCCATACTACACTCAATGTGTTAATGAATATCACACCTATTATAAGGACCCGACCTTAAACCTTTCATAATATTGAATTAAATGAATAATTCACATTGAGGATCTTTTTAGGTTTAGATTTTTATAGAATTATGACATAACTATTACATCAAAAAAAATTACAAAGTAGACACTTCTACTCAGTATCCATTTTTTTCATAAAATAAAAACTCTTAAAAAAGAGTCATGTCTAGTTCCATATTTAAGATAGCATGACTTTTCCTTGATCCCATCATTGACCCTATTCCACATTATGTCCTGTGAAAAACATTTCAAAAAAACATAGGATGAGCATAAAAAGCTTAGTTAGGGATACAAAAATAAGAAAAAACTATTATTTTTTCAAAAAAAACAAGTAAAACATGAATACTTTAACATAAGTAATACTTTTCACCTTTATGAAGTAGTAAATACTCTTCACTGAATGAAAAATCACTACTTACCCTTTTTGTAACCAAAAGGTTACCATAAAAACCATATAAAGAACACATAACATATATAGTTAACTTGGGAGATAAACATACTTAAATGGAATAACCATACGGTCTACTTCCACATATATCACTAAATGGAATAGTCATACGGTCGACTTCCATACCCAATGCATTGGAGGTTATAACGTAACCACTCGTCCTGGTATTCACGGCACCACCCGTCATTTGGTTTATCACGTAACCACCCATCAAATGTCCAAGTACCATCATAGTACATAAAATATTTCAAATATAAACATTTCACTAATAACATTTCATTTTAAACCACAAGAATTAATTTCAAGATATTGAAATAATCAATCCATTTTCATAAACCATTTAAAAAGAGATTTTTGAATCAAAGTGTCCCATACCACGTTGAAGCTTTTAATGGAATTATAATTTTAAAACATTAATGTAAAAATAAATAAATACTCAAAACCATTTTTAAAACATGGACATTAAAGAAAAATATTTAGAATAATAAATCCTTAAAACATTTAAAATTATATTTTAGTTAAAGAGTTTTTAACAAAATGAGAGACTCTTAAATACAAATAATTGAGAAATAAAATTTAATCTGAAATTTATAATATCATGAGAATAAATGGATTCATGATATAATATGAAAAAGTATATTATATACACCATATAATAGTGAATCGGTGCATAACAACAATTAAGTCTCAATGGAAATGTAGACTGAGATGAAATTCCTTATAAAGACGGTATCCTTAAATTAAGGATAAATAAATCACATAATTATGTGTTACAAATATAAATACACCCAATATAAGTGGATATTAAGTATAAAAAAATAATATGTGATTCACACATATTCATAGGACGACATATTCAATAAGTACAAGTTTAACCCAAAGAATTGAAATTGGGTTAAGAAGTTCCCTTGCAAAAAATTGAAAGTCTAAAGGCGTCACATTAGAATTCAAAAAAATGAGTTGATGAGATAAAAATGCTATATCATAACTTGGACATAAAATTTACATCAATAAGAATATATAATAACATATCCCAACACATTAAGATGTAAATTAAAAGACATAACAAAAAGAAGTCTTTTAAAAAGAGAAGGGTGAAAGGTTCCCTTACCGATTTGGTAACTTACAAAACATAGCCACATGAAAGAAGGATCATACAATGAATATGTAAATACTCATAAATGAAATTATATTACACAAAGAGTACAATAATTGGCAGTACATACACCACACAAAAGGAAACAGTGGCAAATATAGCATGAATCTCACACGAATAAAAAGTGAGATGAAACCCTTTACCACGTTGTAATCAACTGAGTCGTTTAAACAAAAGTTAATAACCACCAAATGAATCATATAATGCCATGAATATAAATAGAATAATGATAATATATATCAAATGGATGTACACAACAAACCATATGCAATGAATAAGTGGCTTAAAATGGAAATCTCACAGAATTAAAAGTGAGATAAGAAATCTCCTTACCTCGTTGTCCGACTTGACCCGTTCATTCTTTAATATCCTGAATAATAAACTAATGTTAATTTATAATTGATTAATAACCATTTTTAAAGTTTAATATTCATTTTATATTACTTATTACCATCTTATAAACATTATGTAATCATTTAAGTTAATAACGGTCGTTTTGTCGATATTTGGTACTTGAGTAAAAAAATTGAACACCTTATAATTAAAAGTTGTTCATGTGGTAAGATATCCATTATATTCATAATGATATTAATTATTTAGATATAATATATATCCAGTATATAAATGTATTTATAATAGTACATAACATTTGGAGGTAAGAAATGAAATGCACCGTTCATGGAGACGGTAAGTCGTACGTACGCATGAACACTACTTTCATTTCTATTTCTTATTTTAATGGAATTAAAACATAATTATACATATATATATTATAATTACAGTATAATATCATATATAATATCATTAAATCCATCCTTTATACATCCCACATAAGGCATTAATGAGTCACATCACTTTGAGGGGCGGTAGTCCACACTTTCTCAAATGAGATTATCGTATTTACCCACTATGAAAACCAAAAAGGTGTGCTATAAATGGGAATTACAGAAGAATAAGAAAATCATAAACATAATATATATCATATATAAATACATTTCCATCATAATTTCCACCATGAGAGGCCGTAAGAGTTAATTGAACAATCATCGTCTCATGAGGCGTTAGTTTTCCATCCACGGAAACAGTATGTTCTTCACCCATTAGATGGAGGTGTGTGTAAGTGTAGTTAGAATACTTATCATAACAACATCCTAGTATATTGAGGATACTTTTTTTTTAACAAAAGAAATTAATAAAAAGATTTTAGAGGTTGGAGAAGTAAAATAAAAGAAAACAAATTAAGAGAAACCATTACCTTTAATTTGGGTAACTCCCTTTGGTTTGAACCAAAGGACTTCTTGAAGTGCCTTCTTCCTAAGGTAAGGATTCTAGGTAGCAGAGAGGGATGTAGGGAGCTTAATTTTTTAGAGTTTTCATGAGCCAAATGTCTTGAGAGGATTGAGTAATTGGTTAGAAGTGGTCTCCTTTTATAAGGGAGAGGAGGGGATTTTTAGGAAAGTATGAAAATATTATTTTATAATATAATGATATTAGGTTTCTAAGGGTTCAAAAATCATTATAGTCGAATCTAAGATGACTAATGGTATAAATATAATCATCCAATAGTAATTGGACAGGTTTTGGATAATATTTTAATCATTATAATCTTATTTATTTAAATCATTTATTAATGAGGTAAATACTGCATCATTATTGTGTCATGAATAATTTAACTTATTCGATGTCTAAAAATTATAAACAAAATACTATCATGTATGAAATATTTTTATATTTCCAATTAATATTTATAGACAAAAATATTCCTTATATAACACCATATAAAAACTAATTTTCTAAAAGATTTTTGTTTATGTCATTTTTGCCTTTACATTAAATTAATTAATCTAAAGTGTCATTATCATTTATAAGTGGCTCCATGAGGTCCCAAAATATACCCAAGGATTCCCATGGTCGTCCATTACTCATAAAATAAGGTTAGGATAAGTGTTAAGGTAATTTTGAATTATTATAATATTCTTTTTACCTTGAATTACCCTATTGACCTTTAATCGCGGTAAAAAAAAGTCAAAAGTTACTATTCACAAAAAAAAATTAGTTTAATCTTATTGAACCACATTTTAATAACTAATAACAACCATGTATGTCGGATTTTTGAAATTCAATTCACAGAAGTGGTAAAATTTCATTTAAATGAAAAAATTCAGTTTTTTAACTACTACTAAGTGGTTTCACTATTCATCAAAAATTGATGTTTTTCAGAAAAATACAAAAAATTCAGCCTAAGCTATATTTGATATTCTGAATTCAAAAATTATGTCTATTTTTCCAAATTCAAAACATAGAAGTAGAATTAATTAATTTTAAAAATTAATTCCCGTTATCAAAACAAATAGCGTGTTTTTAAGAAACAATAACTATCAAAAGATTGATACTTGTTTATGTCGAATTTCAAAGTGAAATTAATTCCAATGACCAACATTGGATTAAATGGTAAAAATATATTCTAATTTCACTTTAAAACCAATTAAAAATATAATCTAACCATATAAATAAATTTTATTAAAACACATTTTTGAATTAAAATACAATATTTTTCACTATTCATTAGAAAATGAACTTTATCAGCAAAATTCCAAAAATTTACACAAACTAAATTTTGATGTCCCCATTCTAAAAAATTATTTTATTTGGTCAAATATAATTTATTAAAGTGACCAATATTATATTTAAAGAGGGTTCTCTATTAAAAGGTGGTAAATCACTCTTTTAATGTAAATTATGGTTAAAATTAGATTTATTCACATTTTAAGCCTCTAACTTTTATTGGATAAATGTAAATACATTTAACAAACATGTATAATAAAATTTTAGTTAGTTTTGTTAATTCCCACCAATACAACGACTAGGAGTTAACTACCATTTAAAATAATAATATTATATTATTAATGTCCAACGTAAGATTTCAAAGAAACCTGTTGTTGCATATCAGGTACGCTATCGAACATAGAAACCCCTTTAAAGTAAAATTAATATTTAATTCACAAATATTAATAAATATGAAAATTTCATATTCTTCATTTATCCAGGATGTTACATCCTTCCCCACTTTTGGGAATTACGTCCTCACAATTTTAAAATTGCGCTTAGGAACTTCCTTGAAAGCCCCACATCGAAAAAAGAGTCAACAAAACTATCACTTTAAAATAAAGGAAGATAAGTACAAAGGTTACCTGAGACAACAGATACTAGGATTTCATGAAAATATGGATATGGAGGAGAAAACAAACCATCAAGTTCTGATGGAGAGTGATAGAAAACATGTTTAGGAGAAAGTTAACCACCAAAAAATCACAAACATGTGATGGGTTAAACAGTCTTTGATTCCCCATTAGGAAAAGTTAACAGAAAAGGAATTTGTTTTAAGTTACTTTTCATTGAGAAATTTATTTATGAGATTAACTAAAAACATAAGGAAATATACTTACTTGTCATATAGACATTCATCTTTTACTAGATTTCTAACACAAACTCATATTTTCTCCAAATAATGAGCATTTAGGATGACTTTTTTTAACATTAAGAACACTATAATCAACTTCAAGAGAATCACATAATCCAAAAAAGATTAACTATATATTTCCCATGTCTTTAGACCTTAACCAAAACCAAAATGGTTAGCACCAGATCAGGTAATCCCCAAAAAGGATAATCTTTTACAAAAAGAAAAACTACTCTTAATCTCCAAAATTTGTCAAACAAAACACAAATTTCAACAAAGACCATTAAATAAATAGTTTTCCATAAAATTCTTCAAATTAATCCAAAGTAATATTGAAACCCAAATCTCAAAAGGATCTAATCACATAGTCTTCCAAGATAAATCTTAACATTTATCTCCAAATAACATCAGTTACTCTTAAAGTCTCATATTGAAAAGTAATTAACCAAATCACATATCCTCCATGATAGGTTAATAATTTCCATAGATAACCAAGAATCAAATTATTCATGATTCATAAAATCATCTAACTAAAAATAATTATTCATACAAACCAGGGACATCACGTAGTCCAGTGGTAGGCGATAAATACTAGTCGCACTTTGGTTGTGGGTTTGATTTTTACAGCTTTGTCCGACGCGATGGGTTGTCACACGGTCTGCGTGTTGTCCTTTTTTCAAATAATATATAATTTTATAGCATTCTAAGAAAGAGATAAATTTATCAAAAATAACCATAACATATTTTAACCAAGAAGTTTATCTAATAACTCTCATTTTGCATCCCAAAAAAGTATTAACCTATAATTTTCTCAAATTCAAGGATCATATAAACCCAAATGGTTCTTTATAACTATATCCACAAAATAAAAGATAATTATTCCTTGAATAAAATTTTCATATATCAAACTTCAGGGTTACACATACTATAAAAAGTCTTCTAATGTAATTCCCATCATCAAAAGAGCCTTAATACTTTTAAGCATTTCACCATCCTAAAATCTACCATGACACTTGAATATCATATATGTTGACTTCTTACTCATTCAACATTCTTCATGATCCATTAACCATTACTTTCCAAATTATTATGAAATACTTCTTTTCTACAAACAAAATCACGAATCATATCCTAAGATTCAATAATGTCAAAACATATGTTAAGAAATAATCCATACCTTTCATTGGTCATTGTTAGTTTCTTCATCCTCAATCGGAATGGAATTAGGTATTGGTAAACAAATATTTGTATGATCCTGGTGATCCCATTCCCGAAACTTCTTCGTAGGACATGTGTTTGTATAATGACCATGCACACCACATTTAAAACATTCAATTGATCCCTCAGAAAGAACTTATTTCCCTTTCCTAGAGTCAACTGGATGCTTCCTTTTTCCATGGAAGGTTCTTACTTTATGACCTTCATTTCCATATCTATAGCATCTTCCTGTACCTTTGAAACATTTTCCTAGGTGTTTCTTTTCACATCCTTGACACATAGGTTTTTGAACATACATACCTTTATGATTATTACCTGAACTTCCGTGGGGATTTATTTTTCGCATATACGATGCCTTATAAAAATCACCAAGGTTCAAGTGTTCAATCATGACTCCAGATAGTTTATTGAGAATAACCACGAGAGTTCTCAATGAAGATCCCATTTCATTCAAATTCTCATTCAGAAAACCGTCATAGTTTTCTTCACATTCATTGTTACTTTGATGCCTTCTAGATCCAACCATTGACTAAAACCAGAAAGGTAAGTGTGAGTATATCAGTAAAATCATCATATAATATCTTATGAGGAGGGTAAATACTAAGATATAATTATTCATGTTATCTTAAACTCATTCACCTTATCTAAAAAAAATATGACTCTTTCTGAAATCCTAACCATTATGGTAATGTCACTTATGCTTAAAGAATACCCTAACCTCTAAAGTTATCTAAACCGACCTCTGATACCAACTATAAAGACCCAGCCTTAAACCTTACATAATATTGAATTAAATGAATAATTCACATTGAGGATCTTTTCAGGTTTAGAGTTTTAGAGAATTAGGACATAACTATAACATCAAAAAAATTAAAAAGTATACACTTCTACCCAGAATCCATTTTTTCATAAAATAAAAACTCTTAAAAAACGATTCATGTCTAGTTCCATATTTAAGAGAGCATGAATTTTTTTTGATCTCATCCTTGACCCTATTCCACATTATGTCCTGTGAAAAACATTTCAAAAAAACATGGTATGAGCATAAAAAGCTTAGTAAGGGATACACAAAGAAGGAAAAACTATTAGTTTTTCAAAACAACAAGCAACCCATGAATAATTTAACATGTGTAATAATTTTCACCTTTATGAAGTAGTAAATACTCTTCACTGAATAAAAGATCACTAATTACCCTTTTTGTAACCAAAAGGATACCATAAAACCCATATAAATAACACATAACATATAAAGGTAACTTGGGACATAAACATACTTAAATGGAATAAACATACTTAAATGGAATAAACATACGGTCGAATTCCACACATATCACTAAATGGAATAGCCATATGTCCTACTTCCATACCCAATGCATTAGAGGTTATAACGTAACCACTTGTCCTGGTATTCACAGCACCACCCATCATTTGGTTTATCACGTAACCACCCATCAAATGTCCAAGCACCATCATAGCACATAAAATATTGCAAATATAAACATTTCACTAATAACATTTCATTTTAAATCACAAGAAGTAATTTCAAGATATTAAAATAATCAATCCATTTTCATAAACCATTTAAAAAGAGATTTTTGAATCAAAGTGGCCCATACCACATTGAATATTTTAATGGAATTATAATTTTAAAACATTAATGTACATATAAATAAATACGAAAAACCATTTTTAAAACATGGACATTAAAGATAAAGATATAGAATAATAAATCCTTAAAACATTTAAAATTATATTTTAGTTAAAGAGTTTTAACAAAATGAGAGACTCTTGAATAAAAATAATTGAGGAATAACATTTAATCATAACTTTATAATATCATGAGAATAAATGGATTCATGATATAATATGAAAAAGTATAGTATATACACCATATAATAGTGAATTTGTGCATAACAACAATTAAGTCTCAATGGAAATGTAGATTGAAATGGAATCCCTTATAAAGACGGTATCCTTAAATTAAGGATAAATCAATCACATAATTATGTGTGCCAAATATAAATAAACATAATATAAGTGGATATTAAGTGTAAAACAATCATAGTTAATTCAAACATATTCATAGGACGACATATTCAATAAGTACAAGTTTAACCCAAAGAATTGAAATTGGGTTAAGAAGTTCCCTTGCAAAAATTCGAAAGCCTAATGGCGTCACTTTAGAATTCAAAAAAATTATTTGATGAGATAAAAAGGGTATCTCATCACTTGGACATAAAATTTACATCAATAAGGATATATAATAACATATCCCAACACATTAATATGTAAATTAAAAGACATAACAAAAAAGAAGTCTTTTAAAAAGAGAAGGGTGAAAGGTTCCCTTACCGATTTGGTAACTTACAAAACATAGCCACATGAAAGAAGGATCATACAATGAAGATTTAAATAATAATAAATGAAATTATATTAAAAAAATATTACAACCATGGGTTTTACATACACCACACAAAAGGAAATAGTGGCAAATATAGCATGAATCTCACGGGAATAAAAAGTGAGATGAAACCCTTTACCACGTTGTAATCAACTGAGTCGTTTGACCAAAAGTTAATAACCACCAAATGAATCATATAATACCATGAATATAATGAGAATCATGATAATATATATCAAATGTCAGTACACAATAAACCATATGCAATGAATAAGTGGCTTACAATGGAAATCTCATAGAATTAAAAGTGAGATAAGAAATCTCCTTACCTCGTTGTCTGATTTGACCTGTTCATTCTTTAATCTCCTGAATAATAAACTAATGTTAATGTCTACTTGTTTAAGAAACATTTTTAAAGTGTATTATTCCTTTTATATTACTTATTACCATGTTATAAACATTATGTAATCATTTAAGTTAATAACGGTCGTTTTGTCGATATTTGGTACTTGAGTAAAAAAAATGAACACCTTATAATTACAAGTTGTTCATGTGTTAAGATATACATTATATTCAGAATTATATTAATTATTTAGATATCATATATATCTAGTATATACATATATTTATAATAGAACATAACATTTGGAGGTAAGAAATGAAATGCACCGTTCATGGAGACGGTAAGTCGTACGTACACATGAACGCTACTTTCATTTATATTTATTATTTTAATGGAATTAAAACATAATGATACATAGTTATATTATAATTAAAGTATAATATCATATATAATATCATTAAATCCATCCTTTATACATCCCACATAAAGCATTAACGAGTTACATCACTTTGAGGGGGTGGTAGTCTGCACTTCCTCAAATGAGATTATCGTATTTACCCACTATGGAAACCATAAAGGTGTGCTATAAATGGAAATTACAGAAGAATAAGGAAATAATAAAAATAATATATATCATATATAAATACAGTTCCATCATAAGGCCACAATGAGAGGCGGTAAGAGGTAATTGAATAATCATCATCTCGTGAGGCGTTAGTTTTCCATCCACAAAAACATTATGTTCTTCACCCATTAGATGGAGGTGTGTGTAAGTGTAGTTTGAATCCTTATCATAAAAATATCCTAGTATATTTAGGATAATTTTTTTTTTACAAAATAAAGGATTAAAAGATTTTAGGGGTTGGATAAGTAAAATAAAATAAAACAAATTAAGAGAAACTGTTACCTTTAATTTGGGTAACTCCCTTTGGTTTGAAGCAAAGGACTTCTTGAAGTGCCTTATGCCTTAGTTAAGGCTTATAGGTGGAGGAGAGAGATGTAGGGAGATTAATTTGGTAGAGTTTTCACAAGCCAAATGGCTTTATAGGTTTGAGGAATTGGTTAGAAGTGGTCTCCATTTATAAGGGAGAGGAGGAGCTCTTTAGGAAAGTGTGAAAATATTATTTTATAATATAATGATATTCGGTTTCTAAAGGTCCAAAAATCATTATAGTCGAAGATAAGACGAATTAGGGTCTAAATATAATCATACAATAGTAATTGGATAGGTTTTGGATAATATTTTAATCATTATAATCTTATTTATTTAAATCATTTATTAACGAGGTAAATACTGCATCATTATTGTGTCATGAATAATTTAATATATTCGATGTATAAAAATTATAAAAAAATAATATCATGTAGAAAATTCTTTTATATTTCCAATGAATATTTATAGACAAAAATATTTCTTATATAACACCATATAAAAATTAATTTACTAAAAGATTTTTGTTTATGTCATTTTTCCTTTACATTAAATTGATTAATCTAAAGTGTCATTATCATTTATAAGTGGCTCCATGGGGTCCCAAAATCGACCCAAGGATACCCATGGTCGGTCATTACTCATACAATAAGTTTAGGACAAGTTTTAAGGTAATTTGGAATTATTATAATATTCTTTTTACCTTGAATTATCCTATTTACCTTTAACTGTGGTAAAAAAAAGTCAAAAGTTACTATTCACCAAAAATTATTTTTTATCTTATTGAACTACATTTTACTAACTAATAACAACCATGTATGTCGGATTTTTGAAATTAAATTCACAGAAGTGGTAAAATTTCATTTAAATGAAAAAATTCAGTTTTTTTACTTTTACTAAGTGGTTTCACTATTCATCAAAAATTGAAGTTTTTCAGAAAAATACCAAAAATTCAGCCTAAGATATATTTGATATTCTGAATTCAAAAATGGTGTCTATTTTTTCAAATTAAAAACATAGAAGTGGAATTAATTAATTTTAATAATTAATTCCCATTATCAAAACAAATAGCGTGTTTTTAAGAAACAATAACTATCAAAAGATTGATACTTTTTTATGTCCAATTTTAAAGTGAAATTAATTACAATGACCAAAATTGGATTAAATGGTAAAAATATATTCTAATTACACTTTAAAATCAATTAAAAAGATAATCTAACCATATAAATAAATTTTATTAAAACACAGTTTTGAATTAAAATACAACATTTTTCACTATTCATTAGAAAATGAACTTTATCAGAAAAATTCCAAAAATTTACACAAAGTAAATTTTGATTTCCCTGTTCTAAAAAGGATTTTATTTGGTCA
The DNA here is from genome assembly GCA_963277665.1 of Viscum album. Classification (NCBI taxonomy): domain Eukaryota; kingdom Viridiplantae; phylum Streptophyta; class Magnoliopsida; order Santalales; family Viscaceae; genus Viscum; species Viscum album. The sequence goes on from OY728127.1 coordinate 822,762,562, forward strand.
AATATAATGTATTAAAGTGACCAATATTATATTTAAATATGGTTCGCTATTAAAAGGCGGTAAATCGACCTTTTAATGTAAATTATGCTTAAAATTAGATTCATTCACATTTTAAGCCTCTAACTTTTATTGGATAAATGTAAATACATTTAAAAAACATGAATAATCAAAATTTAGTTAGTTTTGTTCATTCCCACCAATACAACGACTAGGAGTTAACTACCATTTAAAATAACAATATTATATTATTAGTGTGCAACGTAAGATTTCAAAGAAACATGTTGTTGCGTATCGGGTACGCTATCGAACATAGCAACCCCTTTAAAGTAAAATTAATATTTAATTCTCAAATATTAATAAATATGAAAATTTCATATTCTTCATTTATCCGGGATGTTACATCTATGAAATCCTAAATGCATTTTCCATCACTATATTCAGGAATAATAAGAGGGTAACACCTTAATTAATATTGCTCTATCCCTAGCTCAGAGAACTGAAAATTCATATCCACATGACACCTAAGCTGCTAATTAAACTATATACTATAAAATTGGGTAGGGGAGAGAAACAGTATTGTGACGGTGTGAAAAAAAATGAGAGAAGAAGAAATGTGAAGTCCTTATACTCACCTTAGAAAATGAACTCCCTCATATTAGTGAAGTGAAAAATAGAAAAGTGAATAGACTCTAGAATCATTTGGTTTTATCTAAGGAGTGATCCTCAGGATAGTCTCCTATTATAGTGAGATATATAAAGATCACAGTGGAGAGGAAGATAGAGAGAGAGACATGATATGTGTATTAATATAATAAACACATGAATAGAAATATTATAAACATAATATAATCCTAAGAGAAATAGTAAACCTTTATAATGATAATACAACTAGTATTTAATTGTGTGAATGGGTTTTTTAAATAAGTTTTATTTTAAGAAAAATGGGAATGGCTTTTACATAATTTTAAAATGGGGTTTATGGAGGCATGAACCTCGTTCGTGCTTCCCTCATTCACCAAGAATTTTAAACAGGGTTCATGCTTCTATGTGGGGGTGGCAGGAAGCATGAACCTTTTTCATGCTTCCATGGGGGTGTAGAAGTAAGTGTGAACCTCTTTAATGCTTCCTTTATAATCAATACATGGGATGTAGGGTTCACGCATCCCACCATAATAAACTATAAATGGAGGCATACCCCACTCTATTTACCCTATTCTAACCTGATATTTTGTAGTGAAGCTCTATCGGATCTCTCTCTACATATTAATTTTTGTCTTTGGAGAAGGTAAAATTTGTAATTAAAAAATTTAGTTATCTAATTGATTTATTTATTTGGTTTCTATGATTTATTTATTTAAATTGTATAGTTGTATGAATATATGAATTGATGTTCTTTGTATGATTTTACTTATGTATGAATTAGTGTTCTTTATATGATTTAATTTATATTAAATGATTTAGAAAATTTAAATCAGTTGTTTGAATAATTTAAATTTTATGTATAAAATATTATAATTTATATTTAGGGAAATATTATTGTTTAGAAAAATGTATATATTTTAAATTTAAATTGTGAATAATTAGATTTGAATATATTTATATGTATATATTATATTATATAGTATTGTTATAGTAAATTAAATTTTAAATGAAATATTCAATATATAGATAAATAAATTAAATCTACCTAATTATTTTATAAAAATTATATTATTGACAATTATTTATAAAAAAATTATTAAATTTATTTGAATATAATTATATTTGTGTGTGTTATATTATTTATCATATTTAAATTTATTTAAATATAAAATATATTATTCTATATATATATAATATTATTTGTGTTAATGAAACTAAAAAAATTCTATTAATAATTATTTTTAAATTATATTAACTATAAATAATTATTATTCTGAATAATTATCTATAAAATATAATTATTTAAATTTTTAAAATTTTAATTACTTCAAAAAAAAGTATATATACTTACCTAATTTTATTATATTCAAAGAAACATAGGTTTTTACAATATTTTATTGGTTATTTAAGTGTAAATTTTATTAATTTTTTAATTAAATTTAACAAAAAAAATCAATTAATAATATTTACAGAAATTATATATAAAATAATAATATTTTTATTTAGGAAAATATATTTTCTTAAAAATATATATAATTATGTTTTAAAATTTTAGTAAGTATAATTGAATATATTTAATTTTATATACATAATATAATATATTATATTGAAAATTAAATTAATGTACAATATATTATTGGATGCATAGATAAATAGAAGTATTCGAGTTAATTATTTTTTAAAAATATATTAGAAATAATAATTATATACAAACATGTATAACATAAATTAAATGCACAAATGCATATCATTAATGACACAATACATGTTATATTATTTGAATATAATATTTGGAAAATAATATTTGGCGTATTTAAAAGTCATCATTAAATGGAAAAACACACATATATTAATATTTAAAAATAGGTAATATAAATAGATATGTGTATATATATATTATTATATATATTTATAGTTATAGTTATAATATATAGACTATAATAATTATCCCAAAAAAACTTGTTAAGATTATTGTGTGATGATTGATCTTGTGATAACCGACCAATGTATGATTGAAATTGCATGTCATGTTTTTTTTGTATGTGGTTATATAATTTGTGATAATTTAATTTTTTCCCCCTTGATGACCTGTGTTTCATCGCACTCTCTAATAATGTATGGACCTATGTGTCTGCATAAAAATGTTATTTATCCCAAACCCCTAGACCCCCTCACTTGCATGTGAATAACATTTTAATAAAAGGGTGTTCAATAAGATGTGTTATTGTTTGATGCATTATTTTTTACCATGATATAAAGGATACTTATGGTTGCTAAAATTTGATAGAGTTTATCTATTTTATCATTACTCTATAAAAAAAATTTTGTATTCATAATTTTTCGTTTATTGATTAATTCATTTCTATCTTGTTTCATTTCTGGATTTTTTCATTTTTGGATTTTTTTTCATTTCTAGTTTAAATCAGAAATAATTTTGAGATATTTCAACTATTAAGAAATTAAACACACGGAGAAAATTAATAAAAATATCTTCAACCTCAAAAAGAAATGTCTTTAAATATATACTTGAAATCACATTAAGTGGCCTCACAAATATTTTCTAGAAGGCTTAAATTTTTGTGAGAAACAGAGTATCATGGATTCTTCAAAACATGGTGTTTTATAAAGAATATACACTTCCCTTCTGACATGGTTGGTTGAATATATCATATAGTCACTTGTACTATGCAATATCTTCATCATGGTCGATATATCAATCATATAGTCACTTCAAGGCTTGGAATTTTTTCATAATTCTCTAGAAAATAACTTACTTCTATATATAAATATTTATTTTGAAATAAAATAAACATAATTGGAGATCATTAAAATAATAAATTTCTAGACTAAGCCAATAATATCAATCAATTATTTTTTCCTCATTTTTCATCAAAATTCGTAATTATGAATGTTAATTTTCTACCTAATTTTTCATCTTATTGTTTTTTTAAACATTTTATAAAATTTATTAAATATACTATAAAAAGTATTATGGTATTAAATGTAGAGATGGCCGAACTTCAATTTTTCACTTTCTAGGATAGTCATGTTTCACTCCTAGTCATATAGGGAAGTTAGGTTCCATAACCTAGAGTACGTAGGTCACATCATTTCTATCATGCTAAAGCACCTCATGTCATCATCCCTCATCATAGTCATCCAGGGTTCTATAATTTAGATATGTGTGACTTCACCTTCATCGATCATTAAATATTTTTTCCCTAGTAGATATATGGAGGCCATATACATATAAATTTCATTTTCCAAAGGGATATATGGATATTTCTCTTGAGGATGTGTCCATTATGTCGGGCGTCCCCATCAAGGGTGTGGCTATGATAGGCTAAGTTAGTGAAGATTTGTTTGATTTAGCTTAGAGACTACTATACATTGAGCTAAGGGATGATGTAAGGTCTGTCATTGGGATTCGATTGTACATTACATGCATGGATGAGAACTTCACCCATATAATCAATAATGCTAAATTGATCACCATAATGAAATTTTTACTTTTATACATTTTGAGACTTATTGGAAGCATGATCTTTATCAATCATTCTACTACATTTGTCCACTTAATATATTTAATATCACTTGAGGACTTGGTCCAAGCAGCGTGATATAGTTGGGGTCTTCATGTCTATCTTATACATACAAAGAGCTATGTTTAACAAATTGAATCTATAAGATGAATATTACAAGATGTGTTATTCTTATTAAGATGTGGATATAGGAGCACATCCCTTACTTATCTCCACATACCCATGCACCATTTTGTACTGATATTTTACAAGTTTTCTTGTGTAGATGATGGTATGTTTTCCTTTTTATGTGAAAATAAAATATATAAATTTTTATTATGAAACTATAAGTATAAAAAAGTTATCTATATGTGGAGTCAGGCCTATTGATATTCATATAATTCCAAACATGATGTCCACTATTACATAATTATGTTGGACATTCTTTGACCAGATGACATATGTGGTTATTAGTTATATAGTTAAATTATTATTATATGTTGTGACTTCATTTATTAATTTCTTATTCAAATTTTTTATATTTTAGGTTTCATGGATGCCGTATATTGAACTTATCATCTAGATTCTCCCATTTTTAAATACGACGATTCTTTCAGTCATCTCAAGAATCATACCCTTGATTTATTTTCATATTGTTGAATGGAAACATGTTGATAAAGTTGTGAGGAATTTAGAATTCTATTATCACATTCCCACACTGCCAATTCAATTACCTTTACTTTATTCCCTAAAGATGTTAAGAAAGAGAGACATTAACTTGAGGCAATATTATGCAAGCTATATTGAGATGTGTGGTAGATTTCAACAGTCTAATTATGAGGGGTAGGCACAGTACACATGCATATACCAAATCAGTTGGATTATGGGCCCTAGTACTATATTACATCATTGATATATCTTATGTGACATGGATGGGGATATCATTAGTTGGTAATAATTATTCCACTTTTGAACAGATATTTTTATTAACATTAGTTAACTGTATAATTTGTTTATGTAGGATACTCATATCGCATACCTCATTCACATATATGATCCTACATAGGTAGGCACATTTGTCAATGCCTGTTTTCAGAGAGGAGTGACATAGCTCCTTTTTCCCATAGATGATATGTATCATGGGATTTTCTTTGATATATTAGGAGATAATGAGGTTGATGAGCCTGATATAGATGTGTCATAGGGTGACGAGTATGTTATGGATGCAGAACATAATGATGTGGCATATGAGATGGATATTCATCATGATTATCTAGATGCTCCTCGACTTTTTATTGCTAACAATCCACAACTACAACCACAGGCATAGGCAGAGGCCCAACCATAGCCATAGACACAGGTTATTCCTCCATAGGGTTCTAACATATCTACTATTGATTCTACTATATAGTATATTAGTGTGTCATATTTTGTTGCAGTAATAGATAGAGGATTAATGTTCTTTACTGAAATCTCTATTTTCCTCTGATCAATAAATACACACTACACAGCATCCATATTCTTTACATGTTGGAGAGAGTTCCAATCAATAACCACTCTCCTTGAAGCTGGGATAGGGTATGATCAAGGAAACTATAAATCTACCACCTATCACATAGGATGAAGTGGAGTTAGGTACCAATGATGCTACATAGGAAGTGTGTATTCCAGAACATAGACATCAACAGAAACAGTGTGGATGCATTATCTATACATCAGGATATGGCACAAAGGGGCCTCTGAGATAGTGATGCATATTAGACTAATACATGTTATATTTTTTTAAAATCATTAATTGTGAATTATTTAAAAACCTACTTATATATTACATTTTGTTACATAAAACAAATAAATTTATATAATTAGAAATTGATACAATTGTTTTTGAACAATCTTGAAACATTAATATTAATAACTACATTGGTGATAATAATAATTAATATTTATTAATTATATTAATACTTGTTATTATAATTATCCATATTATCTTTAATTAATAATAATATGAAATCTATTATTAAATATTAAGAATATTATTAATTCTGAATTTTATTATTATAATTAATATTAATAATTGATATTATATTATTAATTATATAAGTAACTATATAATTATTAATACATTCCATAATATATTATGAATAATATAATTATTAATAAATAAATATATTATTTAATAAAAATTATTTTATTTATATTTTTTACCACTAAATATAAGTTATTATACTATTTATTATATTTATAAGATAATAAAATATTATAAAAATTATTTTATTATATTATTATATAGTAAATATTAGATATTATATTATTAATTATATTAATAATATAATAATATATTATTAATTAACAAAATAAAATTAATAATTAATAAATATATTACCAATTAATAAATTACAAATTATTATGTTAATAAAAATTTCACAAATAATTCTAAATATATTAATTAATCTAATAAATTAATAAGTGGAAATATGTTATATTTTATATAAATTATGACATTTTAATTTAGTAATTATATTATTATTAAATTATTATTAAATATTTATATTAAATATATTTTTTATTACTTATTAAAAACTATTAAACTATGAACTAATTATTAATAATTTAATAATATATACAAAACAAAAAAATAGGAGTTTTGAACCATGTTCACTCTTCCTATGTAAATTTTGTATAGGAGGTGTGAACTCAGTTCACGCCTCTTTCTGGGCTCCTTTCTAAAGAGGGAAGAATGAATGGTGTTCATGCTTCTCAAACCCCCTTTTTAAAAATATATAAAACTCTATCTCCATTTTAAATTCTTTATTTTTTAAAAACCAAAACAAAAAATGTCACTACTATAGATGAGGCCTTTAACAATTCTAGAAAATAAATTTGTTAATATAAAAAAGATCTGATAATCTAAGCACCGTTAAAAGAACTTGGCCTTAATCAATGCCAGAAAAAATGCTGATAAAGAAATCATTTATCTGCACTTCATTTTTAGCACTGATAACGGGTACTTTTATCAGTGCTTTTTATAGTGCTGATAAAGGCCTTCCTCTATCAATGATTTATTTTTAGCACTAATAAAGGTGAAATTTATCAGTTCTTTATCAGTGCTTTTTCTAGTGCGGGTAAAGTTCACCCGTTATCAATGCTTTCTTTTTAACGGTGATAAAGTAGTCCTTTATTAGTCCGTTTTCTATCACTGATAAAGACCATATCAACTACTACACCACTATTTCCCTATAGCATCCCTATAAAAACAAACATTTTTAGAATACATAAGCAAGAATAGATATATATAGAAACCTATATTGGAATAAAAATATTACATTTCACCATCATTTCAATTCAAAATTTACATAATTTTTTTTCATTGATCTCATATTTATTATTAATAAAAAAATTAAAATTGATATACATAATCAAAACTCTTACGGAAGACTTTTTTCAATGATAAACCTTGGTATAAAAGCTTGTTCCTACAATAGAACCAAGGATTATTTTATTAAAAGTAAAAAAATAATCAAATTATAATTTAAATGTTATATAATTTACATATAATAAATTATATTATTAATTGTTGTATATATTAATGATATTATCAGTTATACTACTAATTATATTATTAAAATGGGACTTTTATATTGAAAACTTGCATTTTGAGTCATATGAACCACATTATGTTTTGGATTGACATGTGTTCAATTCATATATGCCATAAATGAAGTACGAATAGTTTTCCTAAGTTTAAAAACAATTTGAGCTTGTTTTCTAAACTTAAATGGAACATCTATATAGAAAACATGCACTTCGAGTCATACCATCCACATCATGTGTTGTATTTATATACGGTCCATTCCTACATGTCAAAAATTAATTATGGATTGTTGTCCAAAATATTAAGAATGATTGAAACTCATTTGCTTCGTTTGGGCTATGTGATGCTGGTTTTAAACTAAAATGTCACTTTATATTAAAAACACTCACTTCAAGTCATACCAACCACATCATGTGTTAGATTAATATATGGTTGATTCCTATACATCACAAATATATTATGGATTGTGTTACTAAATTTGGAAAACAATTTGATCTTGTTTACTTAGTTTTGTCTTGTGATTCCTGTTTTAAATAAAAATGACACTTTTATACTGAAAACGTGCACTTCAAGTCATACCAACCACATCGTGTGTAAAATTGATATGCGGTCAATTCCTATACATAAAAAATTAATTACTAATCATTTTTCCTAAAGTTTGAAAAAATAGGAGCTTATTTTCTCGATTTTGGATAGTGACAAACATTTTAAACTAAAATGGAACTTCTATATAGAAAAAATTAGACTTCAAGTCCTATCATACACATCATGTGTCATATTGACATGTGGTTAATTATTACACATCAAAAATTAATTCTGGATTGTTTTCCCAAATTTTGAAAACAATATGAGCTTGTTTTCTTCGTTTTGGCTATGTTATGTGTGTTTTAAACTTAAATGACACTTTAATATTGAACACACACACTTTGAGTCATACCAATAAAATCATGTGTTGTATTGATGTTTGGTTAATTAATAAATATAAAAAATAACATATATATCATGGTCCTAAATTTTGATAGAAATTAGAGCTAGTTTTCTCTATTTTGGGTATGTGATGTGCATTTTAACTAAAATGGTACTTTTATATCAAAAACACGCACTTTGAATCATATCAAACACGTAGTGTGTCAGATTGATATATAGAAAATTCCTACATATCACAAGTATATTATGGATATTGGTCCTAAATTTTAAAAATAATCAGATCTTTTTTTCTCTATTTTGGATAGCAACATGTGTTTTAAACTAAAATGACACTTTTACATTAAAAACACACACTTAGAGTCATACCGGCCACATCGTGTGTCAGATTAATGTGTGGAAAATTACTAAACATCGAAAATGAATTATGGATAGTTTTTATAATGTTTAAAAAAAATATAAGCACATTTTATTAGTTTTTTCTAGTTACATGTGTTTTAAACTAAATTATCTTGTTTATATTGAAAACATGCACTTCGAGTCATAGCGGCCACATCGTGTGTCCAATTTACATGAAGTTTATTCCTAAAAGTCATAAATTATTTATGGATCATTTTCCTAAACATTGAAAATAATCTAATATTTTTTTCTCGTTTTTGGCTTTGTGACGTTCATTTTAAACTAATAGTACACTTATATTGAAAACACGTGCTTTAAGTCATACCAACTACATCGTGTTTCAGATTCACATGTAGTCAGTTCATACATGTAACACATGAATAATGTATCATTTTACTAAAACTTGAAAATAGTATGAACTCTTTCTCTTAGTTTTTTATATGAGACACATGTTTTAAACTAAAATGTAACTTCTATATTGGAAACACACAATTCAGGTCATACCTCCCACATCATCTATCATATTGGAATACGGTCAATTCATACATATCAAAAATGAATTATGGATTTTTTTCTCAAATTTTGAAAAAGTATTACCTCATTTTATTGTTTTTGGTGAAGTGACAAATTTAAAACTAAAATAACACTTTTATATTGAAAATTTTCCCTTCGAGTCATACTGACCACATCATTTTTTAGATTGACATATATTTGATTCCTATATGTAACAAATGAATTATACATTATTTTTTTAAATTTTGAAATCAATATAAGATTTTTTTTCATTAGTTTTGGATATGTGACATTGTTTTTAAACTTAAATGGAACTTCTATATTGAGAACACAAACTTTGAGTAATAACGGCAATATCATGTGTCAGGTTGACATGCAGTCAACTCCTAGATGTCAAAAATGAATTATGGATCTTTTTACTAATGTATCAAATCAATATAATTTTTTTTATAATATTTGAGTATGTGATGTGTGTTTTGAACTAAAATGTCAATTTTATACTAAAAAAATACATTTCAAGTCATACTGATCACATTGTGTATCATATTGAGGTACGACTAATTCCTACACATCAAAAATGGATTATGAATCATTGTACAATAGTACCAAAACAATTTGAATTTTTTTCTTGGTTTTTATTATGTAATGTTTTTATTGAACTGAATGTTAATTTTAAACTAAACACATACACTTCAAGTCATACCAGGCACGCTATGTATCATATTGAGGTGTGGTTGATTCTTAAATGTCACAATGACTTATGGATTTTTTTCCTAAATTATAAAAACATTATAAATGGGTTTTCTTTGTTTTGAGTTTGTGATATGTGTTTTGAACTAAAATTTCAATTATAAACTAAAAACCAACACTTTGATTCCTATCAGGTATACTATGTATTGGAATGAGATGCGAATAATTCCTACACATCACAAATGAATTATGGATTTTTGTAATAAAGTATAAAAATAAAATGATTGTGTTTTCTTAGTTTTGATTATGTGGTGTTTTTTCAACTAAAGTGTCAATTTTAAACTAAAAATATATACTTCAAGTAATATCAGACACACAGTATATCGAATTGAGATCTGGTTAATTTCTACACATCACTCAATTTCTTATTGTTCTCAAAATAAGGTTTACTTGAATTGGATCACATTTTTTGTGATAAGAAACTCTCACAATTGATGTGATCTAATTCAAGAGAACCTAATTTTGAGAACAATAAGACTTCAACTTTCATAATATTTATTGTTCATTTCAATCATTATCTATATGAAAATTAACTAAATAAGTATCAAATAAAAATGATGAGGAAATTAAATAAACAATAGTATATAAAATGATAATAAAATTAACTGAATAAGTAGTAGTAAGTCACATTTTTATGATGTTTTTATACATTCTCGAGCCATTTACCAATCACCATTATCCCAATTATATCCTGAAAGTATAATCTCTCATGAGAATGAGAAACTTTTAACATTTTACTAACTATACCATAATTCATAGAGTGTAATACTCATTTATACTTATCCTTGAGAAACATGTAAAAATAATATATAAAAATTATGATACTAATGTTTCACCTCAAAAATGGACGTCTAAGGTCATAGCATGTACATGATCATAATCATTATAGTTAATCACCTCAAATTTATGTTAACAAACATTCTGACACCATGTACTCTGCCCACTCATCTCTAAAAAAAATTAATTCTTCTTTTTAGTGTGTAGATTATTGGAAACATTGGTAATACTAAGAAAATATAGTCAATCAAATCACTAACAAATGTTTTTAATAAAATTTTAGTTATATTCATAAATTACCTATTTTGGGATGCTAGTATTTTGATGGTATATTATAGCTTTCATAAATTTTAAAATGTAATATCCACAATTATTGATGTTATTTTTATTCATACACTGCAGAAGCATATATCAGAATAAGTTTATTATTTTGAAATATGTTTTGATATATGTATACCTTATTTTGATTCCATTTGAATAAATACATAGTTTTCTTATGTTCAGTCACCAACCTCGCACCATGATTTAGCATATATTTATAGATTGCCTTGTCATAAAAAATTATTATTAAAACAAAAAATGAAACATATAACTAAAATTTTATCTATAAAATATTGATTGTGGTGCACTATAAATTCACAATAGAAATCATGTGTGGTCAATATGATGGAAATACATTCATTGGATCCAAGAAAATAAATATTTGGGGTATACAAATTAATTTTGGTGAGCATCCAGTGATTTTTAAAGAAATAAAAAAAATAAGTAATGAAAAAAAGAAAAAAAATATATTATATGATAATATTATAGAGTATTCCCCCTTAATTGTAGGAATCAAGAAGATTCTGTCATATGTTATTTTCTTCTCAAATGGATCACTTAGTAAATATTTTTTCTTTTCAATTTCCTCCAATTCCAGTGAAAGTTTTTGAATAGAAATGATATAGGGATTATTGATTCTAAATCATTATTTGTAGGGTTTTCCATTTATATAATAGTAATATATAAACCTTTAGAAAATATGAATAGTTATTAACTTTAATAAACATATTATATCATTTTCTGGATACACTGATTATGAAAATTTACCTCACGTATGTATTCACAACTGAGACTCCCAACCATTAAAACTTGATAGTCTCATTTATACTCTCCAGACCTTCCGTGTCTGTAATGAAATCTCCAAATATTTATTCTTCATATACAATTTAGGATATATTTTAATTTTTGAATTTTTTTTCTACATGAACGTGTAATGTAAATATATACAGTAGTGGAATTGGACGGGTGAAGGTACACTCAAAATTTCATTTTGATTTCTTGGTTAATTCATTGTATTTTCTTAATCAAACCTTCTATTTCCCCATCATTTTATCCTTTTGTAATACCATGCCTCTTTGAAAACCATTTTTCATAAACACTTAAAGGATTTTCATTTGAAAAAATTTATTAAGGACAAACCTCATATATCTTCAGAGACTATATAGCCATGAAATGAAAGTACCAATAGCATTATCGATCGTAGTAACATCAAGATAATTAAACAAGATAGGAAACTCAGTGTTCGGATCATGGGATATTTAAATACCCATTTTCATGTGATCTTTTGGTATTTTTTGTTGTATAGCATGTATCTTGGGATATTTTACACCGTACCCATCATAACAAGGTGATGCGTGGGTGTTGATAGATATAAATCACATACAACTTCACCCTACAAAATTTTATTAATATAAAATTATCGAAAGCTATTTGATTCACATTTAGGAGAATGAGTAATGAAAAAATTGGATACCTCAGGTAAGGTAAGTGGTTGAGGGGGATGGATAGCCTTAATGATAGTGGGTCCATGTGGCTCTGCATGTGCTGATCATTGTTCCACTACTGGTTTTCTTTGAAATTTTCACATATATTGGTCTACCAAACCAAAAAGAACAACAATATCTTTAAAATAATCTATATGTAACTACATGTTCATGGTGACACTCTAAAACCTACACCTATAATGCGGAAATATTATTCTAGCCTCATAAAATCTACTAAAAATAGTTTTTATTCAAGTATAGTTCATATTGATTCTTATGTCTAAAAATTATAAAAAACATCCAAACAATATATATATATATATATATATATATATATATTTGTATCTAATACTATTATAAATCATAATGAATTATTATTATGTTACACTTACACATTATTTCTATATTGCTTGTTTTTTTCATCAACAAGATTACCCTATTTATTTATATGGGCCTCCTTCCATAGCACATGACTTTGGATGGTAGTGGCTTAAAATTTTGATTCATTAATCTATATATAAAAAAAGGAACATATGTTGTTTCATGTCACATAAAAAATTTATTGTTGATTTAAAATACATATAATTTTCTTTTCAAGTGAAGTGTACCCCATCCTTGCTTTATGGTAGGGGTACATTGGTTTTTCTAAACATTTTTTATTTTCATCACTCCTTTGTTGATTTATAAATTAATAATTTTTAATCAAAGTAGAAAAAATAAATAATTTAAAATAAAATATTATTAACTAAAATTCACCTAAAATGATTTCTCATCATGATGACTAATTAAATTTTTCTATGTTTCATAGTTTATAATATGTGAATACATAACTAGTGGGTGGAGGTTTACTTTCCCCTAAACATTCGAGAGATGATCATTTGTAAGAAGTGTCTGGAATCCTCTATAATATTTTCTAGAAACCATTAAGCCATATTTCTTATAGAAATAATCTAAAATAAATAAACTCTACAAGGGATAATGAAAAGCAAATAAACATGTATTTTTATAATTTTTCAGTAAAATAGATAGATTATATCATAACATTAACCTAATATCATCCCAAAGGGTTTCCTTTAATGCAGGAAATATATGGTGCCACGTATCTATATCAATTGTCACATGCATTCTCATTGTGAACCTAATGTAACTAATGAACATTGACTTGTTTGGGTCAAAAAAAAATTTGTATTGATTCCATCCACCCTAAAATTTTATACCTTTGCTCCTTTACTATATAATTTTAGTTAACACAATGATGTTACATTGTTCTGATTTTGTTTTTCATCAACATTTTGTTGATCCCCTAATAATTCTCTAGTTTCTTCGTCGATTGAGTGTTATTCCATGATATTGGTAACATAATCATGTGAAGAAGTCATTATCTATATGAGTAGTCAAAAATTTAATTTAGAATAGATAAATGCAGTAGATAATACATAATATCATTAGTAAAACCATAGTATATTAATAAACACTTTAACCTTATCATTGAACTCTTTTTTCCCTTTAAAGGTTAAATGGATATGGATCCACTATAGAGTATCCAAATAGCCTATTTGTTTTCCCATATAACCTATAAGGCATTTTATACATTTGGAACACTGTGAAATGATTATTATCTACAAATTAAAGGGTTATCCTCAATTGAATTTTCATCTAACCCATCAGTTATTTTAGTTTCCAACAGAACAATTGACCAATTCTCATTTATTGGATCTGAGACATAAAATACCTACATTACATGTGATTCCATAAGGAATTGATTTTCCTTATACCCATCCACACTGAAATTCACCTTCATGAAGACCAATCCATCAACTTTCACTACACTCCTATGGTCAACCCATTTTCAATGAAAAATCATCACTTGAGATTTTGTATAATCTAACTCGTATATCTATTCAATGATGCTAAAATATGACATATTCTCATAAATTGGATTTATATCCTTATAACTAGATACATTCATCACATCCTCCACAAGAGTAACTCCACTATTTTTCATCATACTATATTCTTCTTATTCTTTTTTATAGAACATGTAACTATTAATTACAAAACCAATAGAAGATATAACATTTACATTTGGTTCCTAGGATATCCATAAAATTAATTTGGTAATTGAATTCATATTTTCAGATAACTCCTTATAAATATGATCTCATAACCATATTATAAATAGTTTATTGTGTTTATTTTATATATATCCTTTATCCCTTGATGGAATAAAATTTCTAATAATTACTTTGTGGGATTCAATGTATAGAGAAATCTATACACTATTATGTAAATTATAAAGGTGAAATTGTTCCCTCCCTATGATGGTAATCTTAACAACATCCCTACTAAAAACACCATCACCCATAAGGCATCTGTTGTGATGTTATTTTGAGAGAATAATTCTATAAACATCTAATAGGTAATCAGTTCATAATTCAATAGATTCTTCAATAATATATTATTCTATAATAAAACCTTCTAGATGACTTAGATTCTTGAGATACCCTTTCAAAATATTCATATACCATTCAATGGGTTATAGCCATCTATAATTTATCAGACCACATAGTTGAGCCTCTATAAAAAATTGAACCATTAGGTGGACCATTATATCAAAGAATGGTGGTGGTAATAACATCTCAAATTCATATAATATGACTATAGTCTCCTTATTCAAAATTGGAAACTTCTTTGGGTTTATAACTTTATTGTATGTGGCTTTGAAAAATAATTAGATTATGGTTAATCTATGTCATACATTTTTAGCCATAATGCAACATAAAGTGATGGGAATCAAATCATGCATCAAAACATGATGGTTGTGTGATTTTATACCCTGTAAATAAAATTTTTTCATTAGCATGACATTCTTGATATTTTTTAATTCCCCTATAGAACTTTTACACCATTAATTTAATTAAAAAATTGTAATTTTTTGTCTAGATAGGGTGAAATCATCTAGAGTAAGAAAATTCCACCTTTCA
The DNA here is from genome assembly GCA_963277665.1 of Viscum album. Classification (NCBI taxonomy): domain Eukaryota; kingdom Viridiplantae; phylum Streptophyta; class Magnoliopsida; order Santalales; family Viscaceae; genus Viscum; species Viscum album. Next base: position 822,778,469 of record OY728127.1, read on the forward strand.
CCCTTCACCAATTCAAACTCTTCCTTTATCTTCATGTTAATCATGTACAACCTAGCCTTTATTCCATATTTTATTTTGTTAGGAAAATTTAATAATGTTACAATTACACTATCAAATATATTTTTTTCTATATTCATAACATCAAGAAAATATATGGTGCAAACATAATTCCAATACATTAATTCAAATAAAATTTATCTATTTTAAAAACCTGATTCTATAAGGTTTTTTGAATTTTTTTTACCAAAAATAGTTTCAATATTTTTTATTTTCTCAAATAGTTTATCACCTATTAGTGGAGTTTGTAATGTACGATTTCCAAAAAAAAATCATAAGCAGCAAATTCATTTTTCTTCTCATAAAACATGGATCTTGATGTGAATTATTCACTTCTATGGGAATCATATAATTTAACACATGTATCCAACATAAATTTTAGATCTTCAATCAATGGATCCAAATAGACATAAATATCCTTATCAGGTTGTTTTGGTTTAGATATAAGATATACAACATAATTTATTTGTGCTTCATGCATAACCATGGTTGAAAGTTATAATTTACCAACATAACTATAAATTTACTATGAGTACTAATACATATAGAAAAATAATTTATTTCATTTGTAGATAACATAAGATAGAGGTTTCTTAGCTTATTTCCAAATTTAGGGTACACATAATCAATTTTATTTCACTAAGGAGAGTCTATGACGTGACATAATTTCCCATATTCAATTATAGTATATGTATTCTATATCAATTGTCTAGAAATTTCCTAGCATCCATATATTCTTACAAACCCTAGAATGATAGGAAATTTCTATACAGTTTTCAAAGGACTTGATTCATCTTTCTTGTATCGATTCACACCACACATAGGGAATTTTCTAAGTGATTCATTGTCATTTATTAACAATATTAAATAATTTGGACATGCATTTATTTTTTTGATATCATTCCAATTGAACTTAGAATTAATTTATCAGAATAAATTTTACAAGGAAGATCATTTTCTTCAGGTATCATATCATTTAAGAGAGTAAGTAGTTCTATAAATCTGGTGTTGCTCCATCCACTACAATATTTCAAATTATATAACTTCAATACATATAAAAATGTTGTATATTTAGTATAACCAATATATAGTGGTATCTTAGAACAACAATTTAACTTCTCAAATAAATTTGGAAAAAAAATTCATCTTAAATTTCCATTATCATTTATTCTATATGATCTATATCATCATTTTCAATGGTATTCATATCAAATTATCCCTAAATCACAGTATAATCTCAATTAGTATGTACATTCAGTTTCTCCCCATGTTTAATCCAAAATTTATATCTATGATATATTCCATGAAAAATAAAATATTCTTCCATCTCTTCAAGATGAATTTTTCTTCAATAAAAATAATATAAACCCATAAAAATGATTTGAGAAGGGTTGTATTCATGCTCTGTTTCAAACTTCATGAACTCTTTAACTCTTTCCTCATAATTTTTTGTCATATAATTAGGGTAGATCCATTTTCTTTTTATATACAACCTCTTAGGTTCATAAAATATTTATTTTGTACAAAAAAATAAATAAATTCACATAATTTATTCATAATAAAAGGAGAAAGATATAGATACCTCAAAAAATTTGAACCCAATATTTGAATGTTATTTATGATGATTCCTAAAAAGTTATAATTTTACCTGAAGGTGACATGAAAATAAGTAACTTGGGGTAAACATGTTTCTATTAGTCTAGGTTCTCAATTTTATGTTCTATGGGATAAAAAGTAGTGATTCTAGGATCAGCTAAAAATAATACTCAGCCTTAGTGTAACCAATAGAGAAAATCATCTTTATAAAAATGACATAGTGGAAACTAGGATCAAGTTTTAAAAAATATTTAAGAAAATATAAATGTTTTTGGGAAATAGTGTGGCTAAAAATAATCAAGTGAACTAGTAAAAGTGTGGGTTTGGTGGTGAACCAGGTGATAGACCAACTTGGTGAGGGTGTTGTCGAACTACATGAAGTAGTGTTTGATGGTGGTGTCATATAAGGTATGTATGAGGGAGGTGACATGCTTCAAGGAAGAAATAACAAGGACAAAGGCATTGATAAAGTAGAACATGTGATAAATTAGTAAAAAAAATATCTCTAAATATTTTTTATAAATAGGGTATTTTTAATAATTGATTTAAATTAGAAAATAATATTGTATGCACTTATTATGAAATTAATCAAAATTATTTTAAAAATTAATCTTCATCCTATTTAAAGGTTCAGTGTATATAAATTTCAAAAATTATAATTAAAAACTATTTTTTATAATTGTTGATGGGGTAATCAATAAATATTTTAACTATTATAAACTAAATTAATATGATAAATTTAATAGCTATAAATATTTACCAACATGAATAATATTATATATGTTATTATAAGATTTTGTAAAAGTTTTTCCTAAATATATAAATAATTAAAGTACATAGTAACATATTAAAGAAACCGAAATGAATAAACTCTTTGGCTTATTCTCGCTCTATTCATTTTTTTGGATTTTGAAATATTCGTCCAATTTTAAGGGTCAACTAGAGTCATACAGAGTAGTGGATTGAGGATGGAGGGTGTGTGGGATTTTAGATAAATTAGTCAATATATATGAACCTATAATAAGAGGAGGTATATATAACATCCCTTATCTTTATTATGCATTAATTCATGATTTATTACATAAAATTACAAATAATACATCCTAAAAGATTGAGAAGTCTAATTTATTTGGGAATTAGGTAAATTAAATAACAACTTAAAATAGTAAATATATCATATTTATTGAAAACTTCCTTAACACTCTCATACTTAAAAATACATGGGATAACCTAGGGACATACATAAGAAAGGGGTGAGCTAAATATCCTAGTAAGGGATTAAACCTGGAATAACATGATAAAAGTAATACATTCTAGACTGTAGGAATATAAATGGGGAATAAATGGGTGATAATCATAAACATGAACAATGACGAATGATATATCATGATATTCATAAAGTAAACATGAGAAATGTGGAAACATCTTAAAACGTTGTATCATTAATATAGGTCAAGGATAACTGCCAAGATATCTTGGTAGAAAAATTCCCATAAAGAAATCATGTTCAATAAACGTCCCAACATGACATATCATGAGACTAAACATTACCCAATGCATCGAAGCACTATATAATTATGGGATCACTGGTCACATTCATTTCATTCTCATGCTTAATTGTGCCGCATAATGCATACAAGATAGATTCATTCATCTTCATAATTTATTACATGATCAATAAATGTGCAATAAATACATGTAAGTCCCTAATAAAATAAGTATAAGTATATAGATTTTAACACCCTTTATAGGAAAACGGTATGGTATTCACTACACAATTGTTTTGGCGTTGAGATTCTTGGTTTTCTTTGAAAACCCTTAGATTAGTTCATTGGTTTGAAAAGTTCTCTAGTTCCTTGTTGTTGAAGCAATGCAAAATGTATTGAGGATTAACTTAAGAATTCCTATCCTCCAATTCATTAGTTGTTTTCTCCTATCAGAAATCATTATCTAGGTTTCCTTCCTTCTCACACCTAAAGCATTTCCTTATTCCCCTAAGGTAATTTTTGGGGTGCTTACTTCCACACCATTGACAAGTAGAATGTTGAAATTTCTTGGCACCATTATATTTATACATACTATCTCTAAAATTAAACTTCACTTTACTCTTATTATCCCCATGATACCCTTGAGATTCTCCAACCTCCATTTTTACTTTGAGGTCACATCAGACAATTTCCTCTCAGCTATCAAAGTCTTAAATCACTAGGGATTTTCATAGACTAAGTTTTTTCCCATCAAATAAGGAGTCAACTTTTCATTTTGGGGTAGAAAAAAAGACATAGGTGTATCCTCATACTCTCTAATAGATTCATTATATTTTTTCATGAGGGAAACTAAATCCCATTCCATTTTAACTCAGAGAGTTCAAGGAAAATATTTATTAAAAAAATTCCTAAATTCCTTCAACCCCATTTCTCTGATCACTTCCTCGGACTTAGTATTATTGAATAATGTCCACCACTAATCAGTTTCTCCCTTATTATGATAAAAATCTAGTATAACCCTTACAGAACCCATAAAAATTAGAATAACCATATGTCCAACATCCAATATAATTCTTCAGATAACATAATCATTACTCAATGCATTGGAGAGTTATAATGAGGTTCACCCTTAATATAACCTATATTAGGATCAGTAGTGAGACATAATGGGGCTCAAACCTTCATATAAGATATAAAGGTCTCACCCGACACTATGTGGGCTACTCCATTATATAACATAGTCAAGAACCACAATATGAATAAAGTACATAGAGCGTTCATTTCATTATAAAACTCATAGAAACAATCCTTATTCCTTAAATAACTTCATCAAACCATAGAAAATAAATGGTTTTATTATCAATCTCTTTGAAAAATAATTAACTTGTGGAAAAGAAATGGGTCCCATAACAATCTCTTTTAAACATGATTAAACCATGAAAAGAAATGGGTTCCAAAAAAATCTATTTGAAAAAAATATTATTCCATATAGAGAAATAATGAGGATGGTATCAATAAAAAATATCCCCAGTGGGGGATAAGAAAAAAACAAGGTTTTTTTATGCTGATGAATGGAAATACCATTAAAATATCATTAAAATCATTCTTTAGAAAAATGTCCTTTTCATTTTGAAAATCACCTTTTAAAACATAAAACATTTAAAAATACTTTTCTTTGAAAATAATTTTCAAGAAAAATGAATTTACATAATATTAAGAAAAATTTCTATTTAAAAATAAACTTCTATACTTGAAAATGAAGATTCAAAGAAATTATAATCATTTCGGTGGGTAATTTTATACATGTTATAAAGAATATTCTTTTTTCCCGGTAAAAAGGGTGGAAAAGTTCCTTGTTCAGAAAGCGACAAGAATATTCCATTAAAAAAAATTAAAAATAAAATATGGGTAAAATTGAATTTAATAAATAATTTTTAAAAGGTTAAAAAAATTTAAAACCTTTTTAGAAAACATGTTTTTGGAAGAAAACATATTTCCAACTGAAGAGAGAAATAAAGTCAAATTTTCTTAAGAACACTTTCTCAAACATTTTATATATCAAGGAGTGGGAAAATGGTAAAACTAATTGAAAATATCATGAATAATATTGGATAATATAATTCATGATAATTATAATATTTCAAAAATATAGACTTAATCAAAAACAATCCCAATAAACAATGAGATTTTAATAAAAGACTCTTACCAATTTTATAACTTTGAATCTTAATCCCCATGAAAGAAAAACGAAAAATTAAATTTAAAATATCATAAAAATAAGTATTATCATGATATGACATGTTAAAGGGGTATTATATACACCTCATAAAATAATATAGTTGTATAATATAACAATCATCCCAAAGAAGGAAAATTGATATAAAAAACCCTTGCTTCTTTGGTAACTTTGAAACTGTAAACCCCATGAAATAGGTATCTAAAAATTGATATTTAAACCCCCAAAAAATTTATGGATAAGAATAATAAAATACATTAATTTTTATTATATACACCATAAAATAGAAATAAGTGGTTTATATGGCATATATCTCACATAAATAACAGTGAGAACAGAAAACCCTTATGTAGAGTTTGATTTGTCACACTTATTCTTTATCTTCCTATATAATAAACTTATGTTTATATTTTACTTGATTTATAAACTTTTTAAATATTATTATTAATTTTATTTCACTTATTAACATGTCATATACAATTATATAATCTATTAATCTTAAGTCAGATGTTTTGACCATATTCGGCATATGTGACAGAAATGACTTCGGTATGTTGACTATAGTCAAAGAGGTAGTTATTTAAACATCTATAGAATAATAATCATGAAATAATTATTATATTTATACATAAATTATAATTTTTAAACTAATCATGAATTATGTTTATGAAAAAATATCTAACGTTACAATCATGGAGTCAGTAGTCTGTACGTACGCATGAGTAACATTTTCATTTTTTCAATGATCATTATAGAAAGAAGGTAAGTAATATTTTATCTTCAAAATTTTATTATAATATAATAAATACCATATTATATAATTATATATACTTATATATATCATTATTTTTATGTGTTTATGAAAACAGAAATCAAATTTCTTTGAGGATGTGGTAGTCCACATGTCCACGGACGACATTATCATTTTTTCAGTGAGTGAAAAGGAAAAAATAAAATGATATATTATATATAAATAATGATAAATATGTCATTAATATCACAAATATTTCATTTATATCAGGTAAATTTATTATATTTACCCTTATTACCTTCAACATAATGTGTTAGTGAAAAATAAATCACATCACTTTGTGAGGCGGTAGTCCTCTGTACACATGAGTGACGTTATCCCTTGTGTAATGGAATATAAAAAACGTATATAGGATATAATGAAAAATAATAATTATTTTATATATATCATATATAAACTTTATATCTATCATCATACCCAATCATGAGATATCGTAATGGAAAAATGAATAATATCATTTCGTGAGGCGGTTGTCCTCCATACACACGAATGATGATTTCATAACCAATTTGATGGAAGTGTTTTTGGTTTTAGGTAATACCCTAAAAATGAATATATATAATTATATGAAATATATTTAGGTTATTATATCATCATGGTATAATAATTATTGAAGTGTTGTGGAAAGAAATAAAACAAAAAAATTGTTTATGAACGTTACCTATTATTCGAGTAACTCTCTTTGGTTTGCACTGAAAGACTTCCTTAGCAGGCTCTCTTTCCAGAGTAAGTCTTATAGGATGATAAGAGGTATGTTTATAATTGATTTTTGGTAGGTTTTTGATGATACAAATTGATTTAGATGTGTTAATAAGTGAGTGGAGTGAGTAACCTTTTATATTTTAGGGGTGGCATTCTTATAAATACTTAAAAGTATTCACTATTGAAAGTTCAATGTTACCTAAAGTAGATCCAAAATTGATAATTAAAGGTTTGTACGAAAGATAATATTTAAAAAAACCTCAACCACACAATTAAACGCATTTTTTAAACATTTTGTTCCATAACTTCTAAGTTTCCTTATTTTTAGCATTTTGGTTTTTCGCTACGGTAACTAGTTTTCTAACCAAAGTAATTTATCCATTAAGACTAAATCAAATTTAGAATTATTAGAAAATTTAGACCCACTAATTATAAATATGAAATCCAATTTATCAAATGAAAATATTATCTGTGTTGAAAATTATTTTTAACACAAACGCCAATAAGGTGTAAAAACACCGCTTTAACCTTAACCGTGATAAGAGAGTTTTTTACTAATTATTGGTAAATATATTAATTATAAATGAAAAATATGTCCATTAATGGGAAATAGTTTATATTTTTTAATATTTTCAAATATCATGGTATAATATAGTATTTTTATTAATTTTAAATCATTTAATAAAATATAATTTATTATAAAATAACATTAATGCCAAATTTGACATTATTCATCTAATTTGAATTTAAAAAATATCAATAAAATAATGGAATTAGAATATATTATTTTAAAACCTATTTAATATTATATATTCATCTAAAAAATTAATTTAACATAATAATTCACTCAATTTACTTCACTTTTAATATTTTTAGTATCATTTATTTCATTCAATTGCTAAGTAAATAATTACTACGTTGACATTTCTTAAGCATTCTAAGTAATTATTTCATCACTAAAATTTAAATATAAATTATTATGATAAAAAAATTAATTTATATTTTAAAATAATATCTATATCCTAACCTATGTTTTTTTTCTCTATCCCAAATCTTTATAGAAATTAAAAGGAAGAAAATTATCTTTTTTGACTTTTTCTTTACTTAACTTATTATATGGGTCATATTCAAAGGAAAGTAGAAAGGAATTGAAATATTTAAGATAATTTTATGGAAAAGGTAGAAATAAACTCATCCAATAAAATTAAGATAATATTTTTGGTAATTTTCACTCTTATTATTCTAGTTTAACCCCCTGATAAATCAATTTTTACCTTAACCATGATAATTAGTTTTTACTGCAATCAAAATTCATTTTGATAAAAAGGTAAGTAAACTTTATTATACATTATAAATTATTCTGATTCTGAAAATGGAATCCATTTTTTCAAATTCTATTCATAAAAGTGGAAAATTTTAATTTTACATTAATCCCGTGGATGCAGTGAGAGAGCGGTTTTCAAGAAGAGTATTTTCTAGAAAAAGATGATTTTATATTAACTTTGTGACTAATAATAATAATTGTATGTAAATAAATTAATATTTAATAATATATAATATATAAATTTAATTTAAAACATTACCCATTTGTTATTATCTTAATTATTAAAATTTAGAAATAATATGCATATTTAGACATATTTTAGAAAAAAACTCATTTTTAAACCAAAAAAAAACTTATACTAAAAACCAATATAAATTTGATTAAAATTAATTAAGTGGATTAAATATAAATTATTTTACTTGAATAAATATTCAAAATATATTGGGACTTTTAAATTTCTTAATTTATTGAAAACAAAGGTCTTTTTACAAAAACAATTGGTATTTTTTACTATTCACCAAAAAAATCTATATTTTCTGAAAAATACCAAAATTTCACCTAAAGTAAATTTTGATATTATGATTCCAAAAATAAATTTAATTTTTTGAAATAAATTTTATAAAATTTTAAAAAAAATTATTATAATATTTTTTTCTTTAAAAGTAATAGAAATCGTTTTTGAAAAAAGATATTTTTGAAGAATAAAATCACTTTACTAAAAATTGATTAATTATTTAATAAAAATCTGTCAATAATTTTATGGAATAAAATATGTATATATATATATATATTTCATAAATTATTTAATACTATTCATACCCACCAATTTAACAATAAGGTTATAACTGTAAAATATATGATGGGTCGTTTAAGTTCGGTAAACTAAGTCTTGCGTGTAATGTAAGCTATTGAAAAAACTTGTTGTTGCATGTAACATAAGCTAAGTTAGTGGGGTGTTCCCTTTAAACTATTAAATATAATTTTATTCTTATAAAATATTGATTTTTTACAACCCCCCCCCCCCGGTTAATGAATTGTGTCCTCGCAATTTGAACTTTACCTCAGTAACCGAAGGTTGGAAATTTAAAAATACTTTTTTCATAAACCAAAATCGTAAAAAGGGATAATAAAACATCCTCTTAAGAAGAGATAAAGGTAAGTACAAATTTCATATGTAATAAAACATCACTAGGCTTCCAAATAGGAGAACATGGGTGGTAATGGAAGAAAATCTTAAATAATTATAGAGAATGATTATGGTCCTTGATCACAAGAAAATAAATGATCAATGGAAATTTAATGGCCACAAAACCATAAATCTGTGATGATCAAAAACACCATCAGCTTGACAAAATTGAAGGTACTTGGATATAATTTTGTTTCAATATCCTTTTCTTAGATCTAAGGAAGCCTCTTTCCATATAATCTAAGAGAATATGGAAATATACTTACTTGGTTAGTAGAATTTCATCCTTTAACCAATTTCCACCAAAATACCATATTTTTCTCTAAATGATGAGTATTCAAGATGATTTTTTCATGCCTGAAGCACCAAAATTCAACTTTTAAAGTATCATATAACCATAAAAGGGATAATAATTTATTCCACTTGTCTTTTAACATTAACCAAAACCAAAATAGTTATAACATGGTAAGATAATTTCCAAAATGATTAAACCTTCATATGATACATTAATATTAAAAATTCAACAGTAATATTGAAAGTTAAAACTAAATCATTCTTAAATAACCTCAAAGTCACAGGGTTTTTTAAACTCAAGTGTTATATCATACCATTTATATTCTATTACCAAGAATATCATAATATCTCTTTTTTTAAAATAAAATTAATTACCTAGTCACCAAATCATTATTCAATATCATGGTTTTTTATATGATAAAGATTGTGTTCCCATAGTTAATACAATATCCAAGATCATATAAACCCTAAAGGTTATCATTATAATAAAACATATACCCAAAAAATTTAATGTAATACTTAACATTAAACTGAAGCTTCACTACACTTCAACTCAAAAAGTTGTCTCCTAAATTGTCATTGATCACATTAAGATCACATCACTTAAATAATCAAAAGGGGTTTCTAAGACTTTGAACTTATGATCAACCATAATCTTATAGACCTAATATAGTATCCATAACTCTTAATATAACCTCACATTATAACATACTAATCTCTAATGTTATCTAAACTAACATTTGATGCCAACTATAATAGCCTTGAACCCAGACTCCCAGATCTGGTGCTGAAATCATAAACTTTACATTTACAGCTTTAATGATAATAATTATGACCCAATTTTTTTCCATTAAAACCTCACAATATCAAAAGGAAAACTTAGATCACTTACATTATCAAGAACCTTTTAGGTTTAGTGTTTTAGATAATTAGTAAAAACTCCAACATAAAAATTTCCAATGAAATTAAATGATAATTTCACCCATTTAACCTATATTTTCTTATTTCACATTAACTTATCATCATCATCCATATAAAATACCTTATAGAAATAATTCATTAAACTTAATTCATTATAAAATGGTTAAAATGAAACATAATAAGGGTAAGATCAAATGCTCAATAAGGGAAAATATAATCATTAACAAATGAATATCGTCAGTGAGTATAAGAAGAGTATAAGGGTATGATGAAATAATTAAAGTGAATGAGTATTAGAAAATTCATCCCCATCAATACTTGGATCATCAAACATAAAAATATGGAATAAGTATTTAACAAAGTAAATAGTCATAATAATTAATAATCACGAGCCATGTGGTATAAATATTGATCAAATGAAACATCATAAACCCATATCAAGCATAGATAAAACAAATTGGTATCTTGGAACATCATATCATAGAAACTTTATAGAACCCTTACACATTGGAATAACCATATCCCTAACTTCCAATATAATTATCTAAAGAACATAATTGTTACCCAAAGAATTGAACAGATATAATGGAGCTCACCATTCATATAAGATATATCGAGATGAATTGTGAGCTATAATGTGGATAAACCCTTCATATAAGATATAACAGGCTCACTCATTTCTATATGGACCACCCCATCATATAAGATATCAAATAAAAAAAATATAAATAAACTACATAGAGTATTAATTTCATTATAAAACTCATAAAAACAATCATTATTCCATTTATAACTTGATTAAACCATGGAAAAGAAATGGGTTTCATGTCAATATCTTGGAAACATGATTAAATCATGAAAAAAGAAATGGGTTCCATAATAATCTCATTGAACCATGATTAACCAAAGAAAAGAAATGGGTTCCACAACAATCTCTTTAAAACAATATTATTCTTTCTAGAGAAGTAATGAGGTTGGTATTACTACCAAATATCCCAATTTTAGGACAAGTAACAACAAGGTTTGTTGATTTTTATGAATGTAAATACCATTAAAAAACCATGAAAAACATTCTTGAGGAAAATATCTTTTTCATTTTGAAAATCACCATTTAAAACATAAAACATTTTAAAAATACTTCTATTGAATTTTTTTAAATCCAAGAATTTATAGAATATTAATAAAAAATTATCTTTAAAAATAAACTTTTAAACTTTTAAATTATGACTCAAATAAATTATGTCCATGTTGTTGGGTAATTTCATACATGTCTTAAAGAACATTCTTTTTACATGGTAAAAAGGTATGAAAAGTGCCTTGTTTAGAAAGAGAAAAGAATATTCCTTTGAAAAAAATATATAAAAATAAAAAATGGGTAAAATTTTATTTAATAAATCATTTTTAAAATTTTAAAAACATTTTTGGAAATATTTTTAGAAAACATATTTTTGGAAGAAAAAAGATTTCCGACTTAAGAGAGAAACAAAGTAATATTTTCTTAAAAACACTTTTTCAAACATTTTAAGTACCAAATAGTGGGAAATTGTAAAATTTCTTGAAAATATAATGAATAACCATAGTATAATACTATTAATTATAATTATAATATTTCAACATTAGAGACTTAATCATACACAACCTCGATAAACGATGAGATTGTAACAAAAGACTCTTACCACTTTTGTAACATTGAATCATAATCCCCATGAAAGAACAACATTAAATGAAATTTATAATATCATGAAAATAATTATATTAATTATATAACATGTAAAAGGGTTATTATATAAACCTTATAAAATAAGATAGGTTTATAATACAACAATTGTCTCAAAGAATGAATATTGAGACAAAAATCCTTTATCGCTTTGGTAACTTAAAAACCGAAAACCCCATGAAAGATAGATACTAAAATGGATATATAAATATAAATAAATTTAATTATAATAAACATAAAATCCAATCATGATCAGTATATACACCACATAATAAATATAAGTGGTGTATATGGCATATATCTCATAGAAATAAAAGTAAGATGAGAGAACCCTTACCACAAGTTTGATTCATCGTGATTATTATTTATATTCCTAAATAATAAACTTATGTTATTTATTTAATTTCTTGATAAAATTATTCAATTTTATTATTAATTTTATTTCACATATTAAGTTGTTATATACAATTACTTAATCGATTAAGTTGATGTTGGATGTTTTGATCATATTCTACTTATGTGTTAAAAATGAATTTGGTTGGTAGAATATGGTCAAATAAGTTGTTATTTAAACATATCAAGAATAATAATAATTAAATAATTATAATATTTATACCTAAATTATACTTTTTAAACTCATCATGAAGGATGGTTATGAAAAATGAACTAACGTTACAATCATGGAGACAATAGTGTGTACGTATGCATGAGTAACATTTCCATTTTTTTAAATGATCATTATGGAAAGAAGATAAGTAATATTTTATCTTTCCATAATGATCATAATATAATAAATACCATATTATTTAATTATATATTCATATATATATCATTATTGTAATTTTATTATAAAAAAAGGAATCACATCACTTCAAAGAGGTGGTAGTCCACATGTCCACGAACGACGTTATCATTTTTTTCAGTGAGTGAAAAGGTAAAAATAAAATTATATATTATATTTAAAGAATGATAAATATGTCATGAATTTTATAAATATTTCATTTATTTCAGATATATTTATTATATTTACCCTTATTACCTTCCATGTAATTCATTAGTGAAAAACGAATCACATTACTTTGTGAGGCGGTAGTCCTCAGTACACATGATCGATGTTATCATATCCCTTACAGAATAGAATATAAAAACTTTATACATTAAATAATGATACAAAAGGTATAATTATGTTATAAATATAATATATAAAATTTATATCCATCATCATACCCAACCATGAGAGGTGGTAATGGAAAAATGAATGGCATTCTTTCACGAGACGGTAGTCCGTCGTACACACAAATGATGTTTTTGTAACCCATTTGATGGATGTATGTGTGGTTGTGTGTATTAAAATTAAAATAAAAACATCTCAGTATATATAATATAGTAATTTTATTATATCATCATGGTATAATAATAATTTAAGGGTTGTAGAAATAAATGAAACAAAAATTCTCGTTGATGAATGTTACCTCTTCCTCAGGTAACTTCTTTTGGTTTTCACAAAAGGCCTTCATTGGTTGGATTTATATCTAGAGTAAGGATTATAGGATTATATGAGTTAATTTTATAATTTATTTAGGTTGTTTTTGGATGATAAAAATGGCTTGGTATGTGTGAATAAGTGAGGGGAGTGAGTTCCCTTTTATAGTTGAGGAGTTTCATTCTTCTAAATAATGAAAAGTATTCACCATTGGGAGGTCAATATTACCTAAAGTGGATCCAAAATTAATAATAAAATTTTTTAGAGAATAAATGGTTTATAAAAACCTCCATTACACAATAAAACACATTTTTCATTTAAATTATATGTTTCCTTATTTTTACCATTTTGATTTCTCACTATGATAACTAGTTTTCTAACCTATGTAATTTATCCTTTAATACTAAATTAAAATAATAATTATTAGATAATTTAGACCCAATGATTAGAAATATTAAATATAATTTATAAAATGAAAATATTATTGGTGTTGAAAATTATTTTTAACACAAGTGCAAGTAATGTGTAAAAACACCGCTTTAACCTTAACCGTACTAACAGAGTTTTTTAATGGTTAGGGGTCAATATATTCATTATGAATGAAAAATAAATTCAATAATGGGAGATAGTTAATATTTTTTAATATTTAAAAATATCTTGTTAGAATATTGGTTTTTTATTAATTTTAAATCAATTAATAAAATATAATTTATTATAAAAACCCTTAATGAAAATTTTGACATTATTCATTTAATTTGAATTTAAAAAATATCAATTAAATAAGTAAATTAGAATATATTTTTCTAAAAACTATGTAGTATGAAATATTAATCTAAAAAATTAATTTAACACAATAATTAAATCAATTTATTTCAATTTTAATATTTTTAGTATCATTTATTTCATATAATTGAAAACTAAATAATTACTGCATTGACATTTCATAAGCATTCTAAGTAATTTTTCAACTCTAAAAATTAAAGATAAATTATCATGATAACAAAAAATAATTTATATTTTAAAATAATATCTATAATCGAACCTATTTTGTTTTTTCCATATCCCACAGCTTTATATAAATTAAAATAAAGAAAAATAGCTTTTTTGTATTTTTATTTACTTAACTTATTATATAAGTCATATTGAAAGTAAACTTGCAAGGAATTGAAAATTTTTAGATACTTTTATGTCCAAGGTAGAAATAAACTCATTAAATTAAATTAAGATAACACTTTTTTTCATTTTAACTCTTATCATTCTAGTTTAATCCACCGGTAAATCAATTTTTATGTTAACTGTGGTAATTAATTTTTACTATAATCACTATTCATTTTGGTCAAAATTTAAGTTGACATTATTAGAAATTCTAAATTATTCTTATAAAAATATGGAATAAATTTTTTCAAAATCCAATTCACATAAGAGGAAAATTTTAATTTAAAATTAATCCCGAAGACATGGCTTAATGGTGGGTTTTTAAGAAGAGTATTTTTCTAGAAAAAGATGATTCTATATTAACTCTATGAAAAATAATTTTAATTTTACGAAATTAAATTAATATTTAATAATTTATATTATATAAATTTCATTAAAAATTTATCCATTAGGTATTATTTTAATTAATTAAGATGGATAAACATTATTCATATTAAAGTAATTTTTAGAAAAACCTATTTTTAATCCAAAAAATCTAACTTATAATAAAAGCCAATATAAAGTTGATTAAAAGTAATTAATTAAATTAAATAAAACCTATTTTACTTGAAAAATTTTTAAATTTTTTTTATAACTATTAAATTTCTTAATTTATTGAAAAAAAGTCTTTTTACAAAAAACAGTATTTTCAATACTCACTGAAAAATAAATATTTTCTAAAAAATACCAAAATTTCACCTAAAGTAAATTTTGATATTTTTATTCCAAAAATGAATTTAATTTTATCAAATAAATTTTCTAAAAGTTCCAACAAATTTATTATAATATTTTTTCATTAAAGTAATAGAAATTATGTTTGAAGAAAACATATTTTTGAAGAATAAAATCACTTTACTAAAAATTGATTGATTATTTAATAAAAATTTATCAATATTTTTTATTGATTAATAAATATATATATATATTTATTTATATATTTCATAAATTTGTTAATATAATTCATACCCACCAATTTAACAGCTAGGTTATAACGGTAAAATATACCATATGTCGTTTAAGTTCGGTAGAACTCGGTCCTGTATGTAAAGAAAGCTATCAAAGTAACTCATTGTTACATACAATAAAAGATAATTTACTATTTTTTCCATTACACTATTGAATATAATTTTCTTCTTTTAAAATATTAGGGCGTTATATCCTCCCCCCTAATGAATTACATCCTTGCAATTTGAACTTTATCTCAGTAATCGAAGGATGGAAATTTTAAAATACTTTGGTTGTATAACCAAATTGTAAAAAGGTTTAATAAAACATCATATTAAGAAGAGATAAAGTGAAGTATTATATTAATATTAAATAACACATCATTCAAAATTCATAAAGGATAACATAGGTGGTAATTTAATAAAATTGAAAATAATTATAGTGTGATTTAGGTCATTGATCACAAGAAATTGAATGATAAATGTAAAGTTAAGGGCCTCATAACCATAAATATGTAATGATTGAAAAAGACCAATAGTTCAAATAATTGAAGGTACTAGGATATAATTTTTGTTTCAATATTCTCTTCTTATATTGTAGGATTTCTCTTACTATCTATACTAATCTAATATGGAAATATACTTACTTGGTTAGTAGAATTGCATCCTTTAACCAATTTTCCCCAGAATCTCATCTTTTTCTCTAAATGATGAGTATTAAAGATGAATTTGTCATGTATAAAGCACTAAAAGTAAAATTTTTAAAGTATCATATAACCATAAAATAATTATCAATTTATTACACTTGTATTTTGATATTAAACAAAACCAAAATGGTTATAACATGGAAATATAATTCCCAAAATGATTAAACCTTCATATGATAAATTAATCTTCAAAATTCAATAGAAATAATAAAATTTCAAACAAAATCATTCTTTAATAACCTCAAAATAAAAGGGTGTTTTAACCTTAAATATGATATCATACCTTTCATCTTCCAAGCCCAAAAATTTCGTGAAATATATTTTTTAAATAATATCAATCACCTAGTCACCAAATCACTCTTAAATCTCATGGTTATCCATATAATAAAACTTGTATTCCCATAATTACCACAATGTAAAAGATTATATAAACCCTAAATATTATAAATAACATAAAAAATTTTCCCAAAAAATGTAAAGGAATACTTCACATTAAATTGAAGGTTTACATACACTTCAACCCAATAAGTCATCTCCTACTGTGTCATCGATCACATTAAGATCTCATTGCTTAAAACCTCAAAAGGGGTGTCTAATATATTGAACTTATGATAAAACTTTATCCTATAAACCTAATATGGTATCGATAACTCTTAATATAACCTCACATTATAACATCCTAATATAGAAAGTAATCTAAACCAATATTTGATACAAACTATAACAGCCTCGAACCCACACTCCCGAATCCGATGCTGAAATTGTAAATGTTATATTTCAGACTTTGATACTGATAATTGTGAACCCGTTTTTTCCATTAAAACCTTAAAATATAAAAATTAAAACTTAGATCAATTAATTTATTATGGACCTTTTAGGTTTAGTTTTTTAGAGAATTAGGAAAAACACCAACATAAAAAATTCACATAACTTTAAATGATAATTTGTACCATTTAACCTGTATTTTAATATTTCACATCAAGCAATCATCATCATACATATGAAATATATTATAGACATAATTTTTTAAACATCATTATTTATAACCTAGGGAAAATAAAACATAAGAAGTGTGAACTCAAATGCTTAGTAAGGGAAAATGTAAGCATTAACAAATGAATGCCATTAGTGATCATAATAAGATCATAAATGTATGATGACATAATTAAAGTGCATGAGTATAATAATATTCATACCCATCAATACCTATATTATAAAACATTAAAACATGGCATAAATATTTAACTAAATAAATATTCATAAGAATCAATAATCATGAGCCATGTGATATTAATCTTGATCAAATTAAACATCATAAACCCATATAAATCATATATAAAACATATTGGTATCTAAGAAAATCATCTCATAGAACCCTTACAGAACCCTTACAAATTGGAATAACCATATGGCTAACTTCTAATCTAATTCTCCAGAGATAATAATCATTACCCAATGAATTGGAGAGCAATAATGGGGCTCACCCTTCATATAATCTATATTGATCTCACTCATGAGCTATAATGGGGATCAAGCCTTCATATAATCACTAATGGTATCACTCTATGCTATTTGGGATGCTCCATTGTATAATATTTCCAAGAACCACAATATGAATAAATTACAAAGAGAATTAATTTCATCATAAAACTCATAGAAACAATAATTATTCCTCTTATAACTTGATTAACTGAAGGAAAATAAATGGATTTCAAGTAAATATCTTTAAAACAAGATTTAGACATGAAAAATAAATAGGTTACATAATAATATCTTTGAATCATGATTGACCTGTGAAAATAAATGGGTTCTACAATAATCTCTTTGAAAAAATATTATTCTATATAGAGAAATAATTAGGATGGTATCAACACCAAATATCCCTAGTAGAAGATTAGAAAAAACCATTTTTTTGACATTGATGAATGGAAATAAAATTCAATTATCCTTAAAAACATTATTGAGGAAAATATCCTTTTTATTTTGAAAAGAACCTTTTAAAAAATAATTTTTTTAAAAAATCCTTCAATTTGAAAGTATTTTTTAAAAAATAAGAAGTTATGGAATATTAAGAAAATAATTTCTTTAAAAATTATCTTTTAAACATGCAAATGAATTTTCAAATAAATTTTTTTGTTTGACACTCATCCTCCATCTCTAATGGACATGCACCTATGTTACTTGAAATAATCATAGAAGTAGTCATCCATGGGATGACTAATGCTTATAGTAGTGCAAGTAGTATAAAAGAGATGGAGGATGATTCTCAAGAAAAAAAATTCAATAATATCTTTTTAGAAGATGAAGTTGATGAGGATGATATTTGTACTCCATTGTGTTCTCTGAAAGGGATAATGCCTCCCATTTGTGAGAATTATACAGATGGTAATTAGAGATTCCTAAGGGTGAAACCAAAAGGCAATGTTAAATAATGATCTATTTTTATCTGAATTAAAGTAAAACATACATAGTGTTTATTATATGCTTGATGAAGGAAATGAAGTTATTTTTAATAGGTATTAATGAGTGGTTTTTTATTTAAAATATAGATATATTTTTTACAATGTTATAGAAAACTAGCCAAACCATTTTTTGATTTGTGGTTGGTAAAAATTTATGGTAATTGTGTTTGAAAGAGGAAATTGATTTGTGGTATAGAAAATTGATCTTATTAGATAATGAGACATTTAAATACTGACTTAAAAAGGGTGGGTTGATATGTTTTTATGATGAAAAGATAAAATTGATAGATATTTTTTACAAATTAGAATGGGGATATTGTTAATAATTAAAATAACGATGAAACATTAGAGGAAATTAATATTGAATTCAGTAGCATGGGGGGAGAACATGGGGATGAGGTGGACTCAAAATAAGACATTGATATTGAGGAAAATTAAGAAGTATTGGAAAATAAAATAAATACAAGAAATGCTGAAATAAATGAATAAAATTCCATTTGTGATTAGATAGTTTTGGTGAAAACTCAGAGGATTAAGACTCTAAAAACCCCATTTTTATCCAAATTATAGCCTAAATAATTTGGAGATGCTAACAAGGAAAATAATTGGATCAAATATATGTATGAGGAGCTTGATCCGAATAATAATAATGTGACATGGGAAATTGTTCCAAGGCTGGAAGACAGAAATGTTATCAGAACCAAGTGGGAGTTCAGTAACAAAATCATTTAATATAGAAAAGTGGATTGGGATAAATTGTAGATAGTGTGTAAGGGTAATTCCTAGATCAAAGGAATTTATATTTATGATAAATTTGCTCCCTTATCCTAGTTAGAAACTATTTGAATTTTCTTGTCTATTTTAGTGAAAAGGTAGTTCAAAGTATACCAAATAGACACCAAATCTATGTTCCTAAATGGAGTTATTTATGGGGAGTATACATTGAGAAATGGTACGGGTTTATTATGGATGAAAATGAGATAAATTTATTCTAGTTAAATAATTATTTGTATAAAATAAATAAGTCACTAAGAACCTGGTATTTAACGTTGGATCAATACCTAATAAAGATTTGTTTTTATTGAGGTAGAGATTATCACAAAATCCACCTCAAGAAGGAGAGTGATCAAAGGATTTTGGTACTCATATATGTCGAATACATAATTTTTTAGGATTAGACTAGGCACAAAGCAATTTTTTGTGGATCATATGAGGTACGATATCAAGATATCTATGATTGGCGATTTAAGCATTTTCCTTGGTTTATAGGTGAATCAATGAAATCATAGCACATTAATTCTCAATCAAAATATGAAAAAGAGGTTCCCAAGTGATTTTAAATAGAATATCTCAAACTAGTGATAACACTAACCACTATGTGGATGATTTTTTCAAAATTTGATGATTTCAAAGAGGTAGATGTCATGGAATATAGGTATCGGGATCCTATTATAACTCATAACAACATGACCCAATATTGGGTTTGAAATATTTCAAGCCACACAGTGCCAATGTTATCCCAAGGAGAGCCACATGCTATAGGGGAAGAGGATACTTTAATATATCTAATAAATAATGAATTTTCAGTTGTTTTATTATAGGATACTGAAATTGGACTAGTTTGGATACACGGATGTGGGTAGAGAAGGTTCAGTGGATAACAGAGGGAAAGTAGAGATATCGAAAAACCTGAATTTCATTCGGTCCTTGGTTTCATTCAACACTTGAATCATTTGAGCCTTGGATTCGAGCCTTGAAATAGTTGCAGCCTTGATTCTAGCCTTGATTCAAGCTTGGATTCAACAATGAGGAGCACTGATAGTAGGTGGCATTCATGGAGAGCTTCAGATATCATAAACTAGTTTGTGATGGTTATAGTTTTCAAAATAGAGGGTGAAATTTTTAGCAGTGCTTCCAAAAAAAGCGATGATGAAGATCCCTTTTATTAGTGCTAAGTTAATAAGCACTCATAAAGGATTTATAGTTATAATTATAAATAAAAAAATTGTAAATATATTTATATAATTATAAATATATTTAATAAATATAATTATAAATATAAAAAAAGTAAATATACTTATTATTTAAATATATTTATTATAATTATATAATTATTTAAATATATGATTATTTATTTATAATTATATAATTATTTAAATATATAATTATTTATTTATAATTATATAAATACTTTTAAAAAATAATATTTATATATTTATATATTTATATCATTATATATATTTATATAATTATATATATATATATTCAAAAAAATATATAAAAATATAAATATAGTAAATATATTATTTATATTAAAAATATTGTTATAATTTTATAATTATTTAAATATATATATTTATTTACTTATAATCATATAAATACTTTAAAAAATATGTATAATTATAAATATATAAATTTATAAATATGTTAAATATATAGATTTATTTATTTATTAATATTTATTGAAAAATATATTTTTAAACTTATTAATTAATATTTAATCTTAAGTGTGTGCATGTTAAAAATGAGTGAAATTTAATAATTAAAAATGACTACACTTTAACAATATTGAAAAAATGGATTAGTTTTATTAATTAAATATAGATTATTAAAAAATATGGATATATATTGAAATAAATATGAATATATATTAAAAATATTAAAACATAGTAAATAAATAAATATAAATAAATAATAGAAATTGATTTAATATCCAAAAAAAATAAAAAATATTTTAAAAATATTAAAAATGAATTACTAACTAATGGAAAAAAATTAAAAATAAATAAATAAAAATTATCGATTAAATAAATGATGTATTAAATGTATTAAGTTATATTGAGATTCTAAAACGAATACTAAAATTTGAATAAATTATATAAATATTAGGTGTATGTGTTTCTATATAAGAATTCATTTATTACGTAAATATTTGTTTGTGTTCATGTATATAAAAATGAATTAATTACGTATATGTATCCAAAATCAATATAATGCACATTTTATATTTGTTAAATTTAAAAATCAAACAACATTCAATTATTCCCATTACTCGATTCAATTAGTCAGTATTTTTAATTTATACTAATTTTAAATTATAAACCATTCTTCCCTAAATTTATGAATATTTAACGTAAAACATAAATATTTTTTATTATATAAATCATATTTATATACATTCATGTATATATATCTATATTTTTAATATATACTATTTATTAATATTAACAATAACTATTTAATTAATAAAATGTTTAATATTTTTTTTAATTTACTTATTTTTAATTTTTATTTGTTTAATTTTTATTTTACATATATCTACATATTTATTATATATTATTTATTATTATTTATAATTTATATATAGTATTATTCACTTTTATCAATAATTATTAAATTAATAAAAAAATTAATATCTTTTTTAATAATCTCATTTTTATTCTTTATTTTTTTAATTATTTTATTTTTTTGGGGCCTTTATCAACACTAAAATAAATCATTGATAAAGTTTACCCTTTATCAGTGCTAAAAATAAAGTTCTGATAAAGGGTACCTTTTATCAGTGCTAAAAAATGCGGATAAAGGTTACCCTTTGTCGATGCTAAAAAAACTACTAAAGGGTGCCTTAATGAGTGCTTTTTGCTAGCACTGACAAAGGAAAGTACTGTTAAGGGCCCATTTTGTAGTAGTTCTACCACCACTATGTGACTCTCAAGTCACCACCATAATCCAAACATCACCCGCTTCCCAAGGGAAAGAGGTAACAACCAACCCCACAATCGATATCTCAAGACCTAATCAAGACATGAAGACTATATACCCACCAACGAGAGTATGTAGGGTGTGAACCAAAGGTCTGTAGGACCATGATTACATTTCATCCTTTTTATAAAATAAACAAATAATTATATTTTAAAAATAAATAAAAGTAAGTATATTTTCATTTCATTTACTAAGTTTTAAAAAAAGCAACCCAAAAACATAATCCTTTAAAGAATTCTATCCTGAAAAACCCTAAATTAAATATTTCCTACACATTTAAAATATCACCTTTAAAAGAAAAACCATTCACATAGTTTTAAAAATAACTTCAAAGGAATTTCATTAAAATCTAGCACTTTGAAGTCCACTACACCTATTTCCTTTAAAATATTTATCAAACACTCCCCAAATAAAAATAAAGAAAAATTTTAAACCATAATATAATTTAAATACACAGAAAGTTCATAAGATAATGACAATGATAAAATAGATAAAACTAGTCAACATCAATACTAAACCATAAAAAGGTTCAATACATCAACAATAAACACAATCCAATAAATAAGAAACCCACATGCCGATAAATAACAAAGAAGCATAAAATATGAAACATATAATGAGGAAACACCATATGGACTAATGGGAAAATACTTTTTTTGTATAGGTGAATCCAACTACCAATAGGTTTGTAGTCACACAACTCATCACCTAAATTTCTCTTAACTAGCCTCATTGGTGACACATCCCCTAGTCAAGTCATAACATTCAACTAGGGGATACTGCCTTGTATGTAACTCTTAACTAATAAGTAAAACATCCTTTGTTCTCATACTTTTTATATTAGGGTTCCTCATTTCATATCTAAATAATTTGGCACACTAATAATACAATATTTATCTCATAACAACCACATAGTCCAAAAGTAATATAGAATAGTAATTATATACATCACACTTCTGACAGACCCCTTTCAATAATGACCCCCCTTTATAAACACATAAAAAGGAATCACAACTCATTTAATCATTAACACATGCATACAAGCATAAACAACGGGTAAAAATAAGGCTCAAAAAGGGTTTAACCATCAATCACTAAAAGATTCATTAAAGTTTCAATTGATCCTTTACTTAATACATAGTAAGAATATGTTTGGAAATCCCTTTTAAAACCCTTTTTCAAAATAATAATAATATAAGGTAAATCATAACCAACAAAAAGGTGAAATTAAAAGTAATAATAAAAGACACTAAATAGTTCCATAACTCAAATTCACCCTTTTAAATCATGTAAAACTTTTAAAACCACAAAACACCCCACTTTACAGATTAAATTTGATTCAGAACACTATGAATAAATTATTTTTATTTAGGAAACTATCCTTGGAATTTTATCAAACACCTAGAGTGTGTAAAACACCATTTTAAATAAAATTGATATTGAACTATGAGATTCAATAATTTTTTTCAAGAGAAAAACTAAATAATCATCGAAAACATTAAAAAAAAAATTACATATCATATATTTCATTACTCTAGTTCAAAAGAAATTTAAAAACATCAAGAACCCAAGAAACTCTCAAACAAAAGGAAATGAAATGGAGACACCTACCAAAATTGGCATAACCATGTTGCCTTTAATGATTACCACTAGAATAAGTATTCATATTGGGATCATAACCCCTAGAAAACCAAAATACCAAAAATATAGACAACCCTGTATTGAAATCATCCAAAATTACCACTAGGGTTAGAGAATATAGGAGAAATATGGAGAAACCAAAAATATAATAAAGGATAATCCCTAACCATTAAATATGATGAAGAAATCACATAAATCCCACCATGAAGGTGCTTGGAAGAAGAAGAGAGGATTTGGGGAGGTGACTTGGATCAAGGTTCAAATGAGTGAGGATTATGAGAGATTCCCCAAATAAAAACAAGAGGAAAAGACTAAAATTATCAAAACTGAGCAAGTCACAAGGTTTACTAACACGGATTTCCAAATCGAGCAGTAACCATGTGATCTTTACTATCCGAAAATACATAGGTCACGTGGTTAATACTAAATAGTGTCCCAAACCATGAACCTAATCGTGTGTCCCTAGGAAAGATTCTAAAATATCAAATTTTTACCCCAAGACACCCTAAAATTAAGGGAAAAATTAAACATGTAAATATAAACAAGAAAGTTAAATTTTGGGGTGTCACAATTATGGTAAGCCTGGTTAGTGTTTAGTAAGACTCATAATAGAGTGGGTCAAGTGTAATAACATGGTAGTACAGGATCATGTGATCACTTTTGTGTGAGACATTAGGTCTTATAATTGATATTTTTTAGTTCTTCACTCTTTCCATGGAGGAAAGTAAGGATGGATAGGTGCAATAAGAGGAATTCAAAGGGAGATTATAAGTAATTGTAAGGTTATGGTTTTGTGAGTTTTATCCAAATATTTAAGAAAGAGGGTTGGTATCCCTATATCATATGAGATTTGTTATGGTGTTTTACTAATGGTATAAGTTATCTCATACCTTATAGGTAATAAATTTCTTGGTTGTGCAATATATAGGGCATATGGGATGATGTGGAGTGAGTTAGACTAAGTTAAGATGGGCTTGATTATTGTCATTAGGTATTACTAGGACTAAAAGTATGTGAACACTATAGATTTGGAGTACAATCACAACTTCTAAAGTAGATTTGGGTTATAAAATGATAAAGTGAGCTTGTTATTATGGCTTTTAGTGATAAATCAATGTGATACATGGTGTTTTGTAGGGTAAGATAAAGGAACATGCTTGGAGGGTATATTTTAGAGTGTTAGTGTAATTATATCTATAAAGGTTTAAGGAACCATGGGATTTGGATAATTGGTGTTGAAAGGGGTAATATATGGATGATTTATATATGACTATTAAGTGATTATCTTGGCATCAATGAGTGATTTATGATACGTAGTTGCTTATGGAATGTTGAGGGTGGAAAGAGAGCATCTTTGATATATAGTACCATAGTGAAACTAGACATATAGTGGGCATGTTTTGAATCATATAAACTCCCAAAAAAGATTTTATGAAGAGATATAGAGAGTGTCTTGAGTTGGTCAAGTTTTCTAGAGAAATCCCACTAGATCCTTGTAGGATTATAGGATTTTTATAGTTGGATAAAATTATTCAATTTTCTCTGAGTGTGTTGGTATATAGAATAAAATGGTAATTGTATGGGATGTCACTAAATTAGAAGTAACATATCAATATGGTGAAGAAAAATTATCCTATAATGGATAAAAGGAATGTCTCATTTAGGGTGAGTTGATATGTCAATGGAGCTTAGAAATACTCTTCTTCAGAAAGTGAAAAGTTGCATTGGGTGTGCATATAAAGTAATGGGTAGAAAATAGAGGTAAAAAATGAGGTTTGACTTAGTTAAATGGGTGGTATGTGATATTTTATTAAGTTCCAAGGAGTATTCATGGTTGATGTCGATGACCAAGGGTCAATAGTGGCATCTAGTGGTTGCATAAGTCCCCCTGAAGTCACAAGACCTAGAAGTGAGGATCATGGTTTGGAATTGATTATTATCATGTAGTGGTTCTTTTGGGATTCTAGGATCCATTAAAAGTGATTATATTGAGATTAATATACATGAAATAATATGTTGGTGAGTTACCTATTATTTACCAAGAGGTACAAACCTTATGGATTATCACTACGTTTCAATGCACAAATGTGTGCCTTATGGGATCATGTTGTTTGGAGTTAGCAAAGAATGAGTTCAATAGAGAATAATTCAATTAGTGATGCGTTAAAAAAACTATAAAATAATTTAAGATTAAGGAAAATTATTTTATTGATAATGGTTTTAAGGAAATTTAAAGGTGATGGTTAGATTATCATGATGGATACTAAAAGAAAGAGGTGAATTGCATCTCGTACGAGAGAAAATAGTATATATGAAAATTTACTTGAAAGTTACTGCATAAAGAAACTAACATAATGATATTTTTAGAGATTGGTCTGATTTTGACTTCAAATATATAAATTCTATACATTCAAGGATAGTATGGTATCAAGTTTATTAAATTAAGTAACTTCATGATAGAAAAAATATTGAGTGAGATAGTGTGTAAAAGTGTGAATGATTAGAGTGGTATAGCTAAATCATATGGGGTAGCTCAAAGTGTGTAGTGACATTTCATGGGATGAAATTATCGACTGATTGAGTTTGGTATTATTTATGGAATGTACCTAAGGATTTAACCATGGAAGGGACATTAATGATTATGTAGTTATCAATCATTGAAACCATATTACATGGTTTAGAAGGGTTTTGAATGAAGTATGTAGTGAAGTACCAAAAAATGATTTACATGCATAATCAGTTGTAGTATGAGGGACTGGGAAGCAAATTAATCATTCATAAGATAAATGATGCATTAAATGGATTTTAATGGGATGTTTTTGAAAAATGGATAGTTTTGTTAGGATGCGTGTGGTGATTGTATACAAGTTTCTAGTGGGGAATCAAAGGTGAAAAGGAGACCTCATGTATCAGTGACTAAAGTGGTTCATTATAGATTCATGAGGTTACTTATTAGATATGATAATCCATATGTTGGGGAGTTTATAATGACACTCGTCATTACAGATTGGTGAAATAGGAATCATTTCAGCAGTCAAGGGATTGAGATCTAAGTAAATTTGAATTTTTGGAATGTAGATAAAAGAGAGGATTTTTAATGATATTGAAAATATGTAAATTTAAGTTTAAAATGTGTAGGTTTGGGTACCATAGACTCTAACATGGTTTTATCATGATTATTAAATGATAAGAAAAAAAAGGGTGGAAGTGGGAGCTATTACGTAACAACCTAATATTTCATTGTGTATTTTCCTTAAATAAATATTATATTAACAAAATATTCAAAAAACAATAAAAAAATAAAAATTAAACATGGTATATTACAATAAAATTTTACCATTATAATATAGTTTTTAAATTATTATGTATAAATGTAAGTGATCATATTAGTAAATCTATGGAGAAAAAGGAAAGAAATTGCATTGGGTAACAGAAGACTACCTTGTGAAGCTCATTTTTATAAGATTATAATAGAGGTAGATTCACAAGGGTTTTACCTAGACCAATACAAATCCTAAATCCAATAATTATGATATGAGTGAAATTGAATTTTAGAGAAGTTCAAGCTCATGAAAATTACCACAATATTTATACTACAAGAATCACCACCCTTAGCTACCACCAGAGCTTACCTTATGCTCAGATATTATATATAGATCCTGAGGGGTTACGTGACTAGAAATTAGGATGATATAAACAGTTAATTATAATGTAATAATTTATTTATAAAATTTATCATATACATTTCACATAATTTATCCAATGATATGGTGGTCCTCACTCATATTGTCATTGTAAACCATTACCTTCCATGTCACCTTAAAGATTTTGTGTCTCTTCAGTTATCTTTTTTAAATCACTCTCATCAAAGGAAGAATCTACCACTAATCAAGTGGTTGGGAAGATCCCATTATATAATGTTTAAAGTTTGATCCAAATTGGTATACTATGGCATGGTCATCTTCTATGTAATTATCAAAAGTATTCTTGCTCCTCATTGATAATTTCATAGTGTTTTTCTTTAAATTTGTAATCAAATTTCATAGTTTTACTATATTTTCCTATGATAAGTACTTCTTGAGAAACCTTTTCACCAAAATATCCTAACAATTAATTAAACATAAATAAAATACATCCATATATTCCTTAGAATGATATCCTAAATAGAATTGGAAGTCTTTTAATCTAATGATGTCTTCAGAGGCATCATTCATTTTGAAATCATAATAATTTTCCAAAAAGTTGGAAAAATGAACATATGAGCCCTCTCTAGGAATTCCACTAAACTTTATTGTGTTTTAAATCATTTATAGCACATTTTATTTTTTAAAATTATTATTTTGAATTGATGGTGAAAAAATTATTGTATAGGAATTGTTAATAATTAGAAAACCATAATACATTAGAAGACATTGTAGTGGATCCATTTTATGTCAATTCTTGAGGGATTGTAGATGTTTAACCATAATTTAATGTTGTCTCACCATAAGCATACAATCAATTTTAAAGTTAAAAATTAAATAGTTTACTTTTATTTAACACTCATTCATTATCGAACATTCACCCTTCCAAGAAAATCCTAACATAATAATTAATTTTAGGTTTTTCTTTTAAATAATAGTATATAAAATAATTAAAAAAATAAAAGTAATGTAAAGGATTATGTAAACTAATATAAATCATAATCAATGTTTCCTTTACTTTTTTTATAATTATATATATATATAAGGTGATTGGGGGTACAATTACATCAAACACACACATCACGCACACATGGGCCTGAAACGCAGGTCATAGCCCCCCCCTCCCAAGGATAACCCACCCAACCACCTTCTTTTGTTATATTATATATATTTGGAATAAAGGACAAGTGGGAATGTATCCCATTACATGGCCCATAGGTCCAAAATTTTGTCCCAATGCCCATTCTGTGAATAGTACTACTACATTCCCCCCTTTACTATAGTATCACTACAGTACTCGCTACAGTACCTGCCACTAATATAGTACCCACCACAACTAAAAATATAGTGTCTACCACTATTACAGTTTCCTCATTACTATAGTGCCTCCACTACTAAGTAGTGCTACAATAATCTATTCCCAATGGATTTTGAACCCTCATTTTTTCATATAGGATTACAGGGTGCCTACTACTAATCCAAACCCCAACTACTTTTTTTTAATTTATTATATATATATTAGGTTCTTAGGGGTACAATTACATTAAAACACACACATGCCGCACACACACATCCCTGAAAGGCATTTCATATCCCCCAAGGGATAACCCACCCAACCAGCCACTTTTATTACATCATATATTTTTTACCTGAAGGCCTAGTAGGAATGAAGCCCATTACATGGCCAATAGGCCCCAAATTTTTGTCCCAAAGGCCCAATCTATGAATAGTATCGATGCCACTACAGTGTCGTTTGTTGCTGCTATAGTGCCCGACGGTGCTACAGTACCTGCCACTACTACAGTACCCTCCACTACTATAGTACTCACCACTGCTACAGTACCCTATGCCTAATGGGTTTTGAACCCCTAAACTCATTCAATATTATAATGTTTCTTTACCACTAATCAAAACCCTAACTACATTTCCTTTACTTGATTTATGAAATTTATGTCAAAACTTTTTCATGAAAGATGATGTTTAGTGACATCATTTCCTCAACCTAGTCACCGTATGGCATACAAGATTAAAACTTTATTATTACTAATTTGACAGAAAAAATAACATGAAATAAGAGAGTAGATATTGGATAATTCTAGTGTTAAATAATGTGAAAAATGGTGGATCTGGGTGTTTTATTTCAATTAAATGTCATGAAAAATGTTAATTGTTTAGTTTTTGATAGTTTTATAAGGAATCAAAGACAAATATAACTATATAAAAGTTTTTCAAATTAGGGACACACTATGGCTGTGAACTATGTTAGTCATTGTTTATGAAAATATTTTCCCTGTTATTCATTTATGTTTCATCCCATGAGTATCATATAACCCATATATAGAAATCACATGAGGGGGTTATCAAAAATGGTATTTTATGAGAGTTAACTCGATAGAACACATGTTTTTTCTATCATGTTTTGAGTTATTTTAATTATTATTTACTATAATTATTATTGATATTTGTTACCCCGAGGGAAGAGGAATTCATAAACTACCCATATACATATTAAAGGTGATGTTTCACATGAATTACATTCCATGAAATAAAGTTCTTATAAATTAGTTACATGGTATATTTTTTGTACATAGTGACACTAGAATGAGTGAATTTTGTCAATTATTCTAAAAGAAAACCCATAATTATTAAAGTTCTTATAAATTAGTTTGATGATGATTCAAAAGAATTGTATTCTATAATTTTATTATTAAAAAATTGATCTTGAAAATAATTAAGAAGGAAGATTTTATTAAATGAATTATTTCATGTATAACCCACAACCTTAACATGGGTAGAGTTTAGCCACTAATGTCTAATTTGTAGTAAAAATAATCTAAATTATGCTATAATTAGGTAGATTTATGGGTGTTCATTTCAAAATAAACATTTTTATTATTGAAATCAGAAATAAAAAAGTATTATGGGAGTGTTAGAGACATTTCAAAGGACCTATGCATAGTTTTGGTTATGGTTTTGATGACATTTATTTGTTTGGTGAGTATTTGAATATTATTAATATTGGTTAATAATTAAAAATTGATTATAAATATTTTAATTAATCAGTTGGTCTTTGTGTCATGATGTAAAATCTCAATGGATTAATGATGCTCTGTGATATCTTAAGGAAAGGTTGGATAAACACAGCTAAAGGTGGATGACTCTAATAATTAGGTAAGTGGTCCCTAAATTATTAATCCATGAATATTATTTGTTTTTTGGTAAGGTGATAATAGGGTAAGGTAACTCTATTCATAGTGAATCAAGTGGGAAGGAAGTAGGCCCATATTTCTGTGATGAATAGGTAAAACCTATTCAGTATGGAATGGACATTCCACTCACTATGGAATGGAATTTTAATTTATTAATGATCAAGAAATATTATGATTCTTGGGTTTCATGTTAATAAATAAACCCAATGAGTATCAATGTGGTAAAATGAGTGAAAGGGGTTAGGCTGGCCTCTTGAGGTCAAGTAAGGGGTTCCTACAAGAGTGATTTATGTGATTGAGGGCTTAGTAAAGGGATCTGTGTGTTGGCTATGGTTAATGTAAAGGTAAATGTATAGTATTAGGAACTTGGTAAAATCACCATAGTGGTGTTTGGTTGTCATGGAATGGGTTTTTTGGTTAAAGTCTTAGTGAGGCTAATGGTATTTCTTTGATATAGCCTAAGGGTTGGACTAGAGTGATGGGTATCAGATTAAGATGGCATGTTAAAAGTAGATCATGAAATTAACATCCAATGAATGATTTTACTAAGGTTTTGAGGATTTTTTATGTATATAAAGGAGGCCTTTGGGATGGATATTAACTTTTTTGGTGAATAATGTACGGTTTGGGAATTGAGTATGCCATTTTTGAAAAGGTGAGTTGTTCCAAGGATAGTGGGATGAG
The DNA here is from genome assembly GCA_963277665.1 of Viscum album. Classification (NCBI taxonomy): domain Eukaryota; kingdom Viridiplantae; phylum Streptophyta; class Magnoliopsida; order Santalales; family Viscaceae; genus Viscum; species Viscum album. The sequence goes on from OY728127.1 coordinate 822,810,569, forward strand.
TTAGATGGTTATTCAATTTAGTAAAAATTAAGTGTTTATGTGTTGAGATGGTTTTTTATAGCCTGTATATTGGATGATATTATGGGAGATGTTCATGAAATAATATGAGTCATTCCTTAGATAGTCCGGTTCGATACATGATATTGATAAGATATTTCTATTAGTAGAGGGATAGGATTGACATGAGTTGTAAGATATAAGGAATGTGTTGTGGTATTTCTAAGGGATAAATATAAGTCTTGGTGAGTTTATGATTATTATTTTTATTTATAATGGGTGTAAAATACTAAGTACTAGGTTGGGATTTATGGTGTTCAAAAAATTAGCTTTCTTTTGGGAGTTGGTGAATTTTATTTTTCAATCTTATCATAGATAGTTACCTATAAAGATAGTGACTTCCATTATTCATATATATCTTAGATGATTCTCAGGGGATCTTGTGACTCCCATTATTCAAATATATCTTGGGTGATTCCAAATGGATCTAGAGACTCATATTATTCGGATACATCCTGGAAAATTCTTTAGGGATCTGATGACTCCCATTATTCATATTTGGGTTGTATTATTCCTGAGGGATTGTCTATGTTAGGCATATACTAGTATTTAGATGCTAATATGTTCATGGTAACCGGAATTGAGTTAGTGTTACACTATGTTATGAAGTTTGAGAGATTATCAATGTTATTCTTCATTACTAAACAATGTATGAAGGATCAAGCATCATGGTGTCCTAATTGGCACACAATATCATTTCTTGTTTATCACACACTAAGTGTTATGGATTTATTTATTTATTTGTATATACAATCACATATATGTTTAATGGTATCTTTTAAGTACTCTCTTAGTGGTGTCCTGTTGATTTTGTTGTTCACACCTTGTACAAGCACTTAAAGAGTTGTAGAGACCTTATGTTTGAGATTTAGGTCGGGTAAATAGTCGAGTGATTAGGTTGGAGTTAGAGTATCTCAACGGATATAGGAGTTAGTTTCAAGTAAAAGTCAAGGATCAGGTTTTTAATAGTGTTTCCAATTTCATTTTATTTATTATCTTTATTTTATAACATGTATATGATTTCCCCATAGTGGGTGATCCCATATTTTATGACTAATGTATTTTTAATATGGGTTTAATTTTGATATATCATGTGATATCTTATTTTTATGGTTACTATTGTACTATGATTCCATATTATACCATAATGGTTGGTTTAATGTTTCCATTATTTATTATGATTGGATAGTTATGATACTAATGTTATTGTCTCCTCATTGAATGTATTGGACCCTCACTGCTAGATAACAGCCTCTGGTATACAAGTGTTCCTGAGGTGACATGGTGACCCAGATTGGTTATTTTTTGGGTGAATTGGGTTAGGGATGTTATAAATTGGTTTTTCGAAAATTTTTATTTCTTTTAACAAATTTTTTTGGGACATGGTATATAGATATCGGATTTCTAAAAAATTGGGATGGATATCGGCCTTATGTGTTTTGAACACCTAAATGGGTTCCAAATAAGAACTCGGCATGAGGTCCCCATATATTGGATAACTATGCCAACAAATAATCATATACTAAAAAAATAACATTTAAACATGGCATGATGATATAAGACAACCAAAATTTTTTACCAAAATTTTTTTCTTAAATAAAACCATTTTCAAAAATATTTTTATATACCAAAAAAAGAAATAAAAGTAAAATAAAAATAGGATATTGGGGAGGCTAATACAAAAACATTACCCAAATCAATCCAACAAACCTGGAAGTCAAAACCCACCACCACCACGTGACTCTCAAGTCACCACTATAATCTAAACATCATATGCTTCCCATGGGAGAGTGGTAACAACCAACCTCACAAGATACAACTTGAAAACCTACATAGGACATAAAGACTACATACCCATAAACATGAGTATGTAGGTTGTGATCCAAAGGCTAGTATGATACCACCATGATTCCATTTCATTCCTTTTATAAAAGAAACTAAGAATTATAGTTTGAAAATAAAAATAATCAAATATATTTTGATTTCATTTACTAAGTTTGTAAAAAAAACAACCCAAAAACATGATCTTTTCAAAAATTATGTCCTTTTAAAACCCAAATCATATCTTTACTTTCCATTTAAAATATCACCATTGAAATACATACCATTCATATAGTTTTAAAAATAACTTCAAATTCATTTTAATAAAATCTAGCACTTTTAATTCCACTAAATCTATTTCATTTAAATTCTTTAACACACCCTCCAAAAATAAAAATAAGGAGAATGGGTAAATCATAATAGAATGTAAAGACATCAAAAGGTCATAAAATAATTACATTGATAAAATAGAGAAAACTAGTCAACATCGAGACTAAACCACAAAAAGGTTCAATACATCAGTAATAAACACAATATAAGAAATAGTAAACTTTTGTTTCTATAAAAAATAAATAATTATAACATATGATACATATCATTAGGAAACACTATAGGGTATAATGGGAAAATAATCAATATGTATAGGTGGAACCATTTTCCAGAAGGTTAACGGTCACACAAATTTTAACTCAAATGTCTCTAAACTAGCCTCACTAATGAAACATCCCCTAATGAGGTCATAAAATTAAATCAGTGGATACTATGAAATTCATAACTAGTATGTAAAAATTCCCTTGATCTCCTACTTAATATCTAGGGTTTCTCATTCTATAGATAATAGTGGTGGGCCACTATAAATATGATTTCAAACACATGACAACCACATATCCCAAAGGAAATATAACACAACAATCATGTACATCCGATATCCAACACCCCCCCCCCCCTCAATAATGAACCACCTTCCCCAACATATAAACATTAATCAAAATTTACCTAATCATTAATACATGAATAAAATCATAAAAACCCAATAATAACGATGATCAAAAATTATATAACCATCAATTAATAATATATTCCTTATAAAAGGTTCCAAATAGGCCTTTAACTAAAAATTAGTAATCATATGTTTGAGAATACATTCTTAAACCCTTTTGGAAAACAAGTATAATCTAAGGGAAATCACAAACAACACCAAGGTACAATTACAAGCAACTAAAAAAGTTATTAAACAATTCTATAATTCTAACCCATCCCTTTAAAGAATATAAAACCTTTAAATCCACAAAACAACCCACTTTAAAGATTTAATTTAATCCAAAACACCATGAATAAATCATTTTTCTTTAGGAAAACTATCCTTGGAATTTTTTAAATTTCAAGAGTTCATAAACACCATTTTAAATCAATCTTCCATTGAACTATGAAATTCACTCATTTTTTCAAAGGGAAAATAAAAAAAATCATGGAAAACATTTGATAATATAAAAATAAGCATTATATATATAGTTACTCAAGTTCAAAATAAATTTTAAAAAATCAAGTATTCAAGGAACTTTCAAATAAAAGGAAATAAAATGGAAACATCTACCTCAACTGGTATAATCATGCTACCTTCAACAAGCACTTCCAGATTTGGTATCAAGAGAGGGATAAAAACCCCCAGATACTAAAACTCCCAAAATATAGAAAATATTAGACATAAAAACCATCCAAAATAACCAATGGAGTTATAGAAGATGGGAAAAATAGGGAGAAACCGAGAAGATAAAGAAGGAGGATACTTAACCTTTAAATATATGGAATAAACCACCAAGAAATCAATTAAATCTCACCATGGAGGTTCTTGGAAGAGGAATATAGGAGATTAGGAGGTTCCATAGATTAGGGGTTCAAATGGGGGATGTGTATGGGAGAATTCCCAAATAAAAACATGAGGAAAATATCAAAATACACAAAATAGATAAGGTCGAATGGTTTACTCGTTCAATTTACCAAATGGTAACCATATGATTTCTACTATCCAAAACTTTATAGGATTAATGTTTATTACTACATGATCACTCAAACTATGAACCTAACTTTGTGTCCCTATGAAATCTTAATTAATCTCAAAATTCCACCCTGATACACCCTAAAATCAAAGGAGAAATTAACCATAGAAACATAAATGATAAAGTAGAATTTTGGTGTGTCACAATTCTCTCTGCCCTGCCACTTTCTATCCCCATAAAGGTATAAAAAACTTAGAACATGTGGGAATTCAAAGACTACTACACCTTTATCATTGATTGGTCAACTACCCAACTTTCTAAACCTGAAACCAAGAACATGGGATAAGAATGGCCTACTACTGAGAAGATCCAGTCTAAAATAGCTCAAGATTTACCATCTTTTGAAGCACCGAAAATCCTAAAAGTAGATTCCCCTCTGAAATAAATCAAGGGGAAGAATAAGATGAAACATTTTAATGGACACTCATATGATTTGTTATAAATTTGAGAACTCTAATACACACAAATGTCATAAGTGCTTCACAAGCCCCGAGTCAGACCAAGGGACAAAACATAACCAAAACCTTCATAAAATCATAGGTAACAAGCACTAGATTCAAAAGAATATCCCAAAATGAAGAATATAAGAATATAAGTCTAAAATAATGAGGAAATAACACAACTACTTGACATAGTTCTCCCCACCATTTATAATTTATCTAAGGTGATGAAAAAACATATAAACACACCCAAATAATTGATCATCAACAAAACTCAAATGGATACAAAACAACTGACTCAAAATTTCATAAGATAGATCATCCTCAAGAAACATCTGAAAGGCCACCAAAATAGTTCACCAAGACAATGAATCCTTCTAAAAATAGTAGATCACCCCAAATGTGATCAAGCCTCAATGTGGAATGGAATGGTTCTAAGCTCGGGTGAAGAAACTATATGAAGGTTAACTCAAGCCCAAACTAACAGAACACCTACCCATGGTGATCCTAAGGGAAATCCTTAACCCGGTAGCTCTCATGATCTAACTAGAAACCAAAATCTAATCCATGTCACCCAAGTATATACCCAATAAGTCCCCATGATATCCACTATACAACATTAACCCATGTTCTACACCATGTGTAAATGACAATAAGAATCATAATCAATAACGAATACATATATCAACAAGCATGAATACAAGGATAAAATCAATTTCATCTATTAATAAAAAAGATACAGGGTACACAAGATATGTAACAAGGCCCAAAAAATCAAGATTATGATATATGAAACTCCTAAAATAACCAAACAAGTTCTGACTCTTTAGTGGAAGCAACACCCAAAACTACTACCCAAATCAAAGCTAGGTCCAATACTTCTTCTTATAACATTAGTTCATCTTAAAAAACCTCTGATGGTGATTGAGATAGCCATATATATGATAGGTTTTTATATATTTTTAGTAAGATTTCCTAATGTTTCTAAACTTCTGGCACTAAAAGCATACCACTATATTTTCCTTTACTAAGGTGGGGATAAAAAGTTATGAAGATAGTTTCTCATCACCATCACCCTCATAATCCCACATCTTGCTAGTCAAATCACCCTCAATGACACCATTTGGGGTCAAATATTACTTTTATAGGTTTCCCTTCTAAAATTACCTTAGTAATAATGGTCTTATACATCACTTCCACATTGTTAGTTAGGATATACTGAAACACCCCTGATTTAAGATTTGGATGAAGGCATCTTACAAAGATGAAAGAATTCCTTGAATCATAAATAGCCACTTGGGAAAGAAAGAGACTAGTCTAGTGAAATTTACAATATATTTTTTCACCAACTAATTTCCCTTATGAACATCCAAGAACTATGAAGCTTTATCAACTCTTACATAATTAGGAGAAAACTGTTTAATGAAGGTGGACTTGAAATTTCCTAGGACAAAACCACAAATGGTTGGGTATGGATAGTGATCTTACACTAATCCAGAACCAATACTTCAAAAAAATAAGTAGTGCACCACACCCTAAAGTCTTCTGGATATCTTAATGACTCAAAGATCTCTTCGATCTTGGATAGAAAATTCATCGCCACCTGGAATCCTTGACCACTATAAAACATTAGTAGATGTTGATTCAGAAACACTCACACATGATTCTCAAGATGAAAATAACTTCGCACTACCGGTCCATCAAGAGTCTGGGAAGAGTTATAGACTGAAATAAAACTCATGATCACTATAATGACTACTCAAGAGATTCCCTTCTTGACTTGTCCATTCCTTTCAAGGGATCACATTATAAAATATCACCGTAATGAAGTATTTAATCAAACCATCCTAGAACCCATACAATGGATACAAAGGAAAAAATAAATCACATCAATATCACAAAAGTCCTATTAAAATTTCACTTTAAAAATATCTAAAAAATACTTCTTTCTATTTTAAAACACCGCATGGGATCATCAAAATCCTTTTTAGTAATGGGAAACATCACCAAAACCATACATTTCAATATTACAAAAAATACAACATACATGAAATTACCTCTTTTAACTTGAAACCAATGAAATTAATTTCTTAAAAACCAAAACAACTCAAAACTATTTTATACCCTTCAAATCATTTATGCCAAAGTTAGATAGATTTCACAAGGAAAACTCAAAACACCCAAAACATGGATTTATATTTTTTATCAAATAAATTTCAAAATTCACAAAACTTTTCTTAATTACTCTTAAAAATTATCATCAACCACAAGATATGTTTAAACCGTTAAATGTGTAAAAACAAAAAAAATGAAATCTTTACCATTGTGAACATTTTTCCCAAACTGTTTGTTAGACCATGTTCTAACCATGATAGTACCACTAGAAGGTGTCAAGAATGGTTTCACATGGCATGCACATAGTTTTATATAATGTGAACCCTTGTATTAACTTAAATATCACTATAAAACCTATAATTTCTTAAAATTTATCTCGAGATCTTCCAATAACTCATGGTACTAGTAAATCATATCAAAATATCTCAAGAATAAATAACCATAAATCCCAAATTCAATATATAACTCTTGATCACCCATGATAACTCAAGTTTTAACATTAGGAAAAAAAATTCAGACCCTTCTATACACCCAGCACTCAATATCCGATGGTCTTAACTCCTTTATACCATAAACCCCAAATAATAAGAGTCAATTTATACTATCTGGTACCGATCCGAGTTGGGTTAACCTAACATATCACCCAAACCAGCTCTCCAAAATTCATGAGGTGTGTTCCTAGTCACCCTAGGATAGAAACATGTGCCCATGTATCACAAGTAACCACATGGGAGATATTTTACCTACAAGAAAACAAAAATAAACAAATATTTTCAATGAAAAACATGAAAATATGTTCCCATGCATTGGAAAACACTGCCAATAAATAAGCAGATACTAAATAATAATATAATCCAAGCATGTCATAATGATTAATGGTAACCAGAATATTTTAGAAAAAAAATATCCATATAAATAAAACCATTTGTACTATGAATTTTTCATATCTTAGAAATAAAAACTAAAATAAAAATAGGAGGTTTTAGATGATACAAAAATAAGATCCAAACTAGTCCAATGAACTCGAGAGTCAAACCCCACCACCACCATGTGACTCTCAAGTCACCACCATAAGTCAAACATCAACCACTTCCCAAGGGAAAGAGGAAATAACCAACCACACAAGCCATATCTGAAAACCTAGACAAGACATGAATATTATATACCAACCAACGTGAGTATGTAGTGTGTGGTCCAAAAGCCTAAAGGATACCACCATGAGTAAATTTCATTCCTTTTCGAAAAGAAACCAACAATTTTAGTTTAAAAATAAATATGAAAAAGTAGATATTAATTTCATTTTCTAAGTTTGAAAAACAAACAACCCGAAAACATGCTCTGTTGAAAAAAATTAGCATTCAAAAACCCAAATAAAATATTTCCTTTACATTTAAAATACCACCTCTAAAAGGAAAACCATTCATATAGTTTTAAAAATAACTTTAAAGGAATTTCAATAAATCTATCACTTTGAAGTCCAATAAAACTATTTCATTTAAAATATTTATCACACACTCCCCAAATAAAAATAAGTAAAAATGTTAAACAAAAATATAATTTAAATACATGGAAAGGTTTCAAAATAATGACAATGATAAAATAGAGAAAACTAGTCAACAACAAGACTAAACCACAAAAAGGTTCAGTGCATCAACAATAAACATAATATAATAAATAAGAAACACACATGCGTATAAATAATAAAGAAGAACAAAATAGTGTATATATCATAAGGAAACACTATAGGTACTAATGGGATAATACTTTATGTACAAAGGTGAAACCACTTACCAATAGGTTAGCGGTCATACAACTCATCACCTAAATCACTCTTAACTAGCTTCATTGGTGACATGTCCCTTAGTCAGGTCCAAACATTCAACTAGGGGAAACTATCTAGTGTATAACTATTAACTAATAAGGAAAACTTCCCTTGATCTCCTACTTAGTATCTTAGGGTTCCTCATGTCATGGCTAAAGAAGGCAGGAAAATAACAAACCAATGTCAATTGTATGAAAACAACATAGCCCAAAGGAAATATAATAGAATAATTATATACATAACAACTCCAAAAAAACCCTTTAAATAATTAACCCCCATACCAACCACATAAAAATGAATCAAAATTCATTTAATCATTAACACATGCATATAATTATAAATAACGGATAATAATAGGGCTCAAAAAGGGTTTATCCATCATTCAATAAAAGATTACTTAAGGTTACAACTGAGCCTTTACTTGCTTATTAAGAATATGTTAGGAAATCCCTTCCAAAAATATTTTGAAAAAAATTATAATCTAAGGTAAATCACAACCAATAACAAGGTACAAATAAAAGTAATCATAAAATCCACTAAAAAATTCCATAACTCAAATTAACCCCTTTAAATCATGTAAAATATTTAAAGCCATAAAAACCCACTTTCTAGATTTAATTTGATCCAAAACACCATTAATAAATCATTTTCCATTAGGAAACCATCCCCATAATTTTATAAAACACCTGGAGTGTGTAAAACCCCATTTGAAAACAATGTGCTATTGAACTATGAGATTCACTCATTTTTTCATGGGAAAACTAAAAAATCACAGAAACCATTTGAAAAAATAAAGTAGATATCATATATTTAATTAATATAGTTCAAAAGAACTTTTAAAACATAAATCACCTAATAAAATATCAAATAAAAGGAAATTAAATGGAAACACCTACCTCAGTTAGTGTAACTATATCTCCTTTGATTAGACCCACCAGATTAGGTATTGATATAGGGACCAAAAATATTAGAAACAAAAAACCCCCCAAAATATAGACAACCCTAGGTATATAAATAATCTAAAATAGAAACTAGGGTTATATAATATGGGATAAATATGGAGAAAACAATAATAGAATGAAGGTTAATCCCTGACTTTTCAATATTTAGATGAAACCACAAATAAATCACATAAATCCCACCCTGAAGGTGCTTGGAAGAGGGAGAGATGATCCTGGGAGGTGACTCAAATGTGGGGTTCAAATTAGGGAGGATTATGGGATAATACCCAAATAAAAACATGAAAAAAAAGACTAAAATTCCAAAAATTGATCAGTTCGTGTGATTTACTCATAGGGATTACCAAATTGTGTGATAAATGTATGATCTCCACTGTCTAAAAACTGAATAAGTCACATGGTTACTACTACATAGTATCCCAAACCATGCACCTCATTGTGTGTCCCAAGTAAAGCTTACAAAATTTATAATGTTCATCCCAAGTCACCCTAAACTTAAGGGATAAATTAACTGTATAAATATAAATAAGAATGTTTAATTTTGGGGTGTCACAATTATGTGGGTAAGCCTAGTTAAAGTGTGATAAGACTCATAATAGAGTGGGTCAAGTGTGATAACAAGGTATTATAGGATCATGTGATCATTTGTGTGTGAGCCATGAGTTATTATAATTGATATTGTTTAGTTATTTACTCTTTACATAGAGGTAAGTGAAGATGGATAGGTGTAATAAGTGTAATTCAGGGGGAGATTATAAGTCATTATGAGGTTATGGTTTTGTGAGTTTTATACTACTATTTCAGAAATAGGGTGTGTTTACCTATATAATATGATATATGAGTATGTGTTATGGTATGATATTTATGGTATAGGTTCTCTCATACACTATAGGTAAGAAATTTATTGGTTGTGCAACATATAAGGCATATGGGATTATGTGGAGTGAGTTAGGATGAGTAATGATGGGATAAATTATTTTCATTAGGTATTACTAGTATTAAAACTGGGTGAACATTGTAGATTTATAGTATGGTCATAGCTTGGAAATTATATTTAGATCATAAAATGACAAATGGAACCTATTATTATGGTTTGGAGTGCTAAATCCATGTGATACATGTTGTTTTATGAGGTAAGATAAAGGAACATATATGGAAGGGATGTTTTATACTATTAGTGGAATTATAAATAGAAATGTTTAAGGAACATTGGGGTTTGTATAATTGGTGTTAAAAGGTGTAATAGATGGATCATTAAGATATGATCATTACACGAGTATCTTGTCATGAATGAGTGATGTATGATAGGTAGTTTCTTATGGAATGTTGATGATAAAAATAAGGAATAATTGATGTATAGTACCATAGTGAATCTATCCTTGGAGTGGGAATGTATTGAATCATATGAACTCTTAGAAATGAGTTCATAAAGATAGATAGATAGTGGCTAGTGTTGGTCAGGTTTCCTAGAGAAATCCCACTAGATCCTTGTAGGATTGTAGGATGCTTATAATGGGATCAAATAATTCAATTTTCAATTGATTAAAATGGTATATAGATGGAAATAGTAACATTGTGGGGTTTCAATAAATTATAATTAATATATTAATATGATGAATAACCATTAGACTAGAATTTATAAAAGGAATGTCTCATTTAGGGTGAGTTGAGATGTTAGTAGAGTTTAGAAATACTCTTCTTTAGGAAGTGAAAAGTTGCACCAGGTGTGCATATAAAGTAATAAATAGAAACTAGAGGTTGAAAAATGAGGTCTGACTTAGTTTAAAGGGTGGTATGTGATATATACTTAAGTTTATAAGAGTTTTCATGGTTGATGTCGATGACCAAGGGTCAACAGTGGCATCTGATGGTTCCATAAAACACAATGAAGTCATAAGAACCAGAAGTGGGGATCATGGTTCATAATTTGTTGTAATCAAGATGTGTTTATTATGGAATGTTGGGACCATGAAAAGTTATAAAAGTGATATGAAGATACATAAAATCATATGGTTGGTATTTTCTTATTAGTTACCTAGAGATACAAACCTTATGGATGATCACTAGGTTTCAATGCCTAAATGTGTGCCTTCTGGACTCATGTTGTGAAGAGTTAGCAGAGCATGAGTTTAATGGAGAATAATTCCATTAGTTAAGCATTGAAAAAACTATCCACTAATATAGTATAAAGTAAAATTATTTTATTGGTAATGGTTTAAAGGAAATTGAAAGTTTATGTTTGGATTATCATGATGGATAATAGAAGAAAAGGGTGAATTGCATCTGGTACCTAAGAAAATAGTATATATGGAAATTTACTCATGGTTTTTCAAAAATTGGTGTATAATGAAACTAACATGATGAAATTTTTAGTGATTGGTCGGAATGTGACTTTGAATATATAAATTCTATACTTTCAAGTATAGTATAGTATCAGGTTTATTGAATTAAGAAAGTTCATAATAGACAAAATATTAACTGAGAGATTGTGTGAATGTGAAAATGATCGGAGTGGTATAGCTAAATAACAGGGGGTATCTCAAAGTTTGTAGTGAAATTTCATGGGATAACATCATCAACTGATAGATTTTGGTATTATTAATGGAATATTCCTAAGGATGTCACCATGGTAGGGGAATTAATGATTATGTAGTTATTAATCATTATCACCATAATACATGGTTTAAAAGAATTTTTAAGGAAGTAAGTAGTGAAGTACCAAAAAATGATTTATGTTAATTATTAGTGGTAGTATGAAGGATTTGGAAACATATGAATCATTCATAAGATTCTTGATGCCTTTGATGGATTTGAATGGGATATTTTTTTAAATGGATTTTTTTTGGGATGGGTCTTATGATGGTATACTCATTTATAGTGGGGACTCAAAGGTGAGAAGGAGACCACATGTATCATTGAATGGAGTGGTTAATTATATATTCATGAGGATAATTATTGGAGATGATAATACATATGGTGTGGAGTTTATAATGACATGTTTTGTTACATGTTGGTGAAATAGGAAAATTTCTGGGTGTTAAGAGATCGAGATCTAAGTAAATTTAAATTTTTAGAATGTGGAACGAATAGATGAGGTTTTAAAGATATTTTGAATATGGAAATATAAGTTTTTAAGGTAAATTTTTGGGTATATAATTCTCTAAGTTGATTTTTTCATGTTTAATAAATGAGAATAAAAAAGGGTGGTAGTGGGAGATATTGTGTAATGAACCAAGATTTTACTGTGTATTTTCCTTAAATAAATAAAATTTTAATAGAATATTATACATACAATACCAAAATAAAAATAAATTATGTTACATTATAATAAAATTAACCATTACAATATAGTTTTTAATATAACAAGTGTAAAAGTAAGTTACCATATAAATAAATCTACGAAGAAAAAGGAAACAAATTACATCAGGTATTGGAAGTCTACCTTTTGAAGCTCATTTGTCTAGGATTGGAACATAAATAGATTCAATTGGATTTCCCCTAGACAAATCCCAATCCTAAATATAATAAATATGATATGATTTTAAAATAATTCTAGATAATTTCAAGCTCGTGGAAATTTCCACAATATTTGTGCGGGTTGAATCTCTACCCTTAGATGCCATGAGAGCTTACCATATGCTCGAATCTTATGCGGAGATTATGAGGGGTTACATAACAAAAAATTAGGATGATATAAACAAGTAATTATGAAGGTAATAATTTATTTATCACATTTATTTTATAAATTTCACATTTTTTTTACTTTTAAATAAAAATAAAGTTTATTTACTAACATGTTGATAAAAAACAAGATCATTTTACTCTTAAAATGTATTTTTCGTAAAATCATATTTTTATGAAATTTATTTTATTAAAATAAATATATAATAGATAACATATATTTTTATATTAATAATAAATTAACACCAATCTAAATATTAATTGATAGAAAATAATAATAAGAACAATTAAAATTTTAAAAAGTTATTTTCCTTTGAAAATAACATTCATTATATTTATGTTTGAAAGTTTAATTCTCAAATTTTAGAATTTTAATTTTACCAAATTAACTTCATTTTTTATTTATAATAATAATAATATATTAGTATTTTTGTAATTTTTTGGAAATGGTTTATTTTTAGATGAAAAGTGAAAATATAGTTTTTACCAAAATTAAAAATTTTATGTCTTTATCATTATATAAGAAAGACCTAGAAGTTTATAAAACCATTTTAATTCATAAAATGTGTTTTTAAGGAGTAAAAATATAAATTTTCAAATACTATTATATATTTATAAAACCAAGGTTTAACATTTTATAAACATAATAAAAAAATTCCAATAAAAGAAACTATTTTGTATCTTTATTTTAAATTAAATATTATATTGTTTAAATTAGGTTTTTGATTCATTTTAAATCCACATAAATTTTATTTTTTTATAATAAACCAATTTATATCTTGAAAATAAAATACATTAATAATTTTATCCTAAAAAAATTTAATTTTAATGATACAATTTCTCTAAAAAATGGGTTTTTACGCATTACTTGCGCTAATGTAAAAAATACTTTCTCTTGCAAAAAACATTTATCTAATTAAATGGAATTATTATTTTTAATTATTAGGTCCAAAATATATTTTATTTTATTTTTATTTTTATTCATAAAAATGAAATAATTAGGTAAAAACTAGTTACCGCGGTAAAATCCAAAAGGGTAAAAAAGGGTTAACCAAAGAGGTAAAAATATTGACACGTTAAAAAAATATTTATAATTGAGTGTTTGAGGAATTTATCAACCAAAAAATATCTAAAATCTGTTTTTTCCATTTTGGAGTCTTATTGACAAGTGAAACATGTTCTCTCTTTATATTAAGTTGAAATATTTACAGAAAAAATCATTCTCACCACTTATAAAAGGGGTCTATCTTCACCCCTTAAAGAAAAATATTATAATGACCTAGATTTCCTTAGACCTATCCTTTGTGAAAAACTAGTTTTTAGGGTGTTCTGGGAGGCAATGGTGGCTCATTTCAATAGTTAGCCAAATTTTTAGATTTTTCGTTGGCGACTCAGGGCGTTGGCGTTGGCCTGTCAGTGCATCGGTATATCAGTGCGTCAGCATGTTAGTGCATCATCAAGTCAATGCATCAGTGATTCAGTAGTGTCGATGTAGGTAAGTTGAGGGTGTTAGTGTTGGTAGGTTGAGGCATCAGTAGGTCATTGCGTCGGTAGCTCAGTGTTGGTAGTTCAGCGTCAATGGGTCGTGTTGATAGCTCAATGTCGGTAGATCAATGTCAGTGGCTCAGCATTGGTAGTTCATGTTGGTTTCTCAACCGTTAGTGACTCAGTGTTGGTAGGTCGTGTCGGTATCTCACCCATCGGTGACTCCGCGTCGGTGACTCACCCATCGGTGACTCATTTGTAGTTTCCTAGTTTTTCCCAGTTTTCCAGTTTCTCCCCTCTTATGTCTTATTTGATGTAAATTGATTTTAAAGCCCTTTTTAGTGTTTTTAAGGTATTTTAGAAGGAAAATAATTATATCATTAATATTCTAATGTTTTGGGGTATTTGAGATACTCAAACTGCGTGATCTTGACCACGATCCCACGTTAATGACTTCAAGAAATTGTTCTTACTTTAATATAGGATCTAAATCTTCAATGTTGGGATCTCCCCAACCTAGTGTGTTTTTCATTTCCCATTGGTTCTTGTAGATCCATCCTCCCTATAAGATTCATGCACCTATGCTAGATCCCCTCCTACTCAGTTTTCTTGGAGTTATTCCATATTGCTCATGTGATCCCCTATTGTTGGTGCAAGGAGGAACTTTGATCCTTTGATCATCCAGTTAGGATTTATTTTATCTCTATTAAATTGTGAATCATGTAGGGTGGGTGTACTAATGATTATTTTTGAATAAAATATGAATAATTTTCATAAAAAAATAAATAAGAAGGGAATGTGATCAAAAGATAACAGGGTAATGAAATAACGGGCTGGGATTGGATTGATGTTTGATCGTCTATTTTGTTTTTTTATCCTTGTTGATGTAGTTATCTATGGTGTCTATAAATCCTTTTAAGAATCATGTTCATTTTTGGTCTTTTTCTATGCATGGGTGACACTTTATAACTATTTTTGTTTCCTTATAAATAATTAGTGTAAATCCTAATCTGGCTAATCACATATACCTGGTTAAATAAAATGAATACCCTTGGATGAAAACCCTTGTATGATCACCCCTATTTATCAAGTGGATTAAATAATAGTGTTTACCAAATCTGAATATGTTTATATATCCTTTTTTAGGTGTGCATGATTGTTGTGTTTTGTTGGGTTTTGTGTGAGTTGTGTGGTGTTGTTGTTGGGAGCATAATTATGGGCATAGGGGTGGGTAGAGGAGTTGGTTCTATGAGAATGGTGTGGTATGTGTGTGTAGTGGGGATGTGGTTTAATGGAAATTTTTGTAGGTATTTGTGTTTGGGGATGTGTGGGAGGTGTTTTGGTATCCCAGTTTGAGAGACTGATTGATTGTGAAATGGATAGACTTATTGGAAGATGAACTGCCTATGTTTGTGTTATGGATGTCGAACAGCATTGGGCAGTGGGACTATGTGGTGGTTATAAACTTGTATGCAGTGTGAATTCTTCTAGGAATTGTTGGGTAGTGGGGCTACGGAGTTGGGTTGTGAGAGAATTAATATTCGGTATAACTTTGAAGAATGATAGTTGGCAGTGTTTGAATGGGGGTTTGCAGTGGGATGACAAATCTATTTTTGTTTGTTGTGTTGATATGGTTGTTTTTGGTAGTTGCCTGGAAGTTCTAGAATAAATTAAAGTGAATACCTTAATTAATAAATGGAAATTGGTTAAATTAAAAAGTAGTTGGGTTATTCTTTGGTAGTGGTTGTTGTGTGGTTGTGCATATAGGGGTAGCAGCAACTGTGGTTCTGTATGAGTTGGTTGTCTGTTGTGGGGAGCCGTAGGTTGGGTTGATTGTTTTATTACCTATACATATATAAATTGTTATTCCTTCTGATTTCTATATGCACCCCAACCTTGTTGAAAACTATGTGTTGAACACCTCCATTTCAGGGGGTAGGGTGTCTTTCCCAACATCTCAATGGGAGGATAGATGGTTGGTTACTGCCTTTCTTCCTCACACCATCTTTCGGTTCTTACCACTCGAGCATATCCAAGTAGGATATAATGGCTTGAGGCTTACCATAGTCACAGATCCTTTGGGTGGATTTGTTTTAGATGATAGTTATAGGTGTTTGTGGGCCATGATTTTTTTCCCAAGAGACTTCAGGATGAGGCCCAGGTGTCTTCAGGAGAGAGGCGTGGTTTTTGTGGCCTAGGTGTCTGTGGGTAGGATTGTGTGTGGTTTAAGGCCCAGGTATGTGCAGGCATGTTGTTCTAATGAGACTATGTATGGAAATAGTGGTAGCATAAAGATGTTAGCTGTTATGGATGAGTAGTTAACCATTGGGAAAGTGGTGCAGGGTGCCCAAATGTCTATGTGATTATACTACTACTTTACTTAACTTACGTTATTTGGTGAGTATACCCTGGTGAGGATGGGTTGGTTAGTATTCCTTGGTATGTGATTTGAGTTTCTACTACTTTATCATAGGTACATTAGTATATCCCCCACTTGTGCATGGGTAACTTTAGTTTCCCTACTGATTATACTCGTATGCTCACCCTATATATATAAAATTGTTTTCAGGTTTCCAAAAGGACTTTGAGCACTGTGCTGGACTTTACTAGCTCGGGCATCAAGATTGGTTCTTTTTTCTTATTAGTCTCTTTTCTTTTGGTACTTTACTTTGGAGTTTTTTTGTACTTTGTATCATCTTTACTTATTGAACATGCATGTGGGAATGGATTCTGGATTAATTTTACCTTTAGTATTTGGAGTTTCTTGGGATTTACCATCTTATCTCTCAATATTTTTCTATGAAAAAGGTTAATGACTTCCATATTATTTGAGATTCTAAACCCTTAGGGCTAGTTTCCGCTCCAGGGACTATTAAAGGAAGGACTCAGGGGTAATTGTCTCTCTTTTATCTTGAATAATTAAGGTAGTGGAACTTTGATGTCCCTTCCCTCATCTTGAAGAAGGTGGGTCGTGAAAAAATGGTATCAAGGGCAGGTTTTTGGGAGTTGAGGGATAAGATGGATTTTAGAGTTAGAAAATATGATAATTGAATGGGATGGAATGGAAATAGTGATAGGAAATCTTCGTACATGAAATAGGTCAGGTAAGACTATCTAGGACATGGGATTTTATCCCCCCCCCCCCATGATCCGTTGCAGGGACTCTAGACCTACTGAACAACCAAGTGGGTCTACACCAATTATAGGGTAGAGACCCTAGGAAAGGTACATGAATCATAATGAATTTTTTTATTGTTTGTCTTGGGTGTTTTGGTAATTTAAAATAAATAGAGTTAAAATGAATTTAAATGAAAAAAATTCCACACTACCCAGGCTTAGGAGTTCCTTGTTTACTTTTTCAGCTATGGAACCCGATCATCGCCCATGTGTGGTATGATTTATTGGGGCCCAAAAAATTAACCCTGTTGATTAGTAAAAGGATGATCTAAAGGATAAAAATGACCAATGGAAGATGACGCTTCATACCTTCTAGCAGTAGACTCTGGGGAAGTATGAGGGCAGCATCTCAGACATGGAGATAGAGAGTTGTCTTGAAGAGCTGGTGATTGCTTTCAACTTGATCTGGGCTCCAACAGAGTATTGGGTTCCTTTATAAGTGAGCCAGATATGACGATTAGCACATCAGTGGTGGATGCTTTACTACAGGGAGAGGAAGGAAACTGAGGTTTTGTGGGATAACTTGGAGAAGGAGTTCTGGGAATAATTATTTTCTTCCATGATGAAGTCCGAGAAGAGGTAGGAGCTACTCTCCCTATATTAGGGGAGTATGTTGGTAAGAGAACTAGGGATCAAGTTCAAGGATCACCTACGATTCGTACCATGTCTCTTTCCAGAAGAGGAGTCATGAGCAAGACGCTTAGATGAGGAACTCTAATCTTCTCTTCAGTATATTGTTACTCCTTTCACTCTACCGACGTACTTAGAGGTTTAGAAGAAATCTGAGGTAGTGTAAAGGATGAACTCACTGGGAGGTGTTATGTGAGAGGGGATCTAGTCGAGGTCATCGAAGGAGAAGACCATCATCATCAGGTCTCTGGCATCAAGGCCTTCCAGGTTTCGGCTAGCGGGAAGTAGGCCTCAACAGTTCCAATTCTGATATCTTGGTCCTAGACATTTCCCCATGGTCCTAGGACTGGGGTTCTTTGTCTGTGGAGGTCATGTAAATCTTTTGAACCAGTGCCCAGTTTGAGCACCATATAGTGGGGGTGGGAAGGTTCAGTGCCCACCTCAGTAGTAGTAGTTGTTGGTCAGGCCTTTCCAGCAATAGGGCCAGCGAGCTCCCGCTCCACCAAGGGTAGACGGTACTAGGGGATGATGACCTCAAGGTTCTCCATGGGTACGTTGGCCATGGCATGGTTGGGGAGGTGGTTGATAGTAGAGAAATAGGGGATATGAGCATGGGTGATTGCACACCGTAAAGGCAGCAGTTCCAATAGGTCCAGAGGTTGTTCTAAGTATGATTAGTCTATTTAGTACTATTTCATGTGATTTGTTAAATTCGGGAGCTTCACACTCTTTTGTTACACCTGGTCTGTCCCATGCCCACGGTCTATACATAGAGAGGCTTCCCTTTCCCTTGGTGTCGAGTACTCCAGTTGGAGGTCAGACCAATCTATTTGATGTGTGTCGGAGATGTAGACTAATGATGGGACCGAATCAGTCCTGTGGGGATATTTTCTTGCTACATATGTAGCCTTATAATGTCATCCTAATAATTTACTAGTTGTTTTCTATGTACAATGTTATCAACTACTTTCAAAGAAGTTTCTTTTTTTCAGATATGGATAGTCAGCGCATATCTTTCATTGACGAGAGGGGTTTTCAGGTGGACAACTAGTGTCTGGAGCCTCTTCTTTCCTTATTATCTGATATTTTAGTTGAATCAGTAAACACAGATATGGTGGAAGTTATAAGGGTTATTAGTGAGTTCCTAAATGTCTTCCCTAATGAGTTTGTGACTCTACCCCCTTAATGTGATGTTGATTTTAGAGTATGCTTTCAACCCAATGCCCATCCGATTTCAATGGATCCCTATCGGATGGCACCTTTTGAGTTGCAGGATTTGTGGATTTAGGTTTATGACCTAATGAACAAGGTTTTTATCTCAACAAGTGTGTCTTCGTTGGGTGATTCAATCTTGTTTTCAAATAAGGAAGATGGTGGTCTAAGACTTTTCATAGACTACTGAAAACTAAATCAGGTGACGATCAAGAACTGTTACCCCCTTCCGAGGATCGATGATCCTTTCACCCAGTTAAATGGAGAAAGTTGGTTCTCTAATATTAACATGCGGTCTGGATATCACCAGTTGAGGGTGAAGGAGGGTGACATCCCAAAGACTAATTTCAGATATAGGTATGGGAACTTTGAGTTTTTGGTCATGCCCTTCGGCATTAATAATTCATCAGCTGTGTTCATGAGGCTCATGAACTCTATTTTCCAAGAGTTCCTGGACCGGTTCATCACTGTGTTCGTCGACAACATCCTGATCTACTCAAGGTTAGAGGAGGAGAACTCCGAGAATATAAGGATTGTCTTGGAGGTCCTCTAACACTACCAGATCTACATAACATTGTCCAACTGAAAGTTCTGGACACAAGAAGTGCATTTCCTTGGACACATGGTGTCCTAACAGGGAGTATAAGTGGAACTATCAAGGGTCGAGGAAGTTATTTCTTGGGAACCACCCAAGAATGTGGAAGAGTTTCATAGCTTCCTGGGTCTGGCGGGCTATTATCATAGGTTCATACCTGACTTCTCTTGAGTTGTAGCTCCATTGATAGCTTTGATCAAAAAAGACCAGGCCTTCGTATGGAGTGAGAAGTGTCAGGAAACTTTCAACTATCTGAAGGGGAAGATGGTCAGAATCCCAATGCTTAGTTTTCCAAAGGAAGGGGTGATGTTTGAGGTGTTCTGTGATGCTTCTGGACTAGTCTTGGGATGTGTGCTGACACAGCAACAAGGAGTAATCTCTTATGGATATAGGCAATTATATCCTCATGAATGTAATTATTCCACCCATGATCTAGAGCTTGTAGTGGTTGTGTTCGTGCTGATGTTTTGGCGGATTTACCTCATCAGGGGGCACTTTGTGGTCTTCACGGATCACAAGAGCTTGAGGTATATCTTTTCCCAACAATACTTGAACTTGCAGCTGCAAAGGTGGATGGAGTTTCTCTATAACTATGACTTTGAGATCTCTTACACCATAGGAAAAGGGAACATGGTGGCTGATTCCTTGAGAAGTAAGTCACAAAAGGAGGTAGTTTGGGGATCCATAGATTCTTGGAAGGAAATGGAGGAGGTGGTTTCTTTGCACCTGGATGAAAGAGTGGATGACGGTTGAGGCTATCTATTTTAGATGACAATGTGGTATTCCTTAATTCTGAAGGTGGAGGAGTCTCAGTTGGGATACTTATAGATTAAAGTGATGTTTGATCATGCTATCCAGGGTGATTCTCTAGAGGGATGGTCATAGGATAGTTATAATCAGATGTTGTTCTGTGGGAAGCTTTTTTTCCTAGTGGAAATGCATGAGGGAGTTCTCTTTGAGTTCCATATCTCACCCCTAGCGGTGCATCCAGGAGTTTCTAAAATATACCGAGGCTTTAAGGAATATTTTTGGTGGCCCGAGATGAAGTGGGAAGTGGTGGAGTTTGTGGCAGGGAGCCTACTATGTCAACATGTGAAGGTCGAGCACCGTGTTCCTGGAGGTTTATTGTAGCCCTTGGATATTCCTGAGTGGAAGTGGGACGACATCTCGATGGATTTCATCCCAAGATTACCCATGACTCAGAGAGGATTTGATGCCCTTTGGGTAGTAGTGGATCAATTGAAGAAATCAACTCACTTCCTAGAAATCACTGAGTCGAGCAGAGTATATGCCTTAGAAAGGAGGTATATAGATGAGGTGGTGCGGCTGCATGGAGTTCCAAGATCCATTATCTCAGATCAGGATACACATTTAATATTGAGAGTCTGTAGGGGATTTCAGTATGATTTTGGCACCCAACTATGCCTCATCACTACTTTCCACCCTCATATGGATGGGAAAACATAGAGGAAAATCCAAATGTTGGAGGATATGCTATGAGTGTGTGTTCTGGGATTCAAAGGATTTTGGGTATGACACTTGCCTTTGATATAGTTTTCTTAAAATAACAGTTATCACTCTACCATTGGCATGAAACTCTTAAAGGATTTGTACAGAAGGTCATATCATTCACCAGTATGATAGATAGAGGTTGGGGAAGTAGTCCTTCTTGGACCATAGGTAGTGCAGATCACAATGGAGAAGGTTCAGATTCTGCGTGAGAAGATGAAGGTAGATCAGGACAGGAATAAGTCATTTGTCGATCATAGGAGGAGTCCCTTGGAGTTCGAGTTTTGGGACCATGTTTTCTTAAAGGTCTCTCATCATTGTGGGAAATGGAGGTTTGGAAAAGGAATTAAGATTTCTTCTATATTCATCGTACCTTTTGAGGTTTTGGGATGAGTTTGCGAGGTGGCATATCAGCTAGTGTTTCCACCATAGTTTGAGAGGATCCATGATTTCTTCCATGTCTCTCATCTCTGTCGGTATCTACATGATGAATCCCACATCCTTGACTGGGGGTAGTTGGATATCGAAGATGATGAAATTTTCATGGAGTGACCGGTAAGAATTGAGTATTTTGAGGAGAAGATGTTGTGTGGACAGACCATTCCTTTTGTTTGTGTGTTATGGAGGCATGGTGGCCACAAGGAAATTACTTGGGAGGAGTAGGTACATAAGCGTTCCCAGTACCCAGATTTGTTTTGAGTTTTTCTCTTGTGTTTTTTCCTTGTACCTTGATTGTGATGTAATGCTTGACCTTGCTCATTATCAGATGATTTTTTCCATGTTCTCTGAATGTGTGTGAAAAAAGTTCTTCATGTGGTGAGGGGAGGACTTGATCCCTAATCAAGATTCATTAATGAGGATTCGATTAAACCCATGCGGGTGAGACAGTTCCGCCCAAAGTTGATAGTATCTTAACATGGAGGAAGGAGCTCCCAAATCCATGTGTCTAGATAGTGTGACCTTAGTGTTTTCATGGTTGTTGAGGGAAGTGGGGCCTTAGTGTTTATATAGTTGTTCAGGAGATATATGATAGGGAGGTATTCTTGGATGTTGAGGTTTTCACTCTAACTTTAGAATAACACAAGGTGGTTTGATCCTGAGAGGTATCTTAAGGGGTGGTTGTTCAGACCCCCTTTCTTCTAGGTCTGTTTTGAATTCATGAGGATGAGAATAGTTCAAGAGGTATATGATATAATGACTTGGATTTACACTGACCTTTCTTTTGTGAAAAAAAGTGTTTATGTTGTTCTATGAGGCAATGATGGATCATTTCATGAGTTGGACAAATTTCCAGTTTTTTCATCAGTAACTCAAGGCGTCAGTGTCAGCATATCAGTGCATCGTCATGTCAGTGTGTCAGCATGTCAATGTGTCGGCATGTTAGTGTGCCAGTATGTCAGTGTGTCGGTATGTCATTGACCGTGTTGTCATGACACATCAAATTGATTATGATTTAAGGTTGATTTATAGTCTAGGGTATACCCTAGGTCGTCTCTCAAGGAGCATTGGTGGGTTCATAGTGTGCGTTTTTAATAAGAATTGCTAAAAGAGGGGTGGCTTTAAAACAGTTTAAAGAAAAATAAATTTATTTAAAGATTTTAATAGTTGATAAAAAGTGGTGTTTTAGAATTATGAGATAAAAGGGTTAATTGTGAGTTCACTACACACTTTCAAGTTCATCATTCTTGGAGATTAATTTAAGGTTGGAGTAATTCTTTGGTTGAAATTAATTGGAAACCCGATTAATTCCTAAGCCATTATTTCATTGCTTAAAGAACCAAACCTTGACATAACAGTAGTATTGTCAAGGTCTAGAACTTATGCATGGAATAAGAGCTTCCAAATCAAATTGAAATCTCAATAAAGTGGTTAAGAAAAGGATTCTTGTGTTACCCAATCAGAACAACACAAGTCACACACTCAAAACCTCACACCGATCGGTTAGAAATTAAGAGCATCTCATCCGCACGCATCAAAACAAGAATTCAAATATGAAAGTATGTAAGATACATGGAAATAAATGTTTTAAAACCCAAATTACTCCAAACCAGTAGCTAATATATCGATTGGAACTCCCTTGACATGTTTGTAGCTCCCTCACAATGAACACCCAACTTTTAGCTCGACATCGGGAGGAGGAGGAAGCTCGGGTGGAACTCCTTCTTCATCCTTGATTCCCCAATGAGGATAGGGGTCTCCGGAACCTCCAAGGTGATTAGGAGACTCCTCTAGGACTCCAAAATGGTAGAGTATATCTTCTGGTTCGAACTTGCAAATGATGTTCCCTTGGTGCCCTTTTATAGGAAAATTGGAAGGTGGTTTTAGGCACACGGATTTCATCAATCCACTTGTACCACGCATTTCGGTCTTCATCCAGCCTTATCTCTCTTTGGAGAAAATATAAAAGTTGTATCCCTACCTCTTTTATGTCTCCACCAAAAGTTTGGAACCATTTGGACAATTACAGGTCAAGATATTGATAAAATACAGAACACCACATCTGACTTGGTCCATATTCAGTGTCTTGGACAGATCAGTTCGGATGTGCCCCATAGAAGCCGAATCAGAATTGGGTTCCTTAATATGAAATTTATCCTATTACATTTTAGACAGGCCCAAAAAATTTCAGCCCATTTGGATTCACTTATTTGGTGTACTATTCAAAACAGTGGACAGATTTCCATGGATCCATGCAATTTTGGCCCATTTTTCTTCCACTTCATCAAGGGCCCTCTAAATCACCTCCACCTACATTGAAATAATAAAAACACATAACATTACCCATTAAAATTTTTATTAACATTAATTAAATGATTCAAATATAATGTTAAATTTATTATTATATTTGGAATATTCATTACAAAACTAGTTTAAAACAGCGGTGTAAGGGTGGAATAAAATAGTGAATCATGGTACGATCACACCCCCACACCTAAACATTTGCACTCCTGGGAAAAGTCACATATCCCAATAAAATATTGCATATAAAAATATTTCCAACATCATGAAGATTTAGCTTTTGAGGAAATTTTAATTCACCAAAGTAATGTGATCAATGCACGAACCGCACCAAGGAGTTCTTCCCAGTGAAAATGGAAAAAGATGTCTCATAAATCATATCACAATAAAATTCAAAGAGATTTATGACACCAACATGAGAAAGGAATTCAAAAGTCAAAAATTACACTAACTCTCCTTGTGTGTGTTTGAAAACCATTCCATTCTATTCTTTCCACATTCTATCAAATAAATATAGGTTATTTTAACATTATTCATCTTTAAATGATTTTTCACCGAACATGTCCTACATCCTTTGCAATCATATTTCAAGACCCACTCATTTAAGCATTCCCAGAAGTCAAACCATAATCTCCTGAACTAGATATCCCCATATGTTTCAAATTTCATCACTCCCCTCATTTATTATATATTTTTTTGAAGTTGCATTTGGAACAAATCTCACACTCATCTCTCAACCCTTGTTTGATCTCCTCACGACACTAATTGAAATAGTTATAACAAGATCAAAGGTTGAGGAGGAATGATTTTTGACCTGCCCAATACACAACCAATTTTTTGTTTTTGTTTTTGTTTTTTTTAGGGCATACAATAGTCGGACATTAGGTACACCCGTATAGGTCAATCTGGTACAGTAATGAAACAGATTGGATAAGGAATGAATGTTTGGAAATATCATTTAAAGCTGAAAAATATTAACCCAACATATATTTACCTTATATTAAGTAATAAATATTCACACTTTGTGGTTTGGTGCAAATATTTGTGGAGATATTAGTGACACAGTTTTCCCAAAAACTACTCACACAAGGAGCATCAATCATCTCAAAGGATTCACATAGATACGACCATTTATATCATTGAAATAAAACCAATTCACTAAAAAATCACTCCTTGATGGTAAATTCATACACATATTCTTTTTAGCCTTCATTGTAGTATTTTTACTTTCCCCCCTTTATGGTCTCCAAATCATGGAACTTCGAAATTGTTGATGGGGAAAAATGAAAATACCATAAATAAGGCCAAAAAGAGAAAAAAAAGGAGAAAATGATGAAAATTCCTAACTAACCCAAGAATGTATCCACCCCCCCCCCCCCCACACACACACACACCTAGAGTATGAAGTGTCCTCACTGTGGTAAAAGAGAATATGGGAAGGAAGGATAAAACCTTGTGGATGTCATTCATATTTGCTTCTTGAACTTGGATTTCCTCCATCGGGGACTCCAGAACGGCTTCATGAAAGTGCTTCAGCTGCTGCCCATTGATAGTGAAGGTTTGCTTGGTTTCTTCATTTTGAACCTGAACAACACCAAATGGAGAGACATTAGTAACAATGTATGGTCCAAACCAGTGGGAACGAAGCTTACCGGGATGCAATTTCAGCCTTGCATTGTAGTGGAGGACCTACTGCCCAATTTGGAACTCTCGATGAAGGATAAGGCGGTCGTGGGTAGCCTTGGTTCACTCCTTATAAATCCTGGAGTTCTTATAATAATCTCTATGCATTTCTTCCAGATCCTGTATCTGTAACTTCCTTTGAGAACCTGCACCAGAAAGGTTATAATTTCATTTTTTAATGGCCCAGTAGGCCCGGTGCTCAATCTCAACAGGGAGGTGAAAACCCTTTCCAAAACTAATCCTATAAGGTGACATTCCAATGGGAGTTTTAAAAGCAGTACGGTAATCCCATGTTGAATCATCAAGTCTAAGACTCCAATCTTTCATGTTAGGTTGGACCATTTTTTCAAGAATTTGTTTTACCTCTCTATTTGACACCTCGGCTTGACCATTAGTCTGTGGGTGATATGCAGTAGATACTCGATGATTGACCCCATACCGATGAAAAAGTGATTGCATTGCTCGGTTTCAGAAATGAGAACCCTGGTCACTGATGATGAACCTAGGTAATCCAAACCTACAAAAGACCTGAGTTCTTAAAAATTCTACAACTGTTTTGGAATCATCTGTCCTTGTGGCATGTGCCTCTACCCATTTTGATACGTAATCAATGGCCAAAAGAATGTACAAGTTGCCAAAAGAATTGGGAAATTTCCACATAAAGTCAATACCCCAAACATCGAAGATGTCATGAAAGAGAAAGGGTTGTTGTGGAATTTCATTCCTTTTAGAGACATTCCCCATTCTTTGACAATGAGGAAAAGATTTACAAATTCATGGGCATCCCAAAAAAGTGTTGGTCAAAAGAGACCAGAATCAAGAACTTTGCGAGCAGTCTGTTGGGGACCAAAGTGGCCCCCACAAGCAAGAGTGTGGCAGAATCCAAGGATAGACTGAAACTCACTATCGGGAACACAACACCTAAGGACCTGATCACTACATGTGCACCGAAGGTAGGGGTCATCCCAAATGTACCAACGAGACTCATGTTTTAGAATACTAGCTTGGTTTTTTTTGAAATCAGTAGGAATGCAAGATGCTGCCAAATAATTTACAATTTCAGCATACCAGGGAATAGCATCTTTTACTTTTTACAATTGCTCATCAGGAAACATGTCATTAATGGGAATATAGGGGGATGAGGCAATGTCTGAGGATGGGAGGATCCTACTGATATGGTCTGCCACCACATTCTCTGCTCCTTTTTTATCTCTAATTTCTAGATTGAATTCCTGAAGGAGGAGCATCCAACGAATGAGATGTGGTTTGGATTCCGGTTTCTTTAGGAGATACCGGAGGGCTTCATGGTCTGAGAAAACGATTACTTTAGACCATAGAAGATACGAACTGAATTTATCCAAGGAAAACACAATGGAAAGAAATTCTTTTTTAGTGGTGGTGTAGTTTTCTTGGGAGGGGTCCAAAGTATGTGAGGCATATGCAATGACATGTGGAGCTCGATCGACCCTTTGTGATAAGACTGCCCCAACTGCATAGTTAGAGGCGTCACACATGATCTCAAATGGTAAATCCCACCGAGGTGGTTGGATTACCGGGGGTGATGTGAGACTCCATTTTAACTTATAAAAAGCTTATTCACATTCATTATCAAAAAGAAATTCCTTTTCTTTTTGGAGTAAGCGTGAGAGGGGGGGTGCAATTTTACTAAAGTCATGAATGAAAAGTCGGTAAAATCCAGCATGACCTAGGAAAGACTGCACATCACGTACATTTTTAGGTAATGGTAGGGAAGAAATGATATCCAATTTCGATTTATCTACTTGGATACCAGCCCCAGAAATGACATGTCCCAAAACTATACCTTGTCTCACCATGAAATGACATTTATCATAATTTAATACAAGATTCTTTTCAATACAGTGACGTAGGATGGAACCAAAACTACTTAAACATTCATCAAAATAGGATCTATAAATAGTAAAATCATCCATGAAAACTTCCATTTAATTCTCCAGGTAATCTGAAAAAATACTAACCATACATTGCTGGAAAGTACCTGGAGCATTGCACAGGCCAAATGGCATCCTTCTATAGGAAAATGTGCCAAAGGGGCAAGTCAAGGTTGTCTTTTCCTGATCCTAGGGGGAAATATGGATTTGAAAGTATCCAGAATACCCATCAAGAAAACAGTAATGGGACTTCCCCGCTAGCCTCTCTAGCATTTTGTCAATGAATGGAAAGGGGAAATGGTCCTTCCTAGTGTGTTGGTATAGTCAGCGATAATATATACAGACACACCAACTATTCTTCACACGAGTTGGAACCAATTCATTGTTTTCATTTTTAATTACTGTTAGGATAGTTTTTTTAGGAACTAATTGAATGAGACTGACCCATTGGCTGTCAGAGATGGGTTAAATAATTCCAGCATCCAATAATTTTGTTACTTCCTTTTTAACTACTTCTAAGAGGTTTGGGTTCAGTTGACGTTGTGCCTGCCTCACTGGTTTAGCCTCATCAGTTAATAAAATATGATGTGTACAAATTGATGGGATAATACCAGGAATGTCTGCAAGTATCCATCCCAATGCTTGTTTATACTCCCTCAAAAGTTCAAGCAGTCACAATTCATGCTCAGGAGGGAGTGAACTAGCAATGATGAAGGTAAACTTGTTTCCATTCTCAAGATATGAATATTTTAAATCTTGAGGCAGCTGCTTTAGTTCCAATTCAGGTGGATTTTTGATTGATGAGAGTGTGTGTGAAAGTGAGGGGTCACTAATCTCATCTAATTGCTCAATGGTATCATCCTCAGATGAGGAATTAGCTTTTATAAGCGTAGCAGTATCATCAATGGTCATGTGATCCTCCGTGTTCAAGAAATTATCAATTAATAAACATGCATGACAATTTTCTAGACCACTACAACAATCAACACATGATTCATTACCATGAATTTCAATCAAAGAGGAAAATTCAGAAAGGGAATCAGGGGAAACAAATGAAGTGATTTTAGGGGAAGGTAGTACATCAATTGAATTTACTGAGAGAGAGGAATGTTCTTCTGAGGGGTGCTTCATGGCATCAAGGATGTTGAAATGGACTATGTCACCACCAAATTCCATAGATAATGTACCATTATGGAAATTAATTATGGATTTGGCGGTTTTCAAGAAAGGTCTCCCCAATATAATTGGGGCGTGTCCATTCATCCTATCATCTTCCATTTTTAGCACATAAAAATCAGTAAGAAATATTAAATTTTGAACCCTCACAAGAACATCCTCTAACACACCAAAAGGGTGTGTTGTACTCCGATTTGCTATATGAACAACTATTCCTATGGGTTTTAGTTTGCCAACCAGCAAATAATAGTAAATAGAGTGAGGCATCACATTAATAGAGGCACCCAAATCAAGCATAGCATTAGAAAAAGAATACTCCCCTATGGTACATGGAATTGAGAATGTTCCAGGATCATTGCACTTGGTGGGAAGCGATGGTTGTATCAATGCTGAGACATTCCTCCCCAAACTTACCTTCTCATCCCCACGAAGTCTCCTTCGATGTGTACACATATCCTTTAGAAACTTAGCATAACGTGTAATTTGCTTCACAACATCAATCAATGGAATGTTAACCTACACTTTTTTGAAAGTCTCTAATATTTCTTTATCAAGTTCAGTTTCCTTTTGTTTCCTTGGTTGGGTGGCTCTTTGGGGAAATGGAAGAGGAATGCTTGGTCTTGGTAACTCATCAATAGACACACTCTTTCCTTTGGTAGGACTTCTCTCAAGACAAGTTTCCACCTCATTTGAACCTTTTTCAGTGGTTGGGATGGTGGTTTCCTTAGGAAGGGATGACTCTAATGGAGGTTTTATTTGGCTTTTAAGTTGAGTTCCACTCTTAAGGGTGATGGAACTAACATTTCCCTTATCCCTAGGGTTGACAAGTGGTTGAGGGGGTAGTTTACCAGACCCATTTCTTTGGATTTCACCCACTGAGTTAGCTAGTTGTCCTAATTGGGTTTTGAGGTCTTGTATGGCTGCTTGGATGGTTTGTTGGAACTCGAGATTATTAGAAACCATTTTTTTCATCATATCTTCTAGTCTAGACTCTGGTTTTGGAGGGGGTTGTTGGAAAGGCCTTTGGGGTGGTTGAGGATTTCTGGGTGGTGGTGGATGACTACTCTGACCTTGTTGGTTCCATTGTTGTTGAGGTTGGTTTGAATACCCCCCTTGCCTATAGGATTGGTTGTCTTTCCACCCAGGGTTGGATGGATAGTAAGGTTCTTTCCTAAAGGGTTGGTTATAGGGGCATCCAGGAAATATTTCCTCACAACTCTCAGAAGTTTCTCTCAATTGGGGGCATTGGTCAGAATAGTGGGTATCAAAAGAGCATATACCACAATGTATGGGAGGAGGATATTGTAATTTCCCTAGGGAAAGAGCAAGTTGTCATAGAAGGGTACTTACCTCTTCAAACTTTGTGTCCACCTTCTTCTCAAATTTAGTACTTTGCACCTCATGGACACCTCGAATGGGTACACTGGACCTTGAACTGAATTGTTGAGTGTTCTGTGCCATGGTCTCAATTAGGTTCCTTTCAGTGATTGGGGTTTTATCCACTAATGCACCACCTG